>CM053502.1:12694997-13197451 GCA_028627145.1 Eidolon dupreanum | reverse complement strand
GGGCGGAGTCTTGGCCCAGGTGTGCAGCGGCGGCGCTTCGCGGAGGCAGGAAGTGTGTCCTCAGCGGCGGCCCGTGCAGCGCTCCCGCGAGACGCTCACAGGCGCCCCAGGTGAGTGGCGAGGGGGCGGGGGGAGGGGCCGAGCCGGAGGCCGCTCACCTGGTGGGACCGGTAAGCCCCGCGCGGGCCTGAGGGGGCGCGAAGCAGGGCGACACCAACGTGTGGAGATCCCCGAGGCTGCTCCCGGATGGGGGAGGGTCCCGTGGCCAGTTCCTTGAGGACCACCCTCCCACTTCCGGGGTGCGCGGGCCGGGCCGGGGAGCGGCCCGAGCGGGCGCCTGGGCCGGGCGAGCAGAGTTGGGTGAGGGGGGCTGTGTTCTCCCTGAAGGCTGCGCCGGCTTGGGGCGGGGGCCGTGCACAGCTTAAGAAACAGTGTCAGGGCGGGAGAGAGGCTGGGTTCGCCGATGGGCTCAGGGTCCCTGCAGCTGGAGAGGGTGGTGCTCGCCCCCAGGGCATTGCTGGTGTAGGGGCTCTAATAGTCCAAGGAGCAGTGCCGGGGTCTGGTTTCTCTTGTCGCAAGACCAGGTGTCCGCAGATGCGGGAGTCACGGGCTAAGCCTTTGGGGCAGGAGATCGAAGGAGCACTGATGCCGGGTGTGAGAGCCGACGGCTGTTTCGTGAGCAGGACTGGGGTGCCCCTCCCGGCCAGGAGTGCAAGACTCGACCGGGCACCGCGGTAGGGCAGAAGCCAGTGCAGCCGGGCTTGTCCAGGGGACCTTGGGAGGAGGGGAACCATAGGGAGACAGACCACTGAATGTGTGTGTTCTTAGGGACTAAGGGGAGGAGAAGAACAGCAATAAGAAGTTTGGGGAGGGCGGGCCTGGGGCCTTTGGACCCTAAGGAATATTCCTGCAGTGCTTTGGGGTGCCCAAAGATCCAGTCCCTCCCAGGTTCTAAACCCCCTGCATGCAATATCTCATTTAAATCTCACGTGGCCTATGAAGATACTCATCTTTTCTCTTGTTAAAGATGAAAAAACTGATGCTAGCTAGAGTCTTGGCCCAGGCCTCAAAAAAACAAATATCCAGTATTCCTAGGATTTTGGAGGTGGGAGTAGCAGCATCAAAGGGGAGAGATACAGCCTAGACAAAATGAGCTGAGTTTGACTTCGGGAGTGTTCAGAGCCTAGAGGGGAGGGGAAACTGAGACCAGACACTGTCCTTACCTGGAGTTTTGCTCCCCTTCCCTCCGTCCCACTGCCATTCAGGATATGTGGCACAGAGCAAAGTACATGGGCTCTGGAGTCTAGCAGACCACAGTAAAAATCCTGTTCCATCCCTTTCCAGCTGGGTGCCTCTGGACAAGTCGTTTCAGCTCTCTGAGCTTCAGATTCCTGTTCTGTAAAGCAGAGCTATAATATTTACAGGACAATTGTGAGTGTTAAAGCAAAAGTCTTCTTGGGCTAGAGCCTGTTTCTGGCCCATTCATTGCTATTTTTGGCCTGCTCACTGCTGTTTCCTCAGCGTTTAGTACAATGCTGGTCACATGGTAGGTGCTCAGGAAATATTTATTGGATGAATTTAATGAATAGTGGTAAATCCTAAAGCCTTAGAGTTGGACAAGGAGACGGTTACCCGGACCATCCATCATTAGTAACCCATTGATGTTCTTACAAACCACAGGTACCCCAGAGCTCACTGTGGTTGAAAAGGTGTGGATATGCTCACCCTCTTCATCCAGCGCTGAGCTTCCTCTATGAGCCCTCCTCAGACACAGGCTTGTCTATGGAGCTGGCAGCTGGCCACTTTGACTAACCCTCTTCCTCCCAAGTATTAGATGGGATGGGGTAGTGGATATGAGTCTAGGCTAGGCTGGTTGGGTTCAAATAGATGTATGGCTTTAGACAACTTATTAAACCTCTGTGCTTTGGTATAGTAACAATAACAGCTACAATAATAATACCTGCAAATAGAGTTGTGAGAATTAATTGGTTTAATAACATTTAAAGCACTTAGAACAATTAACTCACTAGAATGCAAACTCTTGCAGTTAGGGAATTTTGTCTATTTTACCACTGTGTGTACAGAATTTAGAACAGGTCTGGGCCCTCAGTTAATATTTGTTAGTTGAGTGAATAAATGAACCCATTCCTATCTCCACCCCTCACCCGCACCCCATTGCTCAAACCAAGGCAAATGTTTTTAACCACTTGCCTCTCTGGGCTGTGAGAGACCATTACAATTTTAGTTTGCATACCTTTTGAAAGGGAATTTCACACACAAACACCTCCAGACACTGCTCCCCCAGCTCTAGTCAGCCTAGAGCCTAAGTCTTTTTTCTTTCCACACAGTGGTCTTGGTTCTACCCTGAGGTCTCACAGAATGTGTCAGTCGCCCTAAGCAGTTACCATACCCAATCCTCTTCCAGACACCGGCAGAAAGGCATCAGGCACAGTCCCTGCCCCTCAGGGTTATATAGGCTCATCTTCAAACAATGGATTCAAGGCCTGACCCAGCTGACAGCCCAGCAGAAGGCTGTAGGGAGAAGGGCCCCCATCTGACTTAGGGTTCTAGAGGGCCCTTGGAGAAGGAGTGCTGAGTGGAACCAGGAGAGTGGGTTGAAAAGTTGCAGAAATAGTTAAACAACCCTTGTGTCCTCATCCCCATGAACCATAGCTAACATTCCCTCCTTCCCTCTCTTCCTTCCTCTGCACACATACACCTGGTTTTCTGGAACATTTTGAGATTAACTGTAGACATCATGCTCCTTTGTCCCTAAATGCTTCAGTGTATATTTCTTCAGAATAAAAACATTATATTATATAACCATAGTAATCAAATTCAGGAAATTTAGCATTGATATAACACCGTCAAATAATATACAGTCTTTTTTTAAATATCACCAATTATCTACATTATCCAATTTCCAATTTTTCCTCTTGAGCCAGGATCCAAGCCAGGATCACACATTGCATTTAGTTGTCATGTTCCTCAACTTGGGCTTGTCTGATGTTTCCTTATGATTATATTTAGGTTATGCATTTTTGGCAGGAATACTTCATAAGTGCTGTTGCCTCGTTAGTGAATAGTATCAGGAGACACATGATGTCAGTACATCCCATTATTGGTGATGTTAACTTTGATTGTTTGATTAAAGTGATGTTTGCCAGATTACTCCAGATAAAAACTTTTGGGGGGGGGCCTTTTTTTTTTTTCTCATTGGCTGCAGCAAGTATAAAGAACTAGAGGTGGCCAAAATGGGGACCTTGACAGAATGTGGGTGAGAGATGATAGTGGCCCTGTTTAGGGAGATGGCATTGATGTGCTCAAAGCACATTGTCTATTAGAGCCAGAACTGGGACTAGAATATAGATATCCTGACATCCAGTCCCAGGTTGCTCACATATTACCAGTTCTAGGATCCAGGTACCATTAAACCAGGGATAGAAAGATAAGGGATCAATATCTTACAAAATCCAGGCTAAGGATTGTTATTGCCCTACAAACCCCTACATGTATTAGAACCCTCACTGCATAATGTTCCATGACTCCCTCCAGCAGAGTAATTTACTCCCATAATGCCTCATATATCCTATGTGTTCCATCTTACAAGCTTTTTTAGCATCTGTTTTCTCCATAAAACCATGTGTAACTCACAAGAACAGGGTCTATAGTTCATTCATCCTTGGTTCTACAATGCCTAACACAGGGCCGGGTTCAGTGTTTATGAAATGAGTGAAGTCTTAGCTCTGAGCTTGCTAGCAACCAAGTAAAAAAGGGTAAGACGTATTTTTTTTTGTGGGTTGGCTTTCTTTTCTAATCAAAGGAAGCAAAACTGCTTGGTGTTAAATGTTGCTAGGAGAGCA
Source organism: Eidolon dupreanum (assembly GCA_028627145.1). Lineage (NCBI taxonomy): Eukaryota > Metazoa > Chordata > Mammalia > Chiroptera > Pteropodidae > Eidolon > Eidolon dupreanum. Next base: position 13,193,588 of record CM053502.1, on the reverse strand, counting down.
AATCTGAGCCAGACTGAAATATTGACGGTACCTGTTACATTCCCATGTCTGATTTGAAGGAAGAAAGAAAGAACGAGAAGGTAGTAATGATCAGATTCTGTAGTAAGTCACGTGGAATGGCATTTGTTGAGCAGCCCCAGAGGCTCTATGCTGGGTGGACTTACCAACAGTGGGAAGAAACTGGGGGAGACCATTCCCCAGAAAGCAAGATCCCAAGAGATTTTTCTTTTTATGGGATAAAATGTACGTAACATAAAATTTACTATTTTAACTTTTTTTTTTATTTAAAGTTATCTTAACCATATAGTCCTGTGGCATTAAACACATTCACGTTGTCGTGTAATCATCACCACTATCCATCTACAGAACTTCATCTTCCCAAACTGAAACTCTACCCATTGAATGCTAACTTCCCATTCCCCTACCCCTAATCCATGGCAACCCTCATTCTACTTTCTGCCTCTATGAATTTGACTATTCTAGATATTTCATATAAGTGAGACCATACACATTTGTCCTTTTGTGTTAGGCTTATTTCACTTAGCATAATGTCTCAAGGCTCATCTACATTGTAACATGTATCAAAATTTTATTCCTTTTTAGGGCTGCATATTATTCCCTTGTGTACACCACATTTTGTTTCTTCATTCATCTGTCAGTGGACCTTTGGGTTGTTTCCATCTTTTGTTTATTGTGAATAATGCTACTGTGAACATTGGTATACAAATATCTGTTCAAGTCCCTGTTTTCAGTCCTTTTGTATATACCCAGAAGTGGAATTGCTAGATTATATCTTAATTCTATGTTTAATTTTTTTTAAAAAACCACCATACTGTTTTCCATAGCAGCCACACCATTCTACATTCCTACCAGCAATACACGATGGTTCTAACTTCTCCACATCATCCCCAGTGCTTGTCATTTTGTTTTTTCAATAGTAATCTAATGGGTGTAAAGTCCTAGATTTTGAGATGTAGGTTATATACAGAGAGAACTTCCTCCTTAGGGAGGGAAGGAACAATGAATGAGGGTTTGTGCACATACTTGTGTCCAGCCGCATCACAGACCTCTCAGAAACCAGAAGTCTGACACTCCTCAGGTCAAAGCAGGAGCTTGCCCTTGACCTCTGATTCTGACTCCTTCCTGGACTCTCTCAACAGGTGCCTGGCTGCAGCAAACCATGTAATGAGTCATGCCCCGCCCCGGACACCCCCGCCCATCATCTGGGCCCCCACGCTTGGGACCCTGGGAGCAGCCAACTGAGCTATGCCTGGAGACCTGTGATGTGCCATCTCAGCCTCCACCAAGCCGCCGCACACGCAGGCCAGACCCCAAGGATCCTGGCCACCATGGGCCCGAGAGCCTTACCTTCATCTCTGGCCCTGCTGAGCCTGCTGCAGAGCCCCCAGCCTGCTGCTTGCTCTGGAGACCCTGGGTGTGGGACTGGTGCCGGGCTGCCTTCTGCTTCCGCCGCTGCTGGGATTGCCTCCAGCGCTGCGGAGCCTGTGTGCGGGGCTGCAGCCCCTGCTTGTCAACCGGGGACTCCCCTGAGGGGGCTGCTGAAGCCACATGGGCCAAGGAGCACAACGGAGTGCCCCCCAGCCCTGACCGTGCACCGCCAAGCCGAAGGGATGGCCAGCGGCTCAAGTCAACCATGGGCAGCAGCTTCAGTTACCCTGACGTCAAGCTCAAAGGCATTCCTGTATATTCCTACCGCAGCACCACCTCCCCAGCCCCTGATGTGGACTCCTGCTACAAGGAGCCGCTGGCCGAGCCCCCACCCATGCGGCACAGCCTGCCGAGCACCCTTGCCAGCAGCCCTCGTGGCTCCGAGGAATACTACTCCTTCCATGAGTCGGACCTGGACCTGCCTGAGATGGGCAGTGGCTCCATGTCGAGCCGAGAGATTGATGTGCTCATCTTCAAGAAGCTGACAGAGCTGTTCAGTGTACACCAGATTGACGAGTTGGCCAAGTGCACATCAGACACTGTGTTCCTGGAGAAGACCAGTAAGATCTCGGACCTTATCAGCAGCATCACCCAGGACTACCACCTGGATGAGCAAGATGCTGAGGGCCGCCTGGTACGCGGCATCATTCGCATCAGTACCCGAAAGAGCCGCACCCGCCCGCATACCGTAGAAGGGCGCTCAACCCGGGCTGCTGCCCCTGCCGCTGCTGCCCCTGACAGTGGCCATGAGACCATGGTGGGCTCAGGGATCAGCCAGGATGGTAGGTGGGGCCCCACAGGACCAAAGGGCCGAGTGGAGGACTCTGGCCAAGGGAGGGTTGCATTGGGGTCTTTGGCCACTGTGGGTCCACTCCTCGGCCAATCCCTGTTCTTCCTTCCCCTTTTTCTCAACTCCTCTGCATCCCCTACAGGTTCCTTCTGTCCTTGCTACCACCTGCCAGAGTGGCTTCCAGGCCTGGCCTGGCTAACATGACCCAGGAACCCATACGATTTTGGACTCTGACCTGTCCTGGCCTAACCAAAACCCCCATCACCCACCACAGCGCATGCACACACATTATACTATCTGTATCTCTGTTTTAAACGTTTCTTCAGCCTGGCCAGGGGCGAGTGGTGCCTCCTCTCGTTGGGCTGGGGGCAGAAGTGGGGAGTAGGGTTGAAACCATGTGATGATGACTGCTGCCCCCCTCATGTTCCCTTCCTAGAACTCACAGTGCAGATCTCCCAGGAGACGACTGCAGATGCCATCGCCAGGAAGCTGAGGCCTTATGGAGCCCCAGGTTTGGTCCTGACCTGATGAGTGTGGAGAGGAGATGGGACTGCCCTAAGGGCCCCCAGATGTCATTCTCCCAGCTTCCTCCTGGGGTGGGTGAGGATGGGATCAGAAAGGGGTGAGAAGCCAAAGACACCATCCTAATCCTTCAAACTGGCTTAAAGGATTCAGTTAGGAGATTTCACAGGGTCGCCACTGAACCAGCAGGGGGCAGGTGCCCAGAACAGGCAAGCTGGTAGTGATGGGACCCCAGCCTCTAATCCCAGGTCACTGGAGGGATAAGGAGAGCGGGAGGCCATCCAGCCTGGTGCTGAAAAGGCACTCTGTATGGTTCCTACTGCTGTCTTCTTGGCCTTCACAAGCCTCTGGGAGCAGAGTCGTTACCCTTTTACAGAGAGTGAGGCTGGGGCTCAGAGATCAGGAAACTGAACGGGTCACCCAACCTGGATCAGACTAACCCAGGCTCAAGGCCCCCTCTGCTCCTCAGCACGCTTCTCCCTGCCTGTGGGACCTGGATGAGCTCCTTCCCCTCTCTGAGGCTGTTTCCTCCTACCTTCCCCCTCAGGATACCCAGCCAGCCACGACTCGTCCTTCCAGGGCACCGACACAGACTCTTCAGGGGCACCCCTGCTCCAGGTGTACTGCTAACCCCCACCAGGCCCAGTGGCCACAACCCCTTTTGAGAGGAGCGCAGCGTGCACAATGAAGAGGGGGGACCAGGACCCCCTTTGGTCCTCACCTTGGCTGACTGGTTCCTAGACCACGTGCATTTCACTGGGCCATGATGCCTGAATTCTCCTGGATCCCCCAGCTGGCCTGATCTGTCCCTTTCTGCCCTTGGTTGTCAGGTGGCCTGGCCCATGGGAAACAGACTTAGGAGTTACCTCCTCGGCTACCACTCTAACCTGCCACCCTAACCACTTGTGCAGACTTCTCCCTTCCCACACTGGTGGGAGTGGGGGTACAGCTAAAAAGCTTATCTTCAGTGGATTAGGTTGGGGCGGAGGGTCTCTATGTGGAGTTCTGTGGGCAGTGCCCACCCTACATTATGTCCTGTTGAGCAGTTCGTTTCTTCGTTGGTGTTTGACATGGTCACGACCATAATTGCAAGTACAAAGGAAATAAAGACTTCTGCCTTATCTCAGCTGTGATACTGTCCTTTCTGTCCCATTAGCCTGACTGCTATCTAGAACAGGAAGTGGGATAGAGCATCCAACCTGACAATGCTGTGGGGTTGAAGTAGGAGGCTAAAATGGGAGTGATAACACCCCCTCAGGGTCACTGTCAGTTCCAGGAGATAGAGCCCAGCACAGTGTCTGTGCCTGAAAGGCCTTACACATGGTTTCTGTCGTGCAAAGTTCTAGGCTGGCTTGTCAGCCCAGTGTCACTGCCTGCAGGTTGTCCTGCTTCTGGGCATCTCCGCAGTTTCCCCAAATCCCAGAGCATTTGTTAGCCCTGGCACAACCCCAGACCTGCTGCTCCCCTCCACCTCTCCCTGGTGCTGACATTGTGGTTGTTACCTTTTTGGCCTTCCCAACAACTATGGAGTAGGGTCATTCTTTAAGAGGCATAAAGGAAATTAGAGGGTCACACAGCTGATAACGGAATCTGGACCTGGAAATTGGCCTTGGCCAGCTAAGTTGCTTGTGGCAGAAGCAGGGTCCTCTTGTTTGGACACTGGAGACCAGCTGGGCTCAGAAGGATCCTACTTAGCTACTTACAGTGTCTTTCAGCAGTGAGGCCAGAGCTGGCCTACCAGCCCAGCTGATGAACAAGCTAGGTATCCAGGACCCCCTCTGCCCCTACCTCGCCTGCAGCCCCTACAGCCCATTTGTTGTCCTCACACATACCCTTTGGAAAGTGACCATTAGACATACTAGTCCAATTTCCTATTGGGCACACAGGATGGTCCCTTGGGGCTATGACCATAGAGCCCAGTACCAGTTATAAAACTGGCCCCTTAAGCTCTGCTGTCTCATCCAGGTCAAGACCAATCCAAGATTGAAAATGACAAGGCACTGGGGCCTAGGACTGTTTCGGAACAGAGCAGGGGAGCAATGCCATAGTCCCTCCACCCTAGTCTCGGCCCTAATGCACCAGTTTCCAAACTTAGTCTTGGGAACCACTACTGGCATTCCCAGAAAATATGGTTTATCAAGTCTGGGAAACAAAAGTAGGTACTGCACAGCCTCTGTAAGTCTTTAACAAGCTATTCTGGAATGTCAGGATATGCTCTTTCAGAAATTTAGGGGTGGCCCTCCGACTACAGAGCAAAACACTCTGCGCAAGTCAACCCAGACATTCTTGCTTTAACCATAACCTCTGTGGTCCCTGCACTCAAGAGACCTCCACTCCCTGGCCAAAGTTGGGCAGGGTCAACTCAGGACTGGATCTGGGTAGAGGCAGGCAGGATCTCTCTTGCCCTGGCACTGCCTCAGCTAACTCTGAGAAGTCCTGAACTCTGCAGTGGTCGCTGTATCACACACACACAGCAGACCTGAGCCCAGGGTGGCACCCCCAGCCCTTGCTGCTCTTTGCCCCTGGGAAACGACAGGGTGTAGTTCCAGAAACACTTGATCCAGGGCAGGACAAGGAAGTAGTCTTTGAGATGAAAACGGAATCAAGTCCAGCTGGTCTTAAACTCAGCTGAGTCACAGGCCCCCTCTGAGAATGATATATATTCTGGTCCCTGTAGCCAGAACAACTCACCTCTGCTCAGAAACATACACAAACTAAGCCTTGTTTTAATCCTTCCCTTTAATGAGAAACTGAGCCCCGGGGCAAGGACGTGCCCTAGGTCCCATGGCAGAACTGCCTAGAAGCCAAGCCCCCAGCTCCTGCATTAGCCATGAGGCCTGTCCCCCAGGGATAGGCTAGAGGAAGAGAGGACACAGGAGGAATTGGGTAGAGTTTTAATGTGTAACAGTTGGCCAACTGGGGAGGACAAGACCCCCCAAGGCCCCAGTCCTTTTCCCATGATGCCCTGGGACCTATGTGCCTAGGCCTGTCCCATGCCTGCCTCAGCTCTGAGGCCCTCAGGTCCCAGGGAAGGGTGGGAAAGAAAGGCGGAAAGCTGGGGACTCGCCCCAAGAGTTCAGGAGGCAAATGGACTAGTTGAATTTGGCCTTGGAAAAATCCATCTCTGGATGCTGATCCATGAACCTGGAAAAGGAATATAGGAAGACAGTAAAACAGGGTATCCCTCTCCTCCAAAATTGGTCCCTTCCAGCCTCCCACATGAGATCTAATCTCACTCATTAGAACCCTGAGCGACATGGAGCCAGGCCAGATAAGGGGTGGGGCCCCAGAGTCTCTGAGGCCCATCTGAACCCCTAAGGCTGTAAGCTGAGGTGCCGATATTGGCAATGTTCTCCTGTAGGAGGCAAGGATCACCTATAACCTCCCTTATCCTCAGGTGGCCCTGCCCTCAAGACAACCTCAGCCAAGTGATTAGGTTAGGCAAGCCAAGGCTATAAAGTCATAAACTAGGCTGGCTCATTCTGGAAGGGGAAGGCCAGCCCCTGGGTACTGCCCAGTGACCCACTTGCAGCTGTTGCGCAGGTCCAAGTTCTCCAACATCCACCATCTCCAAACCCCCATTTCTGAATTGCTCACTTTTTCAGAATTTCTTGTTTTTTCTGCTCGTCTGAAGTGGGCAGCCCCATGGACTTCTGTCTCTGATCATACATCATCTTTTCCACCATGCTGCGTGTCTCACTGTCCAGGTCTGACAGCTGGGGGCAGGCAGTGACAGGGTTAGGTGAAACTCTGGGGCCACCAAAGCCTCTCATCTCCCAGCTAAAGCTCCCCCAACCAGCTAGGGCTCACACCTTGGAGTTCTCCGGGTTGATCTTCTTGGTATTAATCTCAGGGTCACTAGACACCAAGCGGCTCCACCACTCCATCTTGTTGATCTGTGAGGAAGAGGAAGAGGAAGAGGACCACTGGGGGATGAGAAGTAGCTCACTCTGTGCCCCAGGAACCACCCACCAACCCATTCAGAACAAAACTCTCTATCAATCAACCACATCTGCACCTGGGACCCAAATAGACCTATACTGGGACCTGGAGTACAGAGGAGCAAGACCTCTGCCCTCTCCAGCAGCTAGGGAAACAGATCCAGAGAGTTACAAAGCAGCATGATAACTGAAAAAATAAACTACAAAGGGAAATACTTATCCGGGGTGGAGGGAGGGATAGGGTGGGACGAGCAGTATACCAGATTTAAAAAAGCATGGAAGGACATTCGGTTGAGAGGAAAAGCAAGTTCAAAGGCATGGTGGGAGTGAGAGGCAGCCACAGCCAGTCAAGACAGGCCTTGTGTGCCATGGGAAGCTCTCCTTGGACCCTGGGGGACTTTAGACACTATCTTTATTTACTGGGGTCTGTGTCCCATCTCTCTTTTTCAGGGAGTGAGGGTGAGAACGCAGGCTTCCTGAAGGCAGTTTTCTATGTTTTGTTACTGTTCTCTCTCCAGCAAATAGAACAGTCCTTGGAACATAGTAGGTGTTCAAGTATTTGTTGAATTGAATGCATACATGAACCTATTGGAAAGGTAAGGCTTTGGCACCGGACTATTTCAATCCTGACTCCACCTCTTCCGAGAGGTAAGAGCCTGGGCAAATCTCTGAGCTGCCCGTTTTCTAACTCTAAAATGGGAAAGCCTACTTTAAAAAAAGTCTTGTGGTTAGATTAAATGATATATGTCCACCAGATCCCCAGCATGGTCCCTGAGTGAATAAGCAGATGCCCTCCCCTCTTCTTCCATCAAGATGCAGGCCAGGAGGCTGGGCCTCTCATACCTTCTCCAGATGCACCGTCACTACCTTGCCATCCTCAATGAGCCACGAGCTCTCTTCCACCTTCACCTCATTGTACAGCTCCCCATCAATGATCGCTGGCTGCCCCTTGAGCCCCACCCGGAGGTGCCGCCGCTGGATGTCCACCACTACATCCTTCCCCTTCAGCCGGAAGTTCACGCGGAAGGGCACTGCCAGCTGCATGGGGTAGGAGCGGTCAGGAGGGGCCCCAGGCTGGCTCCCCTCACCTCTGCCCCAGCCCTGCCACTCACATCCAGCTCCGACAGGGTCTGGGTCCAGCGGTAATTGGACAGGTCTGCCCCATTGCCGAGGTTGGGCTTCAGTTTCCCTTTGTCCTTCTCGTCCTCCTCCTCGTCCTCCTCAGCTTCCTGCTCACAGTCAGTGTGCTCAGCTACTTACCTGACAGACACAGACTACACGCCCCCGGGCCAGGCTCAAGGATGGTACTGGACGTACAGCCACAAACTAAAACAGTCCTGGTCCCTGACCACTCATGGCCCACTGGAAGCCAGAGGTAAAACCTGGTTCTCATCTCTGCCTGAGAGGAGCTCAGACTGTTACAACCATGTGACAAAGGGCACAGCTAGGGGATAGTGACAGTCAGAGATAGACCCATGGGACTGAGCTGGGTGTCAAGCCAAGGGACTTGGGAAGAAAGCCCAGCACAGAAGAACAAAAGGTCACCAAGTGGCCATGAGCAGGGTTGTTCTAAAATACAGCCAAGCTGCCAAATGACCAATATCTTTTTTCTGTATCTGTAGGACTGAGATCCCTAGTTTCAGACCAGAACCTCTGGAAAGCCAAACGAATGCCCAACAACTGTTGGGGAATCTGGACTCAAGTTAGTGGGAAAAGCCCCAGCTGTGTCAGAGTGACCCACCATGAAGGGCTAGTCTAGGCCCACAGACCCTAGCCTACCTGAATGGTACCTGTACAGGCACTGCCCTCTCTGGCTCTTGAGCTTTTCTGCCAAGGGTTAAGGCCAGTGGGTTTTGTTTTTTTAACACGGACCCTTTGGTCCAATGTCTTTGAAGGAGATCTTGAAGTATGGAGAGGATCCCGAAGCTGAGCGAAGGGAAGTAGGGGAGGCATTCCGGAGACAGGGAAAAGCTAGAGAGTCCCCGGAAGTTCCCAAGCCCCTGGCTACTCCTGAGCACCCCCAATCCACCTCACCTGCTTCCCTGGTGAGCCAAGGCTGCCGTTCTTAAGCTGGGCCTCATGATTCTCTGCATCCTTTTTCTGTGGCAAAGGGCAAAGCAGTTGGCAATAGTGCCAATGGGGATCAGGGGGCAGGGGAGAGAAATCCACTCTTACCTGGTCAATTTCCAGCTGCAGCCTCTCTGCTTCTTCATCAGTCAGCTCCTTGATCTGGGGCCCAGAGCTCTCGGACTTGGCCTCCCTAGCCAGCCTGGCTGCCCGCTCCGCCTTCTCCCGCCGCTCAGTCTCCTGCCGAGCTCTCTTCTCTCGCCGGGCCTTCTGTGCCAGCTGGTTGTGGTGGTTGAAGGTCTGTGTGATGAGCTGGGGAAGGAAGTGAAGGCAATGAGGTATCAAGTTACGGGGACAGTGTCCCAAAGGCAACCCCTGTTTCCTCATTTACGAAATGAGAATTATACACATTATCTCAAAGAGTTGTAAGGAGAATATCTGCAAAGTGTCTGGCTTAATAAACTTTTTAAAAAACAGTCTAGTAACTAAGACTATGGACACTGAAGTTGGACAACCTGAGTTCTAATCCAGTCTTCGTTATACACTACCTATTGTATTTTTGACAAATTACTTAGCCTGTAAAGGTTTCAAATTCCTCATCAGTGAGAATGAATCCCCACCTCATAGAGTTGTTGTGCAGACCGATGGTAAGTGCTCTGAAAGTCCCTCACTAGAGAGTGTAGCCATTGGAACTCCAGTCTCAGCCCCTCTGAGAAGACTTTCCCAAGCTCTCAGGCCCACAGCCCAGCCGTCCAGCACTCAGCACCACACCCGCAGCTGCCACATTAGCAGGAAGCCGAAGAGAGCTTTCTTTAGGGAAGAGGAGCCTCTTCCTCTCTTCCGCCTGCAAGCTATCGATTTCAAATCCTTTCTCTCCCTCTATACCTTCCCAGGATGTTTCCAGCCCACATCCTGCTAGCTGGCCTTCTTGCTGCCCAAGAGCTACCCCAATACTATTGCTACCTGTCAGTGTCTAGCTGTGTGGCCTTGGACAAGTGAACTTTGACATTTTCTAAACCCATTTCCTCACCTATCATGAGGATCAAATATGACAAACACTCGCCTAGAGCCTAGCACAGTCCTTGCCACATCATGGCCACATATAAAGTGTTGGCTTCCCAACACCCCTCACTTGGCTGAGGATAACCCAATGTCAGCTGTTGGGGGCTGGGGAGTACTTTCTCTGCTATAAAAATACAATGGGAATGATGGCTCCACCTGTTAAACTACTCAAAGTGTGGGTCCCCCAGGCTGCAGCATCTGTATCACCCAGAATTTCTTAGAAATGCTAAATCTCAGGCTCTACTCCAGACCTGCTGAAGCAGAAATTCTGGGGAGGTGACCCAGCAATTTCTATTTTTAACAAGCTCTTCTGGCTAATTCTCATGCACACTGGAGAGTCACACCTAGATTTGAGTTCCTGGTCTACTCTTCTACCTGTGTGACCCTGAGGTCCTCTCTCTGTGCCTCTATTATTTCTAAAAGCAGTCTTGCATGATAAGCTGTTCTTTGCTTATAATGTTTTTGATCCTACTCCCAGGTCACTTGACAACTTCTACTCATCTTCCAGGACCAGCTCAAGTGTCTCTTGAGTTTCACCTCTTCTTCTTCAGCAAGCCCAAGAATATACTAAATTTAGAAAATCCAATTGTGTTGACCCACACACCTGGAGGCCTTGCAAGGCAACTACCATGTGATCAGTGTCAATAAACCATCTTTCAAGCATCTCTGAGCCTGAGTTGGAGGAAGGAAGGGGTCTGTAAGAGCTGAGGGGCCCATGCTGGGCTCAGGTTTACCCAGTGGCTCCCAGACCAAGGGTTCTGCCAAATACCTGGTGACTTCTCATTCATATGATACCAATTTCTCCTACTACCCCCAAATCCCCAACCCCGTGCCACTCTGAAGTAGCTATATACTCCACAAGGTTAAACGGTATAAAAAGCACTCCTCCAAACCAGCTGGGTTAACAAAACAGGGTGAGAGAAAAATGAGCCACCTGAAGGCCATTCTACTGTCAATAGAATCAGTCATGAGCAAATGACGCCAACAGAGGCTGTTCCACTATAGGGCCTTGGTCCTAAGTCCCTAATCGGGGAGACCTTGAACTGAAGCCATTTGCTAATAAGCAGCAGCCAAGGGGAGGCGGGAGCAGGTCCTCCCCTCTCCCGACTCCAGTGAATCACGTTACATCCCATTCATCCTGTTCCTTCCTAGCTACTGGAGGTTAGGAGAGGGCAGAGCTGAACACAGGACAGAGTCAAGGCCAATCACAGCAGCCTTTGACCCCTCATCCCTGTTTCCTCCCACCAACTTTACCCAGGCCCAGCCCCAGGCAGAGACCCCTGGGAGTGTGTAGCCTACTCAGAGGTGCCAACTGGCAGGCTATGAAGAGTCAAGTTTCTGTTGCTGAATCATCTTTGGGAACCACAGCCCAGCAGAGTGGGCAAAGGGTGAGGAAGGCTGAGCCGGTTCTGGATGAAGGGCTCCAGGTTGCTCAGTAGGCATACCTAAACACAGGCTTTTCCTGACCTAGGCTGGGTGACAGGAGAGTAGAGTGGTTCCCACCAGACTAGCCAGGGAAGACACTGAGAGATATTTAAGACTAATCCCAAGTGTGAGGTCCTAAAACTGTAAGTGGCAGGCAGTGGGAAGGGGGGTGCTGTGCAGGGATGGGACAATTCCTGACACATCTGAGGAAAATGACATGCCCCTGTTCTAGAACTTCATATAAGTGTAATCATATATGTTCTTGTGTGTGTGTCTACCTTCCTTTGAAAGGCTGAATAATATTCTATTATATGTATATACAACATTTTGTTTATCTGTTCATCCATCAATGGATGCTTGGGTTGCTTCCACCTGCTGGCTATTGTGAATAGTGCTGCTATAAACATGGGTGCATAAAATTCTCTTCAAAATCCTGCTTTCCACTGCTGGTAGAACTGCAAATTGGTACAGCCACTATGGAAAACAGTATTATGGAGGTTCCTTAAAAAACTAAGAATTGATTTACCATATGATCCAGCAATCCCTCTGCTGAGTATTTACCCCAAAGACTTGAAAACTCATATCTGAAAAGATATTTGCACACCAATGTTCATAGCAGCATTATTCAGTGGCCGGGACATGGAAGCAACCTATGATAGATGATTGGCTAAAGAAGCTGTAGTACATATATGCAATGGAATATTACTCAACCATAAGAGATGAAATACCACCATTTGTGACAACATGGATGGACCTTGAGATAATCATGCTACACAAATGATGAGTCAGACGGAAAGTTGAAAATCACACGATATCACTTATATGTGGGATATAAACTTAAAAGCAACAAATGAACAGGACAAACAAGCATAGACTCATGTACATGGACAATAGACTAGTGGTTACCAGAGGGTAGGGGAGAAGAGGGAGGTAGACAGGGTAAAGTGGGTCAAATATGTGGTGACAGAAAGAAATCTAACTATGGGAGGTGAACACACAGTGTAAATATATATATGCCTTATTATTAAAGTACGTAGCTGGAACTTATTGGATTTCATTAACCAATGTCACCATAAAAAATAAAATAAAAAACAAAACAAAACAAAGCCCTGCTTTCAATTCTTTCAGGTATATACCCAGAAGTGGGATTGCTGGATCATGTGGTAATTCTATTTTTAATTTTTTGAGGAAGCGCCATACTGTTTTCTACAGTGGCCACACCACTTTACAGTCCCACCTACAGTGTACAAGGTTCCATTTCTCTACATCCTCACCAACACTTGTTACTTTGTTTTGTTTTTGATAGAAGCCATCCTAATGAGTGTGAGGTGGTATCTCATGGTTTTGCTTTGCATTTCTCGGGTAATTAGTGATGCTGGGCATCTTTTATAATAAAAAGTTGTTAAAGAACTATAATAATTCACTATTACCAGCAATGTCCGAAGAGTACCTTTTTTTCCTAATCCTTGTAAGCAATTAAAAAAAAAAACAAACTTTTGCTGATAGGAAAAAAAGGGCATCTCACTGTTTAACTTACATTTCTGTGACTACTGGTGAACGTGAGCAACTTTTCATATGCTCTTTGGGTTCGCTCTTCTTGGAATTGCCCATTTTTTGTTTACTCTTTTCTTGTCAATTTACAAGAGTTCATGCATACTAAATCAGTCTTTAAATTTTCTGTCCTCTGCACTGCACATTTTTCCCAATCTACTGTTTTTCAATTGACTTTAAATGTCAACCTCTTTTTCCATACACAAATTTACAATGTTTGAAGAGGCAAACAGCTGCTCTTCCTTTTATAGCTTCCAGGTTTCTAATCTTGCAAGGCTTCCCCACACAAGATTATACAGTTTCCTGGCTTTCCTTACAAGACTCTTCTTGATCTGCAATTTATTATTATATATAAAACAAATGGCACAGTTGTTTTATAAATGGCCACTTGCAGCAACATCACTTAGTAAATCATCCTTTGCCTACTGAACTGAATTATTGTATTAGACATATATTAGATCCTCATATATGCACATGTGCTAGACTTTTTCTGGGTTCTCTTTTCTGCTTCACTGGTCCATTTCTCTTCCTATGTCCATACCATACTGATTTGACCATTATGGCTTTACTCAAATCCACAATCTTATCCACAATTCATAGACCCCAAAACTATGAAAACTAAAAGTGTTTATGTACTTTTTATAGGTTTGTGGCATGAAGGTTTTAACAATCTTCATATCTCCCACTTGGTATGAATATTAATATACATTTCTCTGCAAATTTTAATGTGCTTGATTACAGGATGCTGATCCTGCCCCACTGGAATGGGGTATCATATGTAATGTACAGTATATGCACTGTACTGCCTCCTAAAATCCCAAGAATTCTAAATCCCAAAACACATCTAGCCCCAAGAGATACAGAAAAGGGGTTGTGAATTCATATTCTCATATGCCAGCCATTTCATCTATATTACCTTTTTAAACTCACAACAGTCCTCTGAGGTAAGATTACTCCCACTTACAGGTAAGAAAAATGAGGCTCTGACATAGTGATTCACCAAATGCCACACAGTTGTCAAATGGGGAGACCAAGAATCAAACTCTGGTCTGTTGGACTCCAGAGCCCTTGCTCTTAACCACTGCACCTGGAAATAATGTATCTGGTGGATCTGCACATAGTAGGTGCTCAATACAAAGGAATTAGTTACAGCTGGAGACCAGGTGAGAAGGCCAGACAGGTTTCTATCTGCCTGAGAGTCTGAGCAACCTCCTGGGAAAGAGCTGACCCTAAACAAACAAAGAGACAAGAAGCACAACAAGGTCTGAAAGGGAACCCGTAGACAGCCAATATGTGGCAGCTATCATCACCCCCTGATACTTCTGAGGTTTATTTATATTATTCATCCCTCTCTCTTCTTCCAGCTACCTCTTACTCATCCTTCAGACCTCATGCATCATTCCCTCATGAAGTCTTCCTTGAGTCCCCAAACTAGGTTAATACCCATTTTATGCTCCCAAGGCTTCTGCTCTAACATCCAATACTTCTTAATTTTCTTTTTTTGGGGGGTAGGGGAGGGGAAGCTACACTGTGAGATCCATGTAAACAAAAATCATGTTTGTTTTCACCTCCATAACTCTGAAGAGTATGGCAGAGAATCTAACACAGGTAAGGTGTTAGGCGTTCAATATATACTCCCCGAACTGATGAATGACTACTAATATTAAAAGGCAGTCTGTCCAGCCCACAGGAAAAATAGGAGGTGCTGGTGCTAATACAAAAGAACATTTGATCCAGAAGGGGTCCTACAGGTCGAGTCCACTTTCTTCCATATTATAGATGTGAAGATTGAAAAGACCAGACAATTAGTAGGAAATCAACCAGGCCACACAGCTAGACCAAGAATCTGGGACTCCTACTCCTAGGCCAATGTGTCTGTGACAGAGTAATTCCAGGTTGTCAACACACATTATAGAGAATCCTAGCTCATAAGAATCCCGAAGCCACAGAAAGAGGTTTGCAAAATGTCTCCTTCCTATAACTATGTCTCTTAAGTTTAAATGAAAACAAATATCAAGGTTATAAAAATCATAGTTTGGGGAGGTGACAGCTTCATGATTTACCAATCTTCAAAAACTTAATTACAACCTAAAGAATCAGAAGGAAGTTCAACGTCTCAGAACCTGTACCACAAAATGCAATTCCCAAATCCTTGAACTATGGGTCACATCTGTGAAAACTGGGATTGGTTTGCCTATGTTTCTGTTTAAGCTCAATTGCTAATATTTGCCACTCTCATCTCCCAGCTAGGTGATTAGAAAAATGTTCTCAGTGGGAAAGAAACCAGGAAGCACAGTGTCCAGGGCAGAAGGCAGTCTTACAACAGACTCTGGTTCTAACCCTGGCTCAAGACTTTGGACAAAGTAGCAAACACCCCTGAGCCAATTTTCTTATTTTTAAAATGGGAAACAGTAACACTTGCCCCTCTACAACTGCTAAAGGATCACAGGAAATAGGATAGATAAAATACCTCGCAGAGAGAGGGGCTTCAATAAATGACAGCTTGCTTCCCTTCCTCAACTCTTCGCCATTGGTATTTTGCTTCTACTGAAGTTACTATGCCAAAGGAAGGCCAGGTGAGCTTTCCTTCTAAAGAAACAGAGCTGCCAAAGAAATAGTACTCACCTTCTCTGCCATCCCCTCTTCTCCTCCAACGAAAAAGTCTGTTTTGCGTCGAAGGAAGCTGAAGAAAGTGTTCACAAGCTGAAAGACAGAAGAAAACTAAAAGTGTGGAGATGCCATACTGGGAGCCCCTAAACTACACAGAAGTCTACTTCCATGGTGTAGGATGAATTTAGAACTTGACTGTTTTACCCCCGATCCTCTCAACTGAGGAGACATCCTTCCAAACAGGCCCAACCATAGTCAGTTCTGCCAGGAAGCCTAATTCAGCCTTATCTATATCACCTACAAAAGCAGGTTTCTCATTTCTCATACGTGTATGTGTTTCACATTTCCTGTGGCCCTACAAGCAGCCTAAGGATATGGAAGACCCCTCTGCATCCAGGACTTGAAAAGCCAGGGCCCAGCTTTCTTCTCCAGATAGTAAAAAGCCCATCCACAGTGGCACTGGCTTAGTTGCCAGGGCAGAGACAGAAGAAGGGGAGAAAATGAATGCTCTTTAAAAAAGGTTAAGACCAACTAACTTTGGTTGGGACACCAGTCTAGCCAAGTGGTCAAGAGAATGCATTTGAGTATCAGACTAATCTGCATTAGCTCTGTGATCTTGGGGAAGTTTCTT
The DNA here is from genome assembly GCA_028627145.1 of Eidolon dupreanum. Taxonomy (NCBI): domain Eukaryota; kingdom Metazoa; phylum Chordata; class Mammalia; order Chiroptera; family Pteropodidae; genus Eidolon; species Eidolon dupreanum. Next base: position 13,177,540 of record CM053502.1, on the reverse strand, counting down.
AACTCTGTAAAACAGAAATAGCAGCAGGACCTATTCCTAGGTACCCTGTGAAGATCAAATGAGATAATGGAGGTTTAGCACCGTCTGGCCTAGAGCAAGAGACCTCCTGTCACAGAGTGACTTCCTCACAAGTAGGCACCATGAACCATGGCTTATTCTGTCTACATCCCCAATGCCTAGCACCAGACCTGGTACATGCTCAGTAGAACTTTTGCTGAATGAAAAAACCTAGGGTTAGCATATATAAGCCCTTTTATTTACCCAAATGAATGATTCTAAATCTGATGCTAGAACTTAACGGTTTCGATTCCTGCTTCTAGACACTTTTAATTGACTCAAAAACTTAACTCATTCCCAAATTCAGTTTACATCAACAATTTAGGGGAGAGAAGGAAGAGAACCTTTTCACACTTGCAAATTGGTAACTCTCTTCCCACATTGAAGGGCTTAGGAGTCCCTGGTCACCACTAGCATCTGAGTAAAGAATGGGAAGAGAAAGCTCAATGAAAACTTGTCCCCAGTAAGACCAAGAATCAGTAATGGACTAGAAAGCACATTGACCTTAGCAGTCTGGTTCCATTTAGGTCAGGAACCTTTTAGATGATCTTGAGCAAGTTCCCTTGGTTTCTTTACAGAATGAAAGTTCTGGACTGATCTTAATAGGTGTTTCTATCTCTAACTTTCCATGCTCTGGTCCAAAAAACCAGCTCCAGAATCAATACTACTTGGTCCTTATCATTCATTCACTGTTATTGTGTGTAGTCATACGCATGAATTATGCTTTTGAAAAGCTCTTTGTAAGCTCCATCAGGACAAGGACAAGTTTCTGCTAACATCTGTATCCCCAGGACCTGGTCCAGTGAGTGTCTGACACACATCAATCACTCAATGAATACTTGCTGAATGAACAAACCTGATGACAGAAAAGTTCTCATTGTCTTTCATTTCAAGACACTACTCTCCTACAAAGATTGAGGAAATAGGGATTCGCAACTCTGTCTCAGAGACAAAGAAACTTAAGCTTGGAGAGGTAGAAATATCCCAAGTTGGTAGTTGGTGAAAACCAACTGTGAACCCAGGCCTATTCCCCAATTCAAGGCCTAAAAAGACCACGTGCTAACATCACCCCGTCCCCCACCCCTCACCCCCACCCCCCATTCCTCGGCTTGCTCCAGGTCGGTAGATGAAAATCCCAAAGTCTGGGATGGTCCTAAGGGATGCTCTTTTGGGGCTGCCATCAGAGGAAACCGGGTCGTAACAATGTGTGAGACTAAGAGGGGATGGTGATCTCACGGCTCTAGGGGTTTTTCGGGGACAGGTCCAGGGACGCCGGAGTTGCTAAGATAGAAACTACTGAGCCGCGCCGGGGCGGGACTGATACAGAGGCAAAACGTGCGGCTGGGAGGCCAGACCGGAAGCTGGGGCGCAGTGAGAATGTGGGGAGATCCCAGAAGCTTGTGTGGCCCAGGAGTGAATCTCAGCCCTGAAGGCAAAGAAGAGAGGAGGAAGCCTGGCTAAGGCCATCCGGGTGGGCGGGCGCCGCTGGCCCAGGCCGGGCCGACGCCGCGCGGGCCGTTACCTCCTGCACGCCGCCCTCGTGCTGCTGCGCCATGGCCAGCAACATGCCGTCGAACCGCTCCTCCTCCTGCTCTCCGCCCATCGCGCCGGTAGCTAGTCACGCTCCGAGATCCGACCTCCACAGCCGCGTCCTCCCTGCTCCTTCAGGTCCTGTGCGGCCCAACGGCCCTAGCCCTCCGCTTTCTGCAGCGGAGCCGGAAATACGCACGCACTCCACCACCCAGGCCCGCCTGCTCGCCCTCTCCTCCCGCCTCCCTCCCGGCTCACGACCATTGAGCGCGCGACAAACAGCCCGCTTCGCCGACCATTGGTCGACTTGCTGAGCCAATTGACGAACGCGTTCGTGAAGCGGTGGAAGTTGCCGAGGGCCCTGGAGTTTGGCGTGAGTTGCTATGGTTACCAAATGCCTTGGAGCCTTCCAGAAATCCCTGAGCTAAAATCTGGCGGGGTTGGAAGTTAAAGACGAACAAACTTGGCTCCTCCGCCTTGAGGGTGACCTCCCAGCTTGTAGAACGGGGACCTGAAAGTGTCCTTGATCATCTCTTCCAGTCCTTCCATGAGGCATAGGAGGCCCAGAAGAAGGGACTTGCCCAAAGGACCGCATACCTCCATCATCATCACAAACTCTACCAGGACCGGTTTCATGAATATATAAACTGTGCAGTCACACTGGCCCTGGGCTTAGAAGAGCTCTGTGCTTGGCTTAATGCTCTTCTGTTGCAGTCCTGAAATTCTTAATTTTTAAACAAGAGACCCAAGATTTTCATTTTGCACTGGGCCCTGCAAATTATTTAATGAGTGCTGTATTCGACCTTCACTCCTGTTAAAGTGGGGGGCAGGTCCCAGCCGTGTAAGGCTAGCCTCTCCGGTTTTTCAATGAATTTCATCATCTTCGTCTTTTCAGGGATTCTTCTCTTATTATTTTTTTTAAATCTCCTGTACTACAAATTTCTTCTGGATCATTCCCTTCAACTTACAAACATGCTTTAAGCTCACTTACCTTTTTACTATTCTGTGACCTCACTTTCTCCTCCTACCATCCAATTTTCAGTTCTCATTCACAGCAAAACTTTAAAAGATTGCTATATTTGTTTCTCCACTTCCTTACCTTCAGTCTCTCGATTTACTCTAGTCTTTTCTTAAAATACTCTGAGGAAGGTTACAATGACCTTCGTATTGCCAAGCCAAGGGACTACTATTATTTTTTTAAAAAAACTAATATGGCTAACATTATACTCCCACACACAAACAAATCAATTCCTCCCTCCCAAAGTCTTTCCCATCAAGTTAAATGGCCCCTTCAAGCATGAATTTGCCAAAGCCCAAACCTCCATTCATCTACCCATTTGCACAAACCAAAAACCTAGTCCCATATAATCCATTAGTAACTCCTGTCAGCTCCCTCTAAAATATACCCTGATTCTGTCCCCTTCTCACCTTGCTGTGTGAAGCAAGGTGCTATTACTACCCAGTCTAAACCAGCATCATCTCTTGCTTAGACAATTATTCCTACAGCTTCTAAATGGTCTTCTTACCTCCTTTCTTATCTCTTTATACTCCATCCTCCATCCAGCAGCCAGAGCAATCCTAAAGGATAGCCAGATCTTGTTACTCCCTTGCTTAAAATTTGTCCTTCATTGATTGACTTATCATTCAGGATAAATTCCAAACTTCTAACCATGGCCTCCAAGGGGTGACACCATCAAGGGCCTGCGCACCTCTCCAGCCGCACTTTCCCACACTCCCTTTCACTTACCAGGCTCTCTCCTTACTAGCTGCTTTCAGTTCCTCAAATGGCCTGTCCTAGTTCCTAGATCTTTGCCAGCCAACTCATTTTCATCCATCAGGTCTCAATCCAAATAATACTTCCTCTGTGATACCTTTACTGACCCTAATATACAGATTAAGTCTCCATCTCCGTGATTTTTGCTTTCAAAACAAAATTATTTACTACATTTGAAATTACTTACTATGGTTGAAATATATGATTAAGAAATTTTGGTTCTACATCTGTCTCCTCTCACTGAAATATAAACTTCATGAAAGACAGTACCTGTCTCATCTGAGCACTCAGCTCAGAGCCGCAAACATTTTAGAATCTCAATAAGTATTTGGAGAATGATGGATGTGGTTCCATAGTGTAGCAGTTAGCACATCTGCTTTACATGCAGAAGGTCCTGGGTTTGCTCCCCAGTGGAACCAGGGTCCATGGTCTATAGCCATGCCACGCTGAACAAGCCCAATGTCTGATCTCGGAAGCTTAGCAGAGTCAGGCCTGGTTAGTACTTGGATGGGAGACCACCTAGGAAGACCAGGTGCTGTAGGCATAAATAATAATAAATAATAAAATAAAAAAGTATTTGAGAAATGAAGAAATGGTCTTTGACTGATACCACTGAATGACTTATCAATAAATAATGGTAAAATGTACTGACTTCTTATTAAGTGCCCACTACTGCATCAAACACTTTATAAAAATTATTTGACTTAACCCTTACAGTGCTCTTATGATATAAATGCTATTATTATCCCCACTTGGGGATGAGAAAACTGGGATAAAGAGGTGAAGTCATATGCCCAAGGCCACACAGTCGAAAGGGCTTACATTTTTTGAACTGTAGGTAACTGTTTTCTGAGCACTGTGTGTGACCCAGGGGACCTTGGGACCCAGCCTCCAACCCAGTTTATCATGAGGGATATCTCTCTCTCCATTATCTGAGTCTCCTCCTCCTCAATTTCCTCCTCTAGAAAATGAGAATGATAGCAACAAAAATAATTATAATTATCCTCCTTTATGGAGCACTTGCAATGTGCCAGGCACTTTGTGTCTTCACAAGCACCTCATATGAGCCTCACGAACACCTAGGAAAGGCACTATTAGAGGCAGACTTTCTGTAAAGCTAGTGAAGCTCAAACTTCAGGGCCTTGGACTTGCACAGGCCCATTCAAGGCACTGAGAGAGGCCCCAGCAATATCTTCTTAGGAATATACATATTTTTTTAATTTGTGAAATGGAAATTTAAAACTACAATTTGTTAAGACGACTGTTTCCTCCCACTCTCATTCCACTTCCCAATATGAATGATATCCAAGATACCTGGAACTATGTGGGTGGTGGAGGAGAGACAAGGATATGTGTGGAACAAGAAGCAAATATGCACAAAATCCTATCAATCATCACTAAGTTGTCATTTCATATTGATGCCGATTCAGAAAGGATGTTCTCTCCAATAAGGAATATGCAGCATATGCAATTATAAACACTCCATCAATATTTTTCTTTTTTGATAGGAATTACACAAAGTAGAATTCATGAAAATTCCTACTATAAACCTATAGGCAGTACTACAAGTAGTATATACATCAATGTGTGAAGGGGTATGTTTATGTATCCTGACGATCAAGAATAAAATTTTTTTGATCAACCATGCAAGAGAAAAGACAAAATCATCTCTCTATTCTCATTGCAGAAATTTATTTTTAAAAATTATTGACAGCTCTACCTCCTCCTCTTCCTTTCTCTCCCAGAAAATTTCAGTATTAAAACTATTAAGTCGAACAGAACAAGGTAGAGGGATGCACCACAGGGTGTGGGAGACATAGTGGCCCAGAGCAAAAGTCAGAGCACCAGAATGGTGAGGAGGGTGTTCACAAACAGCAGTGACCTGGCATGGGGTGACAGAGGCCCAGCAGGGTGAAGGAGTCCCTGAGTGGGAAGGGACAGCCTGACACAAGGCATCGGAGCCTAAGTGGGGTTAATAGGGCATCTCATATGGGACAAGGTGGTGGTGGAGATGGGAGATTGTTTATAAACAGGGGCTTGATCCAATAAATTAATAAATTAAGAATAATGGAAGCCAGATTTCTCAGTATCAGAAAGGGTGAAAACTAGAACAGACCCCTTTATAGTGAATTAGAATTGCAGATAATAGTCTGAACTCCTGCTTTTTATTATGTATATATAGGTATAGAACTAATTATAAACGTGTGTGTGTGCGCGCACGTGTGTGTGTGTTCACGCTTAGCTCTGAGAGGGCCTAGGAGCAGTGACACCCTAACAGCAATGAGCAGATCTTGGTTTCTAGATACAGCTGTATTGCCTGGATTATGGTTTTTAAAAACCATTCTCCACTAAAAGATTGAATCAGAGTTTCTTGTAGTACTGATCAATTCCAGGGGCTGGAAAAAAGGAAATCTTGTTATACCAGAAAATCAAGGATGTTCAAGGAATGATGGGGAATGTCAAAAGGATATAGACTCTAGCTTGAAGGGGCCCCCATTGACCAAATCTGTGACAATCTGAGCATCAAAATAAATAATGATAGTAACAGATTACCAGCCATTGAATAAAACAGGACACCATGAGTTCATACCAAAATATACAGACATACACATTCAAAGAATGAGGGGAACAGCCTCATAGTTTCAAAATGCCTCCTTACAAAATACTGAATCATTACAAAGGGGAAAGAGTAGCTATAGTGGAGAAGGCTGGCAGATATCCCTTAATCAAGTGACCAAAGTAAACCATGGGACAAATGGAAATGTGTGCTGCCCAGTAGGATGTTTCATGAAGGACACAGCATCACTTCTGTGATATGGCTACTAAAGATGTATACCTTGAATCTAATCATAAGGAAGCCTGGAACAAACCCAAATTGAGAGCCTTGCTAGAAAATAACTACAACTCTTCAAAATCATCAAGGTCCTGAAAGGCAAGGAAAGATAGGGAAAGTTTTCTGATGGACAAACTAAGGAGACATGACAAAGAAATGCAATGTGAGATTCTGGGCTGAGCCCTTAACTGTAATTAATTTCACTGGAGCATTTGGAGAAACTGAATGAGGTCTGAGATTAGATGTTAATTTCCTGATTTTGATGATTATTTTGTGGTTATATAAGAGAATGTCCTTGTCTACAGGAATTACACACTAAAGTATTTGAGAGTTCTGGGGTATCAGGTTAGCAAAAGACTCTCAAACAATTTAAAGTAAAGAAGAAAAAAATGTTCCCTGTACTGTACTTGCAACCTTTCTGTGTTTGTGATGGTTTCAAAAGAAATAACATTGACATGTGAAGAGGCAAGCAAAGAGGGTACAGCTAAAACACGTAGGCAAATATTGTCAGGCAACTGATCAGTATAAGTATTTTGTTATTCTCCTCAGTTTGTGATCTTTATGTTTTCTGTCAGCTTATTTTAGTTTGTAATTGGTAGTGATTCGTTTTTTCATTTTAAAATTCATTTTTATACTTAATTCTCTATTGTTAAAGAGGGCTCTCCAAATCATATAAATTTCCATAAACCAATATCTATTATTGGCTTTTCTTGCCACCCTTTTAAGGATAAGGAAACTGAAGCACAGAAATGCAAAGTGACTAGCCCAAGGTTGCTCACCTTATTATTAGGGCAGGATTTGAACCCAAGCAGTCTGACTTGAGTTTCCTCTGAGAGGATGCTGTGAGGATTCAGCAAGAAAAAGAATGCAAAAAGAACTTTATACATAAGGATTAAAATAATTCACAATCAAATGAAAGATGTGTGCCTGTTTGTCTTCTGAGCTTAGTTCCTTAGGCAGAGGAAATGGGAGAGACAAGTCCTCCTACTGTATGGCAGAAACTGCTTGGAAGTTGACAAGCAGGACTTCACTTCGTTCCCACAGCAGCCCTGCAGGCAGGCATTACTGTCCCAGATGAAGCTCCTCAGGCCACAGAGATTTGGAAATCAGCCCAAGGCAGCACAACTGGAAAGTGACAGAGCCAGGAGCAGAGGCCAGGGATGGTGATGGTTGCCCAGATTGGGCTTACCAAGGTCCACAGACAGGACACACCCAAGGACTGTCCCACCGCTCTCACACCCCATGCTCCACTGTCTGAGGCAGATGCCTCAGACAGAGTTGCCACGTGGCTGGCATCAGAGCAACGTTTCTGCCTAGATCATAAGTGGGCAACATCTGCAGAACAGGAAACACCAAGGTGGGGGCCCAGGTAGCCACCAACTCTGAGAAACTCGGGCCACACAGCTCTGGCTGCACAATTTGGGCAGTGGGTACAAGGGGAACAAGCAAAGGTTTTGAAGTCAGACAGATCTGGGCTCTGTCTCTTCTTAGTGGCATGAGCTTGGATACTCTTTGAGTCTCAAACAGTAAAAATCTTGCCTCATAGGGAAGCTCTGAATATTAGAGTGGAAAGTACTCGGCACATAGTAGCTGCTCAATAAACAGCAGCCATATATCATTTTCATTCTGTGAGGGCTTCTCAGCAGATATGGCCTTTTAGAAGCTTTAGAAATCCAAACTAGGGAGAGAGACTTTTCAAGGATCTTATTTCTGCAGGACCCCAGAACTGGACCCAGAAGAAGGGGTCTCATAAACTGTACAATGGACAAAGTCCTCCCAGCCTCCCAGGAGCCTGGCTCCCTTCCCTGCAGCCTGTTCCTTATGAACAACGGGAGCTGGGCCCCAAGGTTAGGCAAACAAGCCAGCGATAAGGCACTTCCAGGTTGGGCCTCGCGTTCAAACCCTGTCCAGCTCTGGGACTGACTTCCCAGCTTAGCGAAAGTCCTGCAGGCACCAATAGGGACACCTGCCATGGCCACCTGCTGATTGTGCACCTGAGGCCTTGATGCCCTAGTACAGCCTGGGTTAATGACCCTGTTTGTCTGCTTGAGTCATCTGATAAGGGACAGCTGGACCAGTGGACAGGTGGCCCCATGCCCTACAGCACTTCATTGACTAAAGCGATATCAGGGCCACGTGAAGCTTCCAAGGCCCCCTCCCCCGGCACTTCCTCACAGGTCTTTCCAGGGTCAGTATGTTTCTCTTTTTTTTCAATGAACATGACTTCTGGAGTCAAGGTTGTCGGCTGTTCCCCGCTCCTCCCCACTGGGGATATAAATAGCACCCACAGTGCAGAGCAGAGGGCGGGAGAGCTGGGAGGAAGGAGGATCAGATCCTTAACCATGAGCTCCAGTCAGCCGGAGACCTGCCCATGCCAGGGTGCTACAGGCCGCCCAGCCATTCTGTACGCACTTCTGAACCCCAGCCTCAGGGCCAGGCCGTCTGCACCCCAAGCCCGTAGTCACTGCCTGTGCAGGCAGCACCGGCCTGTGCAGCTGTGTGCCCCGCATCGCACCTGCAGAGAGGCCTTGGATGTTCTGGCCAAGACGGTGATATTCCTCAGGAACCTGCCATCCTTCTGCCTGCTGCACCAGCAGGATCAGCGGCAGCTGCTGCGGGGTGGCTGGGGCCCCCTCTTCCTGATGGGGTTGGCCCAGGACACTGTGACTTTTGAGGTGGCGGAGGCCCCGGTTCCCAGCATACTCAGGAAGATCTTGCTGGAGGAGCCAAGCAGCAGTGCAGGCAGTGGCCAGCTGCCAGATCGACCTCAGCCCTCGCTGGCTGCAGTGCAGTGGCTTCAGTGCTGCCTGGAGTCCTTCTGGAGCTTGGAGCTGGGCCCCAAAGAGTATGCCTACCTGAAAGGGACCATCCTCTTCAACCCTGGTGAGCTTCCAGACACTCCAGGATAAGGGCCAAGGCTGGAGGGGGGCAGGGCCCAGCCAGGGAAGGCACTTTCTAAGGGTTTCACATTCATTATCTCTTCGGGTCCTCCTTATCGCCAGTCATCTCACAAAAGAGGCTCAGAAAGGCTAAGTGACTTGCTAAAGGTCACACAGCCAGGTAGGGGCAGAGCAGGGATGGGAACTCAGATCAGTTCACACCAGAGACTGGCCCTTGCCACTCTGCCCTAGGAGCTTGACCTGACCCTCAGGGAAGGTGGGAGTGGAGGAGGGGAGGGTGGGCAGACGCAACTGTGCTTCAATCACAGGTAAAACTGTGTGTTCAGAAAGACCACATGGTAAAGAGAAATAAAAATAGGAGGTGTGGGGGAGAAGAGGGAGGAGTCTATAAAATTCAGCTAGGAGAGCAACGGATAGAGGTAGTGTTCTTCGTAATCTGGAGAGCATCTAGATGAAAATTCCTCACCAAGAGGTCCTGAAGTAATGTGTAAATTACAATAATGAATTATAATAATAGTAGCAAAATACTTGTATTATACTTACCATATATTAGACCCAATTATATGGTTTTACATATACCAGCTCATTTAAATCTCATAACAAGCCTAGGAGATAGGTACCATTATTACATCTGTTTTATAGATAAGAAAACCAAGGCACAGAGATGAGATAACTTGCCCACAGCTAATAACTAACAGCCTCGCTCTTCACCATTACCCTATACTGCCTCTCCATAAATGGATGGATGAATAAAATGATAAATAAATAAATGGAGTAGGTAGTGATGGGGCCTTAAAGGCTGTCTGGGGCCAGTCTCGCTCTGTGGTGACTTGGAGTGGGATGCTCACCAGCCCTCTTCACCCTCTATCCACAGATTTGCCAGGCCTCCATGCCACCTCCCACATCTGGCATCTGCAGCGAGAGGCTCATCAGGCACTATGTGAGGTCCTGGAGGCCTGGTGCCCTGCAGGCCAAGGCCGTTTAGCCCGTGTCCTTCTCACAGCTTCCACCCTCAAGTCCATTCCACCCAGCCTGCTTGAGGACCTCTTCTTTCGCCCTATTGTTGGAGATGTTGACATCACTGGCCTTCTTGAGGACATGCTTTTACTGAGCCGACCTGCTCCAGCCCAAGCAGAGATCAAGTGTAGGTTGGACAGTAGCTGGCAGTGCTGATTCAGCACATCTGTCCCCAGGGATGACCCAATACTCCCAGAGGGGGCAAGCTTGTGCAGACAGCACTTGGCTCCCCAGGTGCAAGCTGGCCCTGGTGCAAGTAGCCAGATGAACTACTTGGCCCCTCACTCATCCACACCCCATCTGAGACTTTCTTGATTTGGACGCAGTGCTCCAGCTGTCTGGCTGGCCCTTGGTGGACTCCAGAGCCATTGGACCAAGACTCCTGTCCTCTCCTAGGATACAGATGAAAGCTTAGACTTCTCATTGGACCAGAAATCCTACTGACTTTGTACAGAATTGACTTAAGTTATTGGTTTTTATAATAAAAGTTTTGACACCCCTGAAGCCTGACACTGTAGTTTATGCATGTGGAAGGAACTGTCTCACCTCCAGGGTCCACCCTGCTCCCAACAGAGGAATTCCAAGGGGAAGGAACCATAAGGGGTGCAGGAGCCAGGCCTCAGAGAACTGGGATATTAATTTTCAGAGTGGGATGATGATTTCATTGCTGGGGATGAGATTTATTTTGCACAGGTCTAAATCCAGGGGATAAGATTAGTTCAGGACCCCATCACTTCTTTGCCTTTATCTTTGGGAGAAGAGATTTCTCTTTGTCCCCTCACTGACTCCTCCCTCAATCCCTGCCCCGTATAGACTCCCTTGTAGCCAGTAAGGAAAACATAGCAGCCCATTCTCAAATTGAAACAGACAAGGTCACTGGGATTTCTGTAGTTTGGCATCATTCTCCTCCCCCATGCCTACAGCTGATAGAAGAGGATGGTCCATTGTTCTTCCAATGGGAGAGGACAAGAACATCCAGGGGTGACCTGGTGGCTGCTTGAAGACCAAGACAAGCCGAGGTTTAGCTACCGCACTAGCTGTTAAAGTCTGAAACACTTCCATGACAGTTAGTTCACACAGCCATTGCCCTGAGGCCCCTTCCACTGCCTGTCTGTCCCAGTTCTTCTCCTGGAATCCATTCCCACTGTCCAGCAACTGGGGAGGCAACGCTGGGCATAGCCATGGGCTCCATGACTGCCCATTCAACACACAGCTTGTGTCTGTTCTGATTGGTCGACCTCTGTTCCTCACTGTTCGTTAAATATTTTGAATATCACTCAGGTCAGGGTTACTGACCTGCCGGGTGGATAGGAGGGAATGATAACAGCACACATGCCTATAGGACCCCCTTTCAGCCTCCCCTTTCTCTAGTAATAAAGCTTGCCTCAACCAGGCCCCACCCCCTTCACCACCAGAGTTTGGATTCTTCTCACTGGGGCCAAGTTAATTATTGCTCAACAAGAGGTCATTCATTCAAGGACAACAGTCAAGGATTCAAGGTGTCATTCAGTCCTCTCCCTAAGGCCCCAGAAAAGGGACCACAGCTGAATTGGCCATGTGCCCATTATGGGAACCCAGTGCCAGCAACAAGGGCACCCCTTGTCTCTTACCCTATCACCTATTCACCACTCAGACTCCCAGAATGGGACAGAAACACACAGCTCAGACCTCACCATTAAGACACACACAACTCATACCTATAGCTCTCTCACACACATTCAGACACATCTACACAGACTCATAAAACAGACCCTCCATCCACCCACACACAGCATGGAAATACAGTTACACTCACCCAGCAACATTCACACCACAGAGACCTGCCCCCTGGGCTACATGATTACATGTATACTCCTGTGCCCAAGGGTGGGACACACAACATGGAGATACCCTCATACCAGGGTGCATTCTCCATCTTCTGTGTGTCACAGGAAAAGGAAAAGTGGCCCCCAAAGTAGGCAGAACTGCATCTGCACATCTTCTCACAGCCTGCAAGTCCAAGCCAAACTGTCCTGCCTGGCATTCAGAGCTTCGACTAACCAATCATCCATCCCCCTTTCACCCTCCTCACAGCCAGGCCATGCCCTGCTCAACAACTCCTGTCAGCCAGGACCTAATCAAACTCCCAAATAGAGAGTTTGAGCCCAGAGAGCTTCAGAGCCCAGAACAAGCCCTCCATCTCCTCCACCCCCTCACTCCTCAAAACCCCCCAGACCCAGCCCTCAGGCCCCAGGCACCTCTCCCTGCCCTTCCCTTCCCAGCACTTTGGCACAGGCCACCCCATCACACCTTGCAGATGCAGGAGGCAACTCTGTCAAGAGCAGATGTCTTGCCTCCCAGTAGAAGCCAAGCCCAGCAAATCCAGGAATCTGTATGTCCCTTCACAAACGGATCCCATTAGTTTACTGTCCCACCTCCCTAAACCCTCAGGCTGAGTCTTCCTGCCTCTTCCCCCTCCCTTCCTCTAACTTTGAAAAGCCATTGATTAGAAAGCTTCTAATCAACCACCTACCCCAACTTCTATGTTTCCATCATCAAAATAGCTTCCCTTATCAGCCCTACCTTGCTCCTTTTCAAAAGTCTTCCCTACCCTTCCATGTCAGTTGGGAGTTACATTTCCATCTGTTTCTCATCTGTATTTCTTAAGTCACTTCCTGTGCCCTACCAAAGCCTTCTGGGAGGAACATAAAGAGAAATATAGCAAAAGTAAAAAAAATTGTAGTACAGTGTAATAAAGAAAATAATCCTTTCTCCAGGAGACTGTAAGCTTTTCAAAGGTGAAGGCTGTTCCTCCGTTATCAGCATCTTAGGAGTGCAATCTGTGTCTCATCAACCAGGGCGGGTAGAGGCAGAAACAGGCTCAGACAGGGTGTACTTGAGGTCTTGGTATATCACTATGCTGGTATTTGAACTCAGGCCCGTGGGACTCTGGAGGCCCAACTCTTGCGACCAGCATAGGCTGGAGTGAGTCATGGCCAGGATCAGGCTGTCTGGAGCCAGCTCAGCCACTATTTACTGACCATCTACCTTTCATCCATAATCTCTGTCCTCAGGCCCAGCTGTGATGACTCACTGGGAAGCAGGGTCAGCCTTGGTACCATTTTATTATCATTATTATCTCTACCTTCATTAGCCAAATCATTGACTGCTTATTAAGCAGTCAGGCCAATGATGCGTGCACTGACACACCCTGCCCTTGGGGCAGTCACTTATCCTAGAATCTATGATGTCAGCAAATAGCCCACACCCACCAGCCAGTCAGCCATTAATTCCATCATTCAACATCTCTCTTGACATCCACTTGTACCAGACTCTGTGCTAGATGCCAGGTGACGTGGAATAAATAAGATATAGTCTCTGATTTCATTGAACCTCCTGTCTATGGCAGAGAGAGACACACAAGTAGTAATTGCAACACAAAGCGATCTTAAGTGTGATACAGGGAGTACAACAGGCAGCAGGAGCTCAGAAGAGGAAGTGATTAAATCTGCCTTAAGGTAGAAAAATGCTTCAGCCAAGTGTTGAGTACTTTGAGCTAAAGTGAATGAATAGGAGTTTGCTGGGCAAACCAAGGGATGGGCATTCCCGACAAGAGGAGCTGATAGGTGCAAAGGCATAGAGATGTCAGAGAGCAAGGGTGTTTAGCTAACTGCAAGTGGTCTGGGGCAGCTGGGTCCTGGAAATTTAGTCCCGCAAATGGCAATTGTATGTCATCATAAGTGCAAAACTTCTTTGGTCATCTAATGGCTTTTCCAGAGCACACCATCTTTATTTTGATCCACATGTTTGCTGTAAAGCACTTACTTTTCAACTTTAAGATTTTCAAAACTATAGTTTTAACGAAACCTTTTTCTGTATAACATATAGAGAACTAAACAAACAATATGTATATAGCTTGAATTATTATACAATGAGACTACACCCCTGTAACTACTGTGGTGGCTGAAAAAATTACTGGAAATTACTGTTTGACTATCGCTATGGGAACATAGGCCTTTGACTATAGGAACATAATATTCTAAACAAGCTTTCTGCTTCTGTAACGCCGCTTACGCACCTGACCTGTGAGTTGACAGGTAGTGAATAAAAGAAAAATAGACCTTTGTGTTCAGACAGAATAAAGAATGAGATTTTGAGATTAAAAACCCTGTACCTCTACATTTCGGGGCTGCTTAATTTGGGGTCTCCATACCCATGGCAGACCCAGCTGGCTGAATAAAGAATGTGTTTCCTGTAGCTCACTGAGTTCTGGTGGTCCATGTGTCTTTCGGGGGCTGACGGCTATGACACTAGCACCCAACTCAACAAGTAGAAGAGCATTAGCAACACCCCAAGAACCCTCCTCATTGTTATCTTCACCTTCCTCCCCACAGGGCATCACTATGCCTGATTTCCAACATTATAAATGAGATTGTTTGTCTTAAACTTATTTATTATTTCTTATGACTTTTTTAATATTAGTTTCAGGTATATAGTACATTGGTCAGACATTTGTATAATTTATAAAGTGATGCCCCTGGTTACTCTAGCACTCACTATTGACTATATTCCATATGCTGTACGCTACGTCCCCATGACTATTTTGTAACTACTAATTTATACGTCTTCATCCCTTCACCTTTTTCACTCAATCGACTTGTTTTAAACTTTATATAAATGAAATCATATAGCACATACTTGTTTGTGTTTGTCTTCTTTCACTCTATATTATATCTGAGATTCATTCTTCTGCTCTTTGTAACGTAACCCATTCATTTTCATTGTATGGTATCCCATTACGCTAAAATTCATTTATCCATTATACTGCTGATTTACATTTGATTCATCAAATAATATTGCTAGGATCATTCTTGCACACATCTTTTGGTGCACAGATATTTGCAGATCCGTTGCTGTATAATGAGAACTGAAATTACTGAGTCATAGAAATATGTACTCAACTTCAGTAGATCTTGTCATTTTTCCAAAATGGTTATACCAATCTACGCTTCCACCAGCAGATTTTAAAATCCAGGTATAATGTTATCCCTAGTGACAAGTACCCAGACGCTCATTAGAACTGCTTTTATTTTTTTGTTTCTCAAATAGGTGTATATTTGCGATTGCCGCAAAATAATCACTTACTTTATTGGCTTTTGAAATATGAGTTATTTTTTAAGATGTTTTTATTAAAATTGAGTAAAACAATATTTATAAAATATAAGTAAAGGATAAATGACAGTACAATGAACCGCCATCATTGTTCCATAGTTCATTATTACCGTCAACTTTGAAGTCCCTTTCTAAATCTCTCACCTCCCTCCAAAAGTATTGACTACCCTGAATTTTGGGTTAATAATTTATTTACTTTTCTTTAAGGTTATGTATTCCTATATAAAACAAATCTGGACTTAGCAAGGAGAGACTATTTGAAATGATTATTGCAAGGGAGGAAAGGAACTATTGCAATTGAGAGAGGGAGGCTTTTGCAATGGGAGAACACTCTGACCATAAGATTTACACATTTCAAGGGTTAGGCACAAAAGTTATTCTTTCGTAGGTAGGAGTAAATGAAGCTAGAAAAAAAAAAATGGGTGTGAGGAAGTGGGATGACCAGGAATGGCACAATGGGACAGTAGATCAGAGAATGTTTTACCCTGAAGCCAGTCTATTCTCTGAAGGTTAAGGAGGGGTTGTGTGCTGACTCAAGCTAGGGGTAAGGGTAGACAAAGTTCAGGGACCTGTGGGAAGCAGAGAAGCTTAAGCAAAGTTTGATTAACGAGAATTTTGTTCTGATTGTTCAGTGGGGACAAGCAGTTTACTTAAATGTTTATGAGGCAAAGAATTGGAATTTGGATACTGTGCCTAGCCTTGTCAAACATAAGCAAGGCGGCACTCATGAATTTTATCTAAGTCATAGAAAGAAGGGTGTTTCTTTGCAGTAAATTGTGTTCTGGAAGAGAAAAGGGTGGGAGGGGGTTCTTAACCTTCTCAGTTCTCCAGAATCGCTGGGCTTGGTAATTGTTAATTGGACGTGTTTCTCTTCTGTGAAGTGTCTTCTGCGTCCTTTTCAACTGGCTTATATTTTTCTTAGTGATTTGTAGGAGTTCACCAATATGTTTTGGAAACATATACGGATGAAAGGCCGAAAAGATTCTAAACTAAAAAAGAAATGAAATGAGGTTTGGGAGATCCCCAATAACTAAAAATCCTAAAAATTGCGCCTTCTGCAGGCTTCTAATTTGATCTTCATTTAGAGCTTATGAAACAACTCTGTAACCCCATTTCTTAGGTGAGTTTTTCCTTCATCGCCGGCTTCTCTCTGTGGGAAACAGATCTGTATGATTTCCTCGGGACCTCCCCATGCCCTGGTTCCACATCCACAGCCCCAGCGGACTAACCACGAATTACACAATATTGTGACATAGAACCTCCGCGCCACTATCGGTGTTCTCGCGAGACTTGGTTCCAGCCGATCATGTGACAATCCGAGATGGCGGTACCCGGCGAGACAGAGGAAGAGGCGACAGTTTACTTAATAGTGAGCGGTATCCCCTCAGAGTTGCGCTCGGCCCAGTTACGGAGCTACTTTAGCCAGTTCCGGGAACAACGCGGCTGTGGCTTCCTCTCTTTCCACTACCGGCATCGTCCTGAGTGGACTCCTTCCCAGGCTGCTCCCGACTCTGCTTTAACTCCTGTCAGCCAGGTTCTCGCCCAGACTTCAGTTACCGATGCCCGCACTCTGTCCACTCGGGATTCTGCTCCCACCCAGACCCGCACCTGCTGCTGCGTCATCTCGGTACAAGGCGCGGCTCAAGCCCAGAGGCTGGTTCGCATGTACTCGGGCCGCCGGTGGCTGGACTCTCAGGGGACTTGGTTGCCCGGTCGTTGTCTCATCCGCAGACTTCGGCTACCTACTGAGGCATCAGGTACGTTTGGGAAAGATAATAGACTGGGCCTGCAGCAGAAGCAGCTTTCCTGAAGGGTGAAGAGGATAAATCATTCTCTGGTTATGATTCTTTAGGAGTATAGGTCATTTCTGGACGGAGCTTCAGGCTCAACTTGCAAAAAAAAACAGGAACAAAACCTGGAAAGTATGTGAGGATGATCTTCCATTTTCCAATTTATGCCCTCTTTGAGACCCTTTTCTCTATCGAGGAATTGATTTTGCACCAACCCAGAAGGATAAAAAGGAAATCAGATTTCTAATCCTCTTACTTATTGCGCTCTCTCCGTTGTTCCTTACTCAGTCCTCTCTTGGCAAGATGCAAATGAAGGTATGGTTTCTTTGGACAGCTTGCATTTTCATGGGAAACCATCTGGATGGGGAACAGGAAACACAGTGCAGAGCGCTCTAATTCATTCATTCACCAAAATCTAGCTTATATTTCTAGACCTAGTGTGACTATAGTTGGTATGCTGAGAACAGCTGGACACACTGTGTGCTCAGAATCCTGAGAAGACAGATTTATAAAGGGGTAATTGTCACAAATATGCCATTCTAATTGTTAACATTTACTGAGCACTTCCTGGGTACTTACTAGGCACTGTTCTAAGCCCTTCATTTTCTTATTGACTCCCTACAATAATCCTATTAAATGGGAGCCATAGTTAACCATTTTATAGGTGAAGAAACTGAGGGGTGCAGTATTATGTTACTTACCCACGGTTACAGAGCTAGTAGGTAGCAGGGTCACAATACAAACTTAGGCATTTTGCTCTAGAGCCTATGCTGTTTATCACCAAGTGCTGTGAGAGGACAGAGGAGGGAGAAACTAATTTCCTAGAGGGATTAGGAAATGTGGCTTTTCATCTGGATCTTGAAAGATAAACAGGAGTTTGTAGGAAAAAATGGTATTCAAAGTAAATGACATTTGCAGACAGAGATATAAAAGCCCATGAAACTTTCAGGGCAAGTCAAATTGTTGGATGTGGCTGGAGCACATGCTGTGAGTGTGTGCGGGGGGTGAGAATTGGTGGCAGTTGAGAATCAGAAGGTAAACAGGAACCATATCTGGAAGAAACTTGTTTATTCAGGTGAGGTGCTAAGAAATGGCATGAAATTACTAGGTGGTTCTGATCGGGGAACAGAGGAAGGGACTCTGGAGAAGTTTAAAAGGGAGCAATTGCTTTAGGCTAAAGGATTTAAACCTTGACCAATTTTTGGCTCAGGTGTTGCTGGAGGCTTCTAGTTTTCAAGAGCCTTTCTTCTCCCTGCTTCCCAAGGTTTGGGCTCCTTTCCCTTCAAGACCCGGAAGGAACTACAGAGTCGGAAGGCTAAGAGTGAAGCCTTCACTTTGGCCGACCTGAGGCAACTGCCAGAGCTGAACCCACCAGTGCTGATGCCCAATGGAAATGTTGGGACTCCACTGCGAGTCTTTTTGGAGTTGATCAGGGCCTGCCGCCTGCCCCCTCGGATCATCACCCAGCTTCAGCTCCAGTTCCCCAAGACAGGCTCTTCCCGGCGCTACGGCAATGTGCCCTTCAAGTATGAAGATGCAGAGACTGTGGAGCAGGAAGAGCTTGTGTACACGGCTGAGGGTGAGGAAATACCCCAGGGAACCTGCCTGATGGATGCACCAGCCAGCCCCCCCTGTGGCAAGCCCGAGGAGGAAGGGGAAAAAGAGGAGGAAGAAGAGTCACATTCAGATGACGTGAGTACAGCGGGCCACCTTGTCCTTGCTGGCAGCTTAGAGGGCAGACCAAGACATTAATAGTACCACTCTTCAAATGTACAAGAGTTCTAAACCTGGGGTCCTTGGAAGGGTTCCAAAGAGTCAGAACTCTCTCACATTGAAGGTAAAACTGTATTTACATGTACAAATATGCATTTCTTTGGGGAGAGGGGCCAAAACTCATATCAGAAGAGTCTCACAGGGGTCTTCTTCTCATTTCCTCAGAAGGACTGTAGGAGGATCCTTTTCATAAATGAAAATCTACAACCAAGAGATAAGATTATCTAAGGAAGTAGAGGCAGAGCTGGGATGTGAACCCAGTCTCCTTCACTGCTTGTCTTAACCTCCATGTGCTTTTATTATGTGGCTGAAAAGTCACCTCTAGTTTCTGACCTTGAGTATGTGGATTGAACACTAGCCTCCACTCTAATTTTATCAATGAAATACATATTTTTTTTTTTTTACTTTTTTCTCCAAATTGGCTTATGCATCCATAAAAACCAGGAGAGGTATAATTTGCTGGGAACCTTTTTTTCTTTCTTTAATGCACACTCTGGGTTAAAAATAATTTACCTATTTCTTTAAAACTCCAAGTGCACAGTTGCTTACACATCTGGAACACCGCCTTGTGTGGTACTGTCTTAACTTTTCTCCAGCACCTGCTCTGCAGCAGTGATTCCTGAAATTTCATGGAATTTAACTGGAACAGGGGCCTCCAAGATTTCAAGGCAGGAGTCATCCTATCATTCCACAAGTCCAGGCAAGCAGTTGTAAACACAGGGGCTAGCACAGGACTCCAAAGATATTCTAAGATCCATTTCCTGCCCTCAAAAGAGCCTTAAATCTCCCTGGAGAGAACCAGCATCTGGAACGGCTGTATGTTGTGGTGAGCTAGGTGGAATGCCAGCTCTGCTACTCTCTTCGTGTACTATCTTGGGCAAATCACTTTACTCCCCTGAACTCAGGTTTCCTCATCCATAGACTAGGGATAATGGTACTTAACCTCATAGGGTTATTGGGGTGATTAAAGGAATGAAGTTATGTGAAAGGGCCTGACACACAGTAGACAATAGGTATTAGTTCTTATCCTTTTTTCCTTTGTGACATCATGTCTAAAGGCCTAAAGAGTGTGTACTGATTAACACTGACAATTTCAGAGACCAGTGAGAGTGATTTGGGCCTCAGTGTGGGTGGCTCCATGGAGGCTGTAGAACTTGAGGGATGAGGAGGATTTTACTCAAGTGAAGAAAAGGTGCTGAGAGAGGAGGTCAGATATTTTAGGCAAAGGGAACAATATGACCAAAAGCACAGAAATATGAGCAAGTCAGGACTGTCAGGGGAAGGAGGAAGTATGTTGAGAAATGGGATGGAGAGATATGTTGGTTAAGGCTTCAAGGGCCTAATATGTGTTGTATCTCAGAAAAATTTGGAGCAATGAGGCTGTGGGCCCATCTCACAGGCCTTTTGTGTCCTGAGTTGCCCTCCTTGTGGGCATAAGGTCAGGAAGCTAGAC
This sequence comes from Eidolon dupreanum, assembly GCA_028627145.1. NCBI lineage: Eukaryota > Metazoa > Chordata > Mammalia > Chiroptera > Pteropodidae > Eidolon > Eidolon dupreanum. The sequence continues at coordinate 13,157,262 of CM053502.1, read as the reverse complement.
AGGCAGGTCTCTGTTCCCCACCTTTTTCCAGGATGACGACCGGGGTGAGGAGTGGGAGAGACATGAAGCACTGCATGAGGACGTGACCAGACAGGAGCGTACCACTGAGCGGCTCTTTGAGGAGGAGATCGAGCTCAAGTGGGAGAAGGGTGGCTCCGGCCTGGTGTTCTACACTGACGCCCAATTCTGGCAGGAGGAAGAAGGAGGTAATGCTGGAACCAGACAAGGGCAGGAGTGATCCCTGCTGCATTTGCTCAGGGCTCTCTATTCCACAGGGTGGATTCCCTGGTAGTGGGCCCAAATCAAGGGCTAGGGAAGTGGCTTATCTTGACTGATATGAGAGACCAGTCATCCTTTTTAGGGGTGAAAAATCAGTGGAGTCGATAGAAAAGACCTCCTGCAAATTCTGAATTACCCTCCCAGAGGAGAGATTTAAAACTACAATCAAAAGCCCCAAGTTCTAGAATATATGTCTAAGTCTAGATTTAACTCTCAATAGAACTGAGAATCCTTGGCTTACTTTGCTTGTTGCTTTTATATCTGCAGACTTTGATGAACAGACAGCTGATGACTGGGATGTGGACATGAGTGTGTACTATGACAGAGGTACTGGTACTGGGCCAGGGGTTGCAGTGCTGGGAGGTTAAACTGATGCTTTGGTCTTGCAGTGACACTTTACCCAACCTACTTAGCAGAGGCTGAGACAGGACACCAGTTCCCTTGGGGTAGCTCACTGAGAGGTTTCCTCTCTTAAGACATCTCTAGTTGAGCACATCAAGTGCTGGTTGTAGGCAGAGCCTTTTTCCTTTCTTTGTGGAGCAAGGACACGTGGGGACAGCCCTTAGGGAGCTCTGGTCTAATGGGCAGGCCCTGATCAAGTGGGAGGATCAGGAGCTCAGGCTCTGCTTAAGAATTTGTACTGTAAAGTCAAAAATGAGCTGGAGTGGTGGTGGAAGCTGAAGACCTGGGTTCTAATTCTCTCTTACTTGTTGGGTCTATGATTTCTCTATACCACAATTTTCTCATCTGTAAGATGGGAGAACTATGGTTCCTACTCTTGGCAAGCTTCCAGTCTAATGAGAGAATAATAAAGTAATAAAACACCATAAAGATGAATACATAAATCTTATGAGGAAGTCCTAGAAACCTGATTGTTCCCCCTCCTGCTGAGGGAGACCCCTCTGCAAACTGGGCTCTGCTTCCTCAGATGGTGGAGACAAGGATGCCCGGGACTCAGTCCGAATGCGTCTGGAACAGAGACTCCGTGATGGTCAGGAGAATGGCTCTGTGATTGAACGCCAAGTGGGCACCTTTGAGCGCCACACGAAGGTGAGCGCTGTGCCCAGTCCATTGACTCCTTTTCCTTCTCAATCTCCATTCCTTCCCTTCTCCCTCCCCTCTCCTACTTAGGAGCCCCATCTCTTGAGTCCTCTCCTTTCCCTCTGCAGGGCATTGGACGGAAGGTGATGGAGCAGCAGGGCTGGGCTGAGGGCAAGGGCCTGGGCAGCCAGTGTTCAGGGGTGCCTGAAGCCCTGGATAGTGATGGCCAGCACCCTAGATGCAAGCATGGATTGGGGTGAGTATAGCTGAGGGACTTTCCTGGGAGTGCAAGTGAGCCTTTCAGCTGTACCCTGGTTCCTTCTTCCTTCTGGTTTTGGGATGGGTGCTGGAGACTCCTAGGAATGAACTTTAAAGCAGAGTTAGAAAGAAAAAGTAAGTCTGGATCTCTAGTCTAAGGAATTTGGATCTGATTGCCATTAGTAAGTGACTATAAGTAAGTCAGAGTAGTGACAGTTGTTCTAAACTTTGTGTACTATTTAAAATGAAAGCAATATGTGAGACCTCTAGTTGCTGGCAAGGTTGATGGACAGATAAGGGGGCTGGAGAGCAAAGATCCAGATTTAGAGGCTCTTGTCTTTGGAATAAACCAGATATGTAGTAGCTACTTCCCTGTCCTTTCCCAACCCTTTTTACTGGGGTTTGAGAGAGACCAGCCCTCTCACTAGAGCCCTTTTTAATCCAGGTACCATGGAGAGAAGCTACAGTCATTTGGGCAACTGAAGAGGCCCCGTGGAACTGGTTTGGGACTCATTTCCACCATCTATGATGAGCCCCTACCCCAGGACCAGGGGGAGTCACTGCTCCGCAGCCAGCCACCCACCAGCATGAAGTTTCGGACAAATATCACCTTTGTGAGGGGTTCCAGCTGTGCCTTGGACAGCTCCTCAGAGCCTGAGTAACAGGTTCAGGGACTTCCTTAGTCAAGATCACTTGTATCTGCACAGTGGCAGCCCTCTGCCTTGGCCTTATCTCCCACCGAAACAGAAGTCTGGGAGCAGCAATCTGTGGGGCTTGTTCAGGGTGCTTTGTTCGGAACTTGCCTTCTGGATCTCTACCTCAAGGACATTTTTACAAAAGCCCCTACCCTGCCCTTCTATATTAGGGCTTGATGACCTCTTCTTGGTCGCCTAACCCTGAGTCCCTCTTTGGGCTTGCCCCTGTTGCCTGCCCCAGTACCTTGAAAAGCTGGATTGACTGAGGTTATCAGAACAGCGTTCCTTGTCACCATGAAAGCCAGAGAGCTGGAAGAGGAGAGGATTTGTGGTGCTCGGGAGAGACGGTCTTGGGACGGGCCCTCCACCGCCTCTATCCCTAACTGGCTGGGACCAGACAGCGGAGAATCTGCGGGAGGTGCTCTGGGAATGGGAAAATAAAGTTTATGATCAGATTTCTCTTCTGATTTGAGCCTGGAAGAAAGTCGGAGGAAAACGTTTCCCCCGCCGGGGTTGAAAAGCGGCACATAGCCACGCCCCTCGGCGCCAAGCTGTGTCGTCATCGAAAAGGCGGAACTTCCGCAACACGGCAGTTTCCGTAATTGTCCGGAAGTCGGTGTTGGTCCGGCCAGTGCCGGGACGTTTTCTCCTCTTACATTGCTCGGTTGCTTGCTGTTATTCCTTAGGCGACCCCGGGGCTTCACCGCCGACCCTCCACTAAGTGCACGTGTCGGGGAATCTGTCGCCCTCGGCTCTCGTCTCAGACGTGGCCGCCCGCCCTGTTTCCCTGCAGAGCTTACCTGCTGCATACGAGATCGCGTGCTTCCCATGGCGGGCGCCGCTCCGACCACGGCCTTTGGGCAGGCAGTGATCGGCCCGCCGGGCTCGGGGAAGACCACGTACTGCCTGGGTATGAGTGAGTTCCTGCGCTCGCTAGGCCGGCGTGTGGCGGTAGTGAACCTGGACCCGGCCAATGAGGGGCTTCCGTACGAGTGCGCTGTGGACGTGGGCGAGCTGGTGGGGCTGGGCGACGTGATGGACGCGCTGTGCCTGGGCCCGAACGGCGGCCTTCTCTACTGCATGGAATACCTGGAGGCCAACCTGGACTGGCTGCGTGCCAAGCTTGATTCCCTCCATGGCTATTACTTTCTTTTCGACTGCCCAGGCCAAGTTGAGCTCTGCACGCACCATGGTGCCCTGCGCAGCATCTTCTCACAAATGGCACAGTGGGATCTCAGGGTGCGTCTAGGGTCGAGCAGGCCCATTTTGCAAATGGAGGAACTGAAACGGGGGTGGGGGGGCATACCACACCCCCATGTCACACAGCGAGGTAGGGGCCGAGTATAACATGCGATTTCGAATTTTGGCCCTGCCACTGACTCGCTTTGTGGTCCTGAGTAAGTTTATTTCTCTGAACCTCAGTTTTCTCATCTGTAAATTGGGTGTTTTAGGGCCCAATTTGGGATTATTGGAATTATGGAAGGAGTTATGTGGAAAGTGGCATAAAGATTGTTGTTGTGAGTTGTGGGGCAAAAGTAAGTGGAAGAATCAGATGCAGTGAGAATTGAACCAGTTGCCCACTGGGAGGCTCAGTGCAAGGTATCTTGTAAGAAAATGCCCATATCTTCTAGGAGGAGGAAATGAGCGTGGCTATTAGAATGAAACAGAAGAAGACTATTGGGGAAGGCTTGCACTCTGTCCTCCGGAGTCCCCAGTCTGAAGGGGGAGACATAGCCCTGATGGAATGTTCTCTGCCTCCCCAGACCACTCTCACCCTGTCTCTCTCCTCTCCCAGTTGACTGCTGTCCACCTGGTAGATTCTCACTACTGCACAGACCCAGCCAAGTTCATTTCAGTTCTGTGTACCTCCCTGGCCACCATGCTGCACATAGAACTGCCCCATGTCAACCTCCTCTCCAAGATGGACCTCATTGAGCACTATGGGAAGCTGGGTAAGAGCTCCTGTTCTGGGTAGGCAAGGTGTAGGGCAGCGGCTGAGCCGGAGTGAAGCAGAGATCTCAGCTGAAGGAAGCTGCCTCCAGGGTCCATTCATGGTTTGGTGATCATTGCCACAGTAAGGTGTCCTGACCCCTGCGCATTTATTTTGTGCCAGATACTCTTCTGGGTTTGGGAGATAAGGGAGCTACAGACGGTAATATATATTATGAAGGAATTAAAACCAATTAATGGGACAGTGAGTGGGAGGTAAGCAGTGCCATCTGAGCTGATACCAGAGTGGTGAGGAGCCAGCCAAAGGAGAACTATTCTAGGAGGAGGGACAAGTAGGGGTAAAGGCTCTTTGGTAGAAAAGAGCTTTATTGTTCAAGGAAAAGGGTAGGGGCAGGGGGCAGGGCATGTAGCTGAGATAGTGGTCAGGGGAAGAGTGGCAGGAAATGAAGTCAGAGAAGTAGGCAGGGCCCAGAACCTGTACATAGGAAATACATCCAAGAATATTAAGCAGGGGAATAGCATGAACTGAAAAGGTCGTTCTGGCTGCTTTGTGGAGAATGGATTGAAAGGGAAAAAAATGAAAACAGAGCTCCTTTAGGAGATTTTAGCAGCAGCCCAGGCAGTGGTAGTGGAAATGGGAAATAGATTCAAAACTTGCTCAAGAAACAGGATTTCTTTGTGGACTGGACGTGGAGACAGAGGAATTAAGGATGATGCTCAGGTTCCTGACAAAGCCAGTGGACAGGTAAAGGAGCCATTTGTCAAGATAGGGAGGACTGAGGGAGAAGGATCTCAGTTGCATAAGGACTGAGGGAGAAGGACCTCAGTTGCATAAGGACCCTATGGCCAGCATTTCTTTCCTGCAGAATTAGCGATCTACTCATCTGGGGGCATCAGTTTCCCTAAATAGTATTTCCAGCCACAAAGGAACCTAGAGAATAGCAGAAGGGACCAGCAGTGAGCAGGAAGCAAGGTTGTTAGGACAGTGATGTGTAGGGGCCATGTCCAAGGAGGCCGACTGGCTGCTAGTCAGGTCATGGAGGGGCCCAGAGTCCTGGTCCATCTCTTCCCAAGCCCAGAAGCCCTATTTTACATATTCCCAGATAATGCAGTCCTCTCAAGTTCCTCTCCCCTTTCACAGCCTCCAGCCTGAATGGTTACATGGTGGTCTTTGATCTTTCTAGCTCTGACTCTTGACAGTCATCCTCACTAATATGCAAACCAGATGAGGCAGTTGAGGCCAAGACACTTTACATGAATAGCCCAAGGTTAATCACAGCTAGTATGGTAGCTGAGAAATCTAAACCCAAGTGTACCTGGCTCCAGTTTCATAATTCTTTCTCATTGAGAAACATATCTATCAAGCAATCCAAGAAGTTGAAATGTCCATTCTTCCTTTAGGCACAAGGGTATCAGTTTCTAATTAGAGCTGATTAGAACATGGGAGGCAGAGTGCAGGGAGTGAGTCGAATGATCTCTGATGGCGTGATTCCCTTGCCTCACTTTGGGATAGATCTGCTAAGTAGCCCAATTGCTTGAGTTTTCCAGGCTGAAATGGACAGTGCAGGGAGGCCCACTTTCCTTCTCTTGGAAGTTTGTAGTCAGAACTGGGTCAGGGGCCTCTGAGTCATTTGGTTTGGTCTCCTCATTTTACATTAAGAAGGAACTAGCCCAGAAAGAGAAAGTGGTTTACCCAGAGGCCACCCTGCTAGAGTCCTTACAGCCTGTGTGCCAGGACCTGGGAGCAGTACCTGACTGAGTTTCATGAGAGAGGACCAAGCACTCTAGTGGGTACTACCATTGATCAAGCACTTCTCTGTACCAGACACTGAGGTTATAGCATTTAATCCTCACAGCAGCCCCATGAGATGGGTACCTGTCCACATAGTAAATGACAGAGCCAACTGGTGAAACCAAGTATTTCCTTCTTAGTAAATGCCGTTATTGAATAAATGAACGAATGAATGAATGACGGCAAAGGAAGAAAGAAAGAAAATATGGTCCCTATCCTCAGGGCTTTAGCCTGATGCCAGCTGCTCCTGAACCTTAGCTCCTTCTCTCCTTAGCCTTTAACTTGGACTACTACACAGAGGTCCTGGACCTCTCCTATTTGCTCGACCACCTGGCTTCTGACCCTTTTTTCCGCCGCTACCGTCATCTCAATGAGAAACTGGTGCAGCTCATTGAAGACTACAGCCTGGTCTCCTTCATTCCTCTCAATATCCAGGTACCTAGGACTAAGAGGTCTCTTCCCTTAGCTAAGGCTCTGACAGTGCCTGGGTTCTCACCAAGCCAAGGGTACAGGAGGCTTTGAGGACTCAAACAGTGGTCTTTGTCCTCAAAGTCCGACTATCATTTTGTCCCCTTGGTTTTGGGACCAGGGGCTCTGGTGGGCAGAACTCCATTAAATAGGGTGGACCAAACGTTGGCCCTATCTATTCTGTGTAGTTAGGTTCTCTCTACACATGTTTCTTCCTCAGTGTGAACATGGATGAGGTCAGAAAGTCACCAGCAAGAGACTTGACCAAGGCCAGGGTCAAGTCTCAAGACTCCTTCAAGATGGGCAACTGCTTGTTGATTTTATGTGATAGGCAAAGTAGTACCCAACCCCTGTGCCTCTCACCTTGCAAAGATAACCTGGGAGACACCAGTGCATGTTAGATTTCTTTCTGCAATTCTTGGACTTGAGTGAACTTGTCTCTTCTCTATTTAATGCCATATGTTTTTTCTCTAAAATGAGGAGGCGTGAACCATATAATAGTAATCATAACAACAACCACTTATTGAAAGCTTTCTATGCTAAGCATTGTGTTAAAACTATAATGCATTATTTTGATCTCTCCTTCCCATCATGTGATGTATGAACTATTCTTATTACTTTTCTGTGGATGAACAAATAGGTTACATGCATATTTATTGGGTGCCTACTGTTAGCTAAGTACTGTGCCAGGCACTGGGGATACCTCAACAGATGAGTCGCTGACCTCAAGGGGTGCACTGTCAAGTAGGGGAGGCGGTTGAATTAGTAACTTGTTAATAGTAAGATAGTAGAAGCAGACCTACAATAAGGATAAACTGCCGGGACCATGGGTATTCATAGAGGAGTTTATTAGGGTCTATTCTAATCTAGGTGGGTTGGTCAGGAAAGATGAAATATAGCCAGGCCTCTGGGAACATATAGAAGTACTCCAGGCCAAGGAAGCTGCATGTACAGAGGCTTCATGAGACAAGATTGAGGGGGTGTTTGAAGACTGTAAGCAATTTGGTACAACCTCAATTCTACACACCTGTTTTACTCACAGAGTTGTTTCTCTCCTCTCCACCCAGGACAAAGAGAGTATCCAGCGGGTCCTACAGGCTGTGGATAAAGCCAATGGCTACTGCTTTGGAGTCCAAGAGCAGCGAAGCCTGGAAGCCATGATGTCTGCTGCAATGGGAGCTGACTTCCATTTCTCCTCGTATCCTTGTTCTCTAGCCTCTCAGCCACAACCAGAAGGGGGAGACATGGGGCTCAGGAGTGGCCAGATGTACCCTTGTAAATGACTGGTTTTGTGTTGACCAGTTGGGCTCCTTGGTAACTGTATTTCGTGTGCAAAAGCTGGTCCCTTAGAAGGCTTCAGAGTTGGTTATACTCAATGGCAAGGGAGATTATTGATCAGAAGGAGCAACAAATACAGAGGCTCAGGGATGAAAGGTCACTGGTCATTTGGGAGAGATGCAAGTTCACTTTGTCTGGTGTCTTGAGTATGAAAGGGTGTGCAGGGGTGCAGGAGAGGTTAGCTGTGCTGTTGATGGAGGGCTTGAGTGCTCTGCTAAGGTGTATGGACTTTAGCTCATGGGTGAGCAGTGGAAACCAGCATAGTATTGTTGAGCAGGGTGTGACATGATCAGATGTACATTTTTGAAAAGCCCTGCTAAGTGTGGAAAATGTATTTAAGGGGTGCGATTGGGGGCAGGAGAGTTTTTTTAGTCTCTAGATGAAAAGAGTTGAAACATTAGTACTGAGAATAGAAAGAAGGATATGGATTGGAAAAATATTAAGGAGATAGACTACCAGACTTGGTAACTAGATGGTTATGGGATAGTTGGAGCAGAATTTAGACTCCCAGATTCTGGCTTAGACAGTGGTATGGGTGGTTGTGCTGGTCACTGAAGCACAGAAAGGAAGAGGAAGGTTTGTCACGTGTCTGGAAGGGATGGGAGCTGGCACGTTTGTTTGAGGGGGTTCCCGGACAATCAGCTCTTCTGAGAGAGAGACCTTTGGAACTGGACCAGTGGGGGTGGGGCTAAGGTCACGTATGGGTGTCTCTCGGATCACAGAGGCTTCAGGTGAGGCAGGACAGGGAAGTCCAAGCCCTCTAGGCTGGTTTCAGATTTGGCATCTACACAGGATGCTAAAGAAGGGGCACTCCAGAGTCCTTGGGGAGGGAGGAAAGTAGTTCCAGCTGACTTAATGATCTGTGTAGGCTCTTTCACACATGGGAAACAAAGCTCACAGGGAAACAGATGAGTCTATAAATGATGGTAGTAGAGTATGCGGTGTCTGAAGAAGGAACTGAGGAGCTGCCTCACACATGCAGTTAAAATGTTGGCAAATTCAACTGCATGTTCTCAGCAAAAAATGGGAGGGGCACTTTCAATAGTGCTGTGATATTTTGCACACTGTACATTATTTTATGCATTCATACATGTCATACAGGATTCTATTCATAAAACCATATGTACTATATTTAATAAATGATTTAATGAATTTTAAGAGTATTTTTAATAACCATATTCATTTGTGCTGATTTTAGATTCTGGCCACCACCCTAATCTCCTTAAGGTTCAGCTTCACTGTATATAAGATAATTAGGGATTTATACAAAGAAGGGAAAGTCAGCTCTGCTGAGAAAGAGTGGGTGAAGAAAGCTTCATGGATGTAGTGCCACTTGAGTTGCAGTATCTCAAAGTGAGGGTTAGCCAGGCCAATTGAGAGGGAAAGGGAGCTCAAGGCAAAGAGAACAGTCTATACAAGGTTGAGACATGTCTGGAGGGTTGCAAGTAGAATGGCCTGATTTGTGGGCAAAACAGGGCTTCTGGTCAGGGAGCAATGTTAGGGCCAGGCAGGTGGACAGAGAGAATGCAGAGTTTCAGGTGCCCTGCTCAGGAATGTGGGCTCCAGGCCAGACACAAGGCAGGTTTGAGATTATTGCAAGTCAAGAAAGATGGATTCCACTGATCCTGAGTAATCCTCAGGGCCAGCTTTTACAGGAATAAGGCATACCTCCTGAGGAAGAATGGAGAGGAAAGGGCATGGGTTCAGAGTCAATTTGTGTAGGGGTGAGATGAATTTATTTTTTTTAACGCCTGGTGCACCTGGTATTCATAGGTGGTTTCCCATCGAAGTACTAACTGGGCCCGACTCTGCTTAGCTTCTGAGATCAGATGATATCGGGCACATTGAGGGTGGCATGGCCGTAGCCTAGGGTGAAATGAATTTGGATGGATGGATGGATCCATAAGATGGTAAAGATCTCAAGATGATATTATTTGATGGGCTACATACTCCATTTGCAGGATGTCATTTAATTCTTATTCAGTCTCCTTTTATAGGTGAGGAAATTGGATCTCAGAAGGACAGGTCCAAGGTCCCTCACTCAGCATGTGTTGGAAGAATAGTTCAAACCTCGGTCTCTCTGGTTGTAGAATTACAGTACTGATACTGGAATTAGAGCAGCCATGGTGGCCAGTGTAGCCGTGGTCAACCTCCCAGACCCAGACCTCAGGCCAAACCTCACAGGTTCAATCAACTGTCATTGTCTTTCCCTTTGTGAATCTGATTTTTGTTCTGCTGTCCCAGAGGGAGGTAGAAGGCACACTGTGGCTCAAGCAGAAATTTGCCGGTTTTTTTGAGCTCCTGTGAGTTCCCTCCCTTGGCAGAAAAAGAGATGTCACAAATATTTCTTAAGTACCTACTGTGCCAGGTGCCATGCCAGGCACTTTGTATTCATTATCTTATTTGATCTTCATAATAACTCATTTTACAGATGAGAAAAAGGAAGTGGCAGAACCAAGATTTAAACCATTGTGGTCTGGCTCTGAGCATGTGTCATAGCATGGAAGTAGTACTCTCTGGTCCTTTGAGCCTCAGCAATGTGGGGAATTGGTGAATATAGGAACATTTGGGTCTGGATGCTTTGAGGGGCTTTTCAGACCCATTGGTCTCTGTTGCCCGCAGCTATAATTATGAGGAAGGGAGAGAGATGGAAGGAATCTGCCAGATGGAGGGCAGGCATCAGTAGAGGTCAGATTCTACCCAGACCAGTTCCCTATTCTTGCCTTCGCTTTCAGCCTTGACACACCATCCCTCAGCACCCTGGGCATCCAGGAGAAGTACCTGGCACCCTCAGACCATTCAGTGGAGCAGGAAACTATGAAGCTGTAGCAACAAACTGGGCTCTGGAGAACAAAAGGCATAACCCAGCACTGTGGAAAGCTGTAGCTCCCAGCGAGCAGTGGACAGCTCAACAAGCTACAGATGCAGGCCTGGCTGGGAAGCTGACAAGGGGACATCCAGTCCTGCAAAGGACTTCTGGCGAAAAACCAGACATGGCACCAAGCAGAGCACCTCAATGTTCATGAACTCTGGGCACTGCCACCAGGAATTCAGCATGGCCACACTCAGGCAATGGTGGAATGTGCAACAATACAAGCTTATTTTCGACCTTTTGTGGCTTTCGAACTTTCTTCAACCACCCGGGGAGCCGGAGGTAGAATAAGGCAATGTCACCCTCCCTCAGAAGAGTTCTGTTTCTCCATACAGGCAGTGTTTCCCCCGAAGCAGGATCATTCTAGAGGCTTGACACTCATTCCCTGATCATGTACTTTTGTTAATCTTCAGTTTTAACAGTAATCCTTAAGCTTGAGCTTTCACAGGCAACACTTTTTAGCTGGATCTTAACATTGTCATTGTATTTATTTGTTTCATTCTATTTTTGGCAAGTGCTAACTAGTTTTCCATTTATAGCAGTGATTAAAAGTACTTTAAAATGTTCTTCATATGAAATGAGTTGTTTAAAGAAAAACGTATATAATGTGACATGAGGGGCGTGGCAAAAATTAAGAAAAAAGTTTGAAGATGGAAATACTGGTGTTTGCTTCCTTTGCTCTTTTTCCTGGTTAAATGTATTTCATATTTTCAACCAATAGATGGCATCCCAGGCTTACTTTTGCAGTTGTAGCTTGACTGCACAAGGGAACAGATAGATAGCAGTTGTGCCAGAAGTCTTATTTGCAGACACTTCGTCCTGTTAACACACGTGAAAGGCTTGGTATTTTACCAAGTGCTTTTACACATATGGTCCTCGTGGTTCACACAGCATCTCCTAGAGATACAGACAAGATGGGGGCCTCTCAAGAGGCCCCAGCTTTACAGTGAGGAAACAGATGAATTTGAACTTGATCAGCCTGGTTCTCTCATAGTCCACTTGGCTGACTTCTTAATCGTGAGTACTTAATGCTGAAAAGTTACAGACAGTATCCACGGATTTTTTTTTCTTTTCTGTAGCCAGTCTGAAGAAAGACTAGACACCTGTAGAGTATTACTGAATCATATTAAGGGGAAGATAGGACACTGGTGGTTTGAGCTGTTGAATAATTCAGTTTAGGAAAATCTATTCTGAAGTGGCATTGAGATGGCGATGACTGAGCTTTGCTTTCCAGTTTGGGCAGCCAGAACAGAGGGGTTTTGAGGAGGCTCCTGTAGCTGGAACAGTATGAAAGCAGCCAACCTCTGCTCCCACGCCTGACCTTGGAATAATAATTGGGTACTGCTTCCCCAGCCTCTTTCATCTGAGGAGTTCAAAGCTCCTCACTCCTATTAACACCCTGCAAAGTAGGTGGGGAGTATCAATGGAGCAAGCCAGGGAAACTGAGGCCAGGAAGCACAGCCTGGGGCTGGCTGTGAGTCACCTTTAAGGCCTGGAGCCCAGAAATCCAGACGCCCAGGCTGCTGGACAAATTTCTCATCAGGGCATGAGGATGGGACTGTGTTTTTAAAACCCATACCAGTAGCTGTGGTCATGGGTTTTCAAGCTTACCCCATCACAGAGGCCTCAGCTCTTCACTAAAGCAAACCAGTTGGAAATAAGTTGTCATTTAGAACTTTGTGGGTTCATATCCAAACACCCTGAGCTTTAATTCTCTGTAGTCATGGAGTGGAGAAGGATGGAAATGATCCAAAACTTTATTTATAAGCCTTGGTGTGATAGCACGGGCATTTCTCCTCCAGTAAATGAAGTTCAGTAAACCTCTCAATGACAGCAGAATGATTATCATTATTTGGGAGGGGACAACACAATGCAGAAAAGAAGAGATGTCTGGGTTCCAGGTCTGTTCTTGTGAAATGCAAAGGGGAGGAGAAAGAGCATCCTCCAGCATGGGTGGGATATGGCAACTATCTTTAAGATTTGTTCTTTCAATTTCCTGATTAAAAATAGAATTAGACTCAATCTCATTACAGAAAAAATATATCTATAATAAATTTTCTATTTACATATTTTGTGTATTTTTTTATACATGCAGAGGGATAGTTACATAGCTTTTGTATAAGTGAGATAATGCAATTGCTTTCTAACCTGCTTTTTTTAGTTAACACTATTTCATGTAATTAAAGATATATAAAGACCTTTTTAATGTTTACATGATAATATTCTGTGGTATGGCTATGACATCGTTTACCTATCCAGACTCTCATGGTTAGCCTATAAGTCATTGCCAATTTTTTACTATTGTAAGTAGTGCCGTGATTAACATCGTTGTACCAAAATCTTTGTCTGAGTCTCTGACTTAACTTACTACAGAGTCATAGGAATGAAATGGCTGATGTTTTCCAGGTTTTGGGTTCACACTGCCAAAATGCCTTAGATACTGTCTGAAAATTCTCCTCTCCTCCAGACCTCACTCGGCAAATTATGAACAACTTCTGGAGGGAGGAAACCCTCTTTGAGAACCTTAGAAGGGACCTTCTTGGCCATTTCCACTAACCACTGACATTAGGATAGATGCATTTCCTGGCTCTGAATTGGGGACCTCAGCAATTGGAAGATAGTGTTTGTAACTTATCAAGCTTAAGAGCAAGGGTGACACCCTACTAAAGTCCACAGAGCTGAAGCATAGTCAGTCTACTCTTAGCTGTTTCTGAATTAGCAAAATGCTCACCCCTAGTTGACTGAGACTAGGAAGCATGACCCCATTAAGGTCTGGGAGAAGGTCGGTCTTGGATATTCTCTGTCCTTTCTCAAGGCTCCTGAGTAGGGGAGGAGAGTGACTTCAGACCCATCTAAGCATTACCAAGGCCCACCCTCTTTTTGAAAGCAGAAGGGAGGCCCAACTGCCCCCAGCCTCCTGGAGGGAAACCCTCTAACAAGCTGAGTAGCCAGCCACCTTCCTGTCCCTTCCCTTTTCTTCTCTATTGTCCCTGATCATTGAGCCCTTACCCAGGCTAGTCTGAGCTGCCCACTCCTCTTTCTGTCCCCTTTAGAAGGAAGAGTCCCAAATTAGCACATATCTCAACGGCATCAGGCCTGCTGAGGACAAGGGAAGCCATAAGTCTCATTTACAACTCTTTGCAGGATTTAGAGCCCAACTAAGACGAAAAAAGGTGAGTATTGGTAAAATGCTCTGGACTAGAATACATAGCAAAATTTTCCTTTTTTTCCCCATCCAAAACACTGAAGCAGTGGAGGGAGATGAAAGGCTCCTTCAAAGCCACCCCCAATCAACAAAATCACAAGCAGTATTCTTGTTGTGCAAATACAGCTCCCTTCACACTTCCTATATATTCTGGAGCCTCCACATTGCTCTGTGGAACCATAGAAACTGCACAGAAGGGACATTGGGACATGATTTCTCCCAACTCATAATACATACTGGCGACCACACAATCTATTATGAGTTAAAAATTAGTCCCCTCTACAGTAAGACAAGAAAATTTCAGGTTAACTACTCTGGAGGAAGAAATGGGGCTAGTCTACGGCCATACCACCCTGAACGTGCCCAATCTCCATTTATCTTGGAAGCTAAGCAGGGTCGGGCCTGATTAATACTTGGATGGGAGACCACCTTGGAATACCAGGTACTTATAGGCATTTAAAAAAAAAAAGACATGAGGAGGAATATGTTTTCCTTCCTTCTTTCCTTCCTTCCTTCCTTCCTTCCTTCCTTCCTTCCTTCCTTCCTTCCTTCCTTCCTTCCTTCTCAATAAATATTTATTCAATATCATGATCTTATTAAGTACTATACCTAACCACACATTGAAGACTCCGTTCAGAGTCTGGGATCTCTCTCTTTTATCTCCAGACAAAGAGTTAACTTTCCCAGAGAGCGGTAAGGAGATTGGGTGGAGATGAGAGATGAATCAGCCTCTGACACCCCCAGTGTGACATACCTGTCTGCTGCCCCCACAGACATTCCTGGCTCCTGACTCAGTAGGTAGGTGGGGTGGGGGAGGGGTGGTCAGAGACGAGCAGGAATGGAAGTATAGGGAGACCCTGTGAACAGGGTGACGAATTGAAAAGGCACAAAGGATGTAACCAGGTTAAGAAAACCTTAACTGGTGAATGAGCCAGGAAATTGGTCCACTACACAATTTTTTATCATTTAAGACAATTCCTTTCTGCTGGGCCCTGGGGTGTCATTAGATTGAGAGTAGAGTAAGATTTTCTTGATTCTTAGAAAATCCAAGGTAGGAGCAGGCCAGCATAACATAATGTGGATCTTTGCAATCTCATCTTTAATTCGTGTAACTCCAATATACAAAACAGACACACGTGTGGCTATTTCAGCCAACGTATGTGGAAACGGGAAGCCTTGACCACTGGGCTCCTGTCCTGTGGCAGCTTCCAGGGAACCCTCTGAACACAATATGAGAACAGCTGTTGTAGTTTAAAAATCATGGGACTTAGACCTACTCCACTTCCCAAACACATAAGTAGTTGTATAACCTTGGTATTAGGTTATTTAGCTGTTCTGAGCCTCAGTCCCTTCATATGCAAAACTAATATGATAATATATATTGCTGTGAGGATTAAGGTATGCCTGGCACATAGCAGTCATACCAGCTGCTCTTACTATGGTATTCTCTCTAGGAAGAAGCAAGAGTGGGGCATTGTTGGTCAGATGAACAATCTTGATGCAAACATCTTGAAATCAGGTTTTCCCAAAAAGGCACCAGACATTTGGACATTGGATGTGTATGTGCAAAGGAGTATCTTGCCTTTCTAGAAGAAGCCACAGTGGCCTGACTCTAATGCCTTAGTCTCCCTAGGGTACCTAGTACCTGGGAAGACACTTTGACCCCAGTGCCTTGCCCTCCATCACCTACGCCTCTGGATCCACTAGAGCCAATTTGGACTTTGCTCTCTTAAGTAATTACATATGAGAGAAGAGTAGATGTCATCTCTAGAAAATCTTTGCAAGCCCTGGGGATATTGGGAAAGTACAGAAATGAGAGGGCTGGGATTATTTAAATCTGTGAGCCTAGTCTGTCTAGACAGCCCTGCCTCCTCTCAGAACCAGCTGTATTTCCATTTCCACAACAGAGGACCTAGCACTAAACCTGATTTCCAGACATTTGGAAGGATAGTTTTAAAACTAAGTTCTGAGCACCTTTTCTGTATACAAAGCTTTGTCAGAGACAGTGTGGAAAGAAAAGAAGAATGATGGGACAAAGTTACTATTTTTAGGGAGCTCTCTGGGGAGATAAGAAATAAATCCAGGACATAGCTACAAACCCAGAGGTAGAATCATAGATATGATTTCATATCTATGAAATCATAACTGAATAAATGTACCTATATAAATGAAAGGAGTTGGTAGAATAGATATCACATATCCAAAACTCTGTATATATGTTTAGGGGAGAAGGAAGGCAGCTAGTCACCTTTTGACCTAAAGATAGGCGCTGAAATTTGGAAAAGGTTAAAAGAATGTGCTCAAGTGGAGAGGACAATGAGAAAGCCACCATGAAATTTCCAGCAGAACCTGGCACTCTTACCTGCTTTGCCCTCTAGAACTAATATTTTAAACTGAGATATAATTCACATACCATAAAATTCATCCTTCTGAAGTGTACAGTTCAGCATTTTTTATATATTCACAAAATTGCGAAAATATCACCAGTTTAAATCCAGAACATTTCATCATTCCAAAAGAAACACTGTTCCCATTAGCAGTAGGACTGAAAATTTTTAAATGGCAAATCTAGGCCAGGAAAAGATGGCAAGAAATGCTCACTGAAACATCTCCCTGGGAAACAGTTAGCTTTACAGAAAGCTTTACAGAGATTTAAAAAAAAAAAAAAATGTCAAAGATAAAACGGCCTGAGACCCTCCTTGTCAGAAGCCAGTGCCTAAGCCAGCTTATATCTAGCCATCTGATTTGATGATATTCCAATCCACAGCATATACTTTTGGAATCTTTCAACACCAACACACTACCTTAGGGTAGCTCATTTATTTTCCCATATAGGGCAACCTTGAATGGTATAGAGGGAATAGACAAACTCAGAAGCTGAGAGGAAAGAAAAGTTTCTTTCCCAGGACCTACCCCATTAAGAGAAAGTCATCAGACCTGTCTGGTAAGAGAAACCGGGTCATTCCATAGCTGAGGGGGAGTCACTTGCCCTAGCGGAGTCTCTGCCTGGTTTGGAACCTTGAAACCCAACACATTCCCAGGAAAGAAGGGGAGAAAATACGGGACCCAGATGGCATCAGAGTGGCCTTGCCAACTTCTCCTGTAGAATTACTAGCTCTGATAAAAGCCTTCAGTTTAGCATCCCATAGGTGTGGCCAAACTTGGACTCTGGGGAACCGGATGAGGCTGGACGTGTTCCCCCGATCTTGCCAGGCAGAGGAGTGACCACTTAATGTCAGGCCTGCATTCTCAGATGGCCCAGAGAGCATGGAGGTCAGCTTAGGCAATAAAGCTGCTCCTTGGGACTGGGCCTGACTGATGCTTCTGCTTTTGGAATAGAAACATTGGAGAAATCGACTATTCGTGCTAGGATTAATAATGACTAACATGTATAATGGACTACTTTAAGTGCATTTATTTTCTCAAACTTCACAACAACTCTAAAGAAGAAGGTACTATTTTTTAATCTCCGCTTTATAAGGACGCAAAAGTAAGCAAAAGAACTTTAGCCAAGGCAAGCTCAGAAACAAATCCAGGCAGTTTGACTCAGGAACCCAGATTCTTCACGGTTTTCGTTAGAGCCTTTAGTCCAAGCCCCTTTTGATAAAGAAGGGAAACTGAGGTCCAGGAAGGTATAATGGCTTTTCTAAGGTCGCACAACCAAATCAAGGACACAATCCAAGCCAATTCAGGGCTGCCTAGACTCTGGCATGTGGTGAGGACGCCTTGGTGGCCTTTTCTCAGCCGGCCCTGCCCGCCAGGCACCGCAGGTTAAGCAGATGACTCAAAGGGAGGGGACTGCTTTTCCGCACCGCCCCGTCCCGCTGCTCTGAGGATGCCTAGCTTTCAGGCCCGGCAGGTGGCAACTTGTCTAAATGAAACCCGTAAAGCACCGCCCCTGGCGCTCGGCGGGCAGCCGGAGGCCCTCAGACCCTCCTCGCGTCGCTTCAATTGCAGTGCCGGGAGGGCGTCAGGAAGACACGCCGCGCGGGGCTGCCGCTCACTCCCCTATTGGTCAGTCGGGACCCGGGGGCGGTACCCCGAGCAGTCCCGTCCCGTGATTGGACAATATCGACCTCAGGCCCGCCTCCTGCGCTGGCTGTGAAGGTGGGACCCAGTGAGGCACTCAGGCGTGTTGCAGCTGGGGACCGAGGCGGCGGTTTCCGCTGGTCAGGACCGGCCTCCACTCCCGGAGGCCCTTCCCACCCAGCTCGCCAATTTCATTTTGTCCCGATCCGCGAACGCTGAGGGGCGTCCCCCTGTCCTCAGAACAGGGCTTTTAATGGCAGCGTCACACCCCCTGCCCCAGATCGTACTTCCCGCCTCTCAGATCTGAGCACCTGATGGGGGTGCTCAATGCTGATTACTACAGCATATCCATGCGGCCCTGTCCTCACACCTCGCACCTGAGACTTCACTGGTTTCCTGTCCCCTCAGATCTGAGCTCTTCAGAGGAAACTCAGAGCCGCCTTTGTGCTCACCGTCTGACCCGCCTGAGGCCAGACCAGTTTGTTTGATGCCACCCTGATGCAGAGAGCTGAACCTCTGGCCTCTCACCTGAAGTCACCAGCTCCAAAGTCTTGCCTGCGAGTCACCAAGCCAGCACCATGGGAGGCCTGGGCCCTAAATCAGAGGTCCAAAGTCAGGCTTTGTATAAATCATACACCAATCCCAGTCCCAGCCCTCCACCAATAACTGGAAAAGACAGGAGGAGTGTCACAGGGAAATTTTATTGGGAGGAAATATGGTCACACCCAGCAGGCATGCTTTCCCTTTCATCCTGGGTCTTGCTCTCAACTCACTCTCTCTCTCTCTCTCTCTCTCTCTCACACACACACACACACACACACACACACACACACACACACACTCATCTCCAGCCTCTGCCACACCATCTGGTTCTCAGCTACAAGGGTGGGACACTCCTCAATTCCTAAGATCCAGAGGCAGCAGTGGCAGGAGGGAGTCAAGAGGGCAGAAGAAGTGGCCTCATTCAGCGGTCGGGTCTTAAGGAGGGGGTGCAGAGAGCAGGGCTGGGTGGGATGACCAGTGGTTAGGAGCACCCAACAGCTGCAGGAAGAGTGGGATCCTCTGGCTCCAGGAGGCTTTGGCTCTGCTGGTCCCTCTCTGTGGAGCCTCTCTGAGCTGGGACAGAGCATTCGGAGAGAAGGGTTGGGCCTCCCACCCCGTTCCAGTCCTCTCTGCTGGGGGTGGGGGACTGGAGAAGGCAGGACAGGGCAGGGAGGGTAGCAGGTGTGGCTCAGCTCTGGGGCTCCTCAGGCGCCTCGCCCCCCTCTTCCCCAGCGTTGTCGGCCGTCCACAGCGTCAGGTTGTCTCGCAGCAGCTGCATGATGAGGGTGCTGTCTTTGTAGGAGTCCTCGCTGAGGGTGTGCAGGTCAGCCATGGCCTCCTCGAAGGTGGTCTTGGCCAGTGAGATGGCCTCCTCAGGGCTGTTGGCAATCTCATAGTGGAAGACAGAAAAGTTCAGGGCCAGGCCCAGGCGGATGGGGTTGGTGGGTGGCATCTCCTTCTTGCTGATGTCCATGGCCTCCTGGTAGGCTGACCGGGCTGAGTCGATGATGCGCTTCTTGTCATCACCGGTGGCCACCTCGGCCAGGTAGCGGTAATAGTCGCCCTTCATTTTCAGGTAGAAGACCCGGCTTTCAGCGTCACCAGCCTCCTTGATGAGGTGGGTATCCAGCAGGCCCAGCACGGTGTCGCACACGCCCCGGAGCTCAGTCTCCACTTTCTCCCGGTACTCTTGCACCTCTGGGCCCTTCTCCTCCGAGCCCTCCTCATTGCTTTTCTGCTCGATACTGGACAGGACCCTCCAGGCAGCCCTCTGGCCACCTACCACATTCTTGTAGGCAACTGACAGCAGGTTTCGCTCTTCACAGGACAGCTCCTCACCCTTTTCCACGGCATTCTTCATGAAGGCTGCCATGTCCTCATAGCGTTCAGCCTGCTCTGCCAACTTGGCCTTCTGGATCAGACTGGCTCTCTCCATGGCTCTGGGGACAGACAGACAGGCAGTGGGGTAACTGGCTGCCTCGGGACCAATGCCGGACTCTGTGCCTCTCCTGCTTTCCACCTGCCTTTTGGCTGGATGGCCTGGCCCAGAACAGGGTGGGGAGGGAGGGAGGAGCAAGAGGCGGGACTGAGGCCCAGAACCTACTTCCCTCTCCTCCTCACACCCTTTCCGGCTCTTCCTTAAAGGTAAAAGGGCTGGATATGGGGTGAGTCATCGGGACAGTCAGCCGGAGAAATCTGGGCGTGGGCCCCACCTGCACAGGCACTTTTCCAGGCTCCAGGCTGCCCCCTGTTGTTCAGGGCTTCCATTACATGGGGGGCCCCAATTAGGTGCCTGCCCCCAATTAGGTAGCTGCCCCAGTTTCTCAAATCAGATTCTCCTTCATGATGTCCTTTCAGGGACTAAGGATGGCTTTAGTCACCTGACCGCTTCAGCCTAGGCAGACCCCCTAAAGCCAGGTGCAGGAAGTTAGCCTTTCTAATCCTGCCAGATATGTTGTCCCCTTGGTTCAGGTGAGATCATTCATGTTTAGGTAGGGCTGTACAGTTTCCCAAGTAACTTTTTATCTGTGATCTAATTTAATCCCTACTATGTCTCTGTGAGGTGGGAAGGACTGTGACTACTACCCCACTTTAGAGATAGGAATATTAAGACTCAAAGAGGGATGAGATTTGCTCAAGGTCACACAGCTACTTAGTCCCCTGCATCCTATTTCCTTTGGTTTCTCTCCCATTGAGGCCTCTGGCTTGTGAGCTCCAGGCTGGGAGATCCAGAAGTGAGATCCAAGCTTCTTTTGGAGTCTAGCTGAAATGGTTCTATCCCCTGGTCCTCACTCCCCCTCAGAGTCCTGTCCTCTCTGAGCTCCCAGAAGGCACAGGTAGCAGCTTTCAGGGTACCACTTAATGAGGTGTTTAACGAGCAGCCTCTGATGCTCCAGCCCAGCCTCTGTAATTAGTCATTCAGTAGGTTTGTTGGACACCTTTCCCATCACAGCACAATTTTCCCTTTCAAGTTGGTGGCCTGTTGCCACTTGTTTGAGGACTTACCCTCTGGCTCTCCACACCAGGTCAGCGGCCCCCTCCAAGCCACCTACCATCCTGTATCAGTGGGGCTCAGAGAGGGTGGGGGCCCTCTGGCTTGCTGGCTGTACCACTTTCCTGCCTGACTCAGCCCGCCCTCTGTCAGCAGCTGGGAAGCAGGCCACTGGGTGCTCAGCCCAGTTTTTTTCCCCAGGGGGGACGCTAGCAACTGGGGAGAGAGACAGGACCGAGAAAAAGGAGGTAGTGGTGACACATACCATTTTGTTTTATGGGGCAGCAGTCCCAGCTGAATGCTACCTCCCACAGCCTGCTTCTCAGAAGTTTTCTAGTCCCTTCCCTTTGCCCATGGCCCAACCTCTGACCCCTAGCAGGGGCCTCAGAGATAGAGATTTCTCTGTTGCCAGCTTTCTGTCCTGTTCCCTGGGGCGCTGTCCTAGTGTCAGCCAAGAGGTTTTTTCATCTAAGGTGCTGGCACTGCGTCTATGAGAGTGGGTTCCTGCTTATCTGCCCTACCCCTAGCTAAAGCTCAGATGGAGCTTAGGGGTGGGGCTCCCCTCTCTGGGATCCTGCCAGCTTAATCCTGGAGCCAGCACCATTTCATAGGCCCGTCCCTCCCCAGGTTCCTCTGGTGTCTGAACACCCACCTTCTCCTTCTGGAGGGAGGCTCAGGCCAGAATTCAAGGCCCAAAGATGAGATCTGCCTCTTATAAGAGTAGGGACATGTCTAGGCTGCTGCTACAAGTTTTCCAAGGAAGTAGAAAGGATTTTAGGCTTGATATCCTGAAGGCTTTGCTCAAATCAGATCACTGACACAGAAAATAATGGAAAGGAAATACACTAAAACGGGTCCTCAAGCCCCCCGCCATGAACCAGTACCAGTCTGTGGCTTATTAGGAATCGGGCCACACAGCAGGAGGTGAGCAGCGGACCAGCAAGCAGAGCTTTATCTGTATTTGCAGTTTGCTCCCCAGTGCTAGCATCACTGCTTCAGCTCTACCTCAGATCATCAGGCATTAGATTCTCATAGGAGCACCAATCCCAAAAAGGTTGGGGCCAAAAAGGTTGGGGACCACTGCACTAAAATACGAATTTACAGAGTATTTTAGGTAGTGAGACTTTAATTTTCCTTTTCCTATCCTTTTCAAATTATCAATGATGAATGTGTATTTTATTTTTCTGACAGAATAGCCAAGTATCTTTAGAGTCAGATCACCTGAGTTCAACTCTTAACAAGCAGTCGTGATCTTAGCCAAGTGACTTAACCTCTGTGAGCCTCAGTTTTCCTAAGTGTAAAATGGGGCTTGTTGTGAGAATTAGATGATGGAAAGCACTTAGTAGAGTGGATGGTAACTATAATAATAATCATGTGAAAAAAAAACAAACCAACTTTATTATAAACGTAGACATTCACAGCATGAACATAAAGCTGGGGTCTATGAAATGAGGGAGGGCCTGCCAGCTGGGTGTCCACAGGGGAAATAAGGCAGAGGAACGGTCATAGGTGCTCCCAAAGCACTGCCTCCTCCCTCTTCATCTTGAACATTCCTCTGGCCTATCGCCGGTGCTAGGCCCTCAAGGACCTTCCTTTTTACTAGTTATCCAGCCCAGACTTTCCAAGTCCTGGGGTGAAAGCTGGAAATCCCAGAACACCAGGAACCTGAGAGGCAGGGCCTGGCAATTTTGGAGCTATTTCTGCCTCTAGAGAGAGAGGTCCTCTTTTCTATCACTCAAGCCAGGAGGCCTGGTGGTGGTTCACACAGCAAGTTCTATGCCCTCAGCGCAGCCCTGGGCAAGAGAAAGAAAGTCCCTTATTCATCCCCCTCCCCTGCTGAATCTGAGAGCCAGGCTGCCTGACATCTTCTGCCAGCTCTGGCCTGTTGATTCTGACTCAGTTCCTGTCTCAGCCACCTCCCTTTGCCTCCAGGCCTCCATTTCCCAAGTCTATGAGCACAGGCAAGCAGGAGGCAGCAGGTCCTGGCAGGGTATAGAGTTCCACAGTCAGGTGCCTGAGTCAGCAGGACAGGAGCTGGGGCTGCAGCCCAAAGGGGCTTTCCTCATCCTGCCTACTATCTCCCAACACTGTATAGCATATATCCTACCAGCAGGCTCAAGGCCTATGGTCCCATAGACCAGAGGTCTCCAAACTTTTTGGCACTCATGGAACCGATACTCCCATGAGTATCTAATGCCTAATGATCTGAGGTAGAGCTGAGGTGGTGATGCTAATGCTGGGGAGTGGCTGCAAATACAGATGAAGCTTTGCTTGCCTGCCGGCCGCTTGCCGCTCACTTCCTGCTGTTGGCCCGGTTCCCAACAGGCCACAGACTGGTACCAGTTCGCAGCCCAGGGGTTGGGGACCCCTGCCATAGACAACCAATCCTTCTTAGCTGGTAACAACAGATTTTGAAGGGTTGTGGCACAGAGAAGGCAGCAACCAGTTGCTATCTATCTCCACTGAGAACAGAAAACAGGGCTCTGATTGCAGCAGGAAGGACTCTGGTTAAGCACTTCCTGGGAAATTTTTCGGTCTTGGAATGATCAAATTAAATAGGAGACTGGAGGAAGCTATGGCATCTTCTCCTCCTTGCTAGTTGTGAACAAGAGTTCAATTTTCCAGCCAAGAGCTCTTTCTACTAGTTGCCTTTGGGAGGGGATGTTAGATTACTTTTAAATGACTCAGCTATCCTGAGACATTTTCTCCTCGAGGCACTGCTGTTTAGAGTATCCCGCATCTCCTAGACCAGTTTAGTCTAAGACATAGTGTGAAATTTTTGGAAAGAGAATGCAATGAACTCAGGGTGTGAGACTGTGTTCCAGCTCTATTTATCAGGCCTTGGTCATGTTCCTTCCTGCCTCTGGGCCTCAGTTTCCCCCTCAGTACAAGGAGGCTGCACAGATCATCCCTAAGCCCCTTGATATGAAAGACATTCTCTAATTTTAGGGTTTCTCTCTCTTAAATCCCCTCTTCCTGAAGCAGCCCTGTTCATTCCTTGGGTAGTGCAGGAGGGTCAGAGGTCATGTTCAAATCCTAAATTTGCTGCTTTATCAACTGGGAGACCTGGGCGGCTCCTGTACCTTCCTTGAGCCTCAGTTGCCTCATCTGTAAAGCTCTGACATCACCTTTCTCGTAGGTTTAGGTGAAGAAACAGGCCTGGGACTTGGTAAGACCTTGCTAAATGACCACTGTGGTTATTTTTTAGCTCTTAGCACACTCTTCATCTCTCTCGATGTGGGGTGGTAGCTGGGGAGAAGGGAGGTTCCATGAGAGTGTTACCCTGGGCTGGGCTCAGTTCAGGGGTGTGACAGTCCCAGACAAGAGTTAAGCCCTCTGTCTCAGTCTGGGCTGGGAACCTTCAGAGTTCAGAAGTTGGCTAAGGCTTGAAGGTCTCTGGAACTGAGACCAGGAATTCTGGAAGGGCAGAGTGAAGAGGACACTGGTCACTCTTCTTATATTGCTTCTGGCTTCGTTGTCCCTCTTTTTAAAATCTCCAAAATAGCATTGACCAGCTGGAACAAAGGTGGCAGTGAGAATGAGCCAGATGTTCTGCAGTCATTGCAGGCCCCAACCCCAGCCCCCAAAGTAAATGTGGCACCAGACAGCCAAAGGTATGGCAAGAAGAGGGAAGTCTTTATTTTGGTTAAAAAAGATACAGGATGGCAGGCAAGCAGCCCCAAGTCATTGGCTCGGCGGATTTCCGAGGCACCCAGCCCCGTTTCCTGTAGCTACTCTGAAGAACACGGGTTGTCAAGAACTAGCTCAGTCCCTCAGTGCCTGGAGCAAAGGGTACAAGCATCCTCCTGTAACCTACCTACTCTGGGTGGTAGGGGTGGAGGGGGCTGTGGGAACATTGTCAAACCAGTTGTGCTTAGAACAGTTACCAAACTTGTTCAGCAGCGTCAACTACCAACACCCCAGACAGCTCCTAAAGAAACCTGCTCGGCTTGCCTATGGCTATGCCTGGTGGTGGGGGCGCAGGCTGTAAGGCAAAGTTCCCAAAGAGCCTTGACAGATCTGGGGAAGGGGAAGTCAGGAGGGGAGGGTGAGTTTCAGCATAGTATTACATTATTGTGCTGACAGCTGCATTATGGCTTTTCTACATTTTGGCCAGCATGGAGTAGGGGCGGGGGCAAAGAGGCCAGCCCTTGCCCCCTATGGGGGGACCCTAAAGAGCACACGTGTGGGGCAGGCTTGGGGGTAGACCCTGTAGGCACAGATGGTGGCAGACGGGCCACAGGTTAGGCAGGTGGAGGTGCCGGGTGCCTGGCTCCCCCCAGGCCACTCCTGGAGAGGCAGAGAGCAGCAGTCCTCAGGAGGTCCTTAAGCCCCCGCACGCACTGGAGATCCCGGGCAGGAGAGCAGAGAAGGAGAAGAGAGAGGATTAGCAGGATTGGGAAGAGACAAGAGGCCTGAAGGGGTGCCACAGCACCTGCCTCTTCCCCACAGAAGGGCCAAGGCTCAGGCAGCAGGCAACGAAGCGGGAGAGAAAACGGGCAGGTGAGAGAAAGCTCAGCAAGGACAGAAAGCTGGGACACGGTGTTAGTGATCGAAGGCCCCTACACACCAGGACACCACCAGAACAGGCCCAGGTACCTCAGAGGAGGTACTCCATCCTCTCCCCGTCCTCGCCCTTCACCTCCTGCTCCAGTAGGAGGGCTGCTCTGCGCGAAGCTAATTCCTCAGTCCGAAGAAGGGCTGGACTCTTTGCCCTGACCCCACACCCCCATCTTGCTGCTCAGGGGGAGCCCTGGGGACCCTGCCACCACCAGCACACATACCACACCACACACACAGATGAATGAACTCCATGGGTGGGCGAGGCATGCGATGAGGATGAGGTGGTCTGTTGAGGGGAGCGGGCAGTGCTGGCTGACAGGGGAGATACGGTCTTACCAGCTAACCCTCTGCAAAGAGGCCTGTTAGCTCCCCTCAGGCTGTGCAGGAGATGGCAAAATCCTGACAGGTGTCCTCCTGGAGGAGATACCAGAGAGGTGGGCCAGCGTTATGAGTTGTCTGGCTAGGCCCTGCTGCCCAGGCCCGGGTGGGGGCCAGGGAGGCTCTGGCTCTCAAACTGGAATCTACTGTCTCATAAACATTTTCTTAGCTGAGCAGTCACTGAGTGTCAGAGAGGAAAGATAGCAAGGAAGAACTTGGAGGTCTTCAAGCTCCTGAGGCAGGGGAAAGTCAGGAAGAGGGGAAAGGATGGCCTCTTACACACTTCTGGGGGCCTAGCCACAGCCCCCTCTATTCTGCCTCCAGCACACAGACTTCAACCAGGAGAGAACTTTAGCCAGGTTGCTGGGCTACCTGCCTTCTGTCTCCCTAAGAAAGACCGAGTTTGGCTGAAAGAATAAACGGCTGTCATTTGGGGCCTTGGCAAAGGAAGAGCAAACAAAAACCAAACCAAAGCAAATCAACTCTTAAAAAGTTTTATTACAAGCAGGAACAAAGAATACTGGCTTAAATAAAAGGCAGTTGGGAGTCTCCGCCTCTAGCCAGCTTCTTCCCCAACCTCCCAGTGCCACTGCAGCAGGGCCCAGGGCCCTGAGGCTGGGGTGAAGCCATTTCTCCGAGAGGGGACCCTTTGTGGCTGCCACTTCTCAACTGCCTGTGATCTACTAGCCTCTGGAGCAAGAAAGGGCAATATGCGGGGACCTCCTTGTGTCTTTTTCAGCCCACCTGAAGGGCCAAGGAGGGGGACAGAGGCACAATTTTCTATCTATTTGACAAGAAACTATAGCTCCCATCAGAGGAGGGATATCCTCTGAGTTTCTGGCCCAGATTTAGGCCAATCTTCACTCGCCTCTTGGCCCACCCTGCTCCTTCCTTCCTTTTCTCTGGTTAGAGGTCTCCAGTTGGCAGTGACTCCCTCTCCTCTAGCCCATACTCAGGGCTTGGAGGAGTGGGTGTGGCTTATAGGACAACAGCCACTCCCCATAGCCATTACCTCATCCACCACACCCGAGCCTTAGCCTGTCTAGGCAGATCCCAGCTGGAAGCCTGACCTGGAGGCTGGGTGGCAGGAGTGGGGCCAGGGGGTGGGTGGCTGAGTCCCCAGACACTGGCTATCTCAAGTCCTTAGAGGAGGGAAAGATAGGATGGGGGCTGAGCTGCAGCAGGAGCTGAGGGGTTTCTTGTAACCAATGTACAGGCTCCCTATCCCCGTGGCTTAAGCTGCTCCTGCTGCTGCCGGCTGACACTCAAGGGGGATGGCAGGGAGGAGGGCAGCCATGGGGATGTGGGGAAGTGGGACCCAGCAACATCTGAACAAGAGCGTGTGTGCACATGCACGCACGCGCACACACACACACACACACACACACACTCACTCACGGCCAGGTCTCTTGTAATAAACTCATTAAAACCAACTTGCCTTCTGATAACTCTTAACCTGGCACTACGTGGATAGCAATGTGGCTGACTTTTTCTTCTTCCATTTAAAAAAATGTTACATAGAAAAGAGGTCTATAAAATTGTGCAAAATACCCAGCATTAATAAACCCGTTTCAAGTATTGCCAGGATGAGTATAATCTCTCCATCCTTAGATCTGACTTGGGAGAGAGGTGGGGGGTGGGGGGGGGGCAGGCCAGGACCCCATGGAGAACCTTCCCTGGGCAGAGAGAAGGCAAGGCCCCCAATTCTTAGTATGCTGCCCAGGAATCACGGAGGAGCTGAGGTCTTGGGTGCCTGGCTGGCTGGTCTGGCTTCCTTTGACACAGGCTGCCCCCCATCCAGCCCCAACTCTGCCTTCTCTACCTGGAACTCCAGCTCTACTCTGTTGGCCAACTCCAAAGGGAAAAAAAATGAACAATGATTATCACAAAAAGAATGAAAGAGCCCACAAACCAAAGCAGTTTGTGCAGGCATCCTCTCCCACAGCTCACTGTCCAGAGCCTACTGCTGGCTGGTCTACTTCACCCCAGGACCCCAGCTCACAGGGCTCAGCAGTTCCCCCTTCTGGGAGGGGGTCACATTCGTCTGCACCCTCACTCACACAGGGCTCGCCCTGGCACAGGCAGAGACTTGCCATGGTACCTCCAGGGGCCTCAGAAGCCCTGGTCTCTCTATCCTGTTCCTCCTGCCACTGATCACTGGGGGATCTTGGGCCTAAGGCTGTGGGAACCTGGGTTTGGGGAGCAGAGGGTACAGCCATGGAACAGTGTGGGGAAAGCCACGCAGGGTGGGAAATAAATACGACAAGACTCGAGTCTTTGGCGGCTCTGCTTCCCTCGGGGGAAATGGGAGGGTCCCGGCAGGTGTGGAGGGTGGCAGGTGAGTGCTGAGAGGCGGACAGGACAGGCCAGCAGGTGGCAAGTACCGAGCCCAGTTCAGGGGTGGCCTCCTACCATGCTGGCATCGGGCTTGGCTCCATGGGCTGGCTCGTTGCTTCTGACGGGCGAGGGCAACACGGTGTCAGGCTGCACAAATCCCCTCCGGTCAATCAGGCTTCCAAAACACAAAGGGGACATATGAGGGTCCACCCGACACCAGAGCTCCCGGCCTGGGGCTGGATGGCAGAGTCCACCTCTTAGCTAAGGGAAGACCCAGCCCTAGAAGGGCTGAGGAAAGGGGAGCTGCCTTCCCGCTGTGGGAGATCAAGACTCCTCCCTTCCAGAAGGGCCCTCTTCACACTCTGGAGACCTGGCTTTTGGCCACAGAATTTATGCACTGTTAATTCAAACTGGCCCATCTTTCTGTCTGGCTGCCAAGAAGCCAGGCTACAGGTGAGGGGAAAAGCAAAAATGAAAGGGCATCTGAAGACTGTGCAATTCCTACTGTCCTTCCCCAGGCAGGATGGGTGACAGGCATCAGGCAGGAGAGGGGTGTAGTGTGGGGAAGTCTTGTTCCTGCAGTGTCCACTGCAATTCAGCTCCAGTTCTGGCGCTTTGGCTCCCCCTACTGTCAGGACAGATGGGGCACCTCCCAGCAGGGTGGAGCTACCAGGACTCTCCTCTGCCAGGAAGGACAGAGGCCCTACCCAATGCCGCCATCAGGACCAGAAGGGCAGCGTCACCCAAGCGTAGCCAAAACATTAATTGTGGTTATCCCTGGGGAATAAGATTACACGTGAGTCTAATACTCTTCTTTTTAAATATTTTACACTTAATTTTTTCCTAAAATGAGCACATGATTAAAAATTACAACTCACCACAGAACTCTTTTCTGTGACAAATACCCTCTGTGCCTTCAGCAGGGAATGACGGACAGAGGACTGTGGTGTGGGGAGAGATCTGCTGATTCCAGAATCTATCTGAGAGGTGTGGACTCATAGGATCACCCTGTCTCACCTGGGAGGTAGGGGGCCGCAGAGCACAGCACAGCAGTTGGTGACAACACTTTTATGGCTGTAGGGGTTGACGGAGGCCTCACCGCCCCTCTTGCTGGACCACGAGCCTTTGATCTGCAAGCAGGAAGGTCTAGGTCAGGATTTGCTTTTCTAGGAAGGCGGTCTAGAGGCGCGGGTCAGGGGTAGGGATGCGGGGGGAACCAGTGATTTCTGGAACCGATTCTGGCTAGACTATTAGAAAGGACACCTCTTTAACCTGGGCCATTCAATGAGAATGCGGCAGACTTCTGGATGTTGCGGGGCACCCAGTAGAGAAGAGGAGGCCCCAACCAGGGTAAAGCCAAAGAGAAGTCTCCAAAAGAAACTTTTTGGGTGCGTCCTCCCTTCTCTGGCCAGCAGCTACCTAAGGGGGAGGGGGCAGAGCAAGGGTACAGAGCTCAGGCTGACCTGACTGTGGACCCCAGGCCTGCCACTGACTTGCTGCATGACCCTGGACAGATCACTACTTCTCTGGCGAGTCTCAATCCTAATTTGAAACATAGGGAACTCTCTTTTACCAGCTCTCTGCTAGCACTGCTCGAGCATCAGACGAAATCTTGCCCATCTCTAGCCTGTGAAGCTGGCTATCAAAGGCACTGAGTTTAGCAGTGAAGGATACCTGCTTCACTCAGACCCAGAGTTTTCCAAATTTATTTGTTCATATCTGGCCTTTTTGTTTAACCACTAGTAATATCCTGCAATCACTCAGCACATGATAGCCCTATCGCGTGTGTTAAGTTTTGTTTCCCCAAATGAGAAGCTGAGGTCAAGGAATGTATTTTCTGTTGGTTGATGGAACTCTTCATATTGGATGGTGGCCCTGGAACAGATGCTCTCATTTGTTTTATTGTCTGGGAGAATGGGAAGGGGAGGTCAGGTCTAGCCCAGGGGTGGGCACACAGTAAGTGCTCAGACAGTGCTTGTTGGTGGGGGTCTGTAAAGCAGCAGGTAGGGAGGGTTGATGGAGCCTCACAGTCTTATCCTGGCTGCCCCCTCAATAAGGAAGCCTCAAGGAGCTTCGAGGACACGTTCAGAACAATCATATCTCTGCTGCCTGCAAGTGCAGTGGGGTACAGTGAGCATGGCCATAGCTTCTGGGCACAGCCTGGCTCTGTCATTTCCCAGCTGTGTGACCTTGGGGCAAGACACTCAGCTATGAAATGGAGAAAAAGCATTCCGGTTCTTTCTGCCGCAGAGTTGACAAAAGGACCCAGAGAGGTGATAGGAACTGAAAGAACTCTGGAAATGACAATGTGCTGGCCAAATGCAATGACTGTTATGCACCCAGTGCTGCTCCTGTGGGGTTAGGAAGAAAGCGACTTGGGGGCCCGGAAGCCTACACCAAAGGGCCGAGGACTGTGGGGGCTTCAGAAACCTGTACTGGGTCTCCCACAGCTGAGCTGTGAGCACTGCAGCAAGATGTCTGGCTGCCTTCCATCTCCACCCACGTTTCCCCAGCAGCCTGAGAGTCAGGGCTGCACTGTGGCCACTCCAGCTCCCTCAGCCCTGCCTCCCTCCGAGGGTCCTGCCCAGGGATGAGGGGTTGCTCCAGCCTTACTCACATCTTCATTAGTTGTCAGGTTGGAGGCGACGAGGTAAGTGTGAAACCCTGAGAGGCCCAGGATGGACCAGATGGAGAAGAAGCAGATCACCAACTCCAGCACAGTGAGCAGACAGGGCAGTCAAGGGCCCACGCGGGGAATAGGGCTGGGAACCTCCCCTGTGCCTGGGAGCTTGCCACACCCACCTTTCTCACCTACTTCTGTGGAGCTACCACCCCAGAAAGGAAATAAGTTCATAACTTTCCTGTGGCCCAGTCACCACTTAGCAGGACCACCTTCTGGGCCCCAAGAAGAGTGGGAGCTCCCTTTGAGAGCAGGACAAGCCCAGGGTGACAGATGGTAGAGAGAACTGGGGGTTCCAAGCACCAAGAGTCTCAGACATGATGTGGTCCAGGGAACTGGGTATCTTAAGTGAAGACAGGGACTGTGGTTCCTGACAGTTCTCGGCCACCCCAATCTCATGACAACCCATTTAAGATCAGCTCTAGCCTGGGTGTGAACAGAAGCAGCTGGTATATAGGATTCTAGAGGATAAGCATCAGCTCTACACCATTCCCCTGTTTACAGGATGAGGTGTGGGGATTTGCCCCTGTGAAGGGGCCTCAGTTCCCACCAGGGCATCCACTAGTGGACAAAGAGCAAAGGATATCTCGCCGGTGTCTCCTTCAGAGTGGAAAGGAAGTTGCTTCCCTGAGAGCCTGAGGAGGAAGAAACAGGACAGGACACAGCTCAGAGGGACAGTGACCAGCCCCTCGGCCTGGCTGAGCTCGCTGTCCCGCCCCCTGCTCACCTCCACCCCCACTGCCAACTCACGCAGCGTCAGGTGGGTGACCACGCAGGCGAAGATGAAGGCCGTCAGGAATGAGAGGGAGAGAATAAACGCATAGAAGAAGCGGTAGTTCCGTCTCCCCACACAGTTGCCCACCCAGGGGCAGTGATGATCAAATCGTTCTGGAAAAGGGCCAGGGGAGGTGGGTTAGTGCCGGCTGTACAGCACAGGTGGCTGCACAACACAGGTGGCCTGCACAGCACAGGTGTTCGAGGCCTCAGGCCATGGCTAGGGCTCTCCTACCCTCTCACTCTCTGCACCAGCCGACTCTCAGTTCCTCCCTCAGACTCTCCCTGCTTCTCAAGGTCCTTTGTCAACCTGTTCCCACTGACACACACATTCTTCCCCGTCTCTTTACCTGATAGCGGGTAATTCCTCCTTCATGTCTCGGCTGCAAAGCTACTTCCTTAAGAAAGTGTCCTCTGACCCCAGACAAGGTAAGGGCACCCTGTTACCTGCCCTGTTAGTTAGCCTGGCATTTATCTTTTGCAGCACTTTGCCCATGATGTTTATATACTAATTTATAATTAGTGGACTAGCCAATTACTCCTACTCAACTCTAAGGTCCATGAGGGGGCCTGTGTTGGCCCCACAATGAGCTGAATCTCAGGTCCAACAGTGCCTGGAAAAAGACCCTCAGAAAGTACTTGTTGCCCGGCCTATAACCCCGGCCACACGCCAACAACCAATGACCCCTATCCCTTACAGTAGAATTAGAGGCCCAAGGAGGGGTGAGGCCGCTATGTAACTAGTGGGAAACTGGCATAAGAAGCCAGGTTAGAGGGCTGATCTCACAGCAGCACCATGTCCCTGGGGGTGGGGTCACACCCAGACTGGTGAGGAAAGTCCCCTGTGGGAATGTGGGTCATTAGCCTGATACAGGCCTCACGCCAAAGCCAGCACCCTTCACAAGGGGTGGGTGGGGCAAGTTCTCATGGATGAATGATGCCCACTGAGTCAACCCATTTCACTGCCTACTGTCATGGGGTGTTCCCCACTGTTGCCCTGCTGAGCCAGCATGATGAGCTCACTGCCCTGACAACTATGCACAGTCACTGTGGCTCAGCTCACCTGGGTCCTCTTGCATAGCATTTTCCTTACAACACCCTCCAAGGGGCACGCCCTTGGTCCCCATCAGAGCTGCCTGGCCTTTGGAGGGCAGGGGAGGGAACAAAACAGCCTCTGGTTCCCCAGCAACCACTGTTGTTGTGGGTCAGGAGCTTAGCTTCCAATCCTGGCTATATCCTCTCCACTTCACAGCTTAAACGCCTCTGTTTCCAGATTCTTGTCCCTCCTAAACCCTGGGAATCAGATCAAAGTCTTTAAGTATAGCTTGTCCTGGGCCACTGGAGGGTAGATCATTCCTTTTCTGGCCCAAACCTATCTAAAATGTTATTGTTCCAGTCTCTGGTGGCTGGGACCTTGGGTCTACTGAGGACCAGGCTGGGCCTGGGAGAAGGTTTCAGGGCCTCTGTGTCTGCCCCACACTTCCAACCTTGGGGGAAAGAATGTACCAATCCTGGGCTGAAGCCAAGAGCCCCCTCCATGGTTCTTCTTCAGTCAGGGTAAATCTGGGTGAACCAGACGCCTTGCCCAGCCCTGAATATTTCAGACCCCCACCTCCATGAGTGACCGCCTTGACTACAGCGCTCCATCTCTCAGGGCTACCTGCATCCCACCCACCTCTCACTTACCCACACAGTTGTCGCAGACACTGCAGTGTGAGGTCCGGGGTGGCCGAAACATCTTGCAAGTGAAGCAGTACTTCAACTTCACCATCTGCCCGTTGATCATCACCTCCCGAGTCCGAGGGGGTGGCCGGTACGTGGAACTGCCTGTGTTGTCTGAGGGTGGGAGGAGAGAAAGATGGGGGACGTCCAAGCCCAGAGCCAGGAGCCCCAGCCTGGGGAAAGCCACTGCTGCCTGGCTGGGACAAGAGAAGCCTCAGGGCAAATTTCTGGGAAACAAAAGTTGGAGTAAACTGCTGGCCTAAGGCAGAGACAATATTAAGAGCTACTACCACTTACTGACACTGCTGTGTGCTAAAGCTTTACACTCTTGCTCACACACCAGTGGACAAACAGAACTCTGAGAAGGCCTATCAGAGAAGGAGACCTTGGGAAGGCTTAGTGAGATTTATCTGCATCTAGTCAAGCCTAGATACAAGTTCCAGTTTCCAAAAAGGTTCAGGAGATGGAGGGACAAAGTAAACAATGCTATAAGGAAAGATCAGATCCAGAATGTGGGACAACTACAAGACCACTGGCCTGATCTCTAACAAAAATCAAAGTCACTTACATGACTTTAAGGGGAGATGGTTCTAAATTAAAAGAGAGTTAGGAGATGTAAACAAGCAATGTATGGTCCTAGATTTGAAAAACTAGATCGAACACAACAACAAAAGACATCTGGAGGGCAAAGGGGGAAAAATGACTACAGATTAGAAATTTGGGAACTGTAATTTTCCTAGATATGACAATGCAATTGTGGTTATGTGGGAGACTGTCCTTAGATTTGGAAGATACATGTTGAAGTATTTATAGGTAAGTTGTCTATAATGTCTATAATTTACTATGAAATGGTTTAATAAGAATTATACATATATGTATGTATGATACAACTATTAAATCTAAATGGTGAATGTATAAGAATTCATTGCACTAATTCTTCCCACTTTTCTGTATGTTTGCAATTTTTCATAATAAAAATTTTAAGAGGGGGTGATTCCACAGAGTAGTGGTTAGCACGTCTGCTTTACACGCAGAAGATCCTGGGTTCAAGCCCCAGCAGAACCAGAGCCCATACCCTGGGTATGCCAGACCCCGGGTGCACCAGGCCCCTCAGGTGAGCCAGGCTCTGGGTGTGTGCTGTGAGCGCGTGGGAGGAGACGCCCCACCTTCAGAGATCCAGTTCTTAAGGGGAGACAGCAACATCCGTAGGTCAGGAGTAGAAGTGGGGGGAAGAGGATTAAAATTAAAAAAAAATAAAAATTTTAAAAGAAAATGAAATACAGAGATATTTCATATTCAAGAGTTGTAAGACTCGATATTAGAAAAGGATCTATTGTCCCTAAATTAATCTGCAAACTCAACATAACCCCAATAAAAACTCCCAGGGTCTCTTTTGTGTGTGTGTGTGTGTGTGTGTGTGTGTGTGTGTGTGTGAAAGAGAGAGAGAGAGAGAGAGAGAGAGAGAGGGAGAGAGAGAGAGAGAGAGAGAGAGAGAGAGAAAATCAACACTCATTCTAAAATTCATATGGAAATGCAAAGGGCCGAGAACAGCCTAGGCACCCTTGAAGAGCAAAGCTAGAGGACTTACATGATTCGATATCAAGACTAAGGAAAAAACAGTAGTATTTAAGACAGCTTGATTTGGGTGCAAGGGTAGAAATGCTGATCAATGGACCAGAAAAGAGAATCTTAAAACAGACCCGACATATACATGACCATGTGTTTTATGACAAAGGCAACACAGCAGGGCCATGAAAGAAGATGCTCTTCAATAAACAGTGCTGGGTGCACTGGATATACAACCGAGGAAAAAACGCTTCTGCACCCCTGCCTCCCACAAACACACATTCAATTCCAGATGGATTGCAGCTCCAAATGCAAAAGTCCTAGATTAAAAAAATAATAAGAGAACAACTTCACAACTGTAGAGAAAAATTTCTTAAACGAGACACAAAGGGGCTAATCATAAAAGAGCAATTTGCTAAACTGCATTATATCACAATTAAGAACTTCTGTTCATCTACAGATAACATTTAAAGAATGAATAGATGACCTTCAGAGTTGGAGATGATATTTACAATATCTGACAATGGATTTGTATCCAGAATACATAAAGAATTCCTATTAGTCAGTAAGAAAAAGTCAGACAACTGAATTCAAATTTGGACCAAAGATTCAAACTGGCATTTCATAAAAGAAGCTGTCCAAACAGCTGATAAACACATAAAACGGTGCTCATACTCATTAGTCATCAGGGAAACACAAATTAAAACCACAATATGCTATCACTACACATGCATCAGAATAGCTAAAATGGAAAAAAAAAAAAAATTAAATCAAGTTTTGGCAGAAATGTGAAGCAACTATGACCACTGTGGAAAACTGGCGCTAAAGACGAAAGCTCAGCATGTGCGTCCCCAGCAATCTCAGTCCTAGGTGTCTTCCCAACAGAAATGTGCAGAATTTGATATGTACCAAACAGCATGCATGAGAATGGTTGCAGCAATAATTCTCATAACAGCCAAAAGCTGGACCTATCCAAATGCCCATCAATAGTAGAATGGATTTAAAAAAATGTATAATCACACAATGGAATTCTATACAGCAACATTGGGTAAAGTGAAGAAATCACACACGTTAAGAACGCAAATGTTCAAAAACAGGTAAAAGTAATCTTTGGAGTTAGAAGTCAGGGTCGTGGTTACCCTTGGAGGGGTGACAGTGATCAGAAAGGGGAGAGAGGTAGGGATCCTGGGACATTGCTCATATGCTGTGTCTCGATCTAGGTGTGGATTATATGTGTGCGTTCAATTTGTGAACACTTAACAAAGAGAATATTTATGATTTGTATGCTTTTGGTAGGCCCATTATATTTCAATAAAAAACTAAGAAAAAGAAAGGTTCAAGGCCTCATCTAAGGTCATGTAGCTGGTTATGTTGGCGGAGCAGGAATCTGAAACCTATGTCTGCCATATGAAAAGCCCACGATTCTACCCAATGAGACTGTTGGTACCTAGGCCACAGAGGCTCCTTCCTGGACAGAACTCCAGAAGTCACACAGGGCTGTCTGTGATCTCCAGCCCTCAGCTATGATCCCAGCCATTACTTCTGCTGGATCGACTCCCTAGATATCTCCAATCTACTTCCCTCCAATGATTGTTTACTGAGTGCCTACATGTGCCAGGCACTATTCTAGGCACTTGGCAGGCATCAATGAAGCAAAGAGACTCACACCTCACATTCTCAGCTACCAGGTATACTTTTGCTAGATTATTTCACCATCACCTCAATCATAGTATGTTTGAAATGGAACTACGCATCTGAGCATCCATCTTTTTCTTAAAACTGGTGGCATGGTAAAGGGCAGGGGGGCTGAGGCCAATGGACACACTCTGAAACCTGGTTTTGCCACTGACTGGTTGTGTGTGAGGTTGAGGTCAAATGGACTTCTCTGAGCCTTAGTTTTCTCTTCTGTAAAATGGGAATAACAGGTGGGTAAAATGGGGCATGAATCGTGGCTCCACCTCTTACTAGCTGAGTTTCTCCTAATTATACTGTTTGCTAGAAGTGTGACAGGGCAAATCATTTAACCTCTCCGTGCCTCTGTTTCCTTGATCACTGAAACAGGGATAACAGTATCCATCATTAAGTTGTTGTATGGATTAAATAAGTTAATATATGTGAAGTGGCACAAAGTAAATAGCTAAGGAGTATGCACTGTTATTAGCAGCTCAGAATTAGAGAGAAAGAAGGGAAGTCGCAAGGGAAAGTAGACAGTGCACTGAGGGTCTGCTATATGCTGAGCACTCTGCGGACACTGTCTCCTGTAACCCTGATGGCATCCCACGAGGTTAGGTTATCATTATCATCTCCAGGTTATACTTAGGGAGACTTTAAAGCGAGGTTAAGTGACTTATCCAGGCCACACAGCTAGTAAGTGACAGAACCAGGATATGAAACCAAGTTTCCAAAGCTTGGGCTTGAGGTCCTTTTGTAAATTTTAAAGTATCATAATGAGTGTTATTGATCCTTGCCTGGTTCCTTATTTCTACCAATGGCACAATCCAAGAGCTAGCAGGAACCTCAAAGCATAACACAGGCCTTGCCACATCGCAGATACTTGATAAATGTCCCTCTGCTCACTGCCTCACTTCTAACTGGTTCAGTTTACAAATGAGAAAACAGGCCCAGAGAGGTTAGGGGATCTGCCCAAGGTCACATGGCCACTGAGTGGCAGAGCTGGGGGAATCCAGTTTAGGGACTCTTTGCAGACCCGTCCTTCTCCCTCATCCCTGCCTGGCCACTTCACTCTCCACTCCCAACACACTATCTCGGCCAGGCCTGCATCACCAATCAGCTGAAGACTCCCTGCTTCCAGCCCCTCTGGCCTGCATCACCAATCAGCTGAAGACTCCCTGCTTCCAGCCTCTCTGCCTTTCGACTCACTGTATACACTGTCACATTCCTCTAAATAACCCCTTTGTGTTACTTCTCAACTCAAAACCCTTCAGTCTTTGCCCCTAAAAAACAAGATAAAGGATGAATTCCTTGTCCTGATATTAGGACCCTTCCCAACTGGGCCCAACTTCTGTTTCCAATTTTCTCCCACTCCTCTACCCAATGAGTCCCTGGAGCCTAGGGCTTCTTGCCCGTGCTCCCACCAAGCCCTGGCCCCTTCCTTCACTTTGCTCACCAGGACGCAGTGGAGCCCTGTCTGGTCTCCAGCAGCTCTTCTGACCACTTCAGCCTCAGAGGCTCGCACACAGCACCTAAACACACTCGTTGCTCCATATTGAGGTGTGACAGGACTGCTGTGTGTGTGTACATTGTCTCTCCACCTAGACCATATATCTTATGTGAGCAGGGACAGTGGAATAAACAGGTAGTCTTGGGCCTATGAACTGTGAGGCAGCAAGCAAAGAGGACAGAAAACATGCTCTGGACTCAGGCAGGCCTGGAGTTGAAATCCAGACCCTTCCATTTATGAGCTAGTGCCCTTGGGGAAGTTACTTAACTTCTGTGAGCCTGTTTTAGCATCTGTAAAAGCAGACAAATAATAACAACTACTTTGAAGGGTTGTAAGGATCAGAAGTAGTACAAGGAACTGGCACCTGATGAGTATTTACCAATAGCTGTTTTCACAAAGGACAGTAAGATATAGGCCCTAGAGTCAAACAGTGGGTTCGAATTCTGATTTTGCTACTTACTTGCTCCTTACAAAGATCCTTTCACCTCTTTGAGCCTCAGTTTTCTCGTTCATAAAATGGAGCTAAGAGAGTCTCAATTTCAAAGGGTTGTGGGCAGAATGAGATGCTGCAAGGACAGCTCTGAGCACAGGGCTAGATCCACAAGGGCCTTGATCCTGACAAACAGTTCATGCGGTGGCCATGCACCATGCTCAGACATGTGGTTATGAATCTTGGCCCAACCACTTACTAGCTGTGTGACGTGGGTCAAATTGCTTAACTTCTCTGTGCCCTCATCATATGAAAATGGGACATAATCAACTCCATTTGTTTTTTAGTGCTGTTAGAAGGATTAGGTGAGAATTCATCAAGTGGGGTTAGCCAAGTGTCTAGCACCTGGCAAGAGCTTAAGAAATATTAGCCATTATTATCACTGCTGTTTTTATGAAACTATATTCTAAACAACTGATTTACAAAGAAATACAACCCATCTTCATAACACAACCCATCTCAGACCCTCTTTAGGACTAAGAGAAAAGTTACTGGAGTCCTCCAAGGATTCCTACAGGCCCTTCCCAGGGCAGAGGGGAGCCCGAGCCTCCCCACAAGGCAGGGAGGAAACTCCTACCAGCATGTGCTGGCCTCAGGCCCAGGCTTGTTGCTAGCTAGAACTGAGAAAGAGGAAGTGAAGCTCTGCATGTCCAACTTCCTTAGGCTGACAAGGGCCAGAGGCACAGGAGAAGCATCACTTTGGAGCAATGGTGCCACCCAGATGCTAAATGAAAGTCACAAACTGCAGTGCCCTACAGGAGCTGGGTAAAAGGAGGTCACTACAGAGACTGAATCCTACAGCAGAGGGAAGACAAGCTGCTCTCCCACTGCTTTTTCATAGGCCAAATAGCCCTGGCCAATCGTTACCCTGGACTTGACCTCAGAATCCTCCTCAACCCACTCTTCCCAGCAGCCACTACCAGTGGTAGCTTGTTAGTGCCTGTCCATTGTTAGAGCAAGTCCATTTGCCATTCCTGACCACTAGGCTCAACCTCTTAAGTTTAAATAGACAAAAACAATTTTTAAAGTGTACTGACATTCCTTGTCACACTCATGCAAAAAATGGTCTGGGGTGAGCGAGGGGATATGTGCCCACGTTTCATAGATGGGGAAACCGAGGTGCTAAGGTGGGGCTGAAATTAGAACCCTTGTCTCCCAAGGCATTCATTTGTTTCTTCTTTCAAACATTAGCATCTACTGTGCCAAGCTATTGTACAAGGCCTGGGGATGGCAAATGAGGGGAGAAGTAAGGGGCAAATATGTGTCAATGAGCCAAATGTTTGCTTTGGTCACCAGTTCAGAAAATATCTGTCGAAGAAACGACGAAGGTGATAGAAGAGATGCCACCTAAGCCCTAAGGGGATCTAAGATCTACTCCAGGGCTTGTTCTGCTTCAGCCTCTTCCTCAATAAGTAAAAAGGTGCCCTCCTCCTTGAGAGGTCCTCGTGCTGCCTTCAGGTGGGAAACTAAGCCCCTGGGGAAGCGGTAATGGGGGGAAGGTTCCTTCTCACCGAATGGCTGTGCGAAACAAATGAGTTTCCACACACCTTCCTCCTGACCAAGAGGCCTGCTGTGGGTGTCTATACCCCAACCACAGCCCAGGGAGAGAAGCAGGCAGGCCCTCTGCAGAGAGAGCCTGAATGGCTGCGGCTGTGACTAAACCCAGTGGCTGGCGTGGAAGCTCCCTGGGGCTGGCCACGAGCTTCTGAGAAGGCTTTCGTGAGGGCAGGCTGGGATCTCTACCTGCCCCTCTGGGCCCTGACTGTTGCCCTCTGTTGTCCCCACCTACGGAGGAAACAGCTGTAAGGCTGCAGTCTGCTCAGCTTCCGGGCAACTCAAGGTCAGCCAGTGCCCAGGCTGTGAGCGCTGGGTCACTGAAATCCCCACCTGACTATTTCTGTTCATTCCAGAGGTTTATGGAGCCCCTACCACATACAGGCTTAGTGGTAGGTAACCTGGGGATACAGGAAGAGCTTGGCCTGAGGGCAGAGTGAACCAAAGTGGATAATTACAGTCAGAGTAAGAGGCACTGTAAGTCAAATGTGGTAACTGTGGGGCCAGCCTGATCTCATTTTGAAACCTGGCCTGGCCGCTAGTTAGCCTGTCACTTTGAGGAAGCTGCTCAAGCTCTCTGAGCCTCAGTTTCCTCACTGGGTAATAACATCAACCTTGCAAGATGATGAAGCAAATTAGAGATGCTATAATGTAAAGGCCTAACCCATAGCTAATCAGTTAATGGTATTACTGGTGTCTGAACTCCATACTATGAGAATACAAAGGGAACATGTGGGGTGGGGCAGGAGGCAGCATTCAAGAAAGCAAAAGATGAAGCAGCAATTAAACTGGATTAGAAAAAACAATTCCTCGAGCTCACTAGGGGAGGAGAGCATGCAGTGGGCACAGGCACAGAGGCGTTAACTGCGTTGGGGGGCTGGGGGGCTGGGGGAACTGGAGAGTGGCAGGAGATGGGGGAAGGGTGGACAGGAGACAAGTGTGCCTCTGTGGGCGGGAGAGTTTTCAGGAAGGTGGAACATGAGTTGTTGTTTTCAAGGGTAGAAGACAGTTTGTTTCCTGGCCATGATACTAAGTAATCTTGAGTCATGTGATATGTTATTACCTTTTCAAATCTCTTTCAAGCCTTTGGCTCTATCAAAAGAAAGTCTCAATTTTTAATACCTAATACCTGTGATCCTCACAGGCCTCAAAGTGACTGCTTTCTGCAGGTAACTGTAACCATCAAGAATTCTGTAGCATTGTTATATTTTTGTTTTTATGATTACCTTCTATTCAGAACAAGTGGCTTTCTGCTTACAGGGGTGGTATAAATTTTCCTCATAAAATACATATAAAAGTGAGCCATTTAAAGGAAAATAGTAAAGAAATGAAGGTACATGGTGAGATGCAGGAAGGGAAAAAGTCACAAAGGTTGTACCCCAATGACTGATCTTCAAGAAATGCTGCTGAGAGCACTAGGGCGTCACCCAAATTCTGAGCCAGGGAGGGCTGGGCCCAAACCTGGGTTTTGAAGAGACAACTATGTCTGAAGGGTGAGGCCAGGTGTCCAGGCCTGATCAGCAGAGCCCTGAGCCAATCCAGGCAGAGTCTGTTCCAGTGCTGTGGGCTTCAGGAAGACCTAAGGGGAGGCATCCTGGAGATAGACAAGATGCAGGTTGTCACCTGCTGTGTGGTGGCAGAGGGCGAGGCAGCTTTTGAGTCTGTCCTGTGAGTTGTGACTGTATCTAGATGAGTGTCACTCAGATTCAGATATTTCTATTGTCTCTCATCAGACCAGGAGCTTTTGGGGGCCAACATTCCTGCCTCCTACCTCTCTCCCAACTGTCCAGAGTTAACTGGGCTATGTGCGGCCCTGCAGAGTGATCCAGCTGCACAGCTTGCCAGCTGACAAGTCAGGATCCCAGACCAGGGTGACCAAGCACCCTGGTTTGCCTGCATCTGAGGGGTTTCCCAAGATGCGAGACTTTCAGTGCTAAAACAGGGACAGTCCTAGGAAAACTTGGAGGTACTGGTCATCCTACCTCAAATGGTGCTTCTGGGGTGGAAGCCTGGGCCAGATCCCATTGGGCTGGGGCTGCTCGCCTAGGGGGCCAAAGTGAGAAGCCCACAGTTTGCATGAGCCAAGGTGCAGGCAAGTAGTTCACGCTTATGTGCACAGCACCAGCACCTCAAAGCCAGACCCCAACCTTCTTGAAAAGGCTCATAACCTTAGTCCTTTTCTAGAAAATATGTTTCACCCTGATTAGAAGCCTCCTGTTTAAGTTTGAGAATTCGAAGTCCCTTTCAAAGATGCCTTTGAATTCAAAGATGCCACTGTCCAGGCTTGGCAACTGTTCTTCAAGGAAAATCTCCATCCTGACATTCAGGGCCCCACAAGACTGACTCCACCCCATCCTCCAATGGGAATGTCACAAGTTCTCTGACGAATCCGTGGTATTCCGGCCAACACAGCCTGCTCAAGGTCCTATACCTGTCCCCTCTCCTTCCTACTCTGTCTTCTCTTCCTTCTGTTCCAGCCTGGAGGGCTCCCCTCACATATCTTCCTATGCTTGAACTCCAAACATTATGGTTTGGCTCAAGACACCTCTCCAGGAAGCCTCCCCATATCTTCCAGGCAGATGATACTCTTGGTTTCTCTGATCCTCTTCCAAAGCCCGATCTCACCTGTGGTGGCCAGTCAGGCCTTCCTATGCACCTCCATCCTCCTCAGTTAGGAGCCAACATATAGAATCAACACGAATGATCTAACACATAATGATCAAACCCATAATGCCTAACTGGGAAAAGTTCCAGCTGTCTCTCCACAAGTAACCTGGGGACAGCAAGGAGGGGCTTCATAGAGGATCAATCCTTCAGCCAAAGTCACTGAGCCAGCTAGGTAGCAGACAAGGTGAACAAGACACTCACTACTCAAGAAAGTCTGCCAAGCCTGCCTGACGATTGTGCAATACCACCATGCAGCACAGGGCCCAGATGGCAGGACAAGGTGCTCTGGGAATGTGTCATGGAAGGTGTGGCTCAACCGTGATCACGAAGGCTTCCCAGAGCATGGGACGCTTGAGCTGAGGCACAAGGATGAAATGGCTGTAGCCATGGAAGACTGGGGACGTGTCCTTGCGGCCGTCTCAGAGGAGAAAGCAAGGGGCTGAGAGTCAAGGCATGCATGCCGACTCCGCGCCTCCACCCCAGGCCTGTGACCGCCTGCCTCAGTTTCTGAATCGGCACAGTTGGCTGTCGTGAGGATTTGTAGGGATAATGGATGGGAAACCCTCAGCACACAGTCAAGCCCTCCCCAAACATGGAGGATTACTGTTGTATTACCCAAGCAGCTCACAGGAGGCAGAGGATTCCAGGCGGCCAGACCTCTGAGCCCAGGCTGCAGTGAACAATAATCCTGCCTCCTGATTAGCGCCAACCAGGAGAGAGGAGATATGGGGCTGCCACAGAGCCTCCCTGCTGCCAGGCAGACCCGTCCAGGTCAGACCATGGGATTCTGACAGAACAGAAACCAGGAGGCCAGTGGCCCAAGGGAGAAGGAAGCTGAATGTAGGCAGAGGAAGACAGCAACCAAGGGCGTGGCCGAGGCCAGGCCTAGGCAGAGGATGAAACAAGAAACAGACAAAGAGCAAGAGAACATCCTCTCCCCTCCTGCCGACCTCCCGAGCTGCTGCAGATAATCAGTGGAATGACTTCCTGTGACAGGTGCAGCAGGGTTCTGACACTTACAAGCCACTAAGGCTCTTCAGGGACAGCTAGGTGTTTAAAAGCTTGTCTGAAAGCCACCCTGTTAGGGGAAGGAGCCAACCATGGACAGGAAACTCCTGAGTTGTGCAAATACCCATGTCACTTCTCAGCAGGAAGGAGCTGGGGTGGAGGAAGCTGAGATTAAGGCCCTGCCCCGCCCCATGCCCAGCCAGCCACTCAGGCGGACAAACAGTTTCAGGAATCAAGGGCCACCTCAAGTGCCTGGGAGCACAGGTCCTTTTTGGCCACACTGGCCTTTCCTGCCATTCCTCAAACACACCAGGTTGTTCGCCACTCCAGGCTTTGGGTTCTACTGTTTCCAGACCACATATTATTGGCTCCATTGTACCATTCACG
Source organism: Eidolon dupreanum (assembly GCA_028627145.1). Classification (NCBI taxonomy): domain Eukaryota; kingdom Metazoa; phylum Chordata; class Mammalia; order Chiroptera; family Pteropodidae; genus Eidolon; species Eidolon dupreanum. The sequence continues at coordinate 13,112,994 of CM053502.1, read as the reverse complement.
GCACATTACAAGTGTCATCTCCTCCTAGAGGCCTCCCCTGACCACCTACTGTACTTTTCCCCCAGATACCCACACAGTTCAGCTCCTCATTTCTGCAGATCTTTGCTTCTTTGCTCAGATGTCACCTTCAAGAAGCCTTTCTTGATCACCCTATTTAAAAACTATACACCTGCCCACCCAGCTCTCATCCTACCTCCCTGCTTTCCTTCTCTGTCTGACATCTTCGATCTTTCATTGCCTGTTTACTGTCTTACTCCTCTCGCTGGAATGTCAGCTCCAAGAGTGCAGTGGTATTATTGGATTTGTTTACTGCTATATTGCCAGCATCTAGAAAAGTGCCTGGCATGTAGCAGGAACTCAGTAAATGTTTGATGAGTGTATATGAATAGGTGTATATGAATGTTTAAGAGCAGGGGCTCTGATCAGACTGTCTGGGGTCTCATCTCAGCTCTTCCACTTACTATGTGATCTTGGACCATTCATTTAATCTCTGAGACTCAATTTAATTAATCAGTAAGTAAAAGAATAACAGTACCTACCACACAGGATTATAGGGGGATTAAATAAGATCATGCATACAGAGGTGAAAACAGTGCCTAGTGCCCAGGAAGCACTTCGTACTATACTGGCTGCCATCACAGCCTTCACCAGTATTTGTTTATTTGCTCACTTGTTTATCATCTGTCTCCTCTGCTCTAGTGTCAGCTCCAGCCTGCCTTGCTCACTACTGTACCTCCAGTTTCTAGCATAGTGTAAGAAGAGAAAACCAGGTCCCCTCTTAAATAAAGCAATGTGGAGCTGGGAGACACAGCTGGAGTGGGAGGCTCACCGATTTGTTTCTCCAGGGCGGCTGCCTCACAGACAGTGGCCCGGGGCAGGATCCCAGGGTCAGTGAAACTCGTCTGCAGCAGGCAGCTCATGACGAAAAAGAAGAGGATGGCAGCGATGATGGGGATGGCGAGGGTCAGCTGGCGAGCCAGGAAGGGACAGCTAGAAAAAGAGAGAGAGAAAGAGAGATGAGAAGATACCTCAAGGGCTCCCTGGGACACAGGGCTACAGCACTGGGCAGATGTTGTCATCCTAGCAAATATGGCCACATGCTTGAATAGAGCCTCTTGGAAGCAGCACCCACTCACCCATTAGTGCCTAGACATCACTAACTGATCCTTGGAATTTCTCCGAGCCATGGCAGATGTGATCAATAGATCTCAGCACTCTTGATCCCTGCACTTAACTATAGCCTCAGAATCCTTCGAAATGCAGAGCTTCAGGCAGCCACTACCAATGAACTGGGTTGTCACTTGAGATGAACCATCTGTGACAATGTACACTCATTCATTGAGTCGGTCACTCACTCCACAAATATTTACTGAGGTCTTCTACATGCCAGGCAACACCCTCAGTAAGAAGGAGGAATACTGACAGTGAATAAGAGTCTCCTGTTCTCTCAACAAGGTTACGGTCTAGTGGGGAGAAAAGACATGTAAACGGAGAACTGCCATACAGGGTCTTGTGTGCTATAACAGGGAAGGGGACGGCAATAGAACAGTCAGGAAAGGCTGGCTGAAGGAGATGTCTAAGCTAAAACCTAAATAATGCATAGGATCAGCCAGGTGAAGGGGGTTGGGAAAGAGTACGGTCCAGCCACTGCCATTATTACCCAAGGGCTGGTGTCCAAAGTCAGTGTGGTCAGGCCCCTGCCCCTGGCTGACTCAGAGAATACCCTGTGCACAGGTCTACCTTTGAGACCTACCCATATCATCAGCCATTGTCCTGTGCTGCTGTCCCTCCCAGAGCCAGAGTGGCACCTGATGGGGTGAGGAGCATTTGGGAGATGGCTGGCCACTGAGAGGCCCAAATCAGCCAAGGTTCCAGGAGCTGACGTAGCAGCAGGAAGCGAACCTGTGGGCACCTACATGCTGTTTCTGGAGCCTCCATCATCAGAGGCTCTGGCCACCAGAGAAGCCCATCGCTTGAGGAGCAGAGAATGCTAACGCCAAGGCTCCAAGTGGGCAACATTCTACTCCAAACATCTCAGCGCTCCCCAGTTTGGAACCTCAAACAGGGCCAGGCCCTCCATGTCACTCCCAAGACAACTCAACTAGTTCATGTCCATCCAGACTTCTTGGGGGATGGAGAAGATCTGAAGTCTGAGACTTGTAGAGCCCTCGGAAACACCAGGTCCAACCCCCGACTTTACAAAGGGGGACTCATGGGCCCACAGCCAGATCCAAGGACAGGACTGGGGTATCCAAGCTCCCAGTAAATGTTCTGCCCATTTAACAAATATTTACTATATTGAGCACCTGCTAAATACCAGGCCCTGTTCTAGGCACTGAGGATAGGACAGTGACGAGAACAGTCTTACTCTACAGAGAAAGGCAAGAAACAAAAAGTATACATATGGCATGCTCGATAAGAACGATAAAGTCAGGGCAGAGGGGGGATGTAGGGCAGGGACTGGTTTGCTATTATAGGGATGGTCAGGTAAGGATGGAAGCAAGTGAGGGAGTGTGAAGCTACCTAAAAGAAGGATGTTCTAAAAGTACAAGGCCCTGGGGTAGGAGTGTGCAAGGAGGCCGATGTGCCTGGGGGGAATGCACAGGGGTAGTGGGAGGAGATAGTGACAGAGAAGAAGCCTGTTATCAGGACTCTGGCCCTAATCCAGATAGCCAAGGAGGACTCAGGTCTGCTTTACAATTAAAAGAGCACTCTGGATGCTGGGAGGCAGGGCAGAAGCCGGAAGCCCTGCTGGGAGGCCTGTGTAATAATCCATGGAACCAAACAATGGAGCAAAACCATTCTCAGCGGGTAGGACCTTGACAGCCACCTTTCACTTTCCGCAGAGCAATGGGTGGACATCACCATCCATGACTTCACCAACAGCATTCCCATCATGCCAGCTCCCTATTGAGCCCTCACCCTAATCCAAACGGAGGTGAGCTCTCAGGCCAAATCCACCCCACCCCCCACCCCAGCCCAGCCAACTCCACCACCCTAAATGAAGAGGAACAGACATAAAGGCAAGATGATTCACAAGCTCTCCATGAACCAGAAGTCCTCACTTCTTCTCTCTCTGGGGACAAGTCACTGGTGAAGATACCCAGTCAGCCCAGAGAAGATCCTGCTTCTGAACTGAGCAAATCCCACACTGCAGGTCACCAGGCCAACCCACAGCAAGCACCACTTCCTCCTGCCCTTGCTGTAGCCCTGGTGGGAGAACTGAGCGGGATACTGTAAAAGGCACTTTCAAAACACCCACGTGGGCCAGCCCAGCAAGGTGGATCTGATACTCAGTCCAGGGGTGATGGTGGGAGGTGTGAGGGGGGGCTTGCTCCCCAGACCTTCTTTCTGCTTGTTAAATTACCCTTAAACTTTGTATCCACTCTGACTCAGAAAGGAAGGGTGAAAGGGAGAAGTTAATTTGTAGAAAGTCCTCACCTTGCTTCAAGGGGAAACCCAAGGTTGCAGATACATGATCAGGCAGCTGAAAAGGGTACCTGGGGCTAGTGTCTTTGTGGCAGCCTCATCATGGCCACAGGCCCTGGGGAAGGATGTTTTGACAAAGACAACAGTAATAGTAGCCAGCATTAAATGCTTGTTATAGGCTAAAAGCTTATGTGTGTGACTTGATGCCACCCTCGTGACAACCTTAGGGGGTGGGCACTATTATAAATCCCATTTTACAGATTAGAAACTGGGGCTCTGAAAGGTGAAATGACTTCCCTGAAGTAACACAATTAGTGTCATAGAGCTGGTATTTGAACCAGGTCTCTTGGCTCCAGAAATGGTATTCTTAACCACAGTGTATAGTGAAGTGAGACCACAAAGGATGGAGAGAACTAGGAAGGGGCGGGGGGCTCATGTAGCATGGGGAGAGTGTGCACGTGTGTGCACCAGTGGTTGTGTGTGTGCAAGGAATCACGCAGCAGGTGGCTCATGCTAGAGACCAAGGGTAGGGTGGAAAACTTTCGACACAAATATGTGACCCTGGCAAAGTGACAGGATCCTCTCTTCATCCATAAAATGGAGGTACCATGTGGGCCAATCTTGAGTCACTGGGGATATGAAGAGGTCAAATTCATGGGGCAAATGTGACCTGTCACATGAAAGTACTCTGGATTCTCCTGAAAAAAAAAAAATAAAGAGGCACAGCAGCTGTTCCTGCTGTGGAACAGGCCAGAGGGAAGCCAGAATGTTGAGGAGAAAGAAAGCCAGGTCAGGAGGTGGAGGGGAGGTACTTGGGAGATGTCTGGGGAGACAGGAGGAGACTGAGGAAGAACAGGAAGCTATTGAGAAACTAAGGAAAGTGCTGGAGAGGGAAAAGGAGGCCTGAGGAACCCAAAGATGTTTAACAAAGATTTCCTGAGGACCCAGGGTGAGAACGACTGATGGGGAAGCAAGGAGGGAGGAGGGTCTGAGAGTAGAGACATGACTACGGGGACCCTAAAGGGATCCTAAAGGGATCCGGGAGGGAATGGGGAAGAGGGCTAGGAAATTTGTGGTGGGGAGTATATAGCCAAAGGACATGGAAGATTCAGAAGTTGTCTGGAAGGGATAGAAAGAAAAGATGCCTCAAAGGGTCAGAAAGAACCTGGGGTGGGGGGAGCTGGAGCCGTTCCTGGGGATGCGCAAGGTTGAGGGGATCTGTCCAAGGAGCCAGGGAGGACTAGGGAGGGGGCAGATTCTGAGAGGGAAGAGAGGATGGGGGTCAAGGGACTTGGGAGGACAGTGTTCTTGGCAGAGGCTGGCAAAGGCAGCGTGTCAGGGAAAGATGAAGGTGCTCGGGCGGAGCCACAGAGGATGGGATGGCTGGGAGGGCGGCGGAGACGAGCGGGGACGAGGTATCTAAACGGGCAAGGAAGGACGAGGAGTCTGGGAGGCGTGGCGGAGACCAGGGAGGACTAATAAGAGGTGTGCAAGGAGACGGAGAGGCCTGAGGGCAGACTCTGAGAGGTTCAGGGAGGATGCAGGCCCCGGAGGAGCAGGGAGCGGAGGGTGCCCGGCAGGTGTTGGGAAGGGTGGAGTGCAGGGTGCTCGGAGAGGATGGATGCCCAGCGGGCACCAGAGGTGCTGGAGTTCCTATCGAAAACTGGGGAAGATGGGGTGCACTGCAAACAGCGGGGACAGGAAAGGACCGGCTGCCTGAGGGGGCGGGGTCGGGGGCGCCGCCGAACTCACTCGAAGACGAAGAAGAGGATGGTGGTGGTAAGGATGAGCAGCAGCGTGAGCGCGAAGACGCCGCCGTGGCCGGCCAGCATGAGGCGGCCGCCGCAGTAGAAGCGGTTGCGGCCCGGGAACACCTCCCACTTGCGCCGCGGGCGGCGGCCGATGCTCCCGCTGCCGCTGCCGCTGTCGCTCCAGCGCGGCGCCGCGGCGGACGGCGGGGGCCCCGGGCCCGGGCCAGGGGGCGCGGCAGGGCCGGAGCGGCGCGCCCCGGGGGAGGCGGGCGGCGGGGCGGCCCCGGGGCTGATCTGCTGGTACTCGCAGTCCTTCATGCGGCCGGCCGCGGGCCTCGGCTCCGCGCCCCGCGGGCCGGCCGGGCCGCACCGGGACCGGGCCGAGCAGCGGAGATAGCGGCGCCGGCGGCGTGCGCGGCGCTCGCTCGCTCGCTCGCTGGAGGCGGCCCCGCCCCGCCTCGCCCCAGCCCGCGCGGCCTCCCGCCGCAGCGCCCCCACCGCCTGGGCCTGGAATGGCGCTTGGGCCCGCTGCCGGGTCCTGACCCGCTGCAGGGAGCCGGCCAGTTCCCGCTGCCACTGAGCTAGCCGGATCCCTTTTGCACAATGACTGTGCAGCAGATGCGCGCTCTTTCTGCTCCTTTTCCATCAGACCATTTATTTATTGGGTGTCCCTTGTATGCCGGGCACGGTGCCAAGCGCTGAAATTCGAGGGGCGAACTTTGATCTGCTTCTGCAAACTGTAATTTCAGGGCCAGGTTTCACCGATCTGAGAACTGACTGGGCAGGCATTTTGCGGGACAAACAGAAGTTGGGGTGGGGACAAAAGCCAGGGGCCTGTTAACTACTGCCTTGAAGTTCAAGGTGCCCAATGGATGTGTGTGGCACATGCTCTGGCCTCCTTCACCCAGCTTTGTGATCTGGACCCAGACCCAGGGTTTCCTAGGTGTCACTTCATGTAGGGTTCAAGCCGTAGGCCCTCAGTGTCTTTCGAGAATTCTAGGTATATTTGTTTTCTATGGCTGTGTAACAAATTACCACAAATTTAGCAGCTTAAAACAACACACATTATTCACAGGGTCCAGGTCATGACCCCATACCCCACTCCACACAGCTTAGCTGAGTCCTTTACTTAGACTCTCAAAAAGCTGCAATTAAGGTGTCAGCCAGGCTGCATTCTCCCTTGGAGAGACTCAGCTGGGGAAGAATCTGTTTACAAGCCTGTTCAGGTTGTTGGCAGAACTTATTTCCTTGGAACTATATGACTGAGGGCCTGGGATTTCTGCTGGCTGTAATCTAGAGGCACCCCTCAGCTATCTGCAGTTCCTGGAGGTTACCAAAGTTCCTTGTCATGTGGGCTTCTCCAACACGGCCACTTACTTCATCAGGCCTACAAGGAGAGTCTCTAGCTCAAGTCTGCTATGACAGTTTTATATTAGGTAACTTATTATACAGCTGGCCCTTGAATACCATGGGTTTGAACTGTGTGAGTCCACTTATACATGTCTTTCCCCCCAATAAATACCTGTACTGTTTTCTATCCACATTTAGGAGTCTGTGGATGTGAAGGGATGACTATAAATGTTGATCTACATCCATATATTTTCTATAGAGCATTTGAGCACCCATGGATTTGGGTATCTGCTGGGGTCCTGGAACCAATCCTCCATGGATATTGAGGGACAACTAAGTTTTTGTTAAACACCAATTTTTGACTGCACAGGGGTCAGCACCCCCTCATGTTGTTTGAGGATCAACTGTATATGTAACAGATGTGACATCCTATCACCTTTGCCATATTCTATAGGTTGGAAGAAAGTCACAAGTACCATTTGTGGTATTCACAAAGGTGTGAATACCAGGAGGCAGAAATCACTGGGGGTCACCTTAGGGTCTATCCACCAGACTGGGGATACTAGAAAACCTAAGAAAAAGTACAAGAAAAGAGAGAGCTGGAGGCTAGGCTAGGAGAGAGTAAGAAAGGAAGTCAAAATGTGCAGTGGGGAGAAGTAGAAAGGCAACAACAGTGATGTCAAGGATCACTAATTGGTACACATGCTAAAGGTCACCCAGCCACGCCTCTGGGTGCCAAAGATTCTGGATTTAGTGAGCTCCTCACTTAGAGTGAACCAAATTGTGGGCTTCCTCCCCTCTCAATCTTTGGCTATGGAACAATGTCACAAAACTGGACATATTGGTTTCAGTACACATTCCTGCTGTCCCACCTCAGCTGGGTCCTCTTGCAACCCTAAATCCTTTATTGCTCCTTATCCCTTCACAGAAACCAAAGATATCCTACTGGATTTTCAGCTTCCCTCCTCTCTACCTCATAATTTCTGTTTGCATCTATCTTTCCCTCTCATCCTAAAAATGTGGACCTCCCTCTGCCCATGGCCAACCCTCCACTCATGTCCTAGCTCCTCCTATTCTTTGAGACTGCAAACACATGCTCAGCTCTCCTCTAGTGCTGGGCATGGTGGTGCATGCCTGTAGTCCCAGCTACTCAGGAGGCTGAGGCAGGAGGATCGCTTGAGCCCAGGAGTTTTGGGCTGTAGTGCACTATGCTGACCGGGTGTCCGCTCTAAGTTTGGCATCAATATGATGACCTCCCAGGAGCAAGAGACCACCAGGTTGCCTAAGGTAGGGTGAACCAGCCCAGGTCAGAAACAGAGCAGGTCAAAACTTCCGTGTTAATCAATTCTCCTCTAGCAATTAAAAGGCAAAACTAAACTAAAAAAACCAACAACAGGAACAGCTTTCCATGTTTGGCTATCGCCTAACTCTAGCTTCAGGTTTATCTTTTTCTCTCTCATTAGGGTCCTATTAAAGATTGGCTACCACTTCCTTGTCATCTATTCATTTCTTAATGTCTTACCAATTGGCTTCTGTCAACATCACTCCCTTCAAACTTCTATTTTAAATGTCCCTAGTGATCCATTTAGTGTGGCATAAACTACTCATTCTCACCAGTATCCACAGTTCCCAGCCTCTCTTACAGAGGGGTATGGTGATGTGACTGAATTCTGGCTAATGGATTGTGAGGGGAAGGTGACAGGCTGGCCCATAAAACTCCCAGGTGCTGGCAGAATGGAGGAGACTCTGAGAATCTAGAAGAGTCAAACCAGGTGTCCCCATGCCAAGTTTCAGGGTCCCACTCCTTCTCAGTCATAGGAAAACTTAATAAGATTGAATTCAACTGATGTCATTCTGCAACATGCACATTATTTTTGTTTTATTTGTACTAAATAAGTCTGATGGATAATAGAAATGAGACTATTTTATGGCTATCATGGAAGCACTATGATTCTCTGACCATGACTTAAGCTGGGAGTTTAAATACCCAAACTTGTCTTTGATGCATTCATAAAGAATTCCTCCCATACCAAGTCTCTGTGGTCATCATCACTCCCTTAACAGTCAAGTGCAACAACCACTTGGGCCCCCAAGGCATTTGCTTTAGTTGGCACTTCATCACAAATAACCACAGGTGATAATTTGATTAATCATGATGCCACAGCATGCCACGGATTAGCAGCATCACATTTCTCATTGGCAAGGAGCTTAGCACATTCTAATCCAATGACACAACCAAACCAGTCCCCTAATCCTATCTTTTGAGATCTACTAGTACCAATTTCTGTAGCAGTCAGGGTCCAGTCAATGAGACAGCAACCACGCCAATTACTAGACAGAGAGAATTTAATAAAAATAATGGTTAGAATGGTTAACTAGGTTTAGAGTTATCAACCTTTCAGTTGAAAGGGTAAAAAGAAAAGTGAGATATCATAGAGGCAGGAATAGCAGGGAGTATCTATAACTTTTAAGGCTAGGAGAGCAAAGTGAAGAGTTTGTAATTACTAAAACTTACATGCTTAGAAGAGCGGCCCTACAGAGCATAAACTCAGACCTCCAAGTCTGATGCTGGTGTCTGAACATCTCTGAGGAAAGGGGTGCTACCCATTTGGTGCTGCTGTCTCTGAGTAGAACATCAGGAAGCTGTTTCTGAAATTGTTGGAGGAAACTGCAAAGTAGATTCAGCTCCTGCTACAGGAGGAAACTACTGCTGCCAGGGTGAAGGAGCATTTCTAGGGTGATCTCACTGGAATAGGAAGCAAAGAGAAAAAAAAAAAGTCCTTTCTTCCTCCTCTGGCCTCACTATCTCCCTCTAGTGGCCCTTATTGGCAGAGCCAAGCAGAGCCAGCTGACAAAGCAGAAATGTGATTTGCAGAATCCCAGTTCTAGCATCTCATAGCAGAAAGTAGGAGGGTAGATTTGGAGCTGAGAGACAATAACTTAATAACTAGCACGGGTTTCTTCATAATGTATTAGAAAGAGGAGATGGACTTAGGTGAGAGTTAGCTGGTATTCAAGTAGAGATGAAAGGGAAATAGAGAAAGTCCAGAGTGATGGGCCTTTCAGGGTCAGAAAAGCTGACTGATTCTGGACAACATAGTATAAGATTCAAAAAGGTCTTGAACATCAGGAGCTGAAAGATGTGATCACCTCTAAGGTGAACAGTGTGGCCTCCCCATTTATTATTTCACACAGCTTCAATATAGCCACCATTATGTTGAGAGTGAGACAAGGGGGTGATGAAGCAAGTAAATATATCATCCTGAGAATTCTATCTAGGAAAGAACTTGAGTGTGGTTAGTCTCACAGGAATTTGACTAGAAGCAAATAGAGCAGAAATCTGTTGTGTTAATTTTGTGTGTGCTAGGCCACAGTATGTGGACATTTAGTTAAATATTACTCTAGATGTTTCTGTGAAGGTATTTTTTAAAGATAAGATTGACATTTAAAACAGTAGACTTTGAGTAAAGTAGATTATCGGCTATAGTGGGTGGGCCTCATCCAATCAATTGAAGATCTTAAAAGAAAAAAGACTGACTTCCCCTGAAAAAGAAGGAATTATACCAGCAGATTGCTTTCAGACTCAAACTGCAAAATTGACTCTTTCATGGGTCTCCAGCTGTTGGCCTATCCTGCAGATTTTAGACTTGCTAGCCTCCACAATCATGAGCCAATTCCTTGAAATCTCTCTCTCCATATACAGAGTCTGTCTGTCTGTCTATCTATCCATCTTTCTATCTATCTATCTATCTATCTATCTATCTATCTAATGTTTTTCTGGAGAACTCTGACTCAAACACCAAAATGTTTTGAGGTAATTGTATTGCCAAAGAAACTATGAGCCCGAACTAAAAAAGCCCTTGACTGCCTGAAATTCATATAAAATCTCAAGGGACCCTGAATTGCCAAAACAATTTTAAACAAGAAGAATAAAGTTGGAGATCTCATGCTTCCTAATTTCAAAACTTATACAAAGCTATAGTAATCAAAACAGTGTGGTACTGGCATAAAGACAAACATATAGACCAATGGAATAGAGAACCTAGAAATAAACCCTGGCACATATGGTCAAATGATTTTGACAAGGGCTCTAAGACCAGTTAATGAGGAAAGGATAGTCTTTTCAACAAATGGAACTAAGGAAACTAGATATTCACATGTATAAGAATGAAGTTAGACCTTTACCTTAAATCACATATAAAAATTAACCCAAAAGGAATAAAAGACCAAATATAAGAATTAAAACTGTGAAACTCTTAAAAGAAAACATAGGGCAAAATCTTCATGACACTGAATTCGGCAATGATTTTTTGCATATAACACCAAAAGAAAAGGCAATAAGAGAAAAATCGATAAATCAGACTTCATCAAAATTTATATAAATATATAAACTCAACGATAAAAATCAAACAACCTGATTTTAAAATGGACAAAGGATCTGAATAGGCATTTCTCCAAAGATAAACGAATGGTCAATAAGCACTTGAAAAGATGCTCGACATCACTAAATCATTAGAGAAATGCAAACAAACCCACTTCAAACCCACTAGGGTGGTTATTATAAAACAAAACAAAATGAAACAGAAAATAAGTGTTATTTTCTTGTGAGAATGGGGAGAAATTTGAACCCTTGTGCATTGCTAATAGGAATGTAAAAATGGTACAATCACTGTGGAAAACAGTATGGTCATTCCTCAAAAAAGTTAAGCACAGAATTATTATATGATTCAGCAAAATATACTGAGTATATACCCAAATGAAAGCAAGAACTTGAACAGATATTTGTATACCAATGTTCATAACAGCATTATTCATAATAGCCAAAAGGTAGAAGCTACCCAAGTATACATTGACAGATGAATGGATAAACAAAATGTGGTATATACATAAAATGGACTATTACTTAGCTTTAAAAAGAAATGAAATTTTGGCATGTGCTACAATAGGCATAAACCTTGAAGACATTTATTCTAAGCAAAATAAGCCAGCCACAAAAGGACAAATATTATATGATGCTTCTTATATGAGGTACCTAGAATAGTCAGTCACAGAGACAGAAAGTAGAATGATGGTTGCCAGGGGCTCACAGGAGGGGGAATGGGCAGGTACTTTTGAATGGATATAGAGTTTCAATTTGGGAGATGAAAAAGTTCTGGAAATGGATGGTAGTGATTGCTGTGCAGCAATGTGAATATACTTAATGATTTAAATGGTAAATTTTATGTTATGTATATTTTATACCCTCCTTCTTCAACAAGACTTTGACTGGCCAAGATTTAAAATAACTTTTAGGTCCCCATATCTGCAGCAGTAAGAATTGGGCTGTCAAAGCTGCACATTCTCCAAGGAGTTCTTACTCCCTAAAGCCCATCTCAGAAGTGACCAGGAAGGATAATCAAAGAAGAACTTCCCAGAGGGCATGAAGAACAGTGGACAAAGGAGTGCCTCATAGAACAAATCAGGATCTAATAAAGGAACTTCCTCTAGCCTTTGGTAAGAGGGCTTTGTCTGACCAGTGGGGATTCAGAACTGCTTTGGACCAGTGACTGTTGTGTATCTTCCATTCTTTTCTGAATAGTTTGTATTAAGGTTACCTTATTGTTGCTCTACCATTATACATTTTGTGTGTTTGTGGGGTACAGATAACTTTTTTTTTCCTTTTAGTTCAGATATCACCATAAGGAACCATATCTGAAGCTGATTGAGAGACTTGGAGCTGAATATGGTGACTAGATTTGGAGTTCTCTCTCTCAGGAAGGCCTGAGTGTGTTTTGTGAGAAGAGCAGAAATAGGTATTTGGCTCAGAAAGACAGACCGAGACAGACTGTGACACACAAATATCCCACAGCCAGACTTCACTTCCCAGTAGGGCTGCCAGATTTAGTAAATAAAAATATAGGATGCCCAGTTAAATTTGAATTTTGGACAAACAACAAAGAATTTCTTAGTATAAGTATGTCCTGTGCAATATTTGGAACATAATTATACTGAAAAAAAATTTGTTTATCTGAAATTCTAATTTAACTGAGCATTCTGTATTTTATCCAGCAACCCTACTTCCCAGCCTCCTTTGCAGTTAGATTTGGCCATGTGACTGAGTTTTAGTCAATGATTTAAATGAAAGCAATGTGTATCTCTTCCAACCCTGGCTACTTAAAACCTCTCTGAAAACACAGGACTCTGAGCACCTAGAGGAGGGCAAAGTCACAAAATGCCAGAATCCTGGGTCCCAAGTCACTAGGTCCAACAGGACTCCCTCCTCAAGCCTGCACTAAGCTATGATGCAAAAGAGAAAGAAACTTTGTTTTTAAGCCACTGAGTATTGGGAATCCTTTACTAGCCTCTTTTTCTCATTCTTTCCCTAACCTTAATAGCATATGACCCTGGTAACCATTTCTTTCTTCTTGAGACTCTTTCCTCCCCTGATATTATTCATTTCTGATCCTTTAATGGTAATGATGATAACAACAAATGGCACCATTCAGTTCTTTGTGTCAAGTACTGTGTTAGTGCTCCATCTAGTGTCTCATTTATTCCTCATAACTACTCTGTGTGATAGTTGCCATCACCCCCTTTTTAGAGAAAGAGGTTTAGAGGAATTGAGTCACTCGCACAAGGTTTTCCAGGCCTCCTGTCTCTACACTTTTCCTTTTTGACAATCCTATCCAATCTCATAGCTGATGTAATTATGTCTGTGGATGGTTCCCTGACCCTAATTCTTGTCTCCAGTTCCACATTTCCTGGCATATGAATGAGCTGATGGAATTCAACCTGTCCAAAATACACCTATTCCTTTATTAGTACTGTTCTAAATACTTTTCATTTAATTTCCACAAGTCTATGAGACATGATATTATCATGCAGTTAGATATGGCCATCTGACTGAGTTTTAGCCAATGATTTAAATGAGCTAAATAGTGTTATCCACGTTTTACGTACAAGTAAACTGAGGCTTAGAGATTCAGTACCTGGCTCATGTTTACACAGCTAGTACACAGTACAGCCGGGCTTGGGGCTGATTTCAAGACCTAGATCTCAATAATGACAAGACCTCGGTTCCACTCAAACTGAGCTCTCCCTGTCCCATCTCTCACTTATACTCATTCTCCGCTCTTAACTTTCAAATCCTACCTGTCCTTCAAAGGCCATTTCTATAGGAAGTCTTTTTGGGTAGTCCAAGCTGAAAGAGATCTCTGCCTTGTGTGAATTTTGAGTACTTACTCTGTACCTCACTTACCTTTTCCTAAGCATATGGGTAAAACTTTAATTCATCCTTATCATAAAAAGTCCAAGTAAAGAGATATAGAGCAAGACATTTAAGTATCCTTTTACTCCCCAGAATTGATCAGCTTCTACCTTGATTAATGTTTCTGTGTATTTGCCAGTAACTCTTATGAGAGTTATTTGAGGATGGGCGGCATAGCGAGTCATCTTCATTCCTTTAAAATAGGAATTAATAAACAATTGCTGAAAGAATCAATCAACTTCAAATCCCTTGAGCTTGCACACACTACAGTTTTAGATGAAGGTGAGTCTGTTCCAGAAAAGGAGTGATTTTTTTTTCCCCAGGGGAGCTGGTAAAGACATGTCAAACACTCCCTCTCTTCCCACCTTCATCAAAGAACAAAAAAGCATCTCCTTCTAGGTACACGAAGTGTCTGGTTTCTTTTTTAGCTGGGTCTCAGAAGGAAATGACTTTTCTCTGAAATTGTAGACGCCCAACCCAGCTGCAGCATTGTTAGACCTCAGGGTAAACAGGAAGCTTCCTGCCTTGGGCCCTTCATGTCCCTCTCCTAGACTATTAAAGACTGTTAATAGGATGGTAAAAGGACAGCTGCTGACCATAAAATCAGTCCATTCCTTAGCTACTTACAGAACAGCAACTAGATCCCTCCAAGGTCAGAGAGAAAACTGTGTCCGAGTGCAGGTCACACCAGGTGTGTCCACTTAGCTGGGGTCATTACCCCCTCTAAGATTAACTGTAACTACAATTGTCTTTGCTGAACACCAGAGTGATTTAGTTTCTTAGTATTAGTTGAAAAGATGAGATTCCCATTTATAGGGTCTCTGGTCCTTGAAATCACTTGTTTCTGGGGTGATGAGATCTAGTGTGAAGGTTAAGCTGAGATTGCTAGAGCAGTGAAATCACTTCCTACCCTGTGGAGTCTGAGTCACCTCTTCCAGTGGGGGTACAATTAGTCCTGAATATCCCCCAAGAAGAGGCAAAGAGGAGAATCCACAAGAGCAAAGATTCTAGTGCTCCTACCTCTGCAATGAAGAGCTGAAACAGGACTTCCACACAGGGTGGAAGTCCCTGGATTTGCAGCTGTTGATGAGGATGGAAGGAAAGGTTTCTGCCAACTAGAGGGATACTAGGATAGAGATGATCATCTTTTGCCAAGAAGGGCACTCGGGTGTCTTGGCAGAAGGCAGAGGGCTGCCCCAATCTGTGTGTACATTTTCAGAAGCATTTGACTCTGGACCAAATTCTCTCAGCTGTGCTAAAGCTGGGGCAATGGATGGGAAATGCTTATTGGCCAGGCTGACTGGAAGTTCCAACAGAGGGTGCTGGGGCTCAGCCAGGAGCTTCCCTTCAGCTGGCAAGTTTAGCTTTCTGTCATGGTCAGAGGGAGCGTGTCAAAATTCTAGTTCTCAGAGTTCTCCAGAAGCTGCCGATGATTAACCATTTATTTTGAAGTTTCTGCTTGTTTTAATTTTTCACTCCAGTGAGTGATAATGATGCTGAGACTCTTACCTGACTCAAAGAATGAGCAAAAATAGCTCAGCAGGGGTCAATGACCTTACTGTCATTGAAATGATGGGCTCATAACCAAATGCGGGCCAGGCAGATACCATTTCATTCAACCTTGGACTTACCTATAATTTATCAATTCATGCTGCCATGTTGGCTCCTTTGACCCTTATATCTACCAATCAAGAAAGCACAGGCACTTGGGCACAGCAAGAAAACTAGTCACCACTTTGATCATTTAGTTGTCCAGTACAGGTTTACTTACGCAGGCCAAGGAGCCTTATTTGTCGGGTGTTGCCGCTTTCCCTCATTCAAAGGAAAGGTCACTTAGGTTACTCCTCAGAGTTGTACCCAAGGAGAGGGAGAGTTTCTTCTAAGTGCTGAAAGCAGAACTGAATCTTTTCTCCTAAAATCACATATTTGAGCCTCTACATATGTATTTAGACTGGGATGGCTTCACTGTTTAAGGCAGCTCTTCAAATCTTAGAGCAGAAAGGGACCTATAAGAGATTATACAGTTTACCCACCCCCAACCCCCTAACTGGATAACATCATTTCCCCTCGTTTCAGAAGAGGTAACTATGTCTCTGAAAACTCTCCCAAGGTCACATAGCTGGTAAAGTGGGTTCTAGGTCTCCTGCCTCCTTGTGCAATGCTCTTCTTTATTGTAACTTTCTTCCCCAAGTAATTTATATTATTTTTGAAAAGATAATTGATGCTTATATAACCGAAAGTTGTTTAATTTATATATCTTTGTAAGATTTTTTTTTCTATAACTAAATGAACAAATAATGAAAAAAATCATCAAAGAACCCATGTCCCACTTAGAAAGGAAGTTCTCACTTTACTTACTACTGCCACTACACTGCTCAGGCTTCCTCCATCAAGTGTGCATGATTACCAGCCTGTCGGCTAGTCTTTGATGAAATTTACATTTAAATAATTTACATTTAAATTTACATGTGGGTCAGTGGTTAAGTTTAAGACTATCTCTGCTGTGCTTGCTTGAGAAGACAGATCCAGGTACACTTTAGACTTGGAATAAGATTTCTTCACTTACTGTGAAAATAGTTACTACTCTAAAATTTTCCATAGCCAGGATCAGAAGAGGCTTTCTAGTGGCTCATACTGCTCCCATTCCTAACCAGCCTTCAAACACAAAGAGGTTCTAATGGACAAAGCAAGGATCCCAAGGCAGTGCAGGCAATTCCAGTGTGAACTGATACTTCCAGACTCCTGGTTAATTCTGCTTCAGGTTTGTCCCCTGAGACTCCAGTTCACGTCCAAGGTAGGAAGTTGCAATGCAGGAGTAGTCCCAGGAGCCAGTAAGTCAGGAAGTAGCCTAGAATGCAACGTGTGACTAGAGAACAGGTTTTCCAGTTGTTTAAAAGTTCCATAATAGAATTTCTGGAGACCTTTTGTCCCAGTGGGGAGTCCCCCGCAAGAGGCTTCCAAGGCATAGTCTCTAGGGATCGCAGCAGTGGCTCTTGATCCTGAAGCAAGTGAGCTGGAAACCAGTACACAATAGGAGTGGAAGAGCCCAAAAACCTGGTGAGAACCTGAAAATCATAAGAAGGGGAAACTCACACATTTATTGGAATGCCACTGCCTCAAATTGAACCAGCCTGGGGATTCCCTGCTGCTGAGTGAATTATAACCCCATGACTAGAGATGTATTATACTGGAAAGGAAATTTAGTAGAGTTAGGATCTGCCTTATAAAGCTGTATGTGATACCAGCCAGGTGACTTCAGTGTTACAAGTAAACATAGCTACAGACTAATTACCACAATAATGGGCCAATCAATACAAAACCATTATGGGGTCCAATTTTAGCCTAAGGCCTGGACTCTAAACTCTAGGCTGTGATGTGGTGTTTTGGGAATCTGAGGTGGTTCCCTCATCCCATGGGGATGGCAAAGCAGAGGAAAAGGTTGCAGGGGATATTATGGTTCAACACTCTCCCTCTTAGGGGAGTTCAGAGCCAAATCTTCTTCATCTAACCTGGAAACTCTAAGCTTTGCTGGTATTCCCTCTACTAGTTAATCCAGCTACAAACACAGAATGCTACTTCCAATTTCCCCTATGCCTCTTACTCACACAGCTCAGAGAACTTTACAAATAGCCAATGTGCACCTCCAAGAGGCAGCAACTCCTGAGGAGTGTACAGCATGGAGACAAAAAGACTTCCTCAGGGTTCTGTTAAAACTAGGGCCACAGCCAGGAGCAAAATAAAAAACCCTGAAGGTATGATCAAACCCTTTCCATCCCTCTCTATACCCACCACCACCCCGAACAGTGCACAAGTTTACCTCCTCTGAAAACTGAGTGCCTGCCAGAGTTCAGAGTACCTCAGAAGGTCAACATTCAAATTGACATTCTGGGTATAATTGTGTATCAGGAGACGGTCCCAGGCATATCCTCTGTGCTTATTCCTGTCTCGGTCTGAGCAGGTCCTTTCACAATTCTCATGTCCTTGCACATGTCCTTCCATTTGCCCAGAATGGTCTTCCTGTGCTTCTTAGAGGGAATTCCCTCTTACTCTTCAGGACCCAGCCTAACTACTACATCCTCCTCAACTCCTACAGTCAGTTAGCTACTTTTTCCTCTTTGTTTCCACAATACTTTGTCTCAAAACAGCAATTCCTCTTCCATCCCATTGTACTATAATTTTATGTTAAATGTCTGTCTCCCCATTTCAACCATGAAACCCACTAAAAAAGCAATCTTATCTTATTCATATGAGTTCCATCCTCAGTGGTCTGACCCACGGTCTGGCACAAAGAAAGCTCCCAAAGAGTTGTAGAATGAATAAATTAGGTACAGGTCACTCACATAGGGGAAGTTAGCTATCTTCCCTGTTCCTGGCCCAGGAGTTTTACCTGCATTCACACCCTATTCCCAGCCAGGAATCCACCTCACCTGAACGTGCATGCACAGACCGCCAAATAGCAGCAGCACCGCAGCATGGACTAAGTACACAAACACCCGCGGACTGAGGAATCCAGGCTCAGGCTTCTCCAGGGTCTCGCTCTTCTTGCTCCTTTGCATCCCAAGTGTCAGGCAGAGCCAGGGGTGGGTGGTCACATATGTCCAAGTTGCCCAGACAACCAGTATAGCCACTGGTGCAGCCAGCAGAAAATTAGGTACTTGCTTGAACTCATAGTATCTCAAGAAGCCAAGATTCCAGTAGATATCCTGGATATAGCTATATATTAGGGGAAGTTCCCAAGAGCACCAAGGTGGCTTGTTTCCATCTGCAATCCGGTAGCCCTTGTCCGCAGCTAACTGCAGCAAGGGCTTAGGGATAGGATGGGCTGAGCCTGGCAGACAGAACTGGGTGTAGGCATAACACTGAAAGAGGACAAAGGGAAGGCTAAGTGCAAACACGGACAGGAACATAGAGCCCATGAGCTTCAAGAGTTGTTTCAGGGGATTGAGCACCATGAGAGAAGAGAAAAAGCCCTGGCACTGAGAATGTACAAGGAAGCCAACGCTGACCAACCCATTGGAGCGCACACCAGTGGCAAGAGCAAAGAGAAGTCCACTAGTCCAGCTTCGACCCCTTTCCAGCTGTCCCATGGCGCTGAATGTCAGGAGGGCAAACAAAGCTTCCGAGTAACCAGCGGCCAGGAAGACATTGGCAGGGCTGAGGCAGAAGAGCAGTGCTCCATAAAAGGCCTGGCGGGGGCAGTGCAAAACCAGACAGCCCAGGTCATGAAGTGCGACTGCAGCCAGGACAGAGAATAAGGAATTGAGCAATGCTACTGAAATTAACAAGCAACTCCGCAGGCTCAGTAACTCCCAGAGGGGTCTCAGCAGTTCTGTCCCCACCAACAGAGCCAGGGGGAAACCAGGGAAGAAGGCAAAGTTGTGTTCATACAAGTAGCCATGCTCAGCAATGAACAGAAAGTGTTCAGCATCCCAGTGGGACAGGCCACCCAGGAGACCTTCCACAAGTTGGTCCACAGAGCCCGAGGGGGTGAGGCGAGGAGGAGAGAAGGCTTCTGCATGGTGATCTGGGATGATGGCATTGAAGAAAGCCTGTGGATGAAGGAATAATAGTAAATATTATTACTATTTAATAAAATGAAGAAGAACAGACTTGCTGGGGGCAATCAGGAGTTCAGTTTTGAACTAGTTAAGTTTGTGCTGGACACTCATTCCAGTGCAGAGGCCCATGAGGCAGTGAGATATACGAGTCTGAGGGTCAGGAGAGCAATCAGGGCTGGAGATATAAATTTAGGAATCATAGGTACATGGGTAGTATTTAAAGGTGTGATACAATGAAAGCACTAGAGGGAAAGTACAGATAGAGAAAAAAAGAGATCCGAGGACTGGGCCCTGGATCCAGCAGTGAAGATAAAGAAGGAATGGTTAGTGAACTAGGAGGAAAACAAGGAGAGCATGGTGTCTTAGAACCAAGTGAAGCAAGGGAGTGGTCAACTCTTTTAAAAGCTGCCGATAGGTCAAGGAAGATGGGGACTGAAAACTGACAACTAGATTTAGCAATGTGGAGGTCACTGGTGATTTTGAGAAGAGCTATTGCAGTGGAGCGGAGGAGAGAGAAGACTGCCTGGACTGGGTTCAGTAGAGAAGGGGAGAAGGGAGACAGCGCATACAACTATTTGGAGAAGGTTGGCTCTAAAGCAAAGCAGAGAAATAGGGTAGTAGGTGAATGACAATGCGAGGTCAAGATAAATCTTTTTTTAAGGTGGGAGATATTTGTTTGGCGATGGGACTAACCTAATGGAAAGAAAACCACTGAGTAAGCAGAAAAGAGAGAGGTGAATTGTTGGAGCAGGCGGAAGGGGATGGAATCTGCTGCACAGGTAGAGGAGCTAGCCTTAGAGAGGAGGATCGATAGTTCACCCAACCTTCCATAGTAAAGGCACAAAGGTGACCATGCAGGTGTGCTGATAGATGTGGTAGGAGCATACAGACTGCTTCTATTTTTCTGAGTTTTCACTCAGGAAAGCAATTTGGGGAAAAAGTGTTAGAGACTTGAGCAAAGAGGAACACGCATAAAATATATTATCTATGACCCTAGTCCTCAAAATAGGCTGTGCATTGGGATTACCCAGGGAGTTTAAAAATACTGATGCCTGAGTCCCTCCCCCAGAGTTAATGATTTAACTGGTATATTTTCAGGGATCATTTCTATAGTTTGTTACTAGAACAATTTCTCTACATGTAGAGTATCCATACCAGTCAAAATAGACTTTAAAACAAAGGCTATAACAAAAGACAAAGAAGGACCCAGTAATCCCACTTCTGGGTATCTATCTGAAGAAACCAAAAATACTACTTTGAAAGGATATGCGCATCCATATGTTCATTACAGCATTATTTACAACAGCCGAGATATGGAGGCCACCTGGGTGTCCATAATGGATGAATGGATAAAGAAGAGGTGGTATATATATATACATATATATATATATGTATATATATATATACACATACATACATACATACACACACATACATACATATAATAGAGTAGTACTCAGCCATAAAAAAAATTTTTTAAAAAAGAATGAAATCATGCCATCTGCAACAACATGGAAAGAACTAGAGGGTACTGTGCTGAGTAGAGACAGTCAGACAGAGAAAGACAAATGCCATATGGTTTCACTTATATGTGGAATCTACAAAACAAAATAAAACAAACAAACTCATAGATACAGAGAATATTTTGAGGGTTGCCAGATTTGGGGGGATTGGGGGAGTGGGTGAAAAAGAAGAGGGGATTAAGAAGTACAAATTGGTAGTTACAAAACAGTCATGGGGATATAAAGTATAGCATAAGGAATATAGTCAATAATATTGTAATAACTATGTACGGTGTCAGATGGGTACTAGACTTATTGGAGTGATCACTTCATAAGTTATATAAATGTCTAATTTATATTATGTTGTATAATTTATTTCTAAATTATTTATTTCTTAATTTATTTCTAAATTTAAAATGTCTAATTTATTTCATGTTGTATACATGAAACTAATATAATATCGTATATCCACTGTAACTAAAAAAAATGTTTTTTAAAAAACTGGTATGGGATATAGCCTGAGTACTGATATATTTTTAAGCTCCCTCAGGTGATTCTGATGTGCAGAAAATTTGAGAGAATAGGGATGGGAGTGAATGGAGCAGGGAAATACACTAAAGACTGCCAGGCAGCACTAAAAAGACTCACTTCAGTTAATGATCTTGAATGAAACTAGTTAATACAGTTGTATTTTTCTCTGATCAGATGCAGGCATAGAATGGGCAGAGAACTAAATTTAACTGAGATTAGGCTTTTGTCTTGTGAATAAGACACAAGAAAAAGGAAGCAAGCGAGTTGTGCGGGCATGCATGATGGACCATGGAATCTAAGCTGGGTAAGATGCAGAGTTATAGCCATGAACTATGTGAGGGTCAGTGAAATGGTGGGAGAATCAATGGATTAGAAATCCTGAGGAGTTAGAAGAATCATTAGAGCTGTAAGTTACTAGAGGGAGTGAGCTGGAAAGATAGGAGATAGTGGTCAGGTATATCAAATTTATTAATATTCGAACCATCGAGAAATCAACTGTTGTGCTAGAAAGAGTAACAGTGAATCAGGAGCTAAAATCTTCAAGGAATGAAGAGGAATGAGCTGTCATTAACAGAAATGACAGCAACAGTGAAGGGTAACTGACAATATATTCTGATGTTATAAGCTTTAAAGCTAGAAGGAGGGATAATGAAATAGCATTATTGATAAATGTCTTTTTGCCCCATTAGACTGTCAGCTACTTAAGGGAAAAGAGACCATGACTTTTTATACTCATGACCTAGCACAGTTCTTAGAACAGAGTAGGTACTTAATAAAATTTTGGTGGTTGACTGAACAATCTAGAGAAAACATCCTCATTTCCAAATTACCAGTTGAATTAGAACCCAGCTGTCCTGGTTCCATATCCCAGATATCAATTCACGATATTGCTCAATTGGTTCTGTCAGTCACTCAACTGATGCTGGTTCAAAGGTATCATAGAGTTAGTTTCTCTAGCCTGGCACCAGGAGTATGAACCTATTTTTAAGGCTCTTTCTCTTTTTGGTCATTTTTTTTTTTTTTAAATCAGACCACTTCAAACAGTGAAAACAAATGGGACATGAGTGACAGTCACAGACAACAGCTCCAGTCTCCCAGTTAAAGACACTCTTACTTAAGCGTGGGACCCACCAGAGCCTGCTACGTCTCCGAGAGGGGGAGGAAAGAGGAGAGATTTCCACAAAGGAACCAGCTCTGAACCTCAGAGAGATCGAAGCTTGTGAAAAAGGTAGACATAATTATGCTAATATAACATACCTAGAGTGTCAATTCTATTCAACAACGCATACTGAGGACCTACTAAGCGCTGGGCACTGTGCGAGGCACTGCATATAATTCATAAATATATAAAATTTGATTAAAATACGTATAACGGCAGTCTTGGAGGGGAAAGGGAGTTGCAAAAGGGCAAATGTATTCTGAGGGCTGTGTGAGTGAGGCAGAAAGGGGACACACCTGGGGGAGAGTAGGAGCCATTGCTGCTGACTAAACAAATATACAGATGGTCTCGGGACAGTGCCACCTCTCTCCCACTGAACTGACTGACATAGAGCTCAGTCTCCTGGTAAGAGGACCCAGGGCGATGCTTTGAGAGCTCATACCCTAAAGGCATCTCTGGTTACAGAACATCATGGTCTTTTGGAAAGACTACTAGGAGTTAGAAAGCCTGAGATCTGATTCTGGCCCTTCTCTAACTTGCTATGTGACTTTAGGGAAGCCATTTAACCTTTCCAGGCCTCTGCGGTTTCATATGTAAAACAAAGGATGAATAGACCTTTTCTAAGAGTCCTGACAACTTACTTTTCAGCTATGAAGTCTAAGTGTCTATGGTTTCAACCACATGGAGGCGTACTCGGAAGGCTGAAAGAAGATGAGAACTATTCTTAGAGCCTAGCCCAGTCATGTGGCAACAGCATGTTCAGGACAAAAGATCAGAGACTGACCTGGAGCACCAGAGTCAAGACACGGCAGATGATCGCAAACCTCAGCACCTCTTTCCGGGATGGGTCCAGGGGCCACATCCTGTCACCACCAGGAAAGCAGGGATGCTGCTGCCAGGACTGAGCGCCCTCTAAATGCCAAAACCCAAAAGAGAAATGTCACACATGGGCTGAAAGTAAATTCTTGAAAGCATTCTTCTCAAGAGGCTCCCCCTTCAGTATTAGTAGGCAAACTTAACCACCTAACTTCCCAGATGAGGGAAAAGCATCTTGAAGGCAGATGTCACTTAGTGTCTCTCTGAAGTACTGTATACTTGCTGGGAAAGTTCCATGCAGGCATGAAACTGGAAAGCAAAACTCGTGGGAAGTCTTTAAAAAGGCTGCTGAGTGCCCTTTGCAGGAACTAAAGACCTAAGTTCAAATCCTAGCTCTGTTCCTCATAAGTTCTCATTTAGTCCTTCTGAGCCTCAGTTCTTTATGTATAAAATGGGATCAGATTATTTTGCCTGTCTCACAAAATTGTCAGGGTGGTGAAATGGACAAAAGTGTGAAGAAGTGCTGCCACATCTACATTATGGTTGCTATTATTTGGTGTGTGTGCCCTTCCTCCTGCCCAGAATAATAAACCAGGTCCCAAACCAGAATCCCAAAAATGGAGCATAGAGTGAACTAAAAAACCATAATAACTACACACTCTAGCTTAGCTCTCTGATGTGTGTTCAGCTGGTCTGTTAAATTAAGTGGAGAAGGAAAAGAAAACCACCACTCTGCAGGACCTCAGCCAGCTCACATTGCTAAAACAAACTTAGGAGGAAGACAGAGTTGTCTACAAGGGATGGAGAAAACTTATTTCTCATCTCTTTACTGGAATGGCAGCAATGTATAAACAATTGCAAAGCCATTATGAGGCAAGGAATGCACTTTAAGGCATTATTTTTTATTAACAATTCGTTGTGCTAAAAAAAAGTAGCAATGGCTCCCACAGATCTAGTCTGGGGCATCAGAAGGGAGGGTAAGAGCATATGAGGCAGCTCACCAAGTTGGAATGAAGAATTATCCCTAAAGGAAAAAATACTTAAACTGAGAAATTAATAAGGAGGGCTGGTATCAAACATTTAGGTACCGCTTGTTTCTGGGATTCTTTTCTGACCCTCACTAGACTATGAGATATGCTCTCAATGCACTCTGCTGTGTGGTCTTTACTGCTATTGCTTAATTAAGTTGCTTGTGAGGCAGGGGCTTTATCTTGCTCACAACTATATCCCCAGGACCTAGCATATAAACAGGCATTTTAAGCTCCTGTTCTGAGTGGAAGTGGTAAGAACAGGATACGGCATCATCAGTTCATTGGCTCTGGATATAAAATCACTGCTCCAAGAATCCCTCCCACCATCTTCATGTTAAGAGCAAGACTACAGTCACAGAAGCCATAGGAAAATAAAATTTCTCCAGAAAGGGAACGAGATTTGTCAATAGCAACAGTACTTATCCTCAGCAGAAGGGGGCGCCTGCTGCTTACTCCATCACCAGGAAGCCTAGAGGAAGGGAGGGGCCCCAAACGACACACCAGTTTGCTCATCAAAATTCAGTTCAAAGGCTAGCTTCTGAAAACCCCAGAGAGCGGAGGTAGTCTGTGAATCTACCCAACATTTCCAGCATCTGACTCGTTTTACAAAGGGGAATCGCAGAAACAGGCACAGCCAACCAAACACGGCCTCTGGTTCTCTATCCTAGGGTGAATTCACTTTTTCCCTTCTTCATTTTCCACCCACATGTAGAAGAGAAATTAGGAACAGAAAAGCACTTAACCCACCTCTGCCTCTTCACCAGGCTGCCATTCTTCCTTTCCTCTCTGCAGAGTCAAGCTTTAGCCCCAGCGACCACAGGAGACTTGTATTGTAGCTTACACTTAATTTACAGGTAAACCAAGTAAAAATAAAACAAACCCAGTGAGTTCTCCCTTTCAGCTAATTGCCAGCCTCACGTCCCAACAACCACTTTGCCAAATCACAGACTCTGAACTTGAAGAGTAACTAGTTTTACTTTATTTTCCCGTGAGGTAAATATGCCCCAGAGAGGTGAGTAATAAAAATCTCCATAGCTTTGACATTATAGATTTCATTAGACCCTGTGAGGCCTGTATAATTGCTATCGCCATTTTATGGATATGGAAACTGAGGCTCACTGGGGTCAAGTGGCATACCCAAAGCTATATTTAAAGAGAAAGTTCTGAGTTTTTGTGGTTTTTTTTTTTTTTTTTTTTTTTTTTTTTATTCTGAAACTTTATGGTCTTTCCACCAGGCCTCACTCCAGCCAAGATGTGCTGTTTCTGAGCCAGGATTACAATCCAGGTCTCCCAACTCCTAGCCTGGTAGTTGTCCAACGACAGAGCATGCTCTTGCTGGGTATGCTTAGGGCAGGGTGGCGCCTATCTGAGAATACAGGGAAGCCTGCTGATTTCGAGCTCTGGACCCTCTGGGTAAGACATCCTCTGTGGGATGGGGAAATAGCTCTGCCCAAGAGTCCTCGGGGCCAGAGGCCCCGCGGGCCGCTGGCCATCACGAGCCAGGGGCCGCTTTCTGGCAGCCCAGCCAGGTCTAAAGGCTGTTCTTGCCTGCTTCTTTCGGGTACAGCCCCAAGCGGGGCTCGGGGATCTAATCTCCCTAAAGGGGCCAAGGTCCACGGGCTATTTCCGAGGGAGCCGGTGTGGCCTGACCCGACTGCGGGGCCGGAAGGCAGAGGAGGGCAAGACGCTGTGTAAAGGAAGAGGCGGCACCCCTAGGCCGCAATGGCGGAGGGGCGGGGCTCCCCGCTTCTCGGCAGCCTTCGCCTCATGTCCCTCGGCCTCCGTTTAACAACTTCCCTCCCCCAAGAACTCCAGGGCTCCCACGCTGGCGCCGGGTCCCCAGCGCCCGCCCGTCTCAACCTCCAAAGCAGGGCCCGAACCGCAGCTCCTCCATCCGGGACTCCGGGCGGCCTGCGCCTGTGCACTGGCTCGGCCGACGGCGGCCCCGCCCCTCTCCTGCCCGGACTTGGAGCCGCCCCGCCTCCTCCGCGGCGGCCATGTTGACTCCTAGTGGGGCGGGGACGACGGAGACCCACGACTTCGGGTCCTCAGTCTTGGCGCCTGTACGCCTTGGTGACACTTTAAGAGTTCCCTCCTGTACTGCACGCTCCTCAAGGCCCCCTCCCCCACCATCAGTTAGTCCTCCGGGGCTGCTGTCTCAGAGTCGGTGTTCTTGCCCCAGTTCCACCCCACAAACATCCACTGAGTTTCCATGTGTGCGGAGGCTCTCGGAGTTGAGAGACTGGCCAGTGGTCTCTTCACCGAAGCAAGAGCCGCTTTTCCCCTGCTGTCAGGCAACAACAGCTCAGCACAGGGCCTGGCACACAATAGATGTTCTCTGAATAGAAAGAAAAGCCTTCTTGGGGTTTCTGTGGCCAGCAGCGGCACCCTGCGTCCTGGGTGTGAAGAAAGCGGGGGATCCCCCTGACTTTTCCCTCCAGCTACCAGGGACCTTCTGTCCTACTTCAGTTCTCAGCCCCACCCCAGGTGGCTAATGAGGATGGTGAAGGAAACTTCAGAGAACACCCTCGCCAGGACTCCTTTCTCCTTCCTTATTCAAGCAGTTTTTCTCGTAGGAAGTGGGGCCAAAAAAGAAGAAGAAGAAGAAAAGGAGCTAACTCAACAAAAACGTCTGTTAGGGAGGAGCAGCCAGTTGGTACCCCTGTAACGGAAACTGTTAGAACAACTTTGCACCCTCCTTAAAGGAAATAGATAATAAATCCTTCTCCGTTGGTGGATTTCTTGTTTCTCAGGATTCCAAAGCCTTCTGTGGTTTCAGTTATCTGCCCTCCAAACGATGTTAGGGTCTGGGTTAGCCTCTGGCCACAGCCCTGGCTGAGGGAGGGGTTTATCTTCTGCAACCGCTACTCATGTGGGAGGGAACAAAGAGATGGTTGCTATCTCTCAGGCAAAGGAACTAGCCCAGATCAGTTTTGTGGGGGCCATGGGCTGTATTTTTTGATTTTTTATAACTTATTTCAGGCCTTGAGAACTAAACTGTCCTCAGGTATTTGCTGTGTGTAAGGTGGATAAAGTATAGGTCACATTTTAATCATTCATTGGAGGTGAAGGGGAAAAAATGGAGTTTAGAAGACTCTTCCCCCCGTTTTTTCAGTGACACACACTTTGAGCTCCAAAAGGCCTGTGAGTGAATAGACAAAGCTGTGGGGCACACTCGTGACTGAGGCCTAAGGTTGTGGCTTAAAGCTCTAGAAGCCCGTGAGCCTCCAAGCAGCACTTTGTTTGCAAAGATAAAACTGAGAAATGAACTGTCCTTGCTTTGTGAATTCACAGGGGGAAAAGACATGCCTTTCTTAAGGTTCTCTCTCTCCACCCCAAATTCTTTCAAAAATCTTTGTAAAAAGGACAGGAGTCCCTTGTGACAAGTCAGAATGTTTTCTAAAAGCTCAACTGTCAACCTACAGAGGTAGAACTTTATTCAGATATTCAGCTCTACTTTCCTGCAATTTCTCCTTCCTTTCCTTCTCTGCTACCAACCCCCCACCTCTTCCGCTCTGCTTCCTGTTTCATTTTCTGGCTTCTGCTCTGACAGGAAAACAAGGAAGCTGAATCTTGTGCTCTCAAAGCCCTGGCTTGTCAGAATGGGAGAAGACTAGGTGGGAATGGGAGGGAATTCTGGGCCTCCAAGGCTGTGCGTAAGTAGTGGAGGAGGCAGCTCTCTCCATTCTGCTTTCAGAGTCGGCAGCTAAAATGGAGCCTGTATTTACACAGGGAGCCAGCTGAGGGACCAGCATTGTGGAAGAGCCAGGGAGACAGAGACGCATCCCAGGGCTCCAGAAAGACTCTGTACCATGGACATAGCTAGTTTTATTAAGAAGCAAATATCCCACACCACCAAGAAACACTTTCATAATACAAAAACCTCTGACCTAAACAAATGTAAGAAATGCATCACTATTTCTAGAATCCAAGAATGTAAGAGTTTTTGTTTGTTTCTTGAACTTGCCTGACTCTGCTCTTGCTATTTCTGTTGCTTGAAACATTTCACTGCCAGACCACCCTTTGGCCAGCCCACTACATTCAGATCTCAGCTGAATGTCACCTCCTCAGAGAGGCCTTCCTTGACTACCTGGCCACAACCCCCACCCTATACTATCCCATCACCCTGTTCAGTTTTCTTCATAGCACTTATCACCACCTTGTTGTCCTGTCCATGAATTTTACTCGTTTCATCATGTTTTCCTCTTAGGGAATGTAAGCGCTATGAGAAGTGGGGTCCTTGTTCAAAGTATTACCAGCATTAGAACAGTGCTTTGCACATTGTATGTACTCAGTGAAGATCTAGTGAATACATTCATTTAATCTGATACGTATATTTCATAGATGAGAGAACTAAGACTCAGAGAGGGGAAGTGACTGGCTTAAAGTTGCACAGCTAGTGGCAGAGGTGAGACTTGAATTCAGGTCTCTAGTCTCCTAGGCTGGATTTTTCTATCACACTACACTATTTTTTCTCAGGTTTGCCCCTTTTCTTCTCCCTTTTTTTCCACATGACTAAGTCTTTACAGGTTATGCCAAGAATACTACATAGAGCACAACAACTCCTACCTATTCTTTCTTCCACTAAATTCTTATGTTTGATTTATTAAAAAAAAAATAGGAGAGCCTACTATGTGACAGAAGATGAGGATGTAACATTGAGCAAGACAGACACAGACCTTGTCCTCATGAAGATAATATCTATCTCATGGATTTTATAGTACTTGGCATGTAAAGTGTTCAGTAAATGTGGGCTATTGTAACTCCCTGAAAGAAAAGGGGAGCGAGTGATTTTCCCACTGTGAAGGAAGTGTGGTGGTTCTCTGAAGCACTCCCATCCCTGGAAAAACCTGACAATTCATTTCTCTCTGTAGCTGCCTTGCTTTGCTCCACATCTGGAAATGGCCTTGACCCCAGGCTGGGCAGAGGAACAGCCTGGTATACCTATTCTCAGTAGCTCAGTTTCCAGACACAAAATTTTCCATGCCCCCAATCCTGTGGGAATACTGGATAAGCTGACCCTGACCTGGGATGTTGGTTTTGAGGCCATACTATTGTGGGACAGAAGTGACCACACAAGCCTCTGGTACCTGTCACTCACTGCCAACTGTTAGCAGGCAGGACTAATGCCTGTGATGACAGGCAGCTGTGCCTTACCAGAACTTTATGCTAACTCTTTTCACTGTGGATAAAAGACATTCATTGGCAGTTTCCAATATTTACATCCATCCTGAAACCCGGGGTGGCACCAGTCAGGTCTTGGACATTTATCAAAAGAATATTTTTGGGCCTCTGCCATTATCATTTGAAGATGCCCATCCAACCCAATACAAAGACCTCGTCCTCTCTCCCAATTGCAGGACCTGAACACTGATCCTTTAAAGGCATGGACACTGGATATTTTTCACCCTTTCTTTGGTGTTTGCCTTTCAATAGTTAGAAAACCTTGACCCTACTTAGAGGCCTAGTGGGAAGGGCCTTAGCCACTTGGGGGTGGCAGTGGCTGTAAGGCAAAAGAGCCAATGAGATTGAGAGTATTGTTTAGGCCAGACTTGGCTGCTCTCCAGCTATGAAAGAAGGTTAAGGTCATTTGGGGGGTGGGGAGGGAGGAGCCTGGGAAAAGAACTACTGGCCACACCCCTGGGTTCTCCACTGGCAAGGTTCTATTTACTTCTCAAAAGCAAATTACTCACAGCTCAGTGGCTAGCAGTTCACGGCCAGTGGTAACTCCAGTCAGAAACTGGAGACCAGGCTAGGCTCCTCCTGCACATTGCAGGAGAGCAGATGAAAGGAACCCAGGAAACCAAACTCCTAGGTAATGATCCACACACAGCCCAGAAATGTACTTTCTATACTAGAAAGTTGAGTTCAAGAGACCCAGAGCAAAACTAACCATTAGCAATAATGCTCACCAAAACATAGATATGAAAAGCTTCCCATTTACTATTTTTCCAGAAGTGTCCTAGGAAGGCATCTTGGTTGATGAAAGCCAATTAATTATCTCTATTCCCCCCATCTCTATAAATACTAATTATTTATTCCTGTCCCTGACCCAAATATTAACCACACCTCTTCTGATGAAAACTCGATTGAAATTCTTGGGACAATTTTACCTCTTGGTAAATACAACAAAAACAAATCTTGCCTGCTGAGCTCCACAGCTAGATCTAGTTACTCCTCGTTATCCTCCAACCCAGGAAGGAGGTAGTGTGGTGTTTTAGGAAGAGCATGGATCTTGGAGTCAGGGGAGCTTGCTTGGTGTGTGACCTCCTACAAGCCACTTTCCTGAACTATAAAATGGGAGCAAGAATACTGATCTCACAGGCATGGGACTGTTTTAGGATTATTTGATTATTATTTCTGGTACACAAGTAGGTAGGTACTCAACAGAATTTGTAGTTCCAAGTTTCACTTCTACGTGTCCACAATAGCAACATTACTTAATACTTCTGGTTTCTCCACTGTTTCCCTAAGGAAGGGGATGAACAGAGAAGCTATATTGCAACATTAGCCTTATCTTATAAAAGTAACTGCTTCTGGCCAACATCTACATTTCATTTAATAACAATGTACCTGTAGGACAGGGATATAGCAGTGAATAAATAAAACAGCTCTGCCCAGAGAGCTTACATTTCAGTATATGAGAGGTAAGTACAATATACAATAGGCCAGATGGTAATAAGTACTATAAAGAGAAACAAGGCAGAGAAGGGAAATATGGCAAGAGAGCAGATTGCTATTTTAAATAAGGTGGCCAGGGAGTTTAACTGATACAGTATTTGAGCAAAGACTTGGAGATGAGGACTTGAACTATGCAGTTATCTGCTGAGTATTAAGTTCAGAGCAAAGGCCCCAACAGCCCTATACAGTGGAGTGAGCAACGGGGAAGAGAGAAGGGACGAGGGAGGTAAAGGCAAACTAGATTAACTGAGGGCCTTTAAGGCCATTATAATGATCTGGACTAACATAACATTGGGAGAAGCACTGAAGGATTTTGATCTGACTTAGGTTTTAAAGGAGATTCTGGTTGCTATGTTGAGAATAGGTTCAACCAGGCCTTGCAGAAGCAGGGAGGCCAGTTTGGAGGATATTTCGAGAGGTATGATAATGCCTCGAACTACACTGGTAGTGGCTGGACTGAGGATTATTTTTTGGAGTGCTGACAGACTGGAGGTGAACATGAAAGTAGCCAGAGTTTTTTTTTTTCCCAAGTGATGAAGTTGCAGTTTACTAAGGAAACTATAGGAGAAGCAGGTTTCTAGCGGAAGAGGACATTTTAGTTTGGGTGTGTTCAAATTAAACTTCCAAACACATGTCAAGAAGGCAGCTGAATGCTCTAATCTGGGATCAGGAGAGAGCCAATCTGTAGAAATTGTTAAACTGGAGGCTGCCTCCAGATAAATGGCTGTCTTACATTAATTCCTAAGAAAACAGAGATCACCTTCTTGCCAACTATTTCCCATTTTTTTTTCCCCCTGGGGTATCATCAATTTCTTTGGCTATTTAAACCCACTTTTATTTCAAGAGACTAACATGCTCTTTATGCCTGGAACTTCCTCTTGTGGGCAAAATCACCTCAGGTTTCTTAAATTTAGACTTACAATGTGGACGGTAAAGTGAAATATGGTGAAGAAATGACAGTGTCCAGGATGCCACCATTTAGGGGAGAGAGCACACCAAGGGAAGAGTTGCAGGAATAGGACCAGCTCCCCTGTGTCCCCAAAAGGTCAGGCTTTTAAATAGTTTGAAAACAATAAAAAGCCTCACGAACGTCTTACCAAGATTTAATGTACATTTATTCTTAACACGTGGAACATATAGTATAAAGATTTCATACTGAATAAATGATATTCATTAAGCCAAAAAAGGAAAAAAGGAGGAATTTACATCAAGTTTTAGCTACATTTGTTTGAAATACAAATATGCAGATTTTATCACTGAAAAAATCTCAATTGTGTTTCTTCATCAGGAACTTCAACTGAACCTAGAACTTTTTCACACCTCGATTAGAAAGAAAACAAAACAAAAACCCAGAAAAAAAATAAACTATAAGTTGATTGGCTGCTGAGACAGCAAGGACTTTTTACAGAGACCTGTAGAGCATCGCGCCAAGAGGGGCGATGTCTGGCAAGAGATTAAATAGCTGTGTCTCGCTTTGTGCAGGTCACCAACTTGTTAACTCGTCATACTATAAAGGGGTAGCTGGGAGGGGGACCAAACTGTGGGGATCCAAGGGTATGTGCAATGTACAACGTCATATATATACACACGTGGCAGCACAGCCGCTGCAGCTAAAGGTTAAAACCAGTTCTAAGAGGTGATCTCAGGGTTATTCATACAATCAAGGAGGAGAGAAAGAGGTCAGGGTGTTGTAGGTTCACACATGATACTTTGGGGGAAAAGCCTTTTTTTTTTTTTTCTCCTCAACGTTTAACTAAAAACATTTTTAAAAACTACAGCTTGCTGCTGACCCAGCGTTTTTTCTCTTGTTTCCATGTGAGACATTATTATTACAGTATGTTTACAGTATCAGGTGTACAGTACAGTACATGAAAGGGTCTACACTCTACTGCACAGGCCTCTCCAGTGAACAGGGTCTGTCCACAACTGCGAACTTCTCGGCTCCTGCAAGATTGTGAATGTACAACAATAAACCACACACAGTTCAGCAGTCACCTTTTTTGTCCTTCAGGTTTTTTTTTTGTATTTTTTTCCTTTTTTTTTTTTAACCATTAAAAACAGTTATGAAATGTGGCATCCCGTTGATGCAAGGACCGGGAAAGCCATTTTTTTTCCCCAAACTCACTGTAAACGACAGTAACTTTGGTTAAAATAAAAAAGTCTTCTATGTAGGCAGAGCTTTGTCTTTTCAAACAGGGTGGGGTCCTGAGGGGAATTAAGGTGAGGACGAGGAACAGAAAGGTAGAAAGGTGAGGGGAGGGGAAAGAAAGAGAAATAGGAGAAACTTTTTTCCCAAGGGAGAAGCTGGACAGCACAGGGTAAACTGGATTCTGAGGTGGTTTTGCATAAATAAAGGGCAACAGTCAGTTTCTAAGTTCTCCACACACGCACACACACACAGGGAGGGAAGTGTCCCACGGCTGTCATGACTGGCCAATCAAAAACAGTACATCACAAATGACTTGTGAAACCAAGGAGTTCATCAACGGTGATACCGAGATGTCCAACAGCCGTGACTCGTACAGCGTGAACTCTGAGTGGTTCTCGTCCACCTTGGCCAGGGCCAGCAGTGCGCGGGCAGCCCTCCGCATCATGTCCACACTAGTTGGCTCAAAGGGCGGGTTCTGCATGTGGAGCAGGCTGGCCTGGCTCTGCTGGAACTGTGTGGCAGCAAGGCTGTCCTCCAGGAAGCCCAGGAGGTTGCCGATGCTGCCCTTCTGCACTGCGATGGCACGGGCCGCTAGGCTGTCGCCTTGCGCCAGGTTGGCCAGCAGTACCACGGCCATTTCCCGGCATACCGGGTTCTTTCGGTCACTAAGGAAGCGCACCATGGTGCTATACAACTTCTCTAGGCGGCTGAAGGGTGGGGTAGCCAGGATCAGGTCCACATTGTTGTCCTGGATGCTGAGTTTGCTGAGGGTTTCCAAGACCAGTCTCTGGGGGGAGAGGACGGCGTTGGGGCCCAGGGTGGAGAAGGGGTCCTGGGCTTCAGCTGAAGGGCAGACTGCCCAGTGTAGGAGTCCGTCCAGGACAGGCAGGCAAATGCTCTCGGGGTATGGGGAGAGGTCCAACTGCCCCGAGATGTTTGCAAGAGTGACCAAGGTGTTTTCCCGGAGCATCTCCAAACAGTCCCACCACCACTCTACTTTGTTGCAGCTCACCCCTTGGTCCTGCTCCTCCTCCTTCTCATACGTTAGTGGTGCCTGCTTCCGTTCGGGATGTTTGTGATGTAGAAGGATCAGCTTGCCCAGGATCAGCAGCAGCCCCGGGTGTTTGGACATCTCAAAGTCGTTGCCTGGCACAAATGACAGGCTTCGAATGGTATTGGAGACACAGACGCAGCGCTTGGCAAGGGAATCCTGCCAGTCCAGAAGGGTACACAGTGGGGTCTCATCTTTACTGTGGGGTTCATCCTCTAGGATCTTGATGTTCCGATGGCTCTGTGCCGGGCTGATGCCAAATGGAAACTTGCTGCTCTCCTTGGTGGCCTCTGCACTCTTAGATCCCTCCTCGGTCAATGTGCTAGACCGGGTGGATAACATGTCATCCATAGTAGCTGTGATCCGTTTTTCTGGAGGGCCATCTAGTGGGGGGCCCTCCTGTTCTGTTGTCCCTGGAGTACCCTCTGCTGCTGTGACATATTTCCGTGTGACTGATAGGCAGGGCACATGAGGCCGGGTAGGCAGCAGCTCTGTCTTGCTCTCAAAGTGGGTCTGGATATGCTCAGTGGTGTCCCCCCCACCAATCCGCCAGTGCAGCAGGCCACTGTCAAACTCCTGCACGCGCCCAAGCTTATCTGAGCAGTCCACCACAAATGGGTCATTCTTCTGCACGATCTTTACCGGAAGCTTGTCAAACTTACTAATAAGTTTCTCCTCACTATTCTCTGAGGCTGCCTTATCTTTGCCTGAAAAGGCCATCTCCTCATCATTTTCAGCTACTTCCTCTTCTTCCTCCTCCTCTAGTTGAGGACCTAGAAGGTCTTCTTCATCCTCCCCTTCGACAGGGGCTGGACTAGACGCCTTGCTGAATCTCCCAGGGTCTAGTAGTGTTCTCTGCCCTGGGTCACCCACCTCATACTCCTTTAAAATGCCAAAGATCTCAATCAGGCAACGTCGGAAATATTCCACAAGGAGCTCTAACAACCCTGGGAGCTAAAAGAGAAAGAATAGAAAATAAATTAAGGGAGGAAAGTAGGCTAAGATGAAAATCCTTCATTTGAGAGACTTCCAAATCCAAGGCTGCTTCTACCTAATCTCCCCCCTTTCCTTCTAAGTCAGACATTGGTTATCACTGGGAAAGGCAGAGTTGCTCCTTTCCCAAATGCTCTCTACGGCATGAGTCATTCTCTCCTATGACCAGCACAACTTACCCTTGTTCTACCCAACTTTCCCTCACGTGAGCCTGCCTCCAGGATGGACATGCTGACCAGCAGCCTGTGCACCTCACTGCCAGCGCCATGTCTCTCAGCCTCCCCTTTCCCAACCAATTTCTGCTTTTCTTCACCAGGCCTAGTTTCTTACCCACTGGTCACTGTTCGTCTTAGAACACTACATCCCACTGCCAAATAGAGCCCAAGGCTAGGCATGGTGAAATGACCCCTTCTAACACCAGCTGAGAGGGGAATGTAGTGTGGACAGATGTTCATCTGCTCTCTTCTCCAAGCTCCCCAACAGTCTAGGAGGCTGGAATTAGGGAGACCCAAATTTCAACTTAGATCCTGTATAGGCCATCTATCTCTAGAAGAAAACATCAATCTCCAGTCAGATTAATCTCTGGTTGACCAGTATAGCAGAATGGAAAAAAATAAGGGGTTTAGCATTAGAAAGATTTAGGTTTAAATTTTGACTTTTTCAGGAACTAGCTGAGTGATTTAACTTTCTAAGCTGCAGTTTTTCCATTTTTCCAATGAAAATTATGGAAATTCTTTAACTTTACAGGGTTGTTCTGAGGTCAAAATGGAATATATCAAAATGCCTAGTATATGGAAAACTGCTTGATCAATATTTGTTCCTTTACTTCTTCATGGGAGGCAATATTATATAATGGACATAAAGTCAGGCTTTGAAATCAGAAAGATTCTGCTGACAGTTGTGTGACCCTAGGCAAAGTTAACACTGATCCTATTCACTCATCTCTAAGTGGGCACTTCTGCTTCAGAAGACTGTTATATGACATGAAAGAAAATATTAAGAAGCTGGCACAAAATTAGGGCACAATAAATGGTAACTATTAATAACAATGTCCCCCTTAGTCAGCTCCTTGATAAACAGCTTGGTTGGTAGGTACTAAAGATGATCAAAAGAAAGAGTAGAATGGTGCAGCAGAAACTCTTCCCAGCTACTGGGAAAGACCAGGGTGTACATCCTATGGAGGTCTGTGTGGAGTTCTGGAGAAACCACCTCTGCAAGAACATCACTCCCGGCCCCAGCATACTTTCTTTATACTTCCCATTCTACACCTTAGGAAAACAGGATCGACAATGATCTCTCCTATTTAGAGTGGATGAAATAAGAAAGGGAAGAACTCTGCTCACTAATAGAGACTGTAGTTTCTTCTTGGTAGTCTAGAAGACATCAACAGAATCTGCATTTCTTACCAATACCAAAAAGTTTCTCGAAAATTCCCTTTGATGTCAGTCCTGATACCTTATACAAATTATTACTGTTCTTAGTATTCTGGGCCCATGCCAGTGGCAAAGTACTGGCATGGAAGACATCAGAGAGAGACAGAAAGAGAGAGGAGACCATGTTGGCCAGAGATGAGTTAATTCCCTGTCACTTAGTACTGACTACTTCAAGATTATCCTAGGCCCTCCCAATCTTCAAATCTTCCCTAGGCACTTATACTCACCTGACTCAGGCTGAAGGTCATGATGCTGTTGTCATCATACAGTAGGATGTTAATGGTGTCTAATGCCCATGTGCTCTCTGCCAGCAGCCCAGACTTGAGGGACATCATTACCCGCCATGCCTCTGGAGTTCCTGAAATAAAAACCTTCCAATTATCTATCCACCGAGCCCAGGTTGGCTGGAGGTCCCCCCAAGGCTGGCCTGTCAGTCAAGCTACTGTGAAGATAATACATGGTGGAACACAGTTCCTATCTGGGAGAAGACATATAACTGCCCCTCATGGCTTCTAGGCTCTCTTAGGACATCACTGCATGGCGATTCTTTTAAGCAAAAGCCTGAATGAAATCAGCTGATTTCTTCCTTACTCAAATTTCTTTGGCCCTATCTTAGTGTGGTACACCTCATTCAGAATATCAGGATGGAGAAAGAACAATGGACAAGATGAAAAGGGGTAGATTACACAACCCAGTCAGGGAGGTCTCCTTACCAATGTCTTTCATGGTGAGCCGCCTTCTCTGCTTCAACACAGGTTGTGTGGCTTCTACAGAGCCAGGTGGGAAGGTGATGTCCCGTCGAATCATGGGAGGCTGCACAGGGGCAGGTGCTATGTGCGAGGCAGGTACTGGGGGACCTGCCTTCTGCATCTTCATCCCAGAGTGCAGGAATGGAGACTTGCTAGGAGAAGTACGGTTCTCCATTGGCCGGGGCAGGGGAGCAGGGCTGGATACCTGAGGAATGTGATTCTGCATGCTTGGCGGGGGCTGGTAGTTGGATGGAGGGGGCCTTGTCATGGGGGGGACGGGGGCAGAGGGACCATATGGAGGCTGGCGTGTGCCATGGGAAGGCCACGGGCCTTCATGGTTGGGCCTCTGATCCGTGTGCAGCATTTCATCTGTTCGGTTCACACCATGATAGGCGGGGCCCTGGGGGGCAGAGCCTGTGCTCTGCCTGTTGGCATAATTGTAGGTCATGTCATTACGCCCCTGCCACATGGTGCTTTGCTGCGCAACCTCAGCTGATGCCTGTATGGGGCCGCCCATCATTTGCGGTGGCATATTCTGCTGGGTATTGGAGCCAGGGGGTGCAGAGACACGGTCTCGGCCAAATTGGAATGGAAACTGGTTCTGGGGGCCACTTGCTGGTCGGCGCTCGGCAGCAGCGGCGGCGGCGGCGGCGGCAGGATAGGCATTGCCGTACTGGTTGTATACATCTTGCTGAGGGGAAGGCTGGGCAGCTTGTTGCTGAGTGGTGGGCTGGGGCTGGGCTGGGGGCAGCTGCTGCTGCTGGGGCTGTCCCTGCCCTGTGCTGTATGGCACACTGTACATCTCCCCGTCATGCCGCTTGGCAGGAGGGCCGTATGTGGCATCCATCGGCCGCTTGTAATTCTAAGACAGGGACAAGCAGGGGGAAGTTAATACTTTACACTCAAGGGACGAAAGACTCACAGCTGCCAAGATGGCTACATCAGACAATCACTGGGCTTGCTTCTGCCCCTCTAGAAAAGACAGGATTCCAAGGAAACAAAGAAATCATCTTTACAAATTATCTTCCAAAACTGTCTCTGAGAGCGAGAATCATTCTCTAGTCCCCTCTGGCTCTCCCTTGCTCTAAGTAAAAAAAACATAGAAAAGTTAAAAAATCAAAAAAGGTCCATTTCTAGTCCTTTTGGATAACTAGAGACTGGACTGGGAAGAGACTGAAGGCTAGGCTCTTTGGGCACTACTGGCTATTTTGGTGAGAAAAGACCATCAACGTATCTAAAATGAACTTCTTAGACTTTCCAACTTAGTTTCCTACGTGGCTCTCAAGAGGAAGCTGTGTGTTACTTCACCCTGACACCCTCCTCACCTGCTGCTGCTGCTGATACATTGTGGTCTGCTGGCTGGGGAAGGGGCTGCCGGAAGGGGTGCCTTGAGTGGAGAACTGATTGCCATAGGAATCATGTCTGCAGGAAAGACAGAAAAAGAGGATCAGCAAAGGGCGGGAAACAGCAAAGGGCGAGCCACAGTGGCACTGAGACCAGGCTTCTTCACTCACCGTTGCTGCTGCTGCTGTTGCTGTGGGGGGTAGCGGCTAGGGGAATACATCCCCGAGTCTGGGTTGGAAGGCATGAGATTCGGCTGTGGGGCTCCAGTGCCCATGTTTCCCTCAGGTCCTATTCCAGGCTCCGTCCTAAACAAAATTGGAGAAACAGACTGAGTCCACTATAGCTGTGGGGTTCTGGGGTGGGACAGGAATGGGAGTCATGCTTACCTCACTCTGTCATAAGGACCTCCATAGGGATAGTGCTGTCGTGGTCCCATCGCTACATTTCCCAGCCCAGGGCCAGCAGCTCGGCTGTAGGGGTCCCCCATCCCACCGTTGGGGCCTTGCCCTGAGGATACGAAGGGATCACTCCCTGGAGCTGAGTGCAGAAAGGTAGGCAGTGAGTAAACTGGTAGGTGAGCAAGCCTAGCAATCTACACCTTGCTGTCCCAAAGACCCATGCTTTCTTCATGATTTACTCCTTTTGTTTTCCTAACAGGTTCAAAACAGAGATCTAAAGAGGCCCCAACAGGCAAAGATCATGTACTTGTTAAGGGGTGACAAGGCGAGGCCAGGGAGAAGAGACAAGAAAGGAGGGAGGGATGAAGAGGGGTGGTTAGGTCTGAATGCCTTATTTCAGAGGATGGCTCTTGACAAGAACCCTGAACCACTCTCAAGATATCCCCCCACTTTCTTGCTCTGTCCTCAAGGACACAAGGCCAATAGCAATTGGTCACCTTTCCTCATGCTGCCATAAGGATCCTTATTTGGCTCGTAGGACATGCGCCCCATCATGTCAGAGGTATTCATACTGGGCTGGTACCCAGGGTTTGGAGTCATGGAATTCCGCTTCTGGAATGTGGGGTCACTTCCATCAGGAAAAGCATCCTGGATCCCGACGGAATTGCTCCTGCTCCAGAGTGAGGAAAATCAATTAAACCCCAAATAAAGCAATTCCTCTGATAATTCAGGGAACATGAGAGTCAGTGGCAGGACGGGCAGAGCAGGGATCAGACCAAGATGCACAGCTCATGCACTTCTGCCCAGCGTCCTCCAAGCCACCCACTCCTACTTGTGGC
The DNA here is from genome assembly GCA_028627145.1 of Eidolon dupreanum. Lineage (NCBI taxonomy): Eukaryota > Metazoa > Chordata > Mammalia > Chiroptera > Pteropodidae > Eidolon > Eidolon dupreanum. The sequence continues at coordinate 13,072,984 of CM053502.1, read as the reverse complement.
CTTACCTCATGCCTGGCAAGGGGGGCATCTGACTGTGTGGTGTGGATGCTGGAGTTGGTGGCTTCAGGTCTCCTCCTTCTGCCATGGAACTGCTAGTTGACTGAGGTGTCTGTGGCCCCTGCATAGACCCTGATCCCGCTGTAGACAAGAGATATAGGTAGGGTAAGCAGGAAAGTGTTTAACTCTCACAGAAACGTATGCCCTAGGATATTGTCAGAAAAAGTTGTTATAAGGCTAAAGCTAGGGTTCTTTAAAGCCTAAATCACCCTTCTCTGTAGGGAATCCGCAAAACCAGGTAATAGAAGGGAATTTGAGGGCTCTATGGCTTCTTGCTGTTTTACATTTGGAGAATAGGAGTGGTATGGTGATGCTGTCACCATGATGGTGATTCCTTCAGTCTCTGCCAGTTTCCCTGACCACTTCCCCAAGGACTCTATCTGACGATTAAACCCTGTAATGCCGGTGCTCAAGCTTCCAGTCACAGCCTGTGGAATCATGGGTAGGGAGGTTCCATCTTGCCCCCAACCTACAGTGCATGTTAAGAGCATAGGGGCTCCTATTCTCAAGCATCTAGCACAGTGTTATCACTCAGGTTCAAATGATCCTCTAAGCTGATGAGCAAAGAACTACTAATAATTAATGTTTCCACTAGTTATCATCATTCCCAGCAGCAAATATCCCACTGCTTGGGCCTCCTCAGATGAGTCATCTTGGGCATTCATTATACCCTCAAAGGTCAAAACCAGGGCACACATGTTTACACCCACCTTCTAGCTCTGGCCTTTTCCCTCTCCAAGTTTGCCCAGTCCCCCAGAGCCTCCTCTCAGAAAGTGGGGTGGGCAGAGGCACTCCCATCAGAGAGTTCCATTCATGTCCCCTCTCCACCCCACTCCTTCTCATTCATGACCATCTTAGCTCCCTGGGGAATTCAGGGCTCTAGTCTGAGCTGCATTCTAGGGTGCTGACATCAGTGGGCCAAAGCTCCCAGATGGTCCTGCCTCACTGCTACTAGTCATACTTCCCCACTCCTCTGGTATCCCTCCCACTTACTAGTTTACAAACATCTGGCAATATTCCAGGTGCACAATGCAAATGAAAACTTAAGACTGCTGCAGACTACCTCCCAAGGGAGTCGCCACTGCCCACTCTTTAGTCTGTCAACCTGTCACACCCTGTGGTAGGAGCAGAGCAGAGCATACATCCCTCATGGCAGGCACCAGTGAACAAGGAACTTGGACCCTTGAATGCTACTCTTGAAGGGTGAACCCTGGTGGGGCTGTTCACACGATCCCTACCTGGAGAGGGAGGTTGGATCTTGGGCTGGGACTTCTTAGAATCAGCAGCTGCAAAGATGTCTGGAGGAGGGTCTTCTCCCCTTTCAATCTTGCACTCAAAGGCATAGAGACACTGGATATACTGCTTTTTCAAGGAGCTGGCAGCACTGCTTGAGGTGCCAACATTGAGGTTGGTTGCAAGTTCTCGCCATTTTTTGTTCTTGTTGACCTGCACAACCAACCAGAAGAGTCCGGGTATATCTTCTACCTGGTCTTCCTGCCCACAAGTCCCAAACCCCATCAGGCTACCAGGTACTCATTTCTTATGAAATCACAGTTCTTAGTTAACCACAAATGTTAACCCTGCTTGGTGGATAATCCACAACAGACGTTAAATCTGTGGCTGGCTTCCTTCTACCCTCAGCAGGCTTTACCCACCGATCACAACCATCAGTGTTTATTCAAATTAGGACAAATTTCACATCACTGTTAGAGAGAAAAAAATTCAGAAGATATAGTTGTTGCTTTACACAAGTGTACTGCTGAAAAATGATGTGCAAATCACCAACAGATCCAAATTCTCTTTTAAATGCATCAGTAAAAATTAACATTTTATAAAATGGAGACATGTGGTAATACCAATGACTACCCTGTTAGACTTTGTCAAACTGGGGGTTTTAACATCTGATTTTACTTCAGTGTGGGCTCCTTGCAGATTTGGCATTCTTGTGCCACTATTCCCCTGCACCTTAGTGACTTATAACTATAAGCCCCTTTCCCTCACCAGTTACTGTCCTGATAGCCCAGGAGATGCTCAAGGCCCTCTGACTTCTTTTGTACCTTCCCAGAAGCCAGTCTATAGTTCTCTGCCTCTTGTCCTCAGCTTCAGGACAGGCTGATCAAGACCATTCGCCAATCCCTACAGTTATTCTTTTTGCTCTAGCCAGGAAGGTCTCCTTCTTCATGTATTCTTATGCTTATTCACCCACCATGTGGTAAGTCTTACTCTCAAGGGCTAGAAACACTGGCTTTGCAGTCTCAATCCACAAAGGAAGTTCGGTATGTTGTGATAAATGTTAATCTGGTATCAGTGATACCAGAGAGAAGAGTGATAAGGAAGCAAAAGAGAGGGACAATCTAAATGGTGGGAAGGTGACTAGGAAAACTTCCTAGAGCAGGTTAGTTCTGAGCTGAAGGTTGGAGATGGTGTTGGAAATGTAGACTCCAGAATCTCTCCCATCTTCAGACTATCTGAGCCAGTCAATTGGAATGGTCCCTTCCCTCTACCTAAACCCTACTTATCCTTCAGAAAAGCTCAGGATTCATCTTTTGCCTTCCAGGAGCCTTTACAAACCAACGTATAACAGCACTCTTTTCTCCTCTGAACTGTCTTTAGAATTCGGTTACATCATAGCATCTAAAAGGATGGCATCCTTTTGCAAACTAAGAGAGGCCCAGGCTTTGGGATTCCCTCTTTACTTCATCTTAGGTTCAGAAGCCTATCCAGTTAAAAGTATGCCAAACTTAACCTAATGGACCCTTTCTCTACAGGCAGGAGAGGACTGACTATGAGAACTAGTACCAGGGAGAATGGCAGGGATAAGCCCAGGTCACCTCAGAAGCCTTCTGTGGCTTTGCTTCCCACGCCACTTATGTGGCAGTGTGCACGTGTCTTGTTTTGTTTTGTTTTCCTTTGTGGGGGAGGGAAATAAAGCCTGAAGGGAGAAGGAATTCATAACTGACTGCTGGTTGGCTTCATTCCAATCACTTTCTTTTCTGCTGGTGACAGCTGTTTTCCTCTTCTGATTTAGAAGGTTTGGAATACATCCCTCCCAGCCACGCCTCCCCGAACTCAACCACAAACTCAGGCTTCTGATCTGATGACTACAGAACACACATAGGAGGAAAGTTTGCAAGGCAGTGTGCTGTCTGCCAATGTTGCCTCCTGGGCTGAGGATAAAGCAAAGCTGTAAGGTATCAGGGCAGGAGCAAGGGTCAGGGTGGCGTTCAGTCCAGAGGTTTGCAGCAGACATGAATCCATACACTTTGGTCTCCCATACAGAGTAACTACACACAATCTCCCACCTACTTCTCCCTTCGTAAACGATTTCTGTTAAATAGCTCCTGAAATCCTATCTCTACTGGGAAGCTTCCTGGAAAGGGTCAGCAACTACTGTGGCTGCCCCTGTACCATCCTGCAGACCAATTTATGTGGCAGAAATAATGAAAGCTTTATTATTCCAGCTTTTGACAGTTTAGCTGGGTACGCACTATCTCTTCTTTACAAATAAGAAAAATTAGGTCTGAGTGGCTATACACTTTGATTTAGGTTAGAAGTGGCCAAGACAGGATTCAAAACCAGGCCTATCTCTCTAAATCTTGCCCTTGTCTAGTATGCCAAATTGCCTCCCATAGAATCAGAATGCCTATAGACTTTCCTTATCTTGGCAACTCCGTGGGACCCTAGACATGTGGTAAAGTTAATGGTAATACTTCATGCTACCAGGGAAGTCTCAGCCTCTTGCCTTTGCCTTATCTTCTGAAAGTCTGTGCTCCCAGGTCTGTCCGTAGGTGACTCAGAGAGCAGGAGAGGGTAATGTGCCTGTGAGATGCACGACACCAGGTGAAGCCACCGAGTACAGTGAGAGAGGTTCAAACCACAGGGGAAGCCAAATGCCAGGCACTCACCTGAGTCAATCCACCAATCTCCTTCACAGACACATAGAGGCGATAGAGGTCCAGAGGTTTCCTACCCACAGCAGGCAGATTTGTCATGCCCATGGCCTTCTCCTCCGTGAAGGCCAGATAACGGTCTACCCACATCTTCCTCTCAGGCTCACCACCCAGCTCATACAACTTGGTGATCTTCTCATTGGTTGTAGTAGAAGAACTGGATTTCTGGAAGGGGCAGGTCAAGATTCTTAGGAACCAGTGAGATTCAACGCCTATGCTAAGGGTCTTAGAAGTCCCTTGCCTAGAGAGTAGTGATAAACCTTATTCTGGGGTAATTACTAACATTCGCCCTTCCTTTGCAAGGTTGAAAGACCAAAAGGAAGCTAGATCTTCTTCCCATAAGGAAGAAAAATACTAGTGACTATATATTACACATTGGGTGCTGTGCTAGATGCCTTTATGTGATAGGCATTATGAATTATCCTCCTCTTAAAAGAAAGCAGGCACAAGAAGACCAGGCCTAAGATCTCGCAGCTATTAAGCAGCAGGGCTGAGTGACAAATCCTTGTCTACCTGACATCAGCGTCACTACTATTCCCATGCTATTTACCCAGAAGCATGTTTATAGGCTGTTTCAGAGAACTCAAGAAATTCAAAATATGATCCTGAGACAATGGGATGGCCTAAAATGAAAAGAAACTCTATGTCCTCTCGAAAAAGGGTCTCCCACCTGTTTGAAAGGCTTTGGACAGTATCCTGTCCAAGACAGGGGGATGGCTAAAAGGGTCTGAGAGACAGAGGTGAAGGCCCATAGGAGGTGACAGCTATGTTTTTTTTCCTTCCTACTGTATAAGATTAAGAAAATGAAGTACAATAAAGAGTTGAAATGTTTCAAATGACTCAAATGCTGACCAGGTCCTCAGACTGCCACACAGCCCAACAGATAACACACTCAGGACCAACCTACAGGGAGGATAAGGACCCTAACTCCACATGCCTCATTTCCCCCTTGTAGAACATAGGGCACCAACCATTTCTGCTGCTCTGAGTAAAGGTCCTGGAGGAAAGGGGCAACTAGTTGCCTATGGCATATACCATCTATCATTGCATGAAGAAGGGGGTTTCATAGAGAATTCTGAACTATAGGTCTGGCATTTCCCCCACAACACACAGCTGTGAGAACATTATTATTTACGTCAGGTCCTCTTAGGCTAACTCAAACCTAATTCAATGAGCTATTATCCTGGGACCTTTCATGATAAGAAGAGGCCTTTTCTGAGATCTAGTTGGTGCTAAGAAAGGCTAGAGTCTAGTCATCCTCTTTCCTTTTTCCTTCCTATCACTGGAATCAATAGGACAGAAAGTTGAGAGGAGCCAAAATATAAATGATTACTTTGGATTTGGATTCTGTCTTGGGTGTCCCATCGGCCTTGTTGTTCATTTTGGTGGCTGGAGTTAACTTGACATCCCCAAGGCCCATCATCTCTGGGCTGGCTGCCATTCCTATGAAAGAGAAAAAAATTCTCAAGTTCAATAGGTTTGTGACATGATGACTGCTCTGGAAAAATTCCTTGGGGTGAGCAATGACTAGGACTTACCTGCTGAATTGTTGGCCATGGTTCCACCCATGGAATATGGGGGTCCCTGAGGGTTGATCATGCCAGCCATACTATTAATCCCTTGTCCATAGGGAGGTCCAGTTCCCATTATACCCCCTTGATTCATATTGGGGTAGCCTGGTGGCCTGAGAAAGAAGATGAAAAGTGAGTGTGTGTTGAGTGGTAAAAGACAGGGGGTGGGAGGGAGGGAGAGAACATAGTTAGAGACATGGAGTTTTCCAGATCTGGACTTGAGCTAAATCAGGTTGTATGAGCCAAGATCATCTAGTTAGGCTTACAAGGAAAAAGTTTATGGGCCCCCCAAAGCACAATCATGTACTACTTGACCTAGATATTCCCACAAAAGGTTCTAAGAGGGTTCAAGCTCCAAATGGGAAACTATAGGTCAATTTTAAAGGAAATGCTCCTTGAAGAATGAAGCCCTACATCTCTTACGTATCATCTCCCTCTAAGACACCTCTAAAGTCAAGCATGTTTGTCTCTCTCTATGCCAAAGGGTCTAGTTAAATGCTCCATTTTACCACTCTTTGTCATGTCAAACCCCAACCAAACTGGGGTCCTCAACAGCAAAGCACTTGGAGGAGCTTTGCATTCTTTCTTTATGGGGCCACTGCAAACTTCGTGCTTTCAGGATTCTAAAGTACTAGCCAAACCCAACTCTTTATAGTCAATCACCCTGTTCTACCTTGGTTCATCAATACTCCACTAAGATAAGAAGTCACTTTAAGAACTGTAGGCACCAACAACAGAGTACGCAGACAGAGCCTTCAAAAACAGAGGAATCATATTTAATGAAGTTCATGGCCAAGGAAGAAGACATGAATCTTCAAGTCATTAAACCAAATCACATGAGTCTTCTACACTTTAGCACCAGAATCAAATGCAAACTACTACATAAAATAGTAGAAGAAATGGCAACCACAACCCTGCTTCCTTTATTATTTCTCACACCACAGATCTAAGTCATGTATATCATTAAAAATCTTTTTGGAAACCAAGGAACTAGATTGACAAAAGAAATGAAGAAACTCTGAAGACTTATTTTACTAATCCAAATAACCTGTGCTTCATAAAGTTCTTTACATATATATAATATCTGGTAATGTGAAATTTAATACCAAATTAAGATGTTTAAGAATCAGTATTTTTGTTGTGTTTTTCACTATAAAGAAATCTAGTTTACAAAGAACTCTCAATAAAATGCATATTTACCAAGACGACATTGTCCAGCAATATCTCAATGACCTGAATGAGTATATAATTTATTTCCTTACACTGACCCCTCTTCACTCTGCAGGCCTTACCTGTTTTGGATAGAGTTGGCAGCAACATGCATGGCGACAGCAGTTTCTTGAGTTTTCCGATTCATGCCCCCTGGTGGGGGACACATCCCTGACCCAACCTGAGGTGGCATATTGGCCATGTTAGGGCCATAAGGGCGGTTGCCCATGGAGGCGTGACTCATTCTCCCTGGAGGGAGTGTGCCGTAAGGTGGGATGCCAGGCTGCCCATGCATCTGACCTCCAGCACCCATAGGGTTCATGCTTCCAGCCATGCCTGCACTGGGGTAGTTAGCATTGGGCAAGGCATTATAGTTTGGCTGCCTGGGATAGCCTCCTGGGAGAGGAAGAAGGAGAGAAGACGCAGAGACTTGGTTAGTGACTCATTAGCAACTCATCAATATCGCTCAAACTCTAAAACTCCAAAGATGATAAACAACAGGAATCATTTAATATTTGGTCTGGAAAGAGACCAACTTCATGGTAGCCTTTACCCCACTTAAAAAAAAAATGTAAAGAGGAGGCCAGGAGCATATAAAGGCAGTATTTAGTTGTCCCCTCATCTTAAAAAACACCACAGCACAGAGCAAGGCTTTGCTGCTATTCAGGCCCTTCAACTCCCAGAATTCTTTCCTTTCTATATACCCATCTTTCCTTCTTTCCCATCCTCTCTGTGCAAGACATTCAGCTTTAGTCCATCTAGGGCTAATTTTGAACAAAGATCCATTTTTTTAGGACTAATTTCCAAAAAAAAACAAAAAACAAAAAACAAAACACCGAGTATGATAACCAATAATTGCCATTTATTAAGTGTCTGTGCTCAATCTTAAGCTAAACACCATATCCTCATTCTACAGATAAAAAGGGCTCAGGAATATTCAAGGACTTTCCCATGGTGACAGTCTGCCCTACTTCAGGGCCTGGCCTTTGTGGATTTAAGGCAAAGAACAGTCCTATTCTTATAATTCAAAAAGCAGCATATCAGATAATGGACTATTTTCTGGTCTCACCTATATATACTCCCAACTGGGTAGCATACTCACCCTGTGGGCCATACTGACTCCCCTGGGGACCATAGCTCCCCATGGAGTTCTGCTGGTAGGAGCCCATGCCTGTGTGCATCTGTCCTCCAGAAGGCTGACGCGGAGATAAGGCCGAGCTGGGCTGCGGGGAACTGTACTGGGGCATCTGAGGGTTCCTCTGCATGTAACCTATTTGTGAGTAGTGGCCATACAGTTACTATCTCAGTACAATGGGAACAAATGCTTTCCCCATCCCAGGACTTCACCATCTACACTTTCTTTAGCAATTAATTGTATGAAGTCTCTATCATATTGGCTATATAACTGTGCCACTTTAGGTACCCTCCTAAGTGACACAGCCATCAACCAGATCATGCCAACTGTTTCCACAAAATGAGGGTCTGAATAGAAAAACAGCAATGACAAAAAAAAAGAATGGTACAGGATTTAAAGGTAAAGATTTGATGCTGAGTTTTAGCATTTGCTGACCAAATTAGGCACAATGTCTGTAGGGGGAACACAGTTCTGGAGTCACAATATGGCCAGGCCTACTCTTAACTTCACAACTGTTGCTGGGATTGTCCTAAGTTTCATGGTCATATAGTTCTCTAAAAGCTATTGCACAGGACAATCAAGTGTCAACCTTAGCCCTCCACCCCTCCCCCAAAGCCCAGGTTTGTACCTCGATCTTGGGCAATGCTCGATTGGTTCATGGAAGGATGCATGATGCTGTCCGACTGGCCACTGGGTGGCCGAGGTGGCATCTGGTTGCCTGCTCCAGACAGAGAAAGAAGTAAGCCAATCATCATGGCTAAGCCTGGAAATTCTAGCTAGAAGGTCAAAAGAGCTAGAAATGGCTCCTGGAAAGGCCAAGCACCACCTAGTATCACATACAGAGAGTTCCAAACCAGGGACTCCCATCTCCCTTCTTCAAATGCTGAAGGGAAACTTTGCAGACAGAAACCAGAGATGCTCTCTCTGCCAGTAGAGAGCTGGGGATCCCTACTATTGTTGTGGGCCAGTCCCCTTTTCTTCTCCCCAAACCCCAGCAGTTGAGGGGTACCTGGCACTGCAGCAGGCGAGAGTGGTCCTGAGCGAGACTGAGCAACACTGGCGGGAGAGCCAACAGGGGACGGGGAGGGGCCTCGGATGCCAGGCAGGTGAGGGGAGGTATGAGGAGAGAAAGGAGACTGAGCTGGATTACTCTGCTCTCCTTGGCTGCTGGAAATCCCTGATGTGCTCACTCCAGGGCTCAGAGCTCCTTCTGTCCCCATGGGGAGATCGTCTATTGAACCAGACAGATCCTGAAACATATGCACAAGGACATGGATTAGCAATATTAGGCAGACTCTTCTTCCAACAATCCTACTCACATGATTATCATTTTCCTTGAACAACCAAGAGCAAACACACTGCACATATTATGTAGTCATGATACTATAGCTTACAAATGGCCATATAGAAAATACTTTATGAAGACTCTGCGGGCCATATAGTCTTCATCACAACCACTCGACTCTGCCATTGTAGTGCAAAAACAGTCACAGATAACTCGTAAAGTTTTACTGGAACAGAGCCACATCCATTTGATTATTTGTAATAACAACTGGCTCACAATCTATAGTTTGCTGACCTCTCTGGTCTATCCAGCAGAAGCAGATCTAGTACTTTTATCTTCTGTCCCAGCCCCAATTTCCACAGTTGTAAGAGAGAAGTACTTCAGTAAGAATTTAGTTCTTTTCCAATTGTGAAGCTTTGCAAAACACTGCCAGGATAGTACCAGGAGCCACAAGAGTATGTTAACAAGTCTGGGCAACAATCACAGAGCTCCTCTCCATCAGATTATTATAACCTACATTTATAAGGACTTACTCCAAGTCACCATATTTTAAAATATAAGGGTTAGGAGGTGGGAAAGGGATATATTGCATAGGAAAGATAATTCTTAACTGTCAAGAAGGTCTTGGACTTAATTCTACCACCTGACTCACAAGAGCGATGAGTAAATGTTTACCAACTGGGGAGGGGGGCGGGGAGTTTTTTTTCTCTATCTGTAAATTTTTCAGTGAGAACTTAGTATTTATTTGGGGATTTTGTTTGTCTTGAAATAATCAGTATAGAGTTCACTCTGGGTTGGTAAACTCCAAGATTAGCAATCAGGGGCTCAATATGAAAAATCCACCCCACCTCCCTCAAAAAAAGAAAAAAAAATTACTCCAGGAAATGTACCCGCCCCAGACCCTCACCCCATGGTTATTCTCTAGCAATACCAGTGGCTCAATACCACATATTAATTTCAGACTGGGAAGGAACTGCACACTGAAGACAAGAAGAAAGCTTTGGGTATGGGCTCAAGTCTGAGAAAACCCTAATACTCAAATGGTTAAGAAAAGAGTTCTCTGAAAGAGAGACATCCAAAAGAGGAAGAAAATCCAAAAAGGCCGGATTTGAATGGCCTACTTCCACTACAAGCTCACCTTAGAAACATCAGTTCAAGGTGACTCAGACTCTGGAGTCTAACAAGTAATATTAGAGGTCAGAGGGCATTAGGGTCTCCCCTAGGTATCTAAGTTGGTCAGACCTTTTACAAACCAGCTGGTTACTTCACTAGGGTGGGAGCATTTCTGCTGAGTTCTATGGGAACAAAGCTTGCCCTGAGGCAAGGGAGGGAGGTAGGTGTGCATTTGTGTCTGCTGCCAGCTTTCAGTGTTAACTGAGAAATCAGAAAATGCCAGCTTTCCTATATGCAGACCTAGGACACCACAGCATGCTTTAAAAATGCAATTAGAATTAGTCCCAGCATGGAAGCCCTTCTCTAGGTAACATCTAAGGGTTTCTTCCCTCTCAAAGGACTAAAAAGTCCTTTCAACCTGGAGTTATAAGAGCCTTGGGTTCATCCCAAGAGATGAGGATTCCATCCCCATGTTTAGGGGCTAAGCTATATACCAGGGACACCTGGCCTCTAAGCCAGGGAAAGTAAACTCAAAGAGGCAGCATGATTACAAGAGGAGCCAGCCATGTATGCCAGAAAGGGCCTCAAAAGCCACTTGTTAAGCTCTAGTCTGTAACAGAAACCCAGCCCAATGCTCTGTTTTCGGGACCAGCAGGTTCCCTCAACATTCCTTCCTACAGTGTCCATTCTTTATCAAACCACCAGCTTCTGGTAATAAAAGCTACTTGTTTACATGAAAAAGAAGTCAGTATATTTTGGAACAGAACAGGAACCAAAGTCCACCTATAAGACAAGATCTTGGTTCTATTCAAATAGCTTTGAAAAATTAAGTGTCTTGAACATTTCTGTCTTTAATTTAAAAAGTAAAATATGAACATCCTCATGGTAAGATAAATACAGTTCAGAGAGTATAGATAAAGCCAAAGTCCTCCTTTGCTTTCTTTCTGCTGCCTTCGACAGAGGAGCCCCTGTTCAATTTGGTGTATATTCTTGGAGACCTTCTGGGAAACTGAGGAGGAAAAAGGAAAAAAGAAAAAAACCAAAAACAAGCCAGTAACCACTGCTACAGGGCCTGCAGATGCTCCTTCCAGCTACACTTCTGCTAAAAATCAGGCTCTCCACAGATCCACAAGTGAATGTCCTAGTCCAGCTAAGGGACTGCAGGAGCCTGAAGAAAACACTGGCAGCCAATGGAGCAGAGCTCTTAGGACCCTGGAGGCATCTGTGGTGACAAGGTGGTGGCTTCTTTCACAGAGGCACTCTGAGTAAAGATGTCAGTTTTGGTAAAGTGCCCTGAGCTCCTTGGAGAAAGAGAGGTAAATAAAACACTGTCAACAGTAGCCCCATGAAGGCTAGAATGCCTAGGTACAAAATAATTGGGAAAGAAGTAACATTAATCTTCTTATCTCTTTGATTTGGTTGGTTTACGGCCAATCTCTCAAATTGTCATTTTCATCATCAGATGGCAAATACTCAGCATGGGGGTAGTTGATTAAAAAAAAAATTAAGAACCAGAATTTCTCTCCATTATGCTATGATACTATATAGACTGAGGAAAAAGCAAGATACCCTTGAGTTATGAGACCAAGGCCCAGCTCTTAGTATTTATCAGTTCCAATCTTGTGCAAGCTGGTAACAAGCTGGGCTTTGGTTTCCACATTTACACAATTAGAAGACTGACAAATCTGAGTTTGTGACACCCCTGGGGCATATGCATGAAACTCTACTGGCACCATATGGTCAGGGCTATATTAAATATGCAATACCAGCAGCAATACCCTGACATAAGAGATGTGACAAAACAGGGGTACCGGGCTAATCACAAGTTAAATGTTTTTATTGGGAAATGAGAAGGCGTTGTAAGGGCATAAGACTCCAACACCCCCCCCCCGCCACCCCCCAAATCTACACAAACAGATATTGCTCTGAACTCCATGTCCTTTTATTGCAAAGGACACACCTCTGCTTTCTACCCTACTAAAAAGCCAGTTTTTCAGGTCTTTTGTTCCACAAAAAGCCGGATGTCTGGCTGTTGAGTCAGACCTCAATGTGCCTAACAAGTTTGGCTTTCCATAACATACTCATCACAGACAAAGTTCAATCAATCCCAGCCCCAATTCTCCGGGAGGTTGTGGGGGGGGGGGTGCTTTAGAATTCAGGACTCACATTCTCAGTTCTCCTGAAAGGGCGTACCCAACAGGTTAGTTTGTAGTAGGACTGCTGCAAGAATTACAGCACTGCCCCTGAAGTGGAAAGAGCTCTTCTCCTGAGTTTGCTCTCCTCTAAGCATAATCCTGCTGAGAGATGGGAAGTGAGGATCAGCCCACTCAGTGCCCTGCCAGTTCCAAGGAAGCAGCAGGGCCAGGCAGAGTTTCCTCACGTGTTTCCAACGTGTTTCATGCATTTTATTGCTCATCTACCATGCAGATCAAAAGCGCTGGAGTGGGTCCAACTATTTCGCACAGAATCTCACACTCCAGGCTGGCTACAGCCCCGAAAGCCTTCGTTTCTTCACTTGAAATACTGCCCAATGTTATTTTGGGATGTGACCTGATAGAGGAAGCCCATAGGGACTCCATGACGATAACCGTTCCAGCTGTGATTGGTTGCCCAGTCCCAGCGAGTGCCAGCATGGGTTTGTCAGGCTTTGCTGACAAACAGAACTCAGCAGCTAACACCTTCTCTTCACACCACAACAAAACCATGCCCGAAATCACACAATCTCATACCTCATTGGCGGGGCGGGGGGATTGATGGGGGGTAGGGGGTGGGAAGAGTGCTAGTGCTCACACAGGAAGGGCTGCAAGTTCTGACATGAACTGGCTGTTTGATGAAGTACATTTTCAAGCTGAAAGACACCAAATCAGTGTTGGACAAGGGGGGTTTAAACAATCCTCCAACAGAGCCTCATGAGGATGACATCAGTTCATTTTGCTGAGCAGATTAAATAAGATCAACAGGAAAATCTAAAGAACAGTCTTATGGCAATGCTCAGATTCAGGTTTTTCTTATAAACTTGGCTGAATCCTTGAGAAATAGAGCTTTTGTAACCCCCCAGATGGAGTTCTCATATTCTCTCAGTTGTGAAGAGCTTTTGCCAAGTTATGCTGACTACTACTACTGGCAGGGAAACCACCCACCAAGAGAGCCAGGTAAATCCTATACACATGCTTGTAGTGGTGAGAACCTTGCAACTCAGCCATCTATACTCACTTAAATGACGCTCCTTGAATGAAAAAGCACAGTCTGAAATGACCAAATTTGCACTAGCAATTTGTCAAGTATTTTTCTAGCCTAACATATCCATGACCATGGCAGAAGATGGCTGCTCTCATACTGGAGAATGGGAAGAAATCCTGATGAACACAGAGAAAGTTAGGAAACCCAACCCTTGAAGAAAAGCAGAAGGTAGGAAAGGAGGCAATATCTTCAACAAACTTTAAGGAAAAAAGAGTAAGACAAACTTAATTACATAGGAACCACTTAAGGCACATAAATTTGGGGAGACCTAGCTTTTCCATAAAACCTTCTTTAACCAACAAAGTTGTCAACGGTCAGGTAAAGAAGAGACTGCCTCTATCAAACACTTCTAAAAATATCCAGTACAATAAAGTTTCATCATAGGTGCTCTTTTTTTCCTCCTCAGTCTTTGCTAAATGGAAGGAAGGGCAATCTGACCTACCCCAGACTGGTAGGGGGTCCAGAGTATAGAAATGCTGTACTGTTCTTCCAATGAGCGGTCTCAGCTCAACAGATTAACTGGAATCCTGCCTAGAGACCAGACTAGCTAGTGCCAGCTAAAATGCCAAAAATGAATCAACATGCAGAATAGGCTGCCTCCTGCTGCTGGTGGTATTTCCAAGCCAGGGGTTAAGCAGGTGGTAACGAAGGGGAAAGAAAAGACACATAAGGCTGAGACCATCATTTTAGCTTAGGATCGATCAAGCACCACCTCCTGTTTGAACTACACTCACTATTTAGAATAGCATAAACTGCTCTAGGAAAGGCTCGAGAACTCTATTTCCTAATCTCTCACCCCAAGTTTCCAAAACACCTCATCAAACTCCTTCTGGGGCTATTCTTCTGGGGATAATGGATCATTTCTTCCTGGTACTTTCTGGCTGCCTGGTGAGGGGATGCACAGTAGAGAAGAGTCAAACTCTTCTTGACTTCAGAATGTTTTTTCAGGGCTTACCTCCTCCAAGAGAAAATTCCCTATATACACGTCAGAATTCAAAAATAAAGCTTTGAGAGACCAAATCTCCAAATTCAAAGAACACCGAAGAGAGGAATAAAGCAAGTCCCTTTGTGTCTCCCTCTTGAAGGGAAGAACTAACACACATAAGTGACTATCAAGAGTTGGATTCAAAGGTATGTGGTTGAATCACATTTAGTTCTCACAGTTGTCTTCTGATGTAGGTATCAACCCCATTTTAACAAAGAAGCAGGAAGCTCTGAAGTTAAATGACTTGCCAAAGGGCAGAGAGCTATTACACAGAAGAACTGGGGTTTAAACCCATATTCCTCTGATTACAAAGCCTGCACTCTTTCTGCTGTAAGGTGGAAGAAGCTTGCCACTATCGAAGGCTAGGCGCTATGCTCCAAACAAGGTCAGGCAACAACCTGTCTCAGTCTCCGGACATGCTGGGTAATTAGCTACCCAACTCTGACAGGCTAATCTCACTTAGCTCCTCTGTCAGGGAAAGACTAAAAACTACCAACTCTACAAGTCTACATGCTTCCTCTTTCTTAGCTACTCTTCCTATAAACCACTCTTGCTTTCTAAACCTTCTTTCACAGTTTACTTCAAATCAGCCCTTTGACCTTAACTCTCTTAATTTGAACTTACTTTTTCTACACTAAACGGTATAGTACTTTTTCTCACCTCTGGATCTTTAGAAGGGCACTTCATGTACAGGGAGGAGGGGGAGGAGAGAGCGATTTAGAATTTAAGGAGGCAAGCAGGAAATTAAGTTCCACGAGGGTAAGTAAGAAGTATCAGGTCTCTATTGGTATTCATATTGGATGTGCTCTAATCCTATTATCAAGCACAAGGGTATGGGAGAGGGGGCGGTGGCATGAGCAGGAGCCAAAACATCCCTGGGCTTTGAGGTGTCCTCATCTCAGGAAATTTCAAACTCTTGACACTTTCTTCCTCACCCAGCCCTGCAACCTTTCCCTTCCAAACCTGCAGGATAAGCGGGCCTTGTTTAGGGGCTCCATTCCCAAACTACAAAATGGTAAAGCTCTTTTCTGGGGGCAAAAACCAAGCAAGCTTTAATCCCCTGCCCATAGCCAGGCTCCAATGATGGGGCGACAGAGCTCTCTTTGAATAGAGCAGGGTGACCCATTTCCCAGCCAAAGAGGAGAAATGGGTAGATGACCAATTGCATGACACTGCACTTCAGGTGCAGCAACTACAGACTAAAATCATATTCTGCCTTGGAAACTTCGAAGATGAGAAAAGCTTTGTAGGGCAAAGCCTCCATAGTCTCTCCAAAGCTCCTCTAGGCCCAGTGTTACAGGACTGATGGCAATGTGCTGAATTTGTCCTTTTCCCATTAGCCTGTGGGACCAGAGCAAGGCCAGGCTATATTTTCCTGTTATTAGTGACCAGAAAAATGTCAGGCACCCAAAGGACTAAATGCTTGATAATGCTGTTCAACCAATAATCTACTCAAAAGCATACTCTTTAGACCCAATCTTTATTAGTCCTCTCTTTCCTTTAATCATTGCCCCACCCTAACTCTAGACATCCACATTGAGGGAGGGACGCTTGGATGCTAGCAACAAGGGAACTGACTTTGCTATCTAAAACTGAAAAGAGCATCCCGGAATGGGCCATGGCCACTTGGTAAGAGCTCTTGATAGAACTGCAGTGCAGGGAATGAAAGGCTGTAAAGGACGCTGTAAGGAGGTGGGGCTCTGTGTCGCTGGAGCAATTTCAATTTAATTAGAAAAATACAAGAACCTGTTGTTCTAATCCACCCCAGCAAAATCTCTTGAGGTGGGTCTGACCCTTTGGGTGGAGGCTGAAGGTATTGCTGAGGTGTAAAAGGGGAAGAAGAAAGATTGTTGTGCTGCCTGCATTCCTGCGGTATGAGCCCCTGCAAAGAGCAGCTCAGCCACTGCAGCAGCCATTGATTTTCCAGGGGTCGATATTCTGCTCCCACAGATCTGCTCGGCTAGAGGTTTAATCACATTGAGTGCTTCTGCTCAACATCTCTCCTGTACTTCCCCCTCCCCAAACCAATAAAACAAACACCATACATAATGAGAGTTGGCAATAGATAGATGGTGCTCCCCATAGCTGGCCTCCATCCCCAGAGAAATTCTAAGCACCACATCCAAAGGAGCCAAAGCTACATGAACAGTCCACAGGAAGCTGCAGGGGCAGATCCACAGGCTCCAGAGAACACTGTAATCCCTTGACCAATACTCCCATACAGATACCTCCTAATAATTCAAAGATAAAAAAGAAAAATGATTTACATTTAAAAACCCAGGTTCCTAATTCGTTTAAAAAAAAAAAAAAAAAAGATCCTAGAACTTCCACATGGCACTAATCAGTTGAAACCTTGCTTTCATTTGTCACAGTCCCCACACCAAACCTGCAAAATACCATGTTACCTACCTGACCAGCCTGACACACACTCCTCCCCTGCAAAGGCTTCTCATTTGGTCCAGGAAAGATGTGTCATCTAAGTCAGAAATCACCTCTTGACCAAAAATGCAGAGTGATTTAAGGGTCACTAACTAACAGATACTTCATTCCAGATGTGGAAGGAAGGAAGGAAGGAAGGAAGGAAGGAAGGAAGGAAGGAAGGAAGGAAGGAAGGAAGGAGAGAGAGAGAGAGAGAGAGAGAGAGAGAGAGAAAGAAAGAGAAAGAAAGAAAGAAAGAAAGAAAGAAAGAAAGAAAGAAAGAAAGAAAGAAAGAAAGAAAGAAAGAAAGAAAAAGATTGGGTCAGAGCTGGGCCTGGGTTAGAGCAGTCAAGAGCAGTGCATATTTATGGAATAGGACTGTTCTAATACCAGCAGGAAATGAACACAGTAAAGCTAGAGAAGGGAGAGAAGTTAGGAACTCCCAAACTTTCTCCAAGTCAGGCATTCCCTGTTAAGAAGGCCAACCACACAGACCTTGTTCCATCATGATCATCAGCTTGAATCCTAGAACTTGAGTGAGGAGGGCAGAAAAAGGGGAGAGGAAAGGAACACAAAAGAAAGCAGGAAATTAGAGTTCTAGGCATGAGAAGTATAAGGGAAAAGGGCACTGCCTTAGGCTTCCACCTCATCTGGCTGCTCCTCAGAATTATAGAAACCAGAAAGCACGCAAGGATATAATAATGTACATAACTGGGGAAGGCAAAATTGCCACTGTGCTGAACATATAGCTTAGACCAAGGTCTGGTCTGGATTGGATTGGATGACCTTCTTGGTTTGGTATTTGAAGCCCTAAATTTACATTTGCCAGTGGTCCTCTCTATCACAGGCCTACTGGCTTTTCTATCTGGAACTTGGTTTCTCTCCTACCTTCCCCAAAATGTCAGGAAATGACCTTCACTCATCTCAGTTAACAATAGTCAATATTCCTCCCAATCAAAGCTGGCCTTGAGGGATAGGTTTGCTGACTTTCACTCCAGCCTTCAACTCCTAGTTCACACCTTCAACAAGGCATGGTTTCTTAGCTTCCTTGGGAAACGTGAAATGGGAAGGAAGTGAGCTAACAGCTTGGAGGTGAGTTCTGTATCATAGGAATCAGAGATTATGTCACAATACCAGACAATTCCATGCTGATACCAAGTAGGGATGGTAGAACAGGTTCAGGCCACAGAAGTGGATGGAGCAAGAGATCAAGCACTGGTCCCCAAAGAGACAACACTAGATCACATACCAATTTCATCACAGCTTGCAGGTAGAATACCAAACACTATTACATGAGAAATATAAGAAAAAAATAACAGCTAATTCCATGCTTGATTTATCAGGTATGTTAACGTAGTTCCACACCTAGGGTTCTCTCCTCTGGATCAAGTTTAGAGGAAAAAATTCTCATTCTAGTGTAGAGTGGTTTCAGTAAGGATAACATTTCTAGGAGGACTTGGTTTACATATATTGTTCAAAAGCTCAACCCTCTGCCCCTGAAAGAACAGAAAAGAAATAGCTTGGCAATCATATCTGGGGCTGGCTTTCTGATTTTGGTTGGTCTTTTGGAGAACAACAATGGCAGCTTTGCAAAAAGTATCAAAAGAAGAGGAAGAGAAAGGGGGATGAGTAAAGGAAAGCCATTATCACCAAGGAAACTGAATTCATCCATATGTTGATTCAAGAATTTCAGAAATATCTTAGTTTTTTTGGGGGGGGGTCCTTCCTTCCAAAGTAAATGCTTTCTACATCTTCCTAGACAGTAGACCTAAATCCAGAAACTATAGTATCACTACTTTTGCCAGGAAATCTCAACCCTACATCTTTCCCTCCTTCTCTCACTCCCTCCCTTCCTTCTTCAAAGAGAAGAGAACATGGAAGACAAAAGTTTTTTTTTTTTCCTGAATATGGCATTCTTAATGGAGGGTTTGCTGATCGTTCATAGGAATTGGTCCTAATAGTAAAAGCACTGGCCTAGAAGTCAAGGAATTCAATGTTCCCATTTACTGAATGGCCTTGGACAAGTCCTTTACCCTTATGGGGCCTTAGGTTCCTCTTATGTAAAGTGGGGGGTGGGAGGGAGTGGTGGTGTTTGTGTCAGTGTGGTAAATATTCTGTGGACTAGCTCTTGCGGTCTCCAGTCTATTCTTTTCCTAAATGTAGTTAAAAAGCTGAAAACTACATTCCCTAGAATCCTTTGCAGATAGGTTTGGATACAATTAAGGTTCTACTAATTAGAAGCAGCTTCAAGATTAGATCAAAGTATGGCAGAGACCATATTTCTGTCTCCTTCACTTGTTTCTGCAGGAGCATTTTGGTTTCATCTTCCAGTTAACTGGGTGACGATTCTGGAAGCAGCAGCTGCTGCTGCTTCTTGATTCCAGCTTACAGATCCCTGGATAGCAGGTTTAGAGCAATCAACCTGATAGTGGCTCACAAGTAGGAGTTCCCCTGGTGGGTCAAATCTAGGTTTAAGTTCTGTTTCTTAAGGACAAGCCTAGAGGCTGCTCCCTCAATCCTTCTAACAGTTCTATAAGCCCAATTTCCGATATTAAATCCCTCTCTATTAAATATATGTAGGCCTAGGGTTCAGTATAGAGACCACTCTGTCTGATACAGTATTATCAGATGATCCCAAAAGAGTGGTTGTGAAGGAAAGAGAACACAATTATTCATAAAGCATATTCTCTGCTAAGCCAGTGTCTGCTGGGGAAAATAGGCAAGATGGGGGAGCCTTAGAACATTTGTCCAGGACAACCACCTTCACTCCTTCCCTTTTTACAACTTCCCTGTACCTTCTCCCTCCTACTACTCTAAGCTGTGAGGAGGTTGAACTGCTCACACAAGATGGAAGGTTGAGTCAGCACAGGCTTTCCTTTTCATCCCTATTTTCTCTAAAAGCTTTTACTCTGCTGAGGATAGCATTACCTGCCCAATCCAAAATAAGTATTCCCTGGGCTTCAGAGAGAGTTGGGCTAGAAAGAGTACCAAGTGATTTCCTCAGCAGCAGGAAATACGTGTTTATAAGCTCCAGGTGCAAAAGAAGCAGGGCACACCAGTCCTCACAGCCCTGTGCAGCTAATAAGTGAACATAAGTTTAGCGTGCACAAAATCCCAGCTTATCCTCTTATACCAATTTTTGGCAATCACTAGCTTCCTATAACAGGGTTTGGGACAAACTAAAAAACAAGGTCAAATCCAAGTGGTATGCTTGGGGAGGGAGAGGTGCTTCCCACCAGTCCTCAGTAGGTAACTGACCCCAGGAGCTCTCACACCAGAAGTAAGGGTTTTATTAGTATTCAGACTGAAGTTATTCCGAAGAAAACAAAAGGTTCCAGCAAGAGGAATCTGTGTGAGACACACAAGCAGGAAGCGGAGCTGAGCCACCAGTTACTAGAATAGAAACAGGAAATGGGCCCAGGAACAAGCATACAGTAATCTGCTGCAAGTAGCACAGGCTCCAGCAGGCACCAGGCAGTATCAGGGCCAGAGCAGCATGACTAAGGTGGAAAAGCGGATTGGCTAGCCCTGCCAGAGAACCAGCTTTCTAGAGAAGGGATGGCTACTTGCAGAGGGTGCATGCTGCTGTGAGCAGTCTGGGCAGATATGATAGGAGGAGGTGGGGATTTCCTCTTTTCCTTCTGCAGACTTTGTGAGAGCATCTGGGCTATAATTCAAGGGGAACAAGCACAGCTACACAGTCAGATATAAAGAAAACAAGTCATCAACCTCAGAACAGCCTAGCTTCTCTGGGTTCCAAAACTGCTTGTGGCATTTCTGATACTTCTTTGAAAATAAGCCATCAAAAACCTAGGCAGAAACCATTGGCCTTGCCTCATTCATTATGATGAAATGTGACGAAAAAGAACACAAATGGTATAAAATTAAAATACTTCAAACATTCTAATTTTTTAAGCCTTTAAAGGATGTGTGCCTATGGCCATGCCACCCTGAATGTGTCCGATCTCGTCTGATCTCCAAAGTTAAGCAGGATCGGGCCTGGTCTGGTTAGTACTTGGATGGGAGACCACCTAAGAATACCAGGTGCTGTAGGTGTTAAAAAAAAAAATTTGTCACTCCCCCCAAAAAACCTAGATGACAAAAAGCTGGTCCTCAAGCTCAGGTAGGTAACAAGAACCTAGGGGCTACTCAACAAAGGTTTAGTGAGTATCTCCTTGTTGCAGGTGTCAGATACAGACCTAAGTTCTCAAGCAGAGGTACCAGTATAATGCCACTGTGAAGAAACTGCTTAAAGAAAATGAGGAAGGAGTCCAGAAAGAAGGTATTCATTTCGGCTAGGTTTTGAAGCCAAAGTGGAAGTTTTCTGGGCATTAAAAAAGAGAACTGGCTGGGGCAGGGGGTGAAGAGAGTAGGGGATGGGAGGACAACCCACAATGACAACTTAAGCAAAAGAAAATGGCAGGAAGGACCAGGAGTTGTAAGGAGCTTAAGGTATACATACCTGTGTGGCTGGAAATGTGGATGGCTACACAATGTGGTCTGGACTGTAAGAATGGTGTGCAAGGGCCCCCAAAGCACCCAAAATACAACTGGTGGTGGTCTCCCACTCCCAACCTCCACACTCAGATTATTATTTAAATTTTACTAGACACAGTCGTTAAAATTAATTGTATTCCAAAGTCCCCAGATTTGAAAACTTTACACTCAGCTCTCAGGGTCTAAGTTCTTGCTTCTAAATTATTAGATAAATGATCACCTGGGGATCTTGCTAACAGTGTTGGATTCTATAAAGCTGGGGTGGGGCCCAAGAATATGCTTTTCTAGCAAGCTCCCAGGTGATGTCTGTGCTGCTAGATAATGGACCACATTTTTTCAGGACATGGATATAACTGATTAAAGTTAGCCTGAGGACACTGTGTTCTAAGAAAGGCACAGAACAGGATTTGCTCCCATCCAACACAAGGGGAATGAAAGAACCAAATTCTTGTCAACTTTCCATTGTTCGGGGTAATTTCCTAGTTGATTAGTTCCTCTAGCAGGCCTGCCCTATGGATCTAGCCATCTTCCCTTTCCCATCTCTTCTTATCCCTCAGCTGCTCTTTTCACAACTCATCTGTGTCTCCATCACAAGGAGATCTGGGAAAACAAAAGTGAAATGGAAACCTATTTAAACTCCTTTTAGGACAAATCTAATTAAATGCTAAATAGCAAAGAGGTTGATGCTTTTGGCTAAACATGAGGAGAGGAATGGATGGACCAACTCTTTCTTCTGCTGGATGGGAGGCTACAGGAAGTATCTGATATCAGATAGAGCTAGATTCAAATCCTGGTTCTGACCCTTATAGTTTCCTCTTATGTAAAACAGGAGTGCTTACTCAGTACATTTCAATTCCTGCCCTTCTAGGAGGATTGGTGTAGTCTGTAGCTCCTTTCCTGGCCTCACTCTTGCCCTCTAAGATTTAGATTCTACAGGAACAACATAGTTCTCTCTCATTTCTACTTTCCAGATCTCTGTAACCTAAACTCTCAGGGTCTGAGAACATCACAGTAGTAAAATACTGCTAATAGCTACTATGTTGTTAAGTGAAATCTAAAGAAGGGCTTGGAAAACAAAGTGATAAAAGAATATCTATAATTTAAGACATTAAAAATCTTAATCCTGTTCTCCACCTCACTCCTGACATCAATAACCTCCACACATACCTAAACAGAGGAAATAAGTATGATCTAGATCTTCAACAGCAGCCTCTAGGACTTTTTCAGTTAAATTCATAATGTCCCTTATAAGAGTGGTCCCTAAACTTTTTTGCACCAGGGACCAGTGCTCCTAGCGCTGAGGAGTGGCTGCAAACAGATAAAGCTTCACTCATGCACCAGCCCCGCCTCTCACCTCCTGCTGTGTTGTGTGGCCAGGTTCCTAACAGGCCATGGACCAATATCAGTCTGTGGGCCGGCAGCTGGGGATTCCTGCCTTATAACTCAGTGAGTGGCCTTGATTCCTTTCTCTCCTGACTCCTGAAAGATGTACTCATTTATACCCTAATATTCTGCCATCATCTTCACCCTGGTATCTATCTGCCTTATACATATATATGCAGGACTTGCGATGAAGCTGAAGGCATTTGGGCAGACTCAGCTGCCTCCTCCTTCAATGCCTTTCAAGAGTGCTTTTAATCTTGACACCTTTCCCTTGCTGTTTCATTTCCTCCAGTCCTCAGAAATCAGGTCCTCTCTCTACCTAAGAAGGATCCCAGTAAACTGCTTCATGAAAACCCAACTTTATATTTCTTGAAATATAAATTTGATGTGGCCATCTTCCTCCCTTCCTTGGTTTCCAAAAATATGACATGATCCTGATCCTCCTCCAATCTTTCCAGCTATATGCTGGAGTGCTTCTACATGGTAACTGCAGGTACTGTCCAGGACTCCATCTGGCTCATCTCTCCATACTCCATGGCCTGGGAGGCTTACACATTTTGTGGTTTAACTATCAACTACTATACAGACGACTCTCAAGCTCTATTCAGACTCAATTCTTGACTCAAATTTCAGTCTCCTCTATCTAACCAGTTACTAAACATTTGTTTTTAGATATCTCGCTAAAGGGAACTTCTCGAAGATGAGTTTTCCTATTAATCTTTCTATTTCTGTCAATGAGATTTCTCTCTTTTCCCCACCAGTCAATCAAGATCATTAAATTTTCTACCCGATAGAGTCTACTTATAGTCAGTGTTGTAGATTCTTTCCTGCACATCTCATGACTAGGACTATGTAGCTATGCAAATGAGACAGAGGTGTAGAACTCCATACATCTTGCCGAAAGTATTTCAACAGTTTAACGTATCCCCTTTCAGACTCTCCCTTTTCAAACCATACTACACAACAATAGGTTGTTTTTGTAAAACATTAGTTTTATCATGTTGTAAGATCAAATCCAAGTGCCTTGATTATTAGCCCATCAGGGTCCTAACCCGTGATCTAGTTTTCCTGCCTGACACTCCCCACCCCAAGAAGCTTGATCCTGACCAGCCCCCCAAACATCATCTATATTGCACCCCAGCCCCACCTGGCCTCTGTTCAAGCTGCACTTTTCCCTTCCAGCCGCCCAAGTACATCCATACATAGCTCACTCTAAATTTCTGCCATGTCTTTCCTCAATTATTTAGACATAAATGGATCACTGACTTCATCAAACTCTGATAGCACTCTGTAACATTCAGATGCATATTCTTCTATTTATTTCACTAATGAAACAGAGCAGAATTCTTGAGAGTAGTGACCATGTCATATTCCAAAGCACAGATTTAAGAGTTCAGGTTACCTCAGAAGTCACCAAAGTCCAACCCTTGTCTAATGCCTACTTGCCTTCTATATAACATCCACAGCAAACAGTGC
The DNA here is from genome assembly GCA_028627145.1 of Eidolon dupreanum. Lineage (NCBI taxonomy): Eukaryota > Metazoa > Chordata > Mammalia > Chiroptera > Pteropodidae > Eidolon > Eidolon dupreanum. The sequence goes on along the minus strand of CM053502.1, from coordinate 13,048,665 downwards.
ACGCTTTACTCCAAGGACAGGGAACCTACCTACTCAAAAAAAATTTTTTAAATATCCTCATCCTCCAGATTACAAAAGAACTTGTATGTCATCCTTGGACTTAAACCTACAAGCAACAGGTAGCGAGGGCTTTTAAAGCAGTAATGTTAGTAGCCAGGTTTGATGTTTTAAGATGATCACTCTAGTAATTATGTTGAGGACAGACTCAGAAGGAAAAGAAACAACAGTCAGGAGACTGTGGCACGACATGAGGTGAAAGATAACAGGGGCCTGAAAAAAAGCAGTGGGGAAGGACAGAGGAAAGCAGATTCAAAAGCCATTACTGAGGTAGACTACGATTTGGTGACCAACTTATGGAAGGGATCCAGTAATGGTCGTCAGAGAGGAAGTCTCCCAGGGAGATGCTGACAGTGCAAAGGATGCCTTAACTCAGGAATAAACTGCACTGAGGTCGCAGCTGCAGGTCGTTGTTCTCTCTCAAGTCTCTTCTTTCCACCATTTTCAACCAACAGTCTTTCCTCCAGGTCATCAAGAGACAAACTGTGGTGTAAGTCGCTATCATTATTCAAGTTACTACTGGCTTCCTAGTCTGGTAATTTTTTGCTTCCCTTTTCGAAGGACTACCTAATCTCACTATTATTCAAGCATGGTATCTATCTGCAACTTCAGCACCACCTGAGACCTTGCTGGAAATGCAAATTCCTGTGTCCCAGCATACATCTACTGAGTCAGAATCTCTCTGCCTAGAGGTCAGTATGTTTTAATTAATCTCCAGATGATTCTTAACACATGCTAAAGTTTGAGAAACACAAATTTAGCTGACCTCTCCAGATCAGGGCTTTCACTCCTATATCCATTTTCTACCAATGAATGGAAATCCTATCCTAGGTACACTTTTAAGACTAAAATATAAATTTACATTTATATTTTAGGAAAATATAAATGTAGGAAAATTTGGGAAGCATTCATTTTTCTATGAAAACTATAAACTTGACTTGGAAGACTCACTTAAATAGAAGCTTTTAAAGATGCAACTCCAGGTCATTCTCAAAAAATGACTATAATAATGAAGTCATATACCAATTTTCAGATTCCCTTAAATATTCTGCCCCAAAAGAAAGAAAATTAAAGAGTTAATGAAACACCTGGAGATTTGCTCACCCACCCCTTATAAGAAGTTACAAGGTATAGTGGTAGCTGTTTTACAAGATAGATGTCAAATCCTAATCCCAACTTTTTCCTAAGCCACTGTTAGGAAGTACAAATAAATCAATCTATCCTAAAATGGAGTTTGGGCCTTCCCATAACAGTCTGTGATATCTGCCTTGCCCTAGCAGTGAAAACAACAATCTGGTAATATGGTCGTGCTGTCCCATCAGAAAAACTTTCTAGATGAGCAATGTAATGGATACAGCTCAGGTTCATTAGTTCAATGAGTTGGAGCCTACTACATACCAGGCACTATACTGGCAATGAGCAAGCAAGACAGAGCAAGTCAGCCTTCAACTGAGCTTGCATTAAATAATGTGAAATTACACTTGAGTTAAGCATCGATAAAAAGCATGGGTATTAAGACAATCTATTATAGCAAAGGAACCTGACTTAGTTTGGACTAGTCAATCTTTGCCAAGGCTGCAAATCAGAATTACCAGGGACGGCTTCTAATATACCAAAGCCCAAGCCTCACCCCAAATCAAACCAATCAGAACTTTGTAAACCCTGGTTGTTGATTTTAAAAATCATTCTCTCCCCAGGTAATTATAACATGCAGCCAAGGTAGAGAACCACTGGTCTTGGGAGTCATGTGACAGGTGTTGGGGGCACAGTGGTGAATAATATAGTATCTGCCCTCCAGGAGCTTACCATCTAGTAGAAGAGACCCACATAAGTAGAGGTGTCAGCAAAATCCTCTGGCAACATGGAGCAAAAAAGCCTCACATATAAGAGGGTGCTTCTCTGGGTCTAAGGATATGTGAGGCCAGAGGGCTATATAAGGTGTTTTCACCTATGCCAGCAAGATTTGGTTTCTAAACATGAGTACTCAGACACTGAATTATTCTTTGTACTTTTTTATGTGTCTTAAATATTGCAGGTTTTAAAAAAATAAAAATTGCCTTTAGTCAGTGAAGGCATCATAGAAGTTATTTAAGCTCTTATTGAGGAAGGAGTTTTCTGAGGAAATGATCTTGAAGATGTCGTCTGAAATATGAACTGGAGGAGTTCAAAAGAAAAGTATATTAGGCGAAGAGAAAAGTATGTGCAAAGGTCTGGAAGTAGAAAAAAGCATGAGGCCTTAGAGAAACAGAAAGCTGAGGACAAGACAGAAAGTGAAAAAGGATGAAGTAGAGGTTCTCAAAGTGCTATCCCTAGCAGCATCAAGGAATCTGTTAGAAATGCAAATTCTCAGGCCTCACTCCTGGCCTACTGAGTCAAAAAGTGGAGCAGGAGGGGCAGGGGAGGAGGAGAGAATAGCCTAGGTAATATTAAGGATTTGAGATTTTATTCCAAGATTAATGAAAAATAATTGAGGTTTTAAATAGAGGTATAACATAATCAGAATAATAGCAGCTAAATAGTTTGGCATTAATAGTTGAGCAAAAACTCTTCAAAATCTAATTTTTGTAATAATCAGGATCAGAAACCATACAGAATCTTTAAATCAAGGGTCTCGCAATGCCTTTAGGGCTAAGTGGTAAGGTGAATGAACGAATGAAGAGGGGGATGCAGAAACTGGAGGACCCACCCTCCAGTCAGCCTAGCACCTGGTCTAGAGCCAAACACAAGTCGGTGTTTGAGAGAAGGAATATACTGGCAAATCTCAGGATCCTTTTACAGAGCTGCTCAAAAAGGGAGAGGGCCCTTTGTAGGGAATCTTGACTTCTTCTTTCTTCAGATGTGTCTGTTTCCCAGCCTGGCTAGGCAAATCTTGCATCAAACCAAAATTTCAAAGAAAAATTACCTTTTGTTTCTTGCTCCAAGCAGCAGAAGGATAAAAAGCAATTCAACAAACAAGATGCCAATAATCTAGCCAGCTTACCTCCCACATGGAGCTTCTACCACAGAGCAAATGACCCATAGTAGAATGAATCTATAGTAGAAGCCTGAACTTGGGAATGCTCCTTGTGATAGGCTGCCCAGGAACAACCGTCCCTTGGGTCCAAGAAGCTGCCAGTACCTTCACTTCAGTAGGTCAAATCAGAAGCTTTTAAATCCAATAGTATAAAGCTCTCAAGCCCTTAGAAAACACTCAATGTGTTTATATGCTAGGCTTCTCAAGCCTAAAAAATACCAACTATAGTTCTGTCAAAGGGTCACTAGGAGCAAGCAACAACTTTCTGATGGGTACCAACTTACAGCACTGGCAGAAATCCATCAATTCGGGTTCTTGCCCCAATAGCACCTCACCCAGATTTAGCCACAGACCACAGATGACGAGGGAGTGGTCGCACATTTCTGACTAAATCAGGTTAAAAAGAACATTTCAGTGAAGGTCAGGATGCAGAAAAGGATTGCAACACACATTAATGAGAAGGGAACAAAGCGAAATTACTTTATTCAGACACTTTCTCCCCCAATTTCTCAGCTGAGAAAGTCAACAGTCTCAAAAGTTCAATCTGACTTTGGCTAGTCATCCTGGCTGCAAAGCCAGTAACAGGTGTGGAGGGACTCTACAGACCTTGCTCTACGAAGGTTATGGCTCAGAGATTTTAAGGGGAAACTAGGAGAGACTTCATGATGATGAGAGTATCTGCCTCCTACCTATTCCTTAAAGATCCAGAAACCATTCTGTCCTAAGTGAGACGAACTAAAGAGATAGGCTTCTATTCCAAGCACAATCATAATTTTAAGACTCTTGTCTATGCATGTGTGGATGAATTTTCTACTTCCTAACTGAAACAGGATTTGTAATGGAGGGTTTGCTACCTACTGCCTTACTAGATTTCAGAGCAGCTCATCTTATTCATGTGCCCAGGAGATTAATTTTCAGAATCTGAGTGACTTGCCACATGTAGTGGCAGAGCTAAGACTAAATGTTCCCAAAACCAGCCTACTATTAAATAGTTGGTGCCAAACTGCCTTTCAGGTATCAAGTACAATGCTTATGCCCTGGGAGATGATGATGGTGATAGGTAAAATTTATGAAATGCCTACAATGTACCAGTACCCTCTCTATATTAACCTCTTAAATGTTAGTAACAACCCCCATGAAGTGGGTATTTTTAGGTTCATTTTACAGATGTGAAAACTAAGGCATGGGGGAGGTTAAGCAACTTGCCCAAGGCTCAGAGTTAGTGGCAGCGTCAAAATGCAGACCCAGGAGGTCTAACTCTAGGGCCCAAGCTCTTAATTAACAGACTATACCGCCTTCCTCAGGATACGGTCAGTCCATTCCATACACACTAATCAAGCATCTGGGCACCAAGCACTCTACTAGACAAAAGCACCTATTCACACAAAACGCCTGCCAGAAAAACTGCTTTTATTCTGCCCATGCTCAGTGTGATGATCCATGTTGAATGTACCCCAGAGCCTGCCTCTCTTCGCTAAACACTAAGACAAAAACCTAAAAACTAAGCCCTTGATAGTAAGGTAAACAAACAAACCCACAGACTTCTCTTAACTTTGATGGAGAGCAGACAGTGCTTCTTCCAACATCTCCATTCTTCTCTGTCCCTCACCCAGGTCCATGCCTATAAGCCCAAGATTTAAAAATGAAAACAAAACAAAACAAAACTCTAAACAGAGATCACAAACCTATTTCCTGGGCAGGAAGCCAAAATAGTCACTCTACAAGGTCAGTCCATAAATTCCTATTCAGAAAGTTGAACCTGGATTCAAGGACTAGCTCATTGTTCATTTAGCTTAATATCATCAAAACATCCAACCAGAAACTAGTTTTCTTTGCTTTCCTCTCTGCCCCCATCATCTTGTGGAGGGTGGCAGGAATACTCACAGGCAAGCTGGAGGGTCTTGACTGAAGATTCATGTTCATATCTTCTTGCCCTCCTTTACTGGAGGTCATTGAGGGGGTTGAGGATGCCTGAGACCCAAATGAGTCTTGAGATAACTCCTAAAACAAGAAAAACAAAGGTTGTGAAGGCCTAAACCAGGAGAAATTTATTCATGGTGAAAGGGTTACAGGACTCTCTCACACAAGGGAAGCTGGGTGCAATAAACTGCCCAATTGTGCACAATACCATCTGAAGGCAGAAAAATACAAGGTGTGGATCTCCAGACAAGAATGTCAACAGCGGATATAAGACTTTCTGATGGCACTACTGACCATTTATCATCACCCCTTGGGGTTAAATGCTAAAGTCGTCTAACTACAAGTTATGTCTATCAGGGAATGAGGCCAATTGATTTAAAAAACAACAGAAAACTCATGTTAGAACCTTTGCATTAAAATGACTACCATTTCCTTCAAAGACATCACCTTGGTATGAGATATTTTTCCAACAATGCCACCAATGCACAAAATCTTTAGTGGATCTGTGTTATCACTCAGTCATTTCTCCTCTTTTTGTTCTTTAAAGAATAAAGCCCAAATTGTTATTTTTAGTCTTCATCATCTACCTTGTTCACAGACATGGCTACAAATGAATTTTAGCTATTTCCAAAAATCATATCCACCCTCAAAAAATAAAAGGATTTGCCACCACTGAGAATAGTCTGAAGGGATCTAAAATATTTTGAGCAACAGCAGAATGCTATGGCAGCCAGAACGAATGTACAGTACAGTCTCCTAAAATGATTGCTTTAAAAAAAAAAAAAAAAAAAAAAAAGCCCGAACTTACTTGGATCCTCAAGTTCTGAATGCTAGTTAAAAAAAAAAATTAGTCCTATTATCTTCCATTTATCTGTCTATGCAACTTTCCATTGCCCTATTTCTTTATCAGTAAAGAGAGCTACAGGTTTTTATGCAGTTAAGGTTATGTCTTTATTAGTTCGATCAATCCAGTTAGCATGTTTACCTAGAATTTAATTGGTTTTTAAGTGCACTTTGGAGAGCCAATTTGTATGGCAAAGTTCTTATGACACCAACCACCAAGCTGTCTGTGGTCACACATAGAGAAGGGAAAGAGGCAGAAACATCTTACCTGTGGTGGAGGGAAGCGTTGCTGGGAATAGGCAGTTTGCTGTGACTGCTGAGACTGGGGCTGAGGGTATGCAGCCTGCTGGGAGAGCGTCGAGGATGCTGGCTGCTGAGGTTGCTGCTGCTGGTAGGGAGACTGCGCCTGCGGCTGTGAGTAGGGGGGCTGGCTCTGGGGATGCTGCTGGGTTGTAGACTGCTGGGAGGGGTATGGAGTTGGAGATTGTTGATGTGGAGGTTGTGATGGCTGCTGAGAATATGGAGGCTGAGCAGACTGGAGCTGTGGTGGCTGAGACTGTTGTTGCTGCTGATATGAAGGTTGGGCATGAGGGGTCTGGGATGGTGGTTGCTGGGAGTAGGGTGGCTGCTGCTGCTGGGGGTGAGGACTTTGCTGGTTGTAATATGGAGTCTGGCCCTGCTGACCATACCCACTGGGGCCTTGTTGTCCATAAGGAGGAATCTGTAGGAAAGGAAAGGATACTTTTAAACAGTGACTCTTCTGGATGAAGAAAGGTGCGATATTCTGTCAAAAGCTATGCCCTGAGAATGGGTATAGAAAGTAGGCAAGCCAAGCCTTACACTTGGAAGGCCAAAGGTTTTTCTACCATCCTTGTCTACACTGAGCCAGGAAGAAGAGCCAAGCTGGGTTACTAGTTGGTTTGTTTACAAGTAGACTGCATTCATTCACAGAAAATTTAACGATACTTATTATTTGGGCAACTCATAAAGTTCAAGAGCAGCTGTTTTCACCAATGAACCTACTCTTTTTTATCACAGCCTAGACTGTTTTTATAAGCACTAGGAATCTGTATCCTAGTCACAATGAATAGTCAACAGCAGCTTGGCTCAGCCAACTGAAAACCTAGGGTTTAATAATCCAGACAGTGTGCAAATCACTAAGCTATTCTGGTTCTCTTTTTCATTTAATCCTCATTCAAAAATATTTGAGAGCCTACTTGCTTACTTGTACCAGGCACTGTCCTAGGCACTGGAAATACATTTGGTAAGTAGGCAAAAACGAAAAAACAATAACAAAAAAACAACAGCAACAATATCCACCCCATCTCTCCATTCTCTTATTGACAAAAAAGTGACAGTATCCCATTTTTTATATTTAAAGGCATATTTTGCTTAAAAGTTTTAAAGTAAATTTTGATTTTATATTTGTCCCTCACCATTATCAGTATGAATATCACTAAATATAAATGGTAGAAAAAGCTATCAAAACAAGAAATGACAATAAAAAGATAATGGTGCGGATGGCCAAACAAAAGGAGGGAAATCTTAACCTTTTTAATGGCACTGTTAACATCTTCACTATTCAATCTTCCCTTTTTCTTCTACCCCCAGTTCCTCCTAAACATTCATTTTGAACCAGACGGCTATATGTTGAAAGCCTTGAGAAAGGTGAAAGGCCTCTTCTGTCCCCAGGGTATATGTTATGGTTCTTCTTGCTAGCAGTGGTTAGGTGCTCAGCCACTGCCTTTCTTTCTACCTCCTTCAGAGATTATCACTCATTGAGTACAAGCAGGCCAGCCAGGTCAAAGAGGACAAGATATGTACAGCCTGTGGCCAGGGAGCAGTTAGTTTTCCTTCAAGCACACCTGGGATGGTGCCTACAATCTTGGCCTTGTAAGCAGAACGCTATAACTAACTGGGCCAGTTGGCCTATCCTTTTTTCGAGAGGTTTGGAAGCCAAAACGCATTCTGATTCTATAGCTCAAGACCAGATCGTAGACAGATTAAGGCTTAAGGTAATCAGAGTCACCTGCTGTGCATAAGAGAGGCCGCCCATGGTATTCTGTGCCCGGCCCTGCATGGTCATAGGGTACCGCTGCGGGGTCTGGGACCCATATGGCTGTCCTGGGTACCCATGTCCTTGCTGCGGTCCTGATGGAGGTCCCTGTTGTTGCGAGTATGGGTTAGTTCCACCATATGGCTGAGGTCTCATCTTGCCCATCTGATCCATAGGACTGGATGGCTACAAAATAAAGAGCATCTCATTAACCTGAAGCTTCTGTGGCCTTGGGCCAATATGAACATAAACCCAAGCATACAGGTCTATATGCCACATAGGAAAATGGTTACTATGAAAAAGTAATGATATAGACCTTGTAACCCTTGGGCAAGTCATTTAACCTTCCTCAGAACCTTGACTTTATCACACGTGAAATGAAAATACCACCAGTTTGTGACATTATGTTATAAGCTATTTACTACTAAGCGTGGTACTACTCGAGATCCAAGGGACAGGTCAGGTGTGGAGCAATGAATATATACTCTATGGTGTACAAAATCAGGACAAAGGCCTTGCAGTTGGGAGAGGATGGTGCTGCTATACTCTGCCATGATCTTGTTCAACACCAAAACTGATGCTTCAATAGTGTGGCTGGTAATTCAAATGCATAAGCATCTAGATGTTTCTATCCTTTAAACAGTGGAATATTTTTTCCTTGCACATCTCTAGCTTGTTTGCACTACAGCATGAATACTGAAATTTATGCTTTCTTCCAAATGGGTGTCATGGCTAAGTTACATTTGTTGAGGGAACTATGACTTTAGATTTTAGAGCCTTGTGCATCTCAAATGAAAAGTTCATCTCCTTTAATATTCAAGAGTTTGTGGGTATAAGGAGGATAGAACTTTAGTCCCTTTAAAGAATAAGATACAGAAATATAGCATAGCACCAATGATAAAAGTTCAAAGTCCAATTCACAGGTATTTGGCTACAAACATAGCTTTCTTTTAGCTCTTTGTGGAGCAAAAGGTTCAATGAGCTCATTCACTTTTTAGCATAACTTTATCCTACTGGAGCCCCAGCACACTTTTCCCTGCCAGAATTGCCTACCTATATCTATTGGTGATATGGACAGATGTGGAGAGTTTCTCAAAGCACCTTAAATAGAGACATCCAAGTTGGAGAGAAGGCCTGAATCTGACAAAAACTTGAAAACTGAATCTTAAAATGGGGGGTGGGGAGTAGATATTAATACTCTGGGCCTGAATATCATTAATTCTCAAATTAAGAAGTTCAGTAGTTCTCAAACGTTAGCATGCATCGAAATCACCTGGAGGGCTTGTTAAACCACATATGCTGGGACCCACCCCCAGAGTCTGATTCTGTAGGTTCAGGGTTATGCATTTCTAACAGTTCCCAGGAGATACTGATGCTGCTGGTCGAGGGACCGCACAGTAAGAACCAAAGGTCTAGTAAACATACCTAGGGTCCCTTCTAGTTCTGTTACTCCATAATTAATAAATTATAACTTAAAGTTTATAAGACCTTAAAAATAATAATAAAAACCCCTCTGAAATAAGGGGAAGCAGTAAAACAATTAGTTCTCTGTACATGTCTTTTTGTTTTTTGGCAGACCAGTACTGGTCTGTGGCCTGGGGGTTGGGGACCCCTGATCTAGAGAAACACTACTCAATAAAATTTTCTGGGATGTGTGACTCTTAAGTACTCAAAATATAGCTACTGTAACTGAGAAACTGAATTATTTTTATTTACTTTTAATTAAATTCGAATAACCATATGTAGCTAGTGGCTATCATACTGAACCACACAGTTCTAGAACAATGCTCATAAGTCATTTTCATCTCTCTCTGCTCAACAATAGCTCCAAACTTCTTCCCTACTTCCTACTGTACACATCTTATATGGTATCACACTGAAAGACCAAAGAGCATAGAAAATTGAAAGACTTTGATTCAAATCCTAATTCTATCACCGTTTGACTTTGAACATACCAGTTTTTAATCTAAAATACACATAACACACTTCACACAGTGCCTGGCATTTAAATGCCCAATAAATAGTAACTACTATCAATAACAATAAATATAGTGCTTCTGCCTGGCTCTAAAGCACCCCACTGCATCTACAGTTCTATATATTTTGTCTCATGCCAAAGTCCCCCACATATGGTACATGCCCAGTTCTACGCAGTGGTACCCTGTCCTGCCCTTTGATAACAATGGCTTCCACTAGCAGAAACCCAATCTTTCAACATGAAGCCACTACCCACTTCAGCACACTCTGATCCGTCACATTTCTAAATGTCCTAGGGTAAATTCAGTCAGAATCATAAGGTTTAGCACTTAGCTGTCCAGCAATTGACTGCATCTCTCTAGACTAAGTTCTGGGAAGCCAGAGATCAGGTCTTTTATTTTTGAAGTCCCTGCAAAGATCCCAAGTGTAGAGCTAGGGCTCAGTAATGTCAATGTGCCAGACTGCCTTACTACAATAAGTGGGTAGGGGATACTATGGGAAGAAAGCCCAAATCAGTACAGTATAGAGAATATAGTCATTAATATTTTCACAACTATGTATAGTGCCACGTGGGTACTAATCAGGGGAATCTCTCTGTATATAAAATTATATAAATGTCTAACCACTATGCTGTACACCTGAAACTAATATGTCAACTGCAACTGAAAAATAAAATTGAAACTAAAAAGAATTGTGAAGTCATTATTACAAAATATAGAATTTAAACTCCAAAAGAATTTTTTGTAGCGTAAATACTGTGCCTACTACTAAGGTTAAATTATATTGAAATAGGAGTAAAGAAGATTTCCTATAAATCCATAAGAAATACATTCAAATACCATTAAAATACAAAAAAAAGAAAGAAAGAAAGAAAGAAAGAAAGAAAGAAAGAAAGAAAGAAAGAAAGAAAGAAAGAAAGAAAAGAAGTATATATAAACCATCTAGCCATAGGGTCAAGGGGCACCACCCCAAACCAGGTTATGACTTTGAGGGCAGGAAAAAAAAGTGAATTGAACTGAAAGAAAAGAGGGGAGGGTAAAATAAACAGCCAAGGGAGAACAAGCACACTTTTGAGAAGAATCTTAGTGCCATCCTATACCAGAGAGGTCTTCAAACTGTATAGGTATCCCCAGACACCCTGCTTAAAAACAAAAGGCTACAGGCAAGTTGCCTTTTCCTCCCTCATAACAGGAAAACTGCACTTCCAATCAGGGACAGCTACTTACATGGGGGCTAGTTAATAAAGGGTTTGATGATCTTTCTTTCCACTTTAGGAAATATTTACAGGCCAAAAATAAACATAACTCAAAAAAATTCTTATTCTAAAAAGAAAATTAAGACATTTCCCTTTCCTGAACATCAGATTTATGACCCCCCCCCCTTTACCAAAAGGTTAGAATCAACAGAATATGCAGTTTAGCAAACTAAAATATATTTGGACTCCAACAATCAGATTACTCTGTTCTCATGTCAAACACCTGCTCCTATCAGAGGGGGAGGTGGGCAGGGACCTATCTCACACTTCTGACGTTTAAAACCATTGTGAAAGATTTGTAATTTGCAGCTACAGATGAAATGCCATCTTCAAATCTCTCCATAATAGAGAATGAGCCTTAAATCTTCCCTAATCAGTTTATTCGAAAGTAGCAATTTCAGACCAGAAAAATCCCTACTATACACAAGATACAAAAGCCAGTATCAGTAGTCTGCAGGCACCAAGGAAAAGGCAACGGATGGGAAATACCAAATCCAGGCTGCAAAGAGTCAGAGATTCCTCTTTAGGAAAGACAGAGAGGAAATCCTTTCAATGGGAAACCACAGCCGTAGATTACTGTGATTATACTTCAAAAGCAAAGGCTCTGCCATAAAGACACATAATTGAGAGGGAAATGCTGCCCCTGTGATCTGGGAAGTGGGGCCCCCTGCTATATACTCTCCTGCATTCATAAAAAAAATAAAAATAAAAAAGGGCTAGGGCCACAAGCAAACCCCCCTCTCCTATCTCTATCCACCACTTTATCTCTTTCCAGATCACTGGCTGTGTTACAAACTGCCTGCCAAATGAAATGCATCAAAAGATGCAGTTTAGGGGCATCAAAAGCAAAGATGTCTAGCAAGCTGGTCCCTCTGAATGTATCCAGAACAGTTTGCAGACTAACCGACTGCACAGAGTTTCCCTGTTCCAAGCAAATGGAATTAAAAGCCCCTCCAGACCAGTGCCCTAATGGTATTCCTTCTTATTGCACCAAGGAAAGCTTAATGATCCTCAGGTTGCTGAGATATAACAGAATGGACTTCAAATTCTCCAACTCCTGACTATGACCAATGATTGAGAAGAAAGTGGAGAAGGCGCCAGGGACTCAAACTTCCCAGCAGAAAGCTACTTTCACCAAAATGCACCACACCATGTGGCAGTCCATCGGGAGAAAGAAACTTCTTAATTTTCTTGAAGTACAAGTCTAACTAAAGAAAGCTCCAGGCTTTGGTCTCAATACAAATATGGAGAAAAGAAGTGACCGGGCAGCAATTGGAAGCAGTCAAGGTTTGAACTGACAAGGACGTGAGTAGAACTGACAAGGACGTAAGTAGAGAGTGATGGGCCAGGGCTGCTGAAAAGGTGTCCATCATAAAGAAGTCTTGACTATCACTTGTTCTGTCACCCTAAATGCCACCTAGTTGGGGCCACTAAAAACTTAGAGCCATAATCTTGGATTTTAGACATTTACACATTACTTCTTACTCCTTGTGCTTTCCATTTATTCCTGGCCAGATTTGTTGTATGACTTTTAATAATAACAATTTTTTTAAAAAGCATCTCTGGCTCTTTAACCGAAAGAACCCCCTAATTGATTCCCACAGTAATTAACCTGCATTTTACCTCAGAGAGCGGTAGTTAAGGAAGTCGGCACTGCTATTTATAACTCATCTCAAATTGAGGGCAGACTGCCTAAAATCTAACACATCCCAGCTGTACTCCTGTTTGAACTGGGGCCAAGGGAATTTTTTAAAGCAATCTTGGCACCGAATGAATGACACCAACAGTATGAGAGCGCGAGCGGTTGTGTTGTGGTGACGTAGCACTGGAGGTGGAATGGGAGGGGGCCAGTGTACTGTGATCCCTCTCGTGCACGCCTGCTGCTTGCTGAGTCCCAGTACAGTAAGCTGGGAACCGCCCACTGAGAGCCAAACACAGGAAAAGGCTTTTCCTGTGGAACGCCTTGAAGTGAGAAACACATGGCTAATCTGCATAAATGCGAAGCCACACCGCCCCTGCCAGGAAGGTTAGTGCTCGTAATCTCTGGCCATGAAGCTGGCTGCCTGGGAGGACTTGGACTGGCGCCTGATAACCCAGAAAGAGCGGAGAGAACAGATGGGTAAGGACCCCGGCAGAAAACAGCCCCGGGTCACGTGACTCGCCACATGGCCCCGACAGCACAAACTATTGTCTGGCTGCGGAGCTCCCATACAAAGGCACCCGGCCTTGGCTTCCTGTGATTACAGGGACAGGCGGCAGCTGTTGATCCAGTTCCCGCACTGGACCCTCCCCTGTTTAGGAGCATTCCAGGCAGGAACGAAAAAGTTAAGTCCTCTCCCAACCAACGTGCTAGCTCCACCATGCTAGCTCCACGTGGCTCCACTCATTTCTTAGTATGGACAGAGCAGACTTCCAGAAAAACCACCCCTTGTACCCTGATACACATAAGCTGACCAGAGTAAATCATTCTCATCGTGCCGGGCCCCCAGCCACACAAAAATTTGTATTCAATGCCCCCTCATCCTGTCTTTTCACACTCCTCCAGTATTTCATGGCTTTGAAGATTGGTCAAGGACCCCTACCCTAACTGAGGTGAAACTGTCCAGAAAATTGCTTGTTTGGTTCTATCCCCAGACCCTGGCTCCTAAAACAAAGAGACTCCCTTTTGTTTTGCATTTAAACAGTCCTGTTTTCTCACCTAGAATAACAGAGATTCCTAACCTTCTACTTGGCCTCACCAAAGATATCACTAAAGATTTCCTCAAGTTAAATTGATATTAAAATAAAAATCTCTCATCAGATACACCTGACCCAGGAAATCAAACTCACTCAGCCTACAATTCTTATCATTCATAACCTGAGAGTCACAGTTTTCTACTTCACAAAAAATGGAAAACGACTCTTTCATTCTAGTTCCAGTTCATTCAAGTTATAAACAAACTGGTCATCTGCCTATGGTGATTGATTACCAACAACTAGTTTGCAACTATTGTGCCAGAGTTTTTTTTTTTTCCAATTCTTTCAATGTTTCATTAAGTGTCCAAGTTGAATATAAAAAAAAATCCAAAGTCAATGAAAAGTTCTATATACCCCTATTCTGCTTGCAGAAATGATTCTACAAGATACCCCTTTACAGACTTAGAGCCCATTTTGAAGACATCACTCAAAGCATTAGCCTAACCAAACCTCTAGGAGGGGCTGCGACCAGATATCAGACTTAGGACCTTCCAACTCACTCTGTCTCTAAAGTGATAGAGAACAAGACAAGAGTCCTGGCTCTCTCCTAGACCCAGAGATATTTAGCCTACTGCACTCTACCCTTCTAGACCAGATCTGAGAAAACTAAGGGTAGAAAAGAGCCCAAGGGAGAAGAGTCATTGAATCATCTAGCAAAACTCAAACAGAATATGAGAGCCAACTGTAATAACCACCTCACAGCTGTCTCCCCAAAAGAGGCATGACAGAAAAACCACAACCAGGTGGCTGGTATTTTTTTATTTCTACTTTGGTTCCAGAAAGAGTCTTTCAAATAAAGCAGCTAGAGCACCGAACTAATGAATTCCCCAACAAATAATATAATCCTTCTCATCCAGAGTACTTTCATTAGCCACCTTTCAAAAGAGAAAATGCTCTTCCAAAAATGAAGAGGACAACTTTTTTGGAAGACCAAACTTAGCTAACCATTATCTCCCAATTTCCAACAAATTACAAAAGCCTCTAAGGAAATCACACAACTCAAGAAAGAATTCCTCTTCAGGTAATGCTTAAAACTTAGGGTTATGAAAACAGTAAGGCCCCAAGATGATGATCAAATAAATAGGAACCAAAATATCATTTGATAAAATTAAACATTCTCTTCTTTATAACTTTTTAATTTCAAGAGTAAGGCAGCAGCACAACATGGTGAAAAGAGCACTAGACTGACTGAACAGCTGGGTTCCGATCCCAGCTAACCAACTCCCCAGGGGAGTGGGCAAGGCACTAACCAGATTATACTTCAACCTCCTCAGCTATACCAGCGGTCCCCAACCTTTTCGGCACCAGGAATCAAGTGCTTCTAAGAGAATCTAATGCCTGATGATCTGAGGTGGAGCTGAGGTGGTGATGAGCTGCAAAAACACAGATGAAGCTTTGCTGGCTTGCTTGCCGTTCACCTCCTGCTGTGAGGCCCAGTTCCTAATAGGCCACAGACTGGTAAGGTCCATGGCCCAAGGATTGGGAACCCCTGAACTATACAATGGAACCCTACCCTCCAGATTCTGAATCAGCAACTCTGGGATGGGGCCAGGAATCTCCTCAGGCAATTTTCGTGTCTAGTCTGAGAGCATTTGGGATATAGGGCCTCCCTCCAAAACTCCTCCCATCTCTAGCACAGAGTGACTCTATAACTCTGAAGCCTGTTCAGTTTTCTTAACCAAATGATGATCTGAAGAGGGCAGTGCCTAGCCAATAGAGAAAAACCAGGAATGCACCTCAGATTCCCAGAGTCCCAAATAAGCAGCATTCAGTCAAAAAGCAAGCTTTCTCAAATGCCTATACCCAGTGCCTGATTTTGTTCACCTCAACATGTATCACTAACATACTATATGCTTTAAGTATCTTGTTCACTGTCTGTATCCTAAACTAAAATATAAGCTCCAAGAAGATAGAAAATTGTGTGTAAAACTTCAAAAATAGGAAAGGAAAGGGACTGGGGAAGAGAAAGTGAAATTCTAGAAGCCTTGTAATTCCTAACCTCCTTCCCGCTGAGAGGAAATGCTTTGGTTCTACATGGCCAGTCCTAGGCAATGGTTACGAACTCTGCTCCCACAGTGCCTTCAACTTCTCTGTCCCTGAGTTTCCACATCAATAGAGATAACAGAAGTAGCACCCTCAGGGTTGAATGAAATAAGACATTAAAATAAAACATTGTTTCCTCAAACTGGCTGGACGTGCTCTGGCTCAGAACCTTTGTATTCATTGATCCCTCCACCTGGAACACACTTTTCCCAGATACTAGTAAAACTCACTCTTTCATATCTAGTATTACTTCAATTTGGCCTTCCCTGGTGAACCCATCTAAAATGTCAATCCTGCACACTTCTTATATCTGGTCCCTGATTAACTTTTTCTCCGGATCATGTTATCATTAGCATACTATATGGTTTACTTATCTGTTTAATGTCTATATTCCAAACTAGAGTATATAAGCTCTAGGAGGTAGGTATGTGTCTATATGTGTTTGACTGCTGTATCCTCCAGCACCTAAAATGTTGACTATTCTCATCCTACAGAAGTCTCAAATTCCTAGCAGTAAAACTCAGAAACCAGAATAGTTAGAGTCTGGTCCCATGTACTAAAGACTAGAAACCCAGAGTGATCGACTAGAGGTTAACTAGCAATCAAATAAGGTTATATTTTTAAAGAAAAAAAAAAGGCAAAAAACATAGGTTTTGACACAACTTTAAGCAAGTTATTTCATCCCTTGGCCGCAGAACCATCTGTAAAAGGGGAATTTAAAAACTGTCTAACAAAGATACGAGACACTTCAAAAGGTAAGTATGTGAAATGCTTTTTACAGTACCAGTTCATAACAGACATTACTTTCCTCTCTCCATCTTCAATAGAAAAAAAAAAGCAGAATAGGGTTAAAACCAGTTTCAAAAATATCTACTTAAAAAATAACACAAAAGTCACACACCCAAAGAATTGACCAGTTCAATTTTCAAGCTCCACATACTTCTATTCTCCCAAAGGAAATTTGTTCAATAGCTCTTTCTAAGAATCCTGACAGTAAAGCTCAATAGTTTTGACCTGGGTAATAACTAATCCCTGAGAAGTGTTTGGAACTAACATGAAAGTACCACTTTTGGTTATCACAGCAACTTCTCTGCTGTTACTTGCATTTATTACCTGAGGAGCAGGATGCCAAATGTCCTGCAATGCATCTCTATGCAAAGAAAAGTCTCGTTAAGAAACAATGGATTCTAGCCCATTAGAGTCCACTAGGCAAGGGTCCCCTAACCCCAGACCGCAGGTAGGTGAGCAGTGGCCAGCAAGCAAAGATTCATCTGTATTTGCAGCCGCTCCCCAGCTCTTTACCACCTCAGCTTCACGTCAGATCATCAGGCATTAGATTCTCATAGGAGCACTGGTCCCTGGTGCCAAAAAGGTTGGAACTGCTGCTACCAGAGGTTAATGGACTCGAGCCCAATCTCAGATGAAAATTTCCTGTAACATTTGACCCTGGAGCAGTTAAGGGAAAGAACTGACCGGTACCCATCCCAAGAGCCCAACAATACAAAGCCACACACAAGCCAAGGTAAACATAAACAAAAATTTACTTTAAAAAATAGTTGGAAGATAATTTAATGAAGATGGTACTTCTCTTCCAGTGCATTTATTATGGTTATAATTATAAAGTTATTTGTGATCATTTACTTACATCTTTCCCTACTGGAAAGTACTCCATGAGAGGCAGGAATTACAAATCACTATGTTCACAACACAGTGATACACTGTAGAAGCTCAATATTTATTGCATTACCGTAAGCAACTGGCATATGATAGGTATTGATAGGTTTTTCAAAAGTTTTGCTGTAAGACTTCTCACATTGGCAAGTTCCAAGCATTATATGCTTTAAAGTAGACATTTCAGCAATAGGGCTGGGCAATTAAGTGAGCTTTAAAAAAGGTCTTATCCTGAAAATTCTTAAGAAAGGGGGGAACATGATCAAAGTCTAAGAAATCTTGATGGTATGCAAGAAAGACAGATTGGTATAGGAAGGACATCCAGTACATGCTCAGTAATTAAAAACTTAACAATGTACAGGCCTTGTTACCCACAAGAGGTGGTATGGGTTGACACCAGAAAAGGTACTTCCTCCCACAAACCATCCTTTGGTGCTTCAACTAGGGAAAGGACCTTAGTGTGTATGGACCACAAGCCCAACCAAGTGGGGCAGTTTTTAAGACATTTTCTGCCCCGCTTATTTGTCATTTATCATTAAGTGATATGGTATAGATAAGGAGTACATGTAAAGGTAAGGGTCAAGTAACCTCACAGAGCTTCACCCAGTGCATACCAACTTTTCAATAAAGACAACACTTTTAAATCACACCTAGTTCTTCTGACCTAGTTTCTAAAATACTCTTCCCTCTTTCCCATTAAACTGCTTTATAGATACTACTCAAAAAACAAAAAAGACAAGGCAAAAACTGCTTCTTAGTCACAAAAACTTTAAGGCCTCATTTGCTTTCTCTTAAAAAGAAAATAGCTCTCATTTCTACTATCCTTTTATTTCATCTATTACCTCCAAAGTCGGACTGGTTGTGCAGGAGCCACATAAAAAAATCTTAAATTTTTTCTCTAAGTGCACAGTTCTATATCCTGCCAGTTTTTCCTTCCATACTAAAAAAGGTATCTGTAACACATCACTGAACTGTAGGAACTTGATTTGCATACAGACAGGGATTCTACTTATCATGCTTTGAATGTGATCAATCCAATCAAGTCCTGTCTTTTGATAAAGATACTCAGAAGCAGCAGCAATGCCATGTTTATTTCATTAATAATATGTTTATTTCATTAATTCCTAGGGCTGCCTTGGACTACTTCCCAAAAAAGCCAAGTTTTCCACTTGGCCCCCCTAAATCCACTCTGAACTATATAGCAGGCACATTTAAATAAGTCAAGGAATAGCCCAGGGCACAGCCAACTTTATTAAGATTATAGGTGTCCCCAAATCTTCAGGTTTTTTAAAAGTCAGCAATTCCCTGAATGAAAAGTCACAGAGTCCTGTAAATTCTCCAGTTCTTTTAAAAGCTCCAAAAGTACATTGGTACCAACCTCTACACCATTGTCCACATAAATGTGAAGAGACCCTGGCTTCATCATTTATACCAAAAACACATGGGACGAGACCAAAGTTACCAGCTGTCTTCTGAAGCTTATTTGTCTTTCTTCATTTGCTATCTCTGGCCAGGAAAATCAAATTGAGATGGATACTTGGTATGCTAAGCTATGGAAATCTAGCTAAATGTATCCCTCCCCCTAGTCCCCACTCCAAAGTCTGTTTTGCCTCATACACTTTTGAGATTGTCTTATTCAAGGCATATAGAATTTCCCTTTGGTGAGTATGTCTGGGTGGGTGAACCCAGCTATCTCAATCTCATTTTATTTTAACCCAAAATGCCATGATGAGACCACATATTGGTCACTTGAGGTTTTATGTAGGAGTTTTAAAGAAGCCAATTCAAAGCTGCACTGGGAAGGCGGAGGATTCAAATCACAGACTAGAAAGAAAAACAAGAATGTTACAAATCTGTCCCAGGCCAAAAGAACCCCCAAAACAGATAAAGGAGGGCCAAGAAATAGTCTCCACACCAAAGGCAATAAAGAGGGAAAAGAAAAGAGATACTCGAAATCATTAGAAAACTTCTGCTTATAGTTAGCCAGGCCATTCCAACAGAGGTAAGCAAATACCAGGAATCTTCACTGAATGATGTTGATCTGAAAGTGGTATAAATTACATCTACAGTCCTGAAAGGAGACATTTTACCAGCTCTGGTGTGGTAAAGCTATTGAGGTCTCCATATGCTTTACATTCTACTAACAGAGTTCGATACCAAAGGAGAAAATGAAAAAGGAAAAAAACAAGAACAGGGAAAAGAAAGCTAAAAGTCAGAGGGATGATAAAGTGAGTTTAAAATACACAAA
This sequence comes from Eidolon dupreanum, assembly GCA_028627145.1. NCBI lineage: Eukaryota > Metazoa > Chordata > Mammalia > Chiroptera > Pteropodidae > Eidolon > Eidolon dupreanum. The sequence goes on along the minus strand of CM053502.1, from coordinate 13,028,846 downwards.
CACAAAGAACAAAAGAATCCTTACTAAAGTATTTGTGCATACAAATATCGTATCACAGATCAAACTCAGTATACTGAAGCCTCTGCCTTCATCGCAGCCAGGTCACGATGATCACAGCTTCATTTCTCAGGCAGGAGGAATAAGGGGTCTGGTATAAGGAAACTTGTTTTTAATGGGAAGATACAGAATCCACACCAAATTTTCAGAAAGCCCAGGTGAACTAGAACCCTGGTTCTCTACTCCATCTTTGCATTGTTAATGTTTATTACCTGACCATTTTTTGTAACTTCCATTTCTGTGGCCAAGTACAATCTCTATTTAAGTCACACAACTGGGACAGGTCTTGGCTCAAATGTCCAATCCTCAGAGAGACCTCAACCACTTCAGAGATGAGACGACTTGTTAGGAGTCTACTTAAGAGAATTTATTTGCTAGGACTTCACAAGGGACACAAGGAAAGGAATCACAGCAAAACACAGAGTGGCCACTGTGGGGGTGGGTGATGAGAGAGGCCTACTGAGAGATCACCAAAAGCCCTGTTTCTCAGATCAGCTGGCCACAGTGTCCCAAGAGCAGAAGGGTTTTTAAATGACTGATATCACACCATGGCATTTAATGCTCCAATACTAGCCTTCGGGTAGTAGCATTTTCAAGAATCACTTCCTTAAGCAGTTTACTCAACTGGTCATACTTGGAGAACACCATAGGTCACCATCCTAAAGTGATCTTTTCCACCTTCACCAAACAATCAGGACCACAGATTCAGATTATCCTCATGCTGTGCCACCAAAGGGGTAAGAAAAAAAGAAATGAAAGGCAGGGAGTCCCCAAGTCTTATAAATATTTATAACAGGCATGTTTTGTCATTAGTTTATCATTATTGCATAGAAGAGCCATCTCAAAAGTATTTTCTCTCTTCTCCCCCAAACTCAAGCACTTTTAAGCTTTTCTCCATCCACTTACACTTGGATATCACAAGAAGAGGAAACATCCAAAACATTAGCCTATGGTATAATCTGGAAAAAGCCTCTCCAGTAATTCAGATATACTCTGTAGCCCAGTTGAGCATAAATGAATAAATCTAGTAGTCGTCAAACAGTGAGCATGCATCACAATGACCCGGAGGGCTTATTAAAACACACAGCCAGAGTTGTGGATTCCATAGGTATAAGTTGAGTATTTCCATTTCTAAACAGGCCCAGGTGATGCTGATGGTTAGGGACCACACTGAAAACCACTGTGCTAATCTAGCTCTCAAACTGAAAGAGGTGCTTAATAAAACTTGTGTTTTTAAAAAAACATTAATGTAACTCAGATGTAGCTAAGAACTATGAGATAGCTTTTAATTTAGTGAAGACCAATAATGTCTTTAACCACTCAATTCTATTCCCCTCTATAGCAGGGGCCTCTACCAACCAGGAGTCATGTTTGAATTTTATTTGATAACACTACTTTCACATATCTTATTTAATATTTACTATAGCCTACAAGGTAGGTATTTTTCCTCATACAATTGAGGATTCAGAGAAGTGACTTGCCTAAAGTCACACAGCCTAAGGGAATTTTTAAACCTGTTTTAGAGCTGACTCTGTTATGATACTTTGTGTGTGACACTTAATTTTTATGTGTTCACTTTCTTCAAGTGGAAAATTAAGACAATAATCCCTGCCTCCCCAGTGAGTGTTCCAAGTTATAGAAAATAAAATTGCTCTGCAAATATTTTCATAACGCAAGTTACTCTCACTTATATCAAAGTAAAGGACTCTATCATTGAGCCTGAATCTCTTTCCCAGCCCCATTTTCCAAGATCCCTCCCAAGAAAGGAGCCTGAAGACCAAATGCTGCCAATTCTCACCACTGGGATCACATGGCCATTCACTGAAACCTAAATAAAATCCTAAATGGTAGGGGTGTATGAGACAGAAATCTAGGCATAACGTCAAAGTGTAACTAAAGGCTTTTCAGTCTTTTACCCCATTTAAGAGTTCCAAGCTATTGCAAAAATAATGTCCCCAAAAGCCTTAGAACTTGAATAATTTATTTTGGAGAAGCAATCGTAGTAGTTTATAGTGCTATAGCTCTGGAGGTTCAGACAAATCTTGATTCAAATTCAAACTCTACTTTTTACTAGCTATTTACCCTAAGGCAAATTTCTTGACCTACCTCTGACCCAAGATAAAGTTGTAGATAAACTACCTATAAGAATTGTTCCCCAAATCCTTTATAATATAGTTATCTTTAGCAGCCCAGATTCCTAACCAGGTAAAAAGGTAGCAGTCTGGAGATGAAAGGCAGGTCATCCAAATCTGAATTATCAAGACTTTCACACTCCTAACTAATGCTGGACCAACTCATAAACTATACCACCTTAGGGTCAGAACTGAATACTGTCCAAAGGGCAAGAGAGGAAGAAAGCCACCTGTATTCTCAAGAAAAGACAAAACACTAACTAATTCCCAGTATTTCTGCTCAGATGACTTATTCTCTGAGAACAACAGAGAGCCATAATAAGGTCTACTGAAGGGAGAGGGGAAATCAATGGGAAAGAAGAGTCCACAGACATATCTGATTCCTCTAAAAGGAAGCATCCTGCACAATGTAGCCTTTAATCCTCCACCACGAGGCTTTACTCACACTCTTCTTAAAAGTCAAAGTATGCCAGGCAAGAGTCAATTGAGAATAAACAGTAGGACCCAGACGAATGCCTGGCAAGCAAGTTATATGACCTCAAGGGAAACAAGAGGCAAAATAAAAAACACCAAGCACACAGCAAATGGGTTTTTAACTGATATCACACATCGACCCTTAAACTCCCTGTTGCTGTACTGCTGGTGCTAGATCTTGAGGGGGGAGTTCCTTTTAACAGACATGTCTATAAATAAGCAAGCTGAAAGCTAACAAGTTTAAGAGGGAAAAAACATACAAAAATGTTGGCTGCTGGTGATGAGCCACAGAAATCATAAATGTGCCATTGCCAAGGGAGGAGGAAGTCTAATATCTAACACTGCAGACTTGGGAACCCAGAAGCAGTGAAGCCATACGGAAGCCCAAATGCAAGAGAGAAAAAAAGCACATGGCACATTTCCTCTTCATATGGGTGGCAATTCAAGCAGCATTCTTGGCCTGCAGAGCCTATAGCCCCAGTGCCCAGAGCCCTTCAGTATTTCATATCAATGTTAACTTCCAGGAGGGCAACAAAAATCTGTCCTGGATTACTGGGTGATTTCTAATATGTACCATAACCAATACTAAGTCAACATTTTAGGGATCAAATTTCCTACTCTGTAGCCATGTTGGAATGCGTTCTTGGCATTAGACTCATTCCCATTGCAGTATACCCTCGGAAAATGCAGAAACCACTTGTAAATATTCAACCTGTCCCAAGACCATCTTCTTCTAATATGCACAAATGACTAACAAAAACAAAAGTTCACTCAGATGTCCCTTCACATTTAATAAAACTATTCTATACACTTAAACAAGGGAGGAGCAATTGCAGGGAAGAATAGTCAAGGTGGTTAGTTAAGGCAATATTCACCCTAACTTGGATTCCTCTAAAACCTGGAATTGACTAAAGAGTTTAATTCAGCCCCTACATACCTGCTTGTCCATGGCAGATGAACAATTGTGCTCAATTCTGAATTACCGGAAACTCACTTTTGCAAAATGCCAGAATGGCAAAGCAAAAGAAGTTGGAAGAGATGTTTCTAAACTAAAATCTGTATTCAAGATTCCATACTTCCATACTGGAACAGGGTAAGCCATCCTTCTCTTCTAGGTGGAAGCACTATAGTAGGCTGGCATTGGGATACTCCAAGCATCTCCAGCTGTTAAGCATCTACTTATAGTCCTTAAAAAGTGCCAAAAATCATATGTGGTCCAATCACACATGGACCAGCAGGTAAAGAGAAACCTAAATCTCTATATTTCAGAAGCTCCCGTAAGGAGTAATCATGTACTTGCAGCAGCATTTACGAGCTTCTTGCCAATCTAATCAAAAATGGTATTCAAGGCCATTTCTGTGAAACAGATGGGCAAACTGCCTAAGTGCAGGCTTACCCACCCATCAAACCTCAAGGTAAGGCCCGATCCAAGCAACTCAGCTTGAGCTCAGCTCCAGCTCTTGAGAAATAGCAGTCCAAGAGTCCCAACAGGTTCTTAAAAGGTCAATTCTGCCAAAGGAAAAACCCAGATGTGACCATGGCGCACAATTCTGAAGGTGACATGACCTTCCAAACCCAAAATTACTACAAAAGGGCCCCTGAACTGGCCGAGAACTTGGCAAGTTGTACTAAACGCCCCACATAACCACATGAGCCACTAAGACCCTGAAACCACTCTCTTTCACAGATTTTATGGTTAGAGTCCAAATTCTCAAAGTCACTAGAATGAGACAACTACCAGTCTGTAGATGAATGTGTAATCTGGATTCTATAAAGCCCATAGAACTCAGAGTAGCATTATGAAAAGGCAAATTAATATTTTAACTTTACCCTTCTTGAACATTCAGCTTCACAAATCAATGCCTCTGAAACGCTGTCCCTAGGTAATGTATCTAACTCTGATTGTTCCTTATTCTCAGATTCCTTTGGCCCGCAGACTGAGTTTGGTTTATATCCATTTATAAAACCTTGCTTTGCAAGAGTTCCAGATGTGTGCACATAAGCATGCTTCCCCAAGAAAACTAAATTCCTCTGAAGTAGAAATTGCCTCTATCTTTTAAATTCTTTTTTAGTATCTAATTGGTATGTTTCATATAGGACAACTTCACATCCCCATTTGAATCTCCAGATCTCCCTGAGCCAAATATCATGCTCTCAGCAACAAGTCTGAAGTTCTAAAACCCTTATCACCACCATACTGGAAAAGGCCTGAGCAACCGATGTCAATGTCAACCCAAGTTTTGTATTTCATTTTAAAACAAGCCGATGACCTTTGGTAAGTTAGCTGAACCTAAAAATTATGGCCATGGCCATAATTATGTTCATATTCCTTACTACTATGCTAGGACTCTGTTCTAAAACACACTTCACATGAAGAAAACTAATGTCAGAGTTTGTAGATTTAATTTAAAAAGGGACTTTTCATGAGGCTACCAAAGCAGAGCATATACCACAGGCAGACAGCTAAAATACTGTACCTCTAAAATACCTTCATAAAGAGTGTTTCACTGAAGGAACCCAGAAATGTTTCTAATCCTAAAATGGCAACTTCAAAACCAAAGATTGTATCTACCCACATAACCCTTTCAAGCAGGATTTACTGAATCCTTAAACAATTTGGACTTTGTACTGACCCAGGAACCTGGGGGCATTAATATACATATAAGTGATGCACAGGAGCCCAGTAAAAAACTATACAAATAAACTCCCCTTGGAGTGGGTTTATAATCCTGAAAGGCACAGCAAAACAGAGGCTAGAGACGATGCTGAAGTTGCAGTATTTTTTCTTCCACTTTCCGGTATTCCAAAAATGCTAACCCAACCCTAAAAACATCTCACCAAACTACAAAACCTTTCTGAAAAAAACAAGGCTTTAAAAATTTAAAATTCAGTCTCATAAACCAAGCTTTTGGAACACACTTACCTCACTACTGAAACTTAGGGCTTTCTTTCCAAACTTCTGTTTACAATGAAATTGCAACTGATTTTGAACAGGGCTCCACTCCAGATGCCCTCAACCCCATAGCATGGAGCCAGGGTCACTGAGACTTCTCTTCCAGGGCAGCATTTTCTCACTTCTAAACTCTTAGATCATCTCTCCTCATCTCCATGCTCTGCCCCTCCCCCCTGCACTACCCTCTTCCCTATTCCCATGTCTTTTTTCTCCAATGTCATTTTATTCCACCACATGAGAAAAGACTAGCATTATCTTTGCTTGAAAACTGTTTATTAATTTGCTTGTCCAACGTTTTATAGAGCCGTTCACGTCTTACTACAGAAACCTCCTGGGTACATATTGACAGCTCAGCAAGTATTTACACAAAGCTCTGAAACATTTGGTTCCTTCAGAGGGGAAGAAGCTGCTGTGTCAAGCAGAGAATTATCAAACATCTTTCCCTTTACTTTTCCCTCTTTTATTAAGGGGAGCTTCCTTCTAGCACACCTCTTATATGCCTAAATTATACTTTTAAACTACTAAGCAGAGAGGAGAAAGAATGGAAAAATTCAGGTGTGCTAGAGAAGAGAAAGAACAGCATTCCCAGGACCACTTGCAAACCACATCACATAGCTTAAAACATATGAGAAAAGGCAATAATACATCTATGAAATTGACCCTGAGACGCTTAGCTTTTTCTCTTCCAGCCTCAGGAACTTCTGCTTCTCTCTCAGCAAAACTTACAAGGCAAGTTCAGTCACTCAGATTACAACCAACTGCCCAAACCAGACCTAGACAGCCCCCACACCAGAAGTCTGGCGAGCTTAATGCCACCTCTTGCCACTTTCCTATATTCTCAAAAGAAACAATGTTAATGTTCAATTTATAAATATCCATTCCCACCCCACCCCTAATCTACCTTCAAAAACCTCTCTCGGAGATTTTTAAGCAACTATTTTCAAGTCTTGGTTTAATGAAGTCTGCCTAGTTTTTCAATTACTGTTTAGTATTTTTAAACCACCAGCCTGGTGGAATGATTAATGACAAAGAGATTAACAGTTTTAAGGCAAAACAGTTTGGTAGGGCTTTTTCTGCAAGGGGCCACAGACCACCATGGCACCTGGCTGTTCAGAGCTTGTTCCTATAAATCCTCAGGAGAAAACAGTCTTGAGTTCCTTGAGCCCAGGGTAAGAAAAATGGTCTCAAGATCCCCACCTATAAATGTACAGGAAGATGCTGCCCTCTTAACAAGCTAAGTATGGAAGCACAGACAGATGTGTAGCATCAGAGAGGGTCATGTAGTTCACCAACTTCACTTTAATGATGAAGAGAAAATGAAACAGCAAAGGCAAATGACTTGCTCAAAGTCACACAGCTTAACCCAGAGCTGCATATGGAACCAAAGCCTCCTCTTCCTCCTGAGTCCTATGCTCGTTATCCCTTACCCCTGTACCACACACGACTCTAAGTGGATCAGTGATAATAATGACCAATCTAAACAAAATAAAACTCAGAGATAAAAGCCATGGGAATCAGGACTCCATTTCAGAGACTGAGGTATCCCAGCTCACTGGCAGGAAAAAAACTATTCAGTACCAATTTATTTTGAATACCATATTTTAACCATATTTGCAGGCTTCAGTTGCTTCCAGAATTTTAGGATTTTAAGCCAATAAATACAACCTGGAGGGGGGGGGTGAAGAAGGGGCCCTGACCATTACTTCGTAGCTTATTTCCACATTTTTTAAAAAGTTCATAACCTCTTTGCAAAAGGCCTACTGTAGACATCATACCCTATAGGAATCAATCCAACATATTAATGTTTAATGCAATCCAACACTTCCTGTTACAGCAGGTGTTACTTGTCATGGTTACTATGTCATACACAAAAGAACCTAAAAAAGTCCTCACAGGACTCAATACAAAGAAACCAACCTTGGTCCTAGCTATTTTTTCTCTCATGACCATCCCAAGTCCCATCACCCCCAGTTCTCACATGGACAGTACAAAAACATGAAGCTCCCACAATTAAGTGCCATTTCAGTGTGGTTTTCCTGGTCCCTCCTACTTGAGAGAGCTCCAAGAGTCCTGTATTTCAGCCAGCCCAGAGTTTCTGCCAGTAGGCATTCCCATAAGAAACCTAGGACTCCTTATTTGTTTCCCAGTAATCAGAATGGAAATATCAGGAACTGACAGCCAAACTACAATCAAATCCAGCCTGATTCTGGACTACAGTCTACTTCATCTTTTGCTTTGATGAGCTGGTACTACTCTCTAGGTACTACAGTTCAAAGCACCCCAAGTAAAAAGCTTTCTATCGGGTGACCAAAAAGTATTTCACTGGTAGGAGGATTCAACACCTTGAGATACAGTACTTACTTACGGAAAGGGATAAAGAAAAAGTTTGTCTGCTGGGATCTTCCCAGCTCCTGTGAAAAAGAAATAAACAATACACACACTCACCTAATCTTTATTTCATAAAGGTAGAGTCAAATAAGAACATTACCACTTTAGCTGTGTCAACCAAGTCTCTACAAAATACTCATAACCCAAGACTGAGTTAGAGAAAGGAGACAAGGCAAGAGCTTATTATTTAAGAATGCTTAAGAACAGGGCATCATAGTCTGACAAGATGTTTATCCTTGGGTAGCAAAGAGGAATTCAGAACAAAAACTATCCATCTACAACCCTCATCTAGACTACACACCTGAAGCAGCCGTAAAACTGGAGGTTGTACTGTCTCTTCCACAAGTGAATGCTCACAAGCACAATCTCTGGGCTTCTGGTGGTATAAAACTGAACTGAAATAGAACAGGAATCTATGGTTGTGAAGTGCCAGGACTGGTGATGTTAAAATCAGAAAATTCACCCAAAGGCAGCATAGACAAGCTTCCAAACAGAGACTATATCTATTTTCCTACCACTTATCCAGCACAGAGCATAGTATCTAGCACAAAGAAAAGGGCTCAAACATTTATTTAATGACCAAAAAACAGAAATCACAATATGGCAAAAGTCCCCCCCCCCAAAAAAAAGTGTTTGCCTGAATATTTCCAAACCAGTAGAATTCAAATTAATTTTTGCTTTTAAATGACTCGTCTTACATCGAATTATTTCCTCTAATTGTTAAAGAAAAATAAGTTTTTTCCCACCCTCCTACCACCAAAAAAATAAGGAATGAGAGGAAAGAGGTGTAATATAGACTATAGAATGACCCAAAGACAAAAAAATTTATCCTCCAGACACTAGAAATCCATCTGAAAATTCCCATATTTCTTGCCCAGATGTACATCATGGAAGACATGGAGTCAAGGCACAGAGCTCTAAATCTGCCATCCAGCATAACTATTTTCTAAATTCCCAGCTCAATGGAAGAATACAAAAGCAGTTCTAGGATGAGGAGGGAATACAGCTAATTAGGCCACCTAAGTGAACAAAATCTCATACCACGACGGTACAACTGGGTACTGCTGGGAGGGGAGTTATAAAGGGAGCTTTTGGAGATTTTTTACCTCTTTGAAAAGATACGTGACTCCATAAAATACCCAATATTTGACCAAAGCATTGAAAACAGAACATAATAAAGATAGAAGAAATGCAAAATAAAAGAGAATGCATTAAAAAGTACCTAAAAGCTGTAATTTCTAAGCAACTCTTAAATATCATTATAGGTAGTATCTTTATTATCTTGGAAAATAGAAAAAATGGAATATACCTTAAAATGCAAAGAAAAAACTAGTCGATCTATATGTTAAAGCTCTAAAAAGATGACAAAATAGAAAACTAGCATTTTTGATATTCCAGGAACAAATGATAAATTTTACCAAACCAAGCCTTCAGGAGAAAGTCCCTCTCTACATCTTGAAAGATGTCAGCTTCCCTTTAAATTGAGGTGCCCTCTCAAAGTTCAATTAACAAAAGTGCTAACAAGATTCAACATGTAAACAAAGAAAATGAGGCCAGCCTTCCTTTAAACAGAACACTTGAAACTAATATGAAATTCTCTGAAAGCTTCCAGTTCTCCAAAAAAAAAAAGTTTTCCCCTACCTCCTCCCATAAAGACCCCACATTTGCCACTCAATAAAAAGGCCCAGGAAAATAATGTCAATTCTGCAAAGTGGACAGGGTCAAAATTACTCGAGACAAATGTATCTTCAGAGCCATCAAAGAAGTCATTTATACCATTAGGAAAGTCACAAAATCAAAACAAACAGCAAACCCATTGTAGAGAAAAATCCAGCTACTGTTCTGACAACAGAGAATCTATTTCAGGCTGCATAAAACATAACAAGCAAAATAAATCCAAGGTACAAGCAAAATGCCACTGCCTCCTCTTTTGTTTCAGGCACAATGTAACAAGGGCAGCCTGTCTGGGGCTCTGCTCCTGCTGATACAGTATTGCTGCTTAAACCTTCCTCCTCAAGGTCACAGCCAATTTCAGCTCTGGAATAAAAGGCAGATAGTGGCAGCGATGGTTTGGGTTATCACTGGCAGAAAAGCTGAGTGTAAAAGTTTATGAGCTCATCAGGATTGTTGTACCATTACATCAGAGGCAATTATAAATGGCCAAGAGCAGGAGATGGGGAGCCAATCAGATCACAGATAGGATGTCAACCTAAGACCAACTGTCTCCTGGCTTTGACAGAAGGATTTTACCTCCATAATTCAAATCCCAAACCAAAGCAATCTGCACTTACTACTCCAATCACTCAGCTGTTTACCAGCACTTCCAGGGAGAAGCCCAGGCCACTGGGCCGACGGAGACTAAGACAGGAGATGGCCCGGACTGCCCTAGGTGAACCGCAGCCGGCCTTTAGCTGTCCCCATGCAGGCCCCTTCCCTCCCTCGAGGTCCCCCCGAGTCCGAGGGGCCCCCTCCTTGAAAGCACAGATGGAGGACGGCCTGGAGAAAGGCGGGGGGTGGGGGCAGAGAGGAGCGGCAGGTGAGCAAAGAACTGTTCACTCAACTACCGAGCTCCTAGCGCTGCCTACACCCCTAACCTCAGTCTCCAGCACCCCCACACCCTGGACCAAGCCCTTTCCTACACACTCTGCCCCACACTCCCCTGAAGACCCTTGAAGTTCAAAGTGACCAGGAAAGAGGGAGAAGAGGAGCAGACACGTCAGGGAAAGCCCCACACAAAGGCTGAAGGAGGGAAGGAAAGGAAGGCAAACAGGCAGCCATTTTAAGAGAGAAGAGCCAGACAATGGCAGCTCCCCAACAGTGGGGGCCCCGGACTGGGAGTAGCCCACAGCTGTAGCCTGGTCCCCGCAGCCGCCACCCAATCCCCGGATCCCGTTCGCCCCAGCCCCCTCCCCATTCAGCTGTGTACCTGCGGGGTCCGGGCGAGCGACTGCCCCCCGCCGCCGCTGCTCCCGGGGCTCATGGGCGCGTGGTGGCTCCTTTGTTGGGCCCCTCCCGAGGCGGCTGCCGCCGCTGCCGCAGCAGCAGCCCCCCAGCACTGTGAGGCCATGTCCGCCGGGCCTTTGCCAGCACCCCCGTCCTGGGGCCCGCTGCCGTAGTCGCCCCCGGGGTAGCCCTGGTAGCCCCGAGCCGAGCTGGGCGACGTGAGCAGTTGGTTGAGAGTGGGGGTGGCGGTGGGCTGGGGGGTTCCCCCGCCGGCCGCTGTGGGGCCGCCTCCCCCCATGGCCCCGAAGCGCTGCTGAGCGAAGGACGACGACGACGAAGAGGCGGAGGCGCTGGAGGAGGGAGGCGGCTTGGAGCCGGCGGCCGCCGCCGCGCCGGAGCCCGGAGTGCCACCTCTCGGGGAGCTCAGCGTGTAGGCCTGGGGGGGCGGGGGGTAGGCGCTGCGGTTGGGGTAGTAGGAGTTGTACTGGTGGTTGGGGAAGCCGTGGTCGTGTGAGTTCTGTTGGGGCCCCGCGTAGGGCTCCAGGCCCCCGCCGCCGCCGCCGCTCTGCAGCGCTGCCAGGCCAGGGCTTTGTTGTCCGCCATGTTGTTGGTGGAAGACGGCGGCCGCCGCGGCGGCGACAGCAGACGGGCTTCGGCCGTAGTTTTGCCCCAAGCCGTAGGCTGGGGGCGGCAGGGCGGCCGCGGCTGAGTGAGGAGGCGCCCCCACCCCATCGCTGCTGCCGCCGCCGCCGGGCGGCTCCGTGAGGTTATTGTTCAGGGCGGGCCTAGGGCCCGCGTTCCCGTTCGAGTTCTTCAGGTCCGGCTCCGCGCGGGGCCCGCCGCCGCTGCCGGCTCCGCCGCCGCCGCCACCCCCATTGCTCTCGGCCCCGTCCTGCAGCTCCTTTCCCAACGGTTGCGGCGGCCCCACGGAGGGGCCCTCGCTTTCCTGCCCGGCGGCTGCCTTCATTTCCCCGCGCTCGGCCGCTGCCGCCGCCGCCTCGCCCCCCGCCTCCTCCCGCTGCTGCTGCTCCGCTTTCTTCAGCTCCGAGGGCGGCGGCGGCGGGTTGCCCAGGCTGCTGGCGGCGGCGGGGGCGACCTGCGCGGCCATGATCCCCGCTGTCTCGTCCGCGGAGAGACCCGGCCCTGTCTTCGTCTTCTCCCCCCCTCCCACCCCGCCCCGGGGCCGAGTCCCCCGGGCTGCCCTCCCCACCCGCCCGGGCGGGCCTCTCGGGGCTCCGCTGCTGAGCTGTGCTCGCTCGCTCGCTCCTCTCCCCCCCGCCCCGCCGGCTCAGGCTCCGGGCTGGCGGCGGCGGAGGAGGAGGAGGAGGCGGCGGCGGCGGCGGCGGCCGAGGCGCCGGCGGCTCAGCTGCTCCCGGCTCTGTGGGCTCGGGACCCGGCTCTCCCGGCTCATTCCCCCCAAGCCCTTGCCTGGGAATGAGGGGGGCGGTGGAGGCTCCGCTCCCCAGGGCCTGGCCCCGCTGTGACTCTCCGCTTTCTGCTGCCGGAGAAAGGAGGAGGGAGGGAGGGAGGGAGGCGAGGGGGAGGGGGCGGGGGGAGGGAGGGAGGGAGCGGGGGGAGGGGGACCCGGGACGGGCGGGCTGGAGGGCGCGCGGCGGCAGCCGGGGCGCTGGGAGGCAGAGTCGGAGCGCGGGCCGGGCGCCCTGCCTCCCCTCCCCGGCCGCAACGCTGGCCGAGGCTGCTGCGCGGCAGCGGGCGGGCGAGCGGGCGAGCGGCTGGACTGAACGGCTAGAGCGCCCCACTCTCCTCCGAGTCCCCCTCACTCCGACACGAGGCTCAGCACTGCCATTTTACCCAGCGCCGTCGCGGCCGCCTGGCAAACCCGGAACGGAGCGCGGAGCGGGCGCAGGCCGTGGAACGGACTCGCTCCCTTCCCCTCACAAAGGAGGAGGGGAGATAACCAGCCGCCGCGGCGGCAGGCCCTCTGCTGCTTTCGCTCGGCAGCGCCGCCGCCGAAGGCTTCGGGGAAAACCCGGCCCGGAGCTCACGCCTCTTCGGAGCTTGCGCCGTCTCGGTCCCGGCGTTCCTATCCGAGTCGGTCCCCTCCAGGCCGCACGGAGGGGAGCGGGCAGTGTGAACTTTATTCGCGGCTGCAGAATTGGCCTGGGCCCGAGACCGCGGCCGCCTCGGCCCAGGCCTGACCCCCTGGCAGCGCGCCTGGTCTCTTGGCTGCTACTTAGCACCTCTACAGCACTTTTCTTCTTCAAAGCCTTTTACAAACCCGCTCAAAAGACTCAGCTTAGTGAGAGAGTAAGCCTTACTTTTTACCCCCTTTACAAGCCGATGGAATGACAGATCATTGTTCAGACTTTCCGTTTTCCCTTTCCTCTGCCCTCAGTAGCAGTTCCTTCACAAGGCTCTGGGAGCATGAGGTCAAGATTATCCCCATTTTACAGAATTGAAAGAGAAAGAAGGGGACTGCCCCATCACTTAAAGTCAGAGAACAGGACAGTGGCTTTAAAAAGTAGCAGAGTCCCCAAAGCTGCTCTTGTCTACTTAGCCTTTAAAGAAAAAAGTCAAGTTGTGTCATATCCAACAATGGGTTTGAATATCAGATGGGTTTGAAAGCAAAGCTGGTCATCTCAACACCGACTTAAAATGATCACCACAGAAGCTAACTCTGGGAACGTATGATAAGCCTTCTAGCAGGAGAACCCAAGCCCCTCTTTGCCTCCTAAGAGAACTTACCCCACAGTGACCAACAACCCCAGTCTCCAAAGACAGTACCTGTGAGACTGTAAACAGACCACAGAAAAATCTCCAGGGGCTGCAGGAACTTGAATGTTCAAGGGAACCACTGCAGAAGAGGGATGACCAAACGGAGAGAAACCTTAAAAAGAGAAAAGGGGCAGTCTAACAGGTAGGTCACTTAGAAAATGGATGCAACCCACATTTGTTTTCTATCCTCCATTGAAAAGATTCTTTAAAGTTTTACCATTGCATCCTAAGAGATGCCAATTGAGCTGGAGGATTACATAGAAACTTCAGATCTACAGGCCCAACCAAATCCCAGCAGCAGCCTTTTCCTCCTCAGGCAGACTTGGAATGCTCTGACTTGTGACAGGCTACAAAAGCCAGAGGGGATTCCAGCTCTTCACCAGGCCCAAGGCTGCCTTAGGAGAAAGAAGCCCAGGCCCATGTAGTCACTAGACACCAGGGCCTCTTCTCTCCCCAGATTTCATAAATGGAGACTTGGCCATAGAACCATTATCTTAGAACTTCAGATTCTGCAGGCCCCCAGGGTTCTGGCTGTGCCACTGGTAACCGTGAATAATTCCCAAAACCTGAATTCATTCCTACCCAAACAGGAGCATCCTACACTAAAAAGGCAATACCTTTCTGCTGATCTAAGAGTGGTGTTCTCTCCCCCGCACCCCCCTCCCCCGCCCCCAAAGCACACGCGGGCGCCAAGAACCAAACCAGCCTACCAGGACCTGACTGACTGGAATGGGCTAGTGCTCTGTTTCATCCACAGTCCTCAGGGACAACTCTCCTGGTGCATTAGGTCCTAGAAACCAAATTATAAGCTGCCTCATAAATGGAGCTTGGCTATTTAATCAACTGGCTCTGAGCTGGCAAACAGTCCTGAGTACTGCACACAAATGAGGAATTTTGTACATGCAATTACCCTGCCATTTTCCTCAGAGCTGGAGTGTAATGGGAAACCTGGAGCCCAATGAAAATCTGGAAACCAGAATGAATTGGTGTCCAGAGGAAGCCCTCATCCCCTTTCATCAATGGCTGTGAAATTGAGAAAGTGAAAAAATCCCTTTCCTACACGTGGACAAGCTGTTTAGAAACAGCCACCATTTTTATCTAGCATTAAGTGCACAAAAATCTATCCACCTGGGTTGGAGGAGGTAATATGGCATTTCTCCTTTCCCACTATTTGTTTTTAACCTCAAATCTTTTAGGGCCCTCATCCACCTCTATGTTTAGAGCCCTACACCACTATCCCAGGGACTGCCTAGTTGAAGGGAACTTTCTCAGAAACCGGCCCATCAGCTTTCCCTAGGGGCAATGGCAGCGGGAAAGGGGGGAGGGGCGAGTCGGGCACGTGGCTGGCCCGAGCTGCGAGCCCAGGATTTGGGGCTGTGGGTCTTCCCCTCAGTGGAGTTTTCTCCCCCACGGCCCCTGCCTTTTAACCCCACACCCAGGCAGCTCTGGAATCCCGGCGCAGATTAGAAAGCTAGGACTAGGACAGCGCGTACCCTCGCGAAAGTGCCTCTGCCACCAACAGCCTGATGGCAAATATGGACTGAATCGTTGACATGGAAACCGGACTAAAGTCTCGCTTGCGCGCTCACAAGAGAGTTCTTATCACCGTCCCCAACCGCATGAAGCTTGGCAAACGTGGACTGGATTTCCGGCCCGTAGGATCAGGCGGGGTTTCTGCGCGCATTAACTCCCGTGGCTGAGGCAGCCAAGAGGGGGCAGGGCTGCCAGGACAAACTAAAAAATGGCAGAGGATGTGTTCTCATTTTATACGGCTGCACGGTGTGCATAGATTGGGCCCGAGAACAAGGGAACAACCTATTAAAATCCACGAAACCAACTGCGAAATGTGGAACCGAGGCCTGGTGGGTTTGCCAAGAGAGGGAAACGTTTGCAGGGTGGACAGCCCTTCCTCTCTCGCAATTTGTTTCCCCGATGTGTCCGAAATATAAAACTCAACAAACAAAAGATCGAGGTTGGCGCCTTCCTTTCCCCACTCATTTTTTTGGAGGGAAGACGTTTTAACGCCAGGTACCCAGTAAGCATTTGCTTTGATTCTGAACTAAGTCGCGGGGAATTGGTGGAGCGCTGGGGTTGTGGCCCCCACATGCGTCTACACCGCGGCAAAGGAGCAGACACCCAACGGAGTTCTCTCCAGTGAGAACTGGAGCTGCGAGTTTGAGCAAAAGGGCAACTATGTCAGTTGACGGAAGCCAGAAGCAGAGTTCAAAGCCTGGCGTGGATTTCCGTCTGGAGCTGTCTGTTTCTTAAAGTTTGCAACTCCGTGTTCAGAAACAGCCCCAGCGGAGGCTTTGGGAGCAGTG
Source organism: Eidolon dupreanum (assembly GCA_028627145.1). NCBI lineage: Eukaryota > Metazoa > Chordata > Mammalia > Chiroptera > Pteropodidae > Eidolon > Eidolon dupreanum. The sequence goes on along the minus strand of CM053502.1, from coordinate 13,012,842 downwards.
TGAAAGTCTAGCACTACCATCTGACAGCAAGCCGCAAAACTTTGGGCTGCATATTAAGCGAGGAAAGTGGATTGAAGCAAGAGTCAAGGCAATTCATTATATTACCGGCTCTCAGACGGGAGCTATAAGATACGAACTGGATCTCCACAAAGAAAAATGGAATGGAGTCTGAATGACGCTCTATAGAACTTTGCGGTAGAATTGTGCCAGGTACCTAGAATCTCAAAAGAGTAGCCTGAAAGGCATCAAGCTTCGTGGGCGCTCAACAACCGCTTGTCTATGTGATGCTTTTTTCCACTCATCTCAAAGTTTTAAACAATTTGGAGGAATTTACATTTCTGAATAAGGAATACATTTTAAGAAATATTAATTTCTGAATGAAGCTTTTTTTTTTTTACCAGAAGCTCAGCTCTGCAAAAATACCCCTAGACATTTAAGTCAACTTGCTTTTGTTGTACCCATATAAAATAATTACTTTCACCATCACCTCCCCCAAGAGACTAAAATCAAAATTAAAATAAAGGTCCAGGCTGGTCTGGTTTGTGGTGGGTTTCAAACAAAACATAACATCGAGGGTTCATGTAATGAGGAAGACAGTCAAACCTCTCACACTCTAATTTGTACATTTACCAATCTCATTGGTGAGCTTTCTGACTATTCTTTTGGAGAAGGCAGAGTAAAACTACAAATAATATTTTAAAACCAAACAAACCTAGATTGGAGTTTTATAAACCACCGAGTAGATCAGAAATTTGGACATTTCTGCTGAGCCTCATTGAAAGTTTATGTTCACCAATTGATGCAAAAGTAATATATGAAAAACCTACTTGCAAAGAAGTTTGAAAACCACTTTATAGTCCATCAGAAAAGAGACAATAATTTTGTATTTTGTACTTATTACATTAAGCTGGGTTTAGATTTGTAGAGCTAAGCACAAGCAATATTACAAAGGAAAGATAAAGCCACCAATCTTAATACTGAAGGCTATTGCTCAGGAACAGGAAAAGTCTGTTATCTTTGACTTCGCATATTAAACCAATGTAGGCTGCTTTTGTTTTTGCATTATTCTTTAAAACCAATCTAAAAAAATTTCACACATGTAAAATGATTGTAAGAATTTTTGAAAGTTGAGGGTAGAGATGTAAATCAGAGGAAAATCAAACATTCTAGGTGAATATTTCAGCTTGCTTGCATAAAGCTTTCTTACACTGCCATTTTACTGAGATAGGAAAAAGAATCAGAGTGGGTACGTTTCTCATAATAACTCTGGAATGGATCTGGAATGGAGTCTTCTGCTCCAACACAGTTCTGTAGAAGAGAATTGGAAAAAGAAGGATAAACAATATGAGCACTAACAAAATGGAAGGAGGCAAGCATGCAGACCTGTGCAACAGGATAGGAGGTTAAAACAGCAAATGTACTGCCTATTCTCTGCAACACAACCACCTCAAGATCCAGTATGATCATCCCAGGCTTTTTAAGTAAGAATTGTAGAAAATCCAAAGAAACCTTTTAGGCATAAGACAGGAAGTGAATGGCCCCTAAGGGAAAGCATTCTGACTGGCTTTAATAGAGTTTAAACCCAACTATCCCAACAGAAAATAATTTCTTCCAAAGATAAAAGCGAACCAAACAAAAAGTCAGCTGTGGAATACTGTGGTAGTAGTGGTGTGGCATTCCAGTGAAATGCAGGACTTAACAATGACACCAAAGGAAAGCTGCCAGGGAAAATTACAGTAAGTTTTGGTGCTTTTCCAAATTATCACTTTCTGCCCTGAAATTTAACAACATTGAAACTGGATTCAGAAGCCACCACAGGGGCTGTGACCAGCAGGTTAGGGACCAGCAGTTTGATTTTTACTGGCCTACTTCTCCAAAGAGACTACTGGAGGCCTCTGTACAGTGTGTTGTTCTTCCAGTCTTGCTGTGGAAAGAAAGAACAGGAGACAAAGGAGAAATAACCCAACACATTGCATCAAGCCTATCCAACAGGCCATTTAGAAATAGTGCTGAAAACACATATACACACACTTACCCTTCCCCCACTCTCCTCTCCACTACAATATGTTTTCATTGATAGAGTCTGTCTACATACTACACTTAAACAAGAGTACAAAATGCCATATAACATTAGACACTATTTTTGCCCCAAACACTAAGACCAGGATATAAATTACACATTTTTTAATGTGAAGTCCCTTTTGGCCTCAGAACAAAGTCCAAGAGCTCATTTAAGTATTTTTTCCCCCAATCAATCACAGCAACCTAAAAATATGGACACTCTGTCCAGTAAAAACTGAAATTCACGTCTGGCATTGTGTTTCCCCTTTAGCCCAGCTAAAATTGGAAGTCCAGAGTATTCTAGAAAAGAAGGATTCCAGTCGACTTTATACCTACTCTTTTTTTAATGACCTAGCAGCCATTGTTTCCAAGATGAAATCATAGGAGAGTTGAGGTATTATATGGCCTTCAAAAAAGAAGATATTCTCAAAGAAGCTTAGAGGTAAGGAGGTCGCAAAATGATTGGCTACTGAGGATTTTTAGTAATCCATCATTAGCACAATTTGAACTGATTATGGAAAGGTTAAACAGAAACCATTTTATAAACTTAACTAAATATTGTAGACCAACGGCATGCCATCTCTACCTTACTCCCCTCTTATGTTGAAACAACTTTTCCCTACGCACCTGCCCTTCTTTAGCAATCCTTGAATTGCATGTTCTGACCCAACTTTAACCAAAATGAATATTCTGCTGAGGTTCAGAAATTGTGAGAGCATGTAATTCTTTGGACTAGAAATTAATAGTATGACTATTGCTAGTAATAAGATCATTCCAAAGCCATATTTATAAACTTCATTAAGTATGTTGTTCTTTGCTTTAACTATCTCCCAGACTACTTATTAATGCTATCCTTGGTAGTAGGCATTTCTAAAGTCTCAGAATAAAGTTCACGGGAGAGCCCTGCAATAGCAACAGCACTAAGACGAAATGCAATAGAAAAACAGGAGCAGTCATGCTGAGCCATAGCTGTTCACTGACATCACCTTTTAACTCCCTGTGAGTGATTCATATCCTCAATGATCTGCTAATTGAATATTAATTTAGTAAGTTCTTCACCATTGCACACACTATCCTATCTGACCTAGTCTCTCCCTAACCTCTACCACACACACACACACACACACACACACACACACACACACACTCATACACACACACTTCTGACATCATGTTTTGGTGTGTGATGCCAAAATATGAGAAATATTTAACAAGAATAACAGAAGAAGCATTTTTAAACAACTAAAACTATGGAGGGGACCTGGATAATGCAGGATCCTTGTTTTCTGTTTTATTTAAGGGTTTTATTTCCATACTTTCAACTCTAGAAAACACACAAACACACAAACATTTTTAAAGACATCATAGAGCCTTGCCAGGATTAGAGTTATACCAAATATATTCTATACTGCCATTTTCCAAACTAAATGAAACAGAACAAAAACATGGAGAAGGAATTTACAGGAGTACTACAAAAACATGAAAATTCTGCTAGAGGTGTGCTTGGAGGTGAATGGGGTGGGGAATGAGGAAAGGGAAGACAAGTGAAAGGAGGATGACCTAATATTCAAGGCAAAGAGCCTACAGTTTGAGAGCTATCTCAACAATTGAGACAAATATCCAGACTTTCATTCTAAGTCAAATATCCAAACACTGTATTCCATTTATAAACTGTAATTATCAAGATTTCAAATAGACTTACAAAATCTAATCATATGGATTATGTATGCTCAGAAGCATCAGAGCAGAGGTTCTCCATGAGTCAAATAATTATCTCTTCACTGTGATGCTTTGAACCAATCTAGAATTTTCCACTTTTTGATTCTGGATGCCAATCCTCTCATTCAGTTTACTATAAATAGGCGGGCCTCTGTGATACACAACATTGTATATACACTACCTTCATACAAACCATAAAGTACATTGCAGGCTACTGTCTACCCAGGAGCAAAGACATATCTCCAAAAATGGTATAGGCCTTTTTATTCAAAATTTATAAGTTCTTCACACTGAGGTCATTTTCTGAGAAAGCTAATGAACAAAGAGAAAAGAAAAACAAGGAAAAGCTTAAGACATGACAATTCCCATTCTACATTGTATGGGAACTTAAAGAGATTTTGATGAGCACAAAGAAAATGGAGAACATTAAAAGTACTTTGAGATCACTGGCCTAATTATCAAAGGTATTATTATTAATATTATTAATGTTCTTACACTCAGGTTATATTTAGTCATTTTTCTTCCCCTAGAGGAGAAAAGAATTACGATAACTTCTCTCCTGCTCCTCTCTCTTCTCTCTTTTTCTGTCTCAGTGTCACACAGGCTCTCATGTTGGGTAATTGTATAGAAAGGTGCCCAAGGTACAATTTATGCTGCTTTGGCTGCTCTCAAAGTCCAGGCTCCTGGGCATAACAGCCCTCATGCCAGGGATTCTTGCTTGCATAGATTGGAACCTAGTGGTCCTAAGGCAGCTACATGGGATTATGAGATATTTGTTCTACCTATTTGGCTGACTTTGGGGTTAGAATAGTCTTAGGTCTTTGTAACAAGAGAAACAACTGTCTACCAAAATGAATGGCTAAGATACACCAAATCAAATCATGTCCTTAATTGGATAGACGAGAAAGAAAAGAACAAGCCTGACTTAGAGTTCATTAAATTGCAACTCTCCCACAGAATCCTGGTACTAGATGAGGAAACAGAATACAGCCTTCCAACCTTTTGATCCTTTCTATTGAAGATGAGAATTTGATCTTTAGATCAGTGTTTGAGGGGTTTCAAAATTAGTGACCTGGGAAGTCCCCGACCAGCAGCTAGCATTTCCTCACCCCATGAACCTGCCGCTGTTTCTTTCACAGGGCTGGTGCCTCCAGTTCAGCCTTTTTGAGCACCCTATGCAGCAGCGACACAAAGCAGAACTGTTAACCGAAGAAATCCTAAATATTCAAAGCTGCATTGAACGGGTAGAATCCCTTGTTTTGTTTTTTCAAATTTGAAAATTTGTATTCAACAGAATTCTCTATAAAACAAGTTTTTAAAACATGGCATCTCCAAAGCCATTTTTCTATTACAGTATTTATAAAAGCTGGAGTGATATTTACCTTAAACTCTAAACATTTATCAGTTGACAGCATTCAACTCTTCTATAACTTAAGAAACATATAGAGAAGAAAACAAATTCTGAAGTCTGCATACTGCTTAGGCCTTCATATAGGTAATGTCAAGTATACACTGATAGAAAGGTATTGGCAAGAAGTTAAATTTCTAAAAGTGTAAAAAATAATAAAAGAATAATTTAACAGAAAAGAAAAAGAAATTTTATTCCAGGAAAACCAAGGAGATAAAGTCAGCCTAAAAGTAAAAAATATATAAAAACAAAAGTAAGCAAACATATTGGGCAGCCTCTTGCATCTCTGCAATATTCAGAGAATAGTCCAAGTATAACATGGGAGAACAAGGCACCTGGTGCTCACCTAGTGCTGCAGTCCATGGAGCCCTCAGGTCAGTGCACCTCCAGAAGGAGGAAGCAGCAGTCCTCATTACAGACCAAGCTGTGTGCCTGTGATGTCATGTCATTTGCTGCAGGAATCCTTTTTCCACAGGGAGCTATTGAGGAGCAGCTCTGTTCCCAAACAGGGTATTCCAAATTGCCTTGCTCGTAGGTTTCCCCGAGGGCCAGACATTAGGAGAACTTGCTTGCTGTACCTGTAAAGGAAAAGGAAAACAGCAGAGGTCCTAATATAAAATTAAGTCGCTTAGTTTTCAAAATACCAGTATTAACTGTTATTAGAAGCATCATATATATTATGTCACTAGCAAGTATGAGAAGGTATAAATAAAAATATTTAATGGATATCTAACTTCAGTACAGAGCTCACATAAATGTGAAACCAATGAAAGAATAAATATAATTTCACTGGGTCTCTTAGAGCCTCTCTATTCAAAGTGTGATTCCAGGACTAGCAACTTCGGAATCACCTAGGAGCTTCTTAGATATGCACAATCTCAGGCCCTACTTCAGGCCTTCTGAAACAGAATCTGCATCTTGACAACATTCCCCAGGTGATTTGTATGCAAATTAAAGTTTAAGAGGAACTGTCTTAAAGATGGGTGATTCCAGGAAAAGGGTTGCCTCTCACCCCAACTGAAGCCATTCAATTCATATTCATGACCAGAGAGGGAGAGCACTGTAAGAATGCACTCACATTATGACCTTTCTTCTCTGGTTTTTAAGTAAATGTTCATGGATCATTCTTTCTCTTTCTTTCTTTCTTTGAGATATAATTACAATTCACCATTCAAGGGTACAATTCAATTGTTTTTAGCTTATTCAGAGTTGTGCAACTGTCACCACAATCAATTTTAAACATTTCATCACCCCAAAAAGAAACCCCATACCCTTTAGCTGTCACTCCCCGTTCTCCCCAGCCTCAAACCCTTGGTAACCACTAATCTACTTTCTGTCTCTACAGTTATGCCTATCCTGGACATTTCACATAAATGGAATTGTATAATATATGGTCTTTAATGATTGGCTCCTTTCACTTATCATATTTTCAAGGTTCATTCATGTTGTTCGTCAATGAATCTTAATCCTTCTCATAAATGACTGTTATTCTTTCAGTAGATATGTAGATGCAGGCAATGTGACCCCATCAGTCACTCCACTCAGTGGAGCTCCTGAGTGCCACCACTCCCTTAGGAGAAGCCTTTCTCTTCCCATTACTAACTACCCTAATAAGGAGGTCTTTAACACAGTTCCCTTTTTTCCATCTTCTCCCTGGGACTTAGTAGCTCAAGTAGAGTTGGCCCTTGGCCAAGTTTCTCTCCACAACACCTGCAGGCACTACCGGTGCTGCCACCTTATGCCCATTTCTTGAAGTAGTGGACATTGGGTCAGGTGCTATCTTTTATCCCAAGAGCCCTGCTCTTTGCTGTTTCCATAGCAATCAAGGTTGTGACTCATGACAGAGTGCGACCAGGAGAGGTCGAAGGTGTGCCATGTGGGAATGTATGCTTGGCACCTTCAAATAACCAAGAAGCAGAGAAAGAAGCAAATGCAAGTGCTCTTGGGGCTAAAGTGGGCCATGATTTTGCAATCTCTCTTCCTGATTCTCTCGGCTATTTCTTCAGCTCCCATTTCTCTTCCTCTCCTCAGTTTACTTTCATTTCCCTATGTTATTCTTCATAGAATAGAGAACCTAAACAACTCTCCCTATTCATTTCTACCTGGATTATTTGCTCTTGCCACTTCCAGTAGCACAACAGTTGTGTACTTAGATATTTGAATATGCTAAGTTACTTCTATAAAAAATAGAGTCAGTCTAAACATTCTGCCCTACTGAACAGCAAAACAAGGAAAAGGTTTCTTTGTTCTCCAAAATCAAGATGTTCTTCTTCAATAAATGAAACTATCCCAAGCCAAATTTTTGTTATGAAATATTATCAGTCCCCTCAAAAAACTAGCATAGTAACAAAAGCACTTTCCCTAGATGCTCGTGCCTGGGTTTGGGACCTTGTCTGAGTTCATTTGGAGGTCTATAGTTCCATTACAGATTGTACACTACCTGTATTCCCTGAGTAGCCCATATATTCCCCAAGTCATGCCCTTATTCCTGGGAAAGTCTTTCCAAATTAAGACTCCAGGTACCTCAAGCCTCACTGCCACTCTACTGTATTCATTCAAGAAATGTTTACATAGTACTACATGCCAACCTTGTGCTGTATACAAGGCAGACAGACTTTTAGCTCTCATGAGGTTTTCTTCCAGGGGTGTTGGGGGAGGATATATAATGGTAGACTGTAGGCCTTGGACCTGTCATGTGCTTGGCTGATTCCCTCAGTGTGTCTTGACGAGTCCTGATCTCCTTGAGTGAGGCAGACAAGGAAGACCTTTCTGTCTTGGCCAGCAAGGAAGAAAAGCAGGCGGATTCATGTAGTCCTGGCTGGTAGCCTTGCAGATCCTTCTGTATTCAACTTACTTTGGCCCTTGAATGACCCCTGAGATCCACAGAGGTATCACAAGGGCTGAGAACCATAGCATGAATGGACTTCTTGACATTATTGAATTCTTAAACAATAGCTTGCACATATTAGGCATTGCTCAGAAATTGTTCTTATACATAATCTTTGTTAATTTATATAGTTTCATATTATTTAGCAGTATAAATTATATTGTGGGTTTGTTTGTATGATCATCGTTTAAGCCTTGGGAACGTAGAACAAGGTGTTACATTCCTTTTCTGTTTTCTGCTCTTTTTGTCTTCCACAGGGCTGGGCATACCAATGGGAGCTTGTTAAACTTTTACTGTTCGTCAGCTTGTAGAGGAATACATTATATATTCTCTCTTGCTAGAGGGTCAAAGCAACCAACCAAATCTAAAGACACATGTGGAAGACCTGTCAGTGTAAACAGGTGTGTATTTACTCTGACTTTGCTATTACAATTTGGAAAAGCTTCATTTATCTAACACCTTTGGAGAATGTGAAAAGTCCGAATTAGTTTTCTACATAATTGACACTAATCCCTTTAAACAGAAAATGTTTAAAAACCTGCCTTTGTTAAAATATTATTTTTAATAAAATAAATCACTGCCTTTTTGAAATATAGCAAATATAATTTAACCTCTTTTTATTTTCTTGGATTATTAGCATTCAGAACTAGAATGCAAAGTAATACACCTTTGGGAAATATTAAAATATACTAGGTTCTTTGCTCTACCCCAAATAATCCAAGGCTGGTGTGTTTTTGTGCTCTTTTGTGTCCTTCTAGTAATTTTCTTTCTGTTTTTTTTTTTTTCTACTTCTTTTGTTAAACTATTAGATAGTACCTTTTGCTACTTCCTGGGTGTCTGGTGTTGGCAGTTCTCTTCCTAATCTGTGTCCTAGGAAACCAGATAACCAAGTTTATTAGCATTGTGTGTAAAGTAAGAGCAAATAGGTTTTGAATATGAGAGTCTTTCCTGGAAGTGAGTAGTATTGGCTTTTCAAAAGCAGTTCAATGTTCCTTTTCACTGGCTCCAATATTCTCAATTCCCCTACAGATGCCCTAGATTGTTGGATAAATTACTTTCTGTAGAAAACTGAGCCGTAATCATGGTACTTCACTAATACAATTCAACTAGATATAATTTTCTCCATCAAAAGTTCCCCTTTGTTTCTAAACTATTCTATTTAGTTCCTCTTGATTTCTGATTTCAAACCATTAGTCCTTACAATATGGGCATAAAGAGAACCTAAAAAACTTAGAAAATGTGTAAGATTTAAAGATCTTCTTATAGATTACAGGAAAACTTCCAAATACAATGTTTTTCTTTTTCCAATAAGAAAAAGGCCTGAATTGTAGTTTTAAGTTAAAACCAATGTACTCAATTTTAAAAATGTAACAGCTACCATTTAAAATTGAGTGTCCAATATATGCCAGGTATACATATTTTCTTTCCTATACTTAGAACAGGGCTATGAAGTTTATAACAACCTTACTTTACATTTGAGGAAAACCGAAGCTAACAGACATTAAGTAACTTAACCAGGGTCATAAGAGTATTAAGTATAACAGCTGAGATTCAAATTCCACCTGGAATCAGAAGTCTACATTCTCTTTCTCTCTTCCTTCCTTCCTTCCTTCCTTCCTTCCTTCCTTCCTTCCTTCCTTCCTTCCTTCCTCCCTCCCTCCCTCCCTCCCTCCCTCCCTCCCTCCCTCCCTCCTTCCCTTCCTTTCTTTCTTTGAAACAGAAGTTTATTTCTCAAATAACACTGTGAAAGATCCTGGACAGCAAGCGGCTCTGCTTCACCTGATCAATCAGAGACTTGGGTCCCTTTCATATTGTTTTGCCCTCCTTAAGGATTTTATCTTACTGCATGTTCAAAGCTCAGTTTCAGGCACATCCGGTAGTTTGCTTTGGAGTGGCTAAACAAGAGTGAGCATGGGACCCTCCAAGTGCCTGTGTGTTGACAAAAGGAGGAATAGAGAATCTGGATACTCCTGGATGAATTAGGAAGGTCAAGGACTGGGGGTGCTTATTTCCCCACCTCTACCCACCTCCCTTTCTCTTGTACCCAGACCTAGCTTTAAAGCTACTCTCAAAGTCTGTATCCTTTCTGTAAATCAAATTGCCTTCCTTATACTATTGCTTAGAGGTAATGAGTGTATTCAGCAAGTATTCTGATAATGTGACCAACTTGACCATGGACTTACTGGCAATAAATGTTAACCAATCGAGTCTATAATCAGCAATTATTATTACAAGATAAAGTTGAAGTGGTTCTTCTTAGCTGATAGATTCTTCCCTTGAGGGAAGAGTTGGGAGTGACTTAGAGTTGAGACTTTGATGAGAGTAAGTATGGGAGTAGTTCAATAAGAAATTATAGGCAATTTCCTAAAACACCTGTGATTGTAAGATATGTAGAGGGGTCAACCTGGCTTAAAGGGGCAGGGTTGTCTATGAAGATATATGAGATGACTTGATTCTAGGAGCCAGTCACAAGTTCTGTCAGTCAGTAGTATAGTCCCCTAATGAATAAACGATAATAAGAATTGTGTTTTCTGAGTTCTTATTTAATGTTTATAGCTTTTTGAAGTCTTTAATTCTTTAGTTTTTTTTTTTCTTTAATTGTGACAAACACCAATTCTAGTTTGCCTCAATTAATTCATGTTCTTTCTTCCATGTTCTGCTTCTTCTTTAGGTTAGGGGTGTGTGTGTGTGTGTGTGTGTGTGTGTGTGTGTGTGTAAATACTTAGAGTTTCTGCCTAAACTGCTTCTACCCAGTGAATAATATTATTCCTAATATTATTCCATGATTCTCTGGCCAAATCCATCCTTGGGTTTTTGGTTTCTCTTATGACTATTTTTTCCCTTCACATTTTCAGATTTACAGTTTCGTCTGTTATTTGGCCTTCTGTGCACCTACTACCTTTTACCTAGAAGATGTGAAACATTTCATTTTCATTTTGGTAAATGGTGTTGCGATTCTAGGGGTTCTTCTTTCTTCAGACCCACTGCCACATCAAAGTTGGGGCCAAAACTCAGTTTAACTAAAAGTTAACAGAGGTCAACAATTCATCATTCAAAGTGTTGCTTTGTGTGAGGAGGAAGGGGGGAGTGGGGACGTGGGCTATGAGCTATGGCACCATCTTGATGTTGTATCTTATGTTTTTCTAACAACTTCTTTCAGCTCCTATAGTTGTAAGCTATAGTGGTTGAGAATGGGATTAACCTGGTGTAGTCTCACTCAAATAAAGACTCCTCTTCAATGTATTACAACATAACCCTTCATAACTTAGATCATGCTGCTCCCTTCAGCAGAAGTACTCTTATGGCTCCCCCAAGTCTCATCTAAAATATCACCTCTTTGGGAAATAGTCTCTAATTCCTCTAACCTGGGGTTGGCAAAATTTTTCTGTAAAGAACTGGGTAATAAATATTTTAGACTTTATGGGCTAAGAGCAATAAGAGTGCTGCATAAGGTCTATGTCCCAAAGATTCAACTCTTCTGTTATAACTTCTGCTGGAGTGCAACAAAGCTTTTACAAAAATAGGCTGTGGGCTACGTTTGGCACATGATCTTCAGTTTGTAGACCCCTGCACTACTCAGATATTTCTTCTTCAACCTAATTGTTCATGCCTACTTCACCCCACTTGTACTGTAAGTTTACCTCCACCAGAACATGAGCACCTTAAGGGCAAGTATTCTGTCTTTACGTCTCTCTGAACTGAGTAAAACTGATCTCCCAATTACCACAGGTACTCTCTAAACAATTCTGGAAGAAAGTGGGGAAGAAAGGTAAGAAGAGATGGGGTTCCTAATTAAGCAGGAAACGGGACTGTGCAAATTCTCTATTGATATGCAGTTGAATATGACCTTCCCTTAGAAACACGAACAGATGTTGTTTATAGAATGTCTGCATTGGGCTCTTCTGAAAAGTTTGATTTCAGCAAGCTTGTGTTTGGAGATTCATATATGCAATAGCCAGCCTCCAAGATGGCCCTCAATGATTCTTACCTCCTGGTGTTTCATGCACCCTCACATGCTGAATAGGGTCAATAGAATATTGTGGAAATAAAGATGTATGGCTTCTGAGGCAAGTCATAATAGACATGTGGCTTCTACTTTGCTTTGTGTTGGCTCAGTCTCTCTGAGGAAACAAGCTGCTATGTCTTGAAGACAAGTAACCCTATGGAGCAGTCCACAAGGTAAAGAACTTATACCTCCTTTCAATGGCCATGTGAGTGAGCCATCCTGAAACTAGATTGTCTTTCCTCAGATGGTTGCAGTCCCAACTGACATTTTGACTATAAACTCATGAGAGACTCTGAGCTACACAACCTAGACACTCCTGAACTTTTGACCCATAGAAGCTATATGAGATCATGAACGTTTATTATTGTCTTAAGCTGCTAATTTTGGAAATTATTTGTTACATAGCAATAGATAATATACAATATGCTAAGTGGCTTTTCTTTTATTTGATTTTCCTGTAGTCTTTCAGAACACCTCACTCTTCTCTTCTTAGCATTTAAAGTATCTAATTCTGTATTTGTTTAATGCCTGTCTATCTCTTTCAATGGGGCAGAGATATCTAATTTTTCATCAAGCACAACTCCTAGCATTCAGGAGGCATTGAAATATTTTTAGTAATTATCTAGTAACACGCAAAATAAAGAATTCTAAACCCAAGAGTGATTTGCTGCCAACATTTTGTATGCCTGAAACCCATAGCAATGGCGTATTTCTCAAAATCATCCTTCACATAGAATTGAAATATTTATGTGCCTCTATTGTAGCATTATCACACTAATAGTTGGTAGTCTGTAATCTCTGTGAGGACAAAGACCTTAGCATATCACCTTTGTATTTTGAACATTTGCAAGTGCCTGCCACAAAGGTGTTCAATGAATGCTATTGAGTGATATATTAAGAGATGTAATCAATTTGTGGAATGACTGAAGATGGACTTCCTATAATACTATTCAAGACTTGAAGTTATGCCATCTCACTCAATATTGAAGTTTTGGGGATTCTTTGCTTTGTTGTGGTATCATCAGTTATACTGAATTAAAAATAAAGCCCTCTACTAATGCCTCTTCACCATATCAAATTTAAATAAGAGATCTTACTCAGAGAATAAATCAGAGGAAAGATAATAGCATCTTCTGGTCTAAATGTGGTTTCAGTTAGGCAGGTGGAAAACACAGGAAATACACATTCCATAAGATATATGGATCCCTAGACTAATCTATCCCTATTTATGCTTAACCAGCAAATCCAAGGATACTAGAATCAGATTTGGCAATTAGAAGGGCTCCTTTGTGAGTGAATGCCATTTAAAATACTAGGAAGTTCAAGTGATAACAGAGGATTTGGATATTTCATGATACACGGTAAAGCCCAGAGTAAAATGCCTCGACTATGTAATATTTATATTAATATTCATAAATATCATTATTATAATATCAACAAGTCAACAGATACTTTCAAAATTAATTTTTATTTTATGTTACTATGAAAATTTACAAGGGAACAGTTAAAGTCATTCTCAGTGGAAAAAGTACATCTAAGGTACCATGTTATACTAGAACATATCAAACATGATGTGTCTTGATTTCAACCAAAGCTGCTGACACAAATTATACAACATGTATACATACACTAATTAAAACTAGTAAAAGTATCAGTTGATTTAGAGATGACTGAGAGTTGACTCAGTTAATTTTCTCCTGTTATTTACAATTCCTATTGCAGTGGCTACTAGTATAACTTATTCACACTAATGTATCCACATAGAGTTCCATCATCAAAATAATGAGGTCATATCTTCCACTGATGGTCTCTCTGACTGCTGATGACCTTCTCATGACATATACGAAAAATGGCCACAAAGCAATATCAAAAACAAATCTATCTTAAATTGCCAAAGTACAATGACCAGCATGAAACACAGACTCTGGTAAAGAAGCAAAGACAATATTTAAGCTGACTCTTTGAAAGTACTACCATGTTCAAACATTTTCATTTAGATTAAATCTAGCCAAAAAAGGGAGGGCACAGTAATGTCAGCAATGGACCACACAGCTTTGAAGATCTCTTAACAAAGTCAGAGGAGCCACCAATGTACACATGGTATTTGAATGGAACAGACGAGCATGATGTGCTGGGACTGGGCCTTGTTTATATGATGTTGATATACAAAGAGCATCTCAGCTCTAATTGAGGCGGCCCACCAAGAGTCTCTCATTGCAATGGTCAGTAGAGAAGGGGCTCTGTCAACTGATATGGCCAACAAAGCTGCTGATTAGTAGTTCCTATGCCTACAAAGTAACCTTGAAGACCTGAATGCTAACCTTCACAGAAGTAGCCAACTTCATATCCCAATTTAATATATACGATTTTATTATATATCCTCAAGCTACAATGGTAATTATTCATTCAACATTCATTCAATATATTTTAAAGACATATTTTGTCTGACACTATTTTAGGTGTTAAGGACACAGAGGTGAACAAAATGAACAAAAGTCTCTACCCTTAAAAACTTACATTTTAGTGGTGGGAGACTGACAATAAAAATAATTTAAATATAAGTGGAATATATATCAGATGATTCATTGGGAAAAAAAATAAATCAGAAAAAGAGGAAAGAGAATGCTAGGGTTAGGCAGGGTTGTGACTTTAAACAGGACAATAAAGAAATACCTCAGTGAGAGGGGAAAATCTGAGCAAAAACCTGAAGAAACTGGGGGAGTGTATTAGTCAGCTCAGGCTGCCATAACAAAATACCATGGACTGGGTAGCTTAAACAACAACATTTATTTTCTCACAGTGCTGGAGGCTGGAAATTTAAGATCACTCTGTCAACATGCTCAGGTTTTAATGAGAGCTCTCTTCCTGGCTTACAGATCATAACCTTCTTGTTGTGTGCTCACATGACTTTTCCTTGGTGCATGTACATGGAGAGACAGAGAGAGAGTGGGGGGGAAGAGGAGGGAGAGAAGAAGAGAGAGAGAAAGCTCTCTTCAGTCTCCTTCATGTACACGCTAATCCTATTAGATCAGGGCCTCACCCTGATGACTTCATTCAACCTTAATTACCTTTATAAAAACCTTATCTCCAAATAGGTACCTTGGGGGTTGGGGCTTCAACATATGAATTTGGGGAGGGGGACACAATTTAATCTATAACAGGGAGTGAGTAATGCAGATATCTGAGAGAAGACAGTTTAGGTAGAGTTTGGGCCAGAGATATAAGTCAGGGAGTTGTCAGCATGTAGACATATTTAAAGCCATTGGGCTGGATGAAATCACCAACAGAGTGAATGTAGAGAGAAACAAATCCAAGGTCTGAATCCTGGTGCCCTCCAATGTTTAGAGGTCAGAGAGATGAGGAGGAACCAGCAAAAGAGACTGAAAAAGAACAGCCAGTAGGAGTAGGAGAAAACTAGGAGAGTGTAGTATCTTGGAAATCTAGTGAATAAAGCATAGCATTTCAAAAAGGAGGAGGTGAGAGCTCTCTCAGATAAGAATAAAGACTGAGTCCTAGTCATTGGATAAACAACATAGAGGCCACTGGTGACCTTATCAAGAGTAATTTTGGTAAAGGCAAAAAGCCTGATTGGAGTAGATTCAAGAGAGACTGATAGAAGAGGAACTCAAAACACTGAATAGACAAGCAAGAAAAGAAAAAATAGATAAATTGGAGTATATCAAAATTAAAAACTTTTTACTCCAAATGATAACATCAAGAAAGTGAAAAGACAACATACGATATGGGAGAAAATATTTACAAATCTGATAAGAAACCGATACCCAGAAATATATTTTTAAAACTCTTACAACTCAATAAAAATAAAATAAAATAAAATAATTTTTTCAAATGGGCAAAGGACTTGAACAGACATATCTCTAAAGAAAATATATAAATGGCCAATAAGCACATGAAAAGATACTCGACATCATTAGCCATTAGAGAAATGTAAATCATAACCACAATGAGATACCATTTCACATCCACTGGGTTGGCTATAATAAAAAAGATAGATAATAGCAAGTGCTGGTGAGGATGTGGAGAAACTGGAACTTTCATATGCTGCTGGTGGGAATGTAAATGGTGTAGCAACATTTTAGAAAACAGTTTCTCAGTTCCTCAGAAAGTTAAACACAGAGCTACTCTATGAATTAGCAATTGTACTTCTAGGTACATATCCAAGAGAAATAATAACATACAGCCACACAAAAACTTGTATGCAAAAATGGTGTACATGAAGGTTCACAGCAGCACTTTTCATAATAGCTATAAAATGGAAAAAATCTAAATGTTCATCAACTGACCAATGAATAAATAAAAGTGGGATATTCAGTGAAATTGTTGATATTCAGCAACAAAAAGGAATCAAGTATGGATATATGCTACAATGTGGATGAACTTTAAAACATTATGCTAAATGAAAGAATCCAGTCACAAAAGACCACATATTGTCTGATTATATTATATGAAAAGTCCAAAATAGGTAAATCCACATAGACAAAAAGATTAGTGATTGTGTAGGGTTCTATAAAATGGAGAGTGATTTAATGGGATAATAAAACTATTCTAAAATTGATTATGGTGATGGCTGTACAACTTTGTGAATATATTTAAATAATTAAATTGCATACTTTAAGTAAGTGGGGTTTATTATGGTTTCTGAATTATATCTCAATGAAATTTTTTTTTTTTAAATGCATAGTGATGATTGGAGGGCAGAGAAATAAACTCTAATAGATACTTAAGATCACCATTTTGAATTCCATTCTAAGTGTATCTGACTCTAAAGCCTATGTGTTCTTAAGCGCTCTGCTATACTGCCTCCTAAGGATTATTTCCTTAGGTTAGAGTCTCAGAAGTCGAATTAATTACTGAGACAAAGGGTATAAACAATTTACTGGAAGGTATGAATGAGTCCGTGCAACCATCTCGGCTTGCCAGGTACATGGCCCACTTCTAGGCAAAGTCAACTGTTCTTTTCTGTTCAAGTGCTATGACCCATACAACCTGTTTTGAATGACACAAACCCTGAACCTAAACACCTCTTGAAAACAAGCTCACCTCACTGGGAACCCATGTACATAGCACATCGAGGCCAATTTATTTACAGTAATCTAATCACATAAAGCACTCTCCAAGAATAATGGCTTTTTCAAAGGGAAACCAAGTCATTCTATCAGATCAAATCATTGTATCAATGAAAATTTTAAATAAATTATCTTTTGTTCCAAGGGTGGGAGAATATACAGAAGTTAGAACATCTAATACAATAAGACTAAACTTTCTTAATCTTCATCTTTCCTCAAACCTTAACAACCCCTTTCTGCCCTAAACTCAGCCAATGAATTTGCCTTTTATATTACTGGGAAAATACAGGCAAGCAGATAGGAACTTTCTTATCTTCTCATCACCAAATCCACCAACATCTGCATCAGAACTCATTCTGTCTTCCCTCCTCTGACAAAAGGAGACTGTCCTTGTTCCTATTGAAGGTCGATCTTCCGATTTAGGCTCTGTATGCCACTCACTCCTAGCCTAGTCATGGAGTTTGCTCTTGAAATTTTCCCTAATTCTCTCCTGCATCATCAGTTCCTCCCTTTCTATTGAAAACATGAAGGGATACTCTAGTATCTCATATTTAAAATACTCTTCTGGGAAATTTTTTTAAATGCTTTTGGAGTGGAGAAGTTTTAAAAGTATGACACAAAATTCAGATAAATTCGACTATGTTAAAAAAAATTTTGCAGGAAAAAAATCTCTATAAACAAAGTGAAAAGGTATATTTGCACTCAGATAACAGAGAGCTAACATGCCTGAAATATTAAGAGCTCCTACAAATCAGTAAGAAAAAGACTAACTTATTAGAAAAATGAGTGAAAAGTAGGAAGAGACAATTCAAAGAAAAATAAATATAAATAGCTTGTAAACTTTTGAATATTCAACCTCACTCAAAATAAAGGAAATGCAAAATAAGAGACCATTTTTGGTGCAACACCAAGAGACCATTTTTCACTTCCTAGACTGACAAAGATAAAAAATGTGATAACACACTATATGAGGAAACGGGCCTTCTAATCATTGTTGGTAGGATATATTAGTACAAATTATATAAAAGCATTTTGGCACCTTTGACTCAGTAATTCTTCTAAGTAATTTTATCCTACAGATATATTGCCGCACGTGTGAAAAGACCTATGTACAAAATCATTCATTGCAGATTTATAACAGCAAAAGGTTGGAAACCACCTAAATATTAATCAATAGGAATTACTAAGAGATTGAATAAATAAATTAGGGTATAACAACACAATGCAACCATAAATAAAGAAAGCAGATGACCTTTTTATACACCTACATGGAACAATCTCCAAGACATGTTTTTGATAAGTAGGAAAACGAGGGGGCAGAAGCAGAGTATACAGTGAGCTACCATTTGTGTATTTATTTAAAATGAGATAAGGTGGGAAATGTATATAAATATTTGTTTGTATATACAGAGAATATTTCCAGAAGGATTTATGAGAGACTGGAAACACTAAAATGAGGGAAGAAAACACTGTGATTGGGTTTGGAAAGGTGTGGGAGTGAGATTTTTACTGTATAACTTTTGCACTTTTAAAATTTTGTACCATGTAATGTAATCTATTTAAAAATGTTTTTATTGAAAAATATTTTAAAAGTTTTTCTTGACCCTCCTCCCTCCCAGCTATCACCCTATTTCTTTACAAAACTACACAAAAGCTTTGTCTCTATTTGCTGTCTCTACTTCCTTATCTCCATTCTCTCTTCAACCTATTCAAACCTTATTTTTGTCCCACCATTCTATCGAAAATGCCTTGTCCAGGTCATTACATTCTCCATCTTGCCAAATCCAATGCCATATTTCTACCTTCATCTTCACCTCTCAACAGTATTCAACACTGGTTGACTTTTCCCTCCTTGAAGTAATTTCTTTTCTTTGCTTGTAGGATACTTCTGGTTTTCTACTAGTTTTCTTCTTGCCTCCTTAGTCATCCCTCAGTCATCTTGGTTAGATCATCCTCTTCTTATACGTAATTTCTAAAAATTGACTCTGCCTTTAAATCTTTGCTACTCTGTTCACACTTTGCCCTAGGTGATCCTATCTAGTCCCATAGCTTTAAATATTGCCACTGACCACCAGATTTATAATCCAGCCTCACCATTCTTCCCTGAGCTCTCAGATTCATATGTTAAATATACACTTGACAAATCTACTGGGATGTCTAGTAGGCATCTCAAACAATATATCTAAAATAGAACTCCTGATTTTTCTCCTTCAAACCTCTGTCTATCTCAGTCTTCTCCAGCTCAGTAAAAGGTCTTCTGGGTATTCACAGTGGCTCAGGTCCAAAACCTAGGAATCGTCTTTGATTCTTGTTTCCCTAATACCTGTATCCAATAAGTTCTCTCTTTAAAATATAACCCAAATGCATTCACTTATGTCGACAGCTTCCTAGCCTGAGACACCATCATCTTTCTTGTGTGATACTCATCTTTTTGCTATTATTTGTAATTTAGCATTTCCACTCCCCAAATATATCATGAGCTGCTCAAAAGTAGGTCCTATGCCTTACTTATTTTTGTATTCTGTTATAACACAGTGCTTGGTACATTACAGCTGCTTAACAAATGTTTATTGAATAAGTAAATTATTGAAGGAATTAATGAGTGAATCATGACAAGTAAACCATGACTCAGGTAGCTAATAGCATCCATATCCAGTGCCTCCTATCATCTCCTTGCAGTTCTTTGTGGGAGAGGCCATATCTTTACAAAATTTCATTTAGTAGATATTCTTTAGGTTTTCTGTCCAGCATCCTATTTTCTGCGAACTCTTTTCTCCACCTCTCACCACAATAAATTCACTTGATGGTAGTGGGCCATTGGCAGCCATTTTATGAAATTTTTGCATCTCAAAAGACACCATAAATAAAATTAAATGGAAGAAAAAGCCCTGTAGACAAAGAGCTAATATTATTAATGTAAGAAGAACTCATATAAATTAATAACAAAATGATAAACAGCCCAGTAGAGAAAAAATGGGCAAAGAATAAGAGTAGGTAATTTGTAAACGATGAAATACAAATGTCCAAAAAAACGGAAGGTGCTCAACTTCACTAGTTGTCAGGGATGTACAAAATAGATTTCTTTTCATTGTGTTAAAATATACATAACATAAAATTTATTGTTTTTACCATTTTTAAGTGTGCAATTCAGTGGCATTAAGTATAAGTACATTCACCTTGTTGTGCAACCATCACCACTAGCTACTTCCAGAACTATGTCATCATCCCAAATTGAACTCCGAACCCATTAAACAGAAACTCCCTAGGCCCTCTCCCCCTAGCCCCTGGTTGCCACTATTCTATCTTCTGTCTCTATGAATTTGACTATTCCAGGTACCTTATATATGTGGATGTGGAACCATATCATATTTATCCTTTTGCATCTGGCTTATTATTTCACTTAGTATGTTTTCAAGGTTTATCATGTTGTATCATATGTCAGTACTTCATTCTTTTTTAAGGTTGAATAATATTCTATTGCATGTGTATATTACATTTTGTTTATCCATTCATCATCTATCAATGGACACTTGGGTTGCTTCCACCTTTTGGCTATTGTGAATGCTGCTGTTATGAACACTGATATAGAAATATATGCTTGAGTCCTTGCTTCCAATTCTTTTAGGTATAATATACCCAGAAGTGGATCATATGGTAATTCTATGTTTAATTTTTTGAGGAACCACCAAACTGTTTTTCAAAATGCTGCACTATTTTACATTCTTCACCAGCAATATGTGAGAGTTCCAGTTTCTCCACATTCTCACCAACACTTGTTATTTTCTGTCTTTTTGATTATAGCCATCCTAGTGGATGTGAAATGACATTTCATTGTGGTTTTGATTTGTATTTTCCTGATAGTTATGTTGAGCATCATTCATGTTCTTATTGGCCATTTGTATATCTTATTTGGAGAAATGTCTGTTCAAGCCCTTTCCCTTTTTTTAATTAGGTTGGTTTTTTTGTCCTTGTTTAGTTGTAGGAGTTCTTTATGTATTCTGGATATTAATCTCTAACCAGATATATAATTTGCAAATATTTTCTCACATCTGTGGGTTCCCTTTTTATTCTGTTGATAGTATCCTTTGATGCACGTTTTTATGAAGTTCAATTTATCTGTTTTTGTTGTTGTTCTTGCCTGTACTTTTGGTGTCATATGCAAGAAATCATTGCCAAACGTAATGACATGAAGTTTTTCCACTATTTTTTCTTCCAAGAGTTTACAGTTTTAGTTCTTATGTTTAAGTCTTTGATCTGTTTTGAGTTAATTTTTGTATTTGGTGTAAAATAAGAGCTTTTTGCATGTGGATATCCAGTTTTCCCAATATTAATTCTTGAAAAGATTATCCTTTCCCATTGATTGGTTTTGACACCCTTGTTGAAAAATCATTTGACCATACATGATAGGGTTTAATTTTGGATTCTCTCTTCTATTCCATTGGTCATGTTTGTTTTTATGCAAAATGGACTTTTTAAGATCCCATTTTTAACTCCCCAGATTAGCAATATATCAAAACATTGATAACATTTAGTAGTAGAAAGAACATAGAGTTGGCCATGCCACCCTGAATGCACCTGATCTCGTCTGATCTTGGAAGCTAAGCAGGGTTGGGCCTGGTTAGTACTTGGATGGAAGACTACCTAGGAATACCAGGTGTTGTAGGCATTAAAAAAAAAGAAAGAAAGAAAGAAAAAGAAAGAATATGGAGTGGTGAGGGAAAGAACATTGCTGAGGGAAATGAGAATTGCTCTGACCTTTTTCGAAAGTAATGTGGCAGTATCTCTCAAAATTTAAGACATTCTTTTAATGTACCATATGGGATCATTTCTATAGAAATAAAAATACTAGTGCATAAGCATATGTGTACAAAGATACTTATTGTGGCATTATTTGTAGGAGGAAGAGAGTGAACTGAAAAATAGTCAGGTAGCTACTCTCTCTGCATCTTTTTCTCCCTGGAGTCACATGTATTCTCATCTCTGTTTCTGTCTGTATTTCTTCCTAGACTTGCAGATAGACCAACAAGATCACCAGTCTTGGGTCTCTCAGACCTTACAAATTTCAGTGTTTACCACTGTCTCAGTCTACCGTTTCCATTTTGCTCATTTACAAATCTGCTATGTTATTTTTTTAATGTCACTTTTTAGATTCTCACTTTTTATAGTTTCTAGTTCTCTGTCAAGGTTTTCGAGTTTGACTTTTATCTCCTTGAACATAGTACACAGAATTGTTTTATAGTTTGTGCTCTGATTGCAGCATACAGAATCCTGTGGACCTGTTTCTATTATCTGTTATTTCTCCTCCTTACTCATGGTGTCTTGTCTTCTAATGTGTCTGGTTATCTTTGTGCTGGACACTGTATTTGAAAAAATATCATATAAATAATTTGAGGCCTAGGATGATGATATTTTCCTCCAAAGAGGATTTTTATTTGCTCTTGCCACTAGCAATTAGGGTCTATTTAATACAAGTTCAGGTCCTGAGATTTTTCTAGGCTGCTTTGATGATATAAAATCAGCCTGCAGTCTGTGTGAAACTTAGTTTACTTCTAGTGCTCCTTTACACCTACCATGCAGCATTTTAAAGTCCTGGGCCAACGCAGAGGGTGATATATGAAGGTTACTACCCTTTATGGATCCTGGACTCCAACTTTAGTCCCCATCAGCTCACAAGACTACCAAAAATGCAGCTTACCTTCCCAGTCACTTCTGAATACATATATGCATCTAGACAAAAGCAGCATGAGTACCATGCTCATCACTTCAAAATTCTTACCTATCCAAAATTTTGGCCCAGTAATTTCTCACTATCTTGCTAGTCATTAGATGCTTTTTTAGATTATGCTTTTTATGTTTCATCCAGCTTGTTTAGTGGTCTTCAGTAGGAGGGTTGACTTGAATTATATGGTCTACCATTACTAACAATGAAAGTCCCTTCAGTTTATTTTATTCCTGTGAGAGAAAATCTCATTAGCTGCTGTCAAGGGCCCATTCCTGGTCTTGTGGCCAGGGGTACCGGGTCATTCCATATATATTAGCTTTGAGGAGAACAGGTTCCTAACACAGGGATGTGAGCACAGGAGAAATGATTGGCATCTCTAACATACCAAATTATTTGCTATTCTCTAAACATGCCCTCCTCTATTATATTCCTGTGCTTTCTCATATGCTATCTCCTCAGACAGGATTTCTTTCCCTTCTATTCACTAGGAAAATTCTTATTTCTTCTTCACGACTTAACTCAAGTATTGCTACTTCTTCTCAAAAACAAGCAACAACAACAGATACCTCTTCCTGTGTTTGCTTTTTATAATGTCCTTTTACCTTTTCATAACAATTATTCTATACTTTAGAATAGAAATTATTTTTTCACCTATATGACCTGACATTTGTTGAATAAACGAATGTGAGTAAAGAACAATTCTAAGTTTCCTCAGATCTTATGTTCCATGATTCTATAAATTCCAACTCTAAAAAATAACTTATTTTGGTGGTTTGTCATTCACCAGATCTTAACAGTTACAAAAAAAAAATTTCCCCCTTACTTCTCAGAATAAAGAATACAGGTATGCTTTGAGAAAGAGTAAACATCATTTTAGAGGCAATTTCCCAACTTCTTTTACTCTTACTAGATTTGGTACTCTTAGATTCTGATTCTTTTTCTTTATTTTCATGCCTGGAAGACAAAGATACAGACTCATGAGTTGATTTTTGGGATACTTCACACTTTGCCCATCTCCCTCTTCATTCCAACAAACTCTTATTTTTTTGCTCTCCCATATTTTACGTCTTTTCTTCCTTCTAACTTTTAATTCCTTCTTCCATACAAAGGACACTGATCACACTTCTGGTCAAATGCAGCAAAAAAAAACCCCACATCTTTATATCTACACAGTTATGTAACTTCTATGAAAATCAGATACCTTAAGCATATATCCAGTATAACAAGGACCAAAGCAATTACTAACAAATTCAGAGCATTCCCCAAGAACCTCAATCAACCAGTTCTAACAGTTGTACTCCAAGGGAGAAATGGCAAAATATTTGTGGGTATCAAGGAGCCACCTTTTAGAGATCTTGAGAAAGATTAGGAGGGAAGTGTAGCCAGTGGAATAGGCTACCCATTGGCAATCACCCTCACCAGGATAAGGAAAACAGAAAGCATCTGTTTAACTATCTTCCTCCAAAAATAGACATCAGGAAGAAAACAGACCAAAAAAAAACCAATAGTAGCTCTTTTAGGAAGACCAAAAGAAAAAAAAGGTCGAAGTGTGATCAGTTGTACAAAACTGGAAGGATGCAAGAAAAAAATGTTATTAAGTAGTTGTTTCAACTCTAATGTGAAGATAACCACTGTCTTTAGAAAAGCATCAATGGCTTAAAACTAAAGAAGCAGAAAAATAAAAATAATAATAAAGTTTTACCCAAAGAATGAATCACAAAGTAGATTTACTAGATTTTTTCCTAAAATATGCTCATTTAATAATAGTGAGAATTTTCTGGTATTCCATAGGTACTAATAATTTGAGCCATTTCCTTGATCTTTTGAAAGGCTTCCTTTTAAATAGCTGTGGTCTCTAGGCCCCAGAATCATTAGTGACAACCCAAGTGGCTTTAATATAATTTCCCAAGGTCTGCATGGGAATTTCCAGCCATTACATTCAGAAATCTCACCTGCTCCAACCAAATATTTGTATTTTTGTATACAGAAGAAAAAACATTTTTTAAGTTGTGAGGAGGGCTAAAGAAAAGAGAGTAGAACAACACATTTTTCAAAGCTGCTTTGGCAAATGCTTGGTAGATGAACAGATGGCTAGCAAGAAAGCATTAGGAGGGAAACCAGGGATGTAGCAAGGGGCAATCACCCCTGAGCACACTCTTTCTTAAAGAATTAGCCACTTATGTAATATTTTTGCCCAAAATGTTTAACTTTCATCATAAAGAAATAATTACATTAATCCAAACTGAAGCCTTACCTCTCCAAAAATGACAATATCATGAAAGAGTGGGGAGTTGTTTTAGAATGAAGGAAACCAAAGAACTAAAGATATCTGAAGACAAAATGCAATCCTGAATTAAAAATTAAAAAAACAAACAGAAAATTACTATAAATTATATGGACAAATAGGAAAATTTTAATGTGGAACATAAAATGAAATTGTATGTGTAGTAAATTTATTAAGTATGACAATTGTATTATGATATGTAGATGTATTGGGCTGAATGATAGCCCTCTTCCCCCCCAAAAAAGATATGTCCACATCCTAATCCCCAGAACCTTTGAATGTTACTTGGAAAAAGGGTCTTTGTAGATATTATCAAGTTAAGGATCCTTAGATGAGGAGATCATTCTGGGTTATCTAGGTGGTCACTAAATCTAATGACAAGTGTCCCTATAAGAGACATATAGAAGAGAAAGAGAAGAAGAGGCAGCAATGTGACCACAGAGACTAGAGTGATGTGGTCACAAGTCAAGGAGCACCAACAGCCACCAGAAAGCAGAAGAGGCAAAGAGGGATTCTCCTATAGGGCCTCCATAGGGAGTACAACCCTACCAACACCTTGATTTTGGACTTCTGGCCTCTGGAACTGTGAAAGGATACATTTCTGTTGCTTTAAGACACCAAGGTTGTGGAAATTGTTACAGCAGCCACAGGAAACTAATACAGTAGGAAAGGTATGTATTTTTTCTTAGTCAACACATGTGAAAATATTTACCATATTTAAGAAAGTGCCAAAAAAAAAAAAAAAAAGTGCCATGATGTCTGCAATTCACAACTTACTTTTGAAAGGATCATAAAATATTTTTAAAAGTATATGTGTGTATTATATACACACACACACACACACACACATACATATATATATATATACACACACACACACACACACACATATATAGTATATAAGGCAAATTATTAATGTTAACGATTGACATATTTAGATGAAGCATATATGGCATGGTCATTGCACTATCCTTTTCAACTTTAGGTAGAATTAAATTTATTAAAAAATTAAAAGTTTTGGTGGCTCCATAGTGTAGTGGTTAGCATGTCTGCTTTATACGCAGAAGGTCCTGGGTTTGTGCCCCAGGTGGAGCCACAGACCATACCCTGGGTGTGACAGGGCCCCAGAGTGCGCTGGGGGTACTAGGCCCTGGGTACACCAGGCCCCGGGTGTGAGCCACGAGCATGTTGGAGGAGATGCCCCACCTTCAGAGATCCAGTTCTTAAGGGGAGATGGCAACATCCATAGGTCAGGAGTAGAAGGGGGGAATTAAAGAGAGGAAAAAAATTAAAAGTTTGGAAAAAGAATGAAAGAGTACTTCTCTAGCTTAAAAAACATATATTTACTGGCCACACTGGGGCTGTCAGAAAGCAGCATCCATAGGTAGGACAGTTATTTCAGAAAGCTTCTTGGAAGTCCCAAATCAAAATCTGCAGGATCTGTTGCCTTATATGCCCAACACAACCCTCAAGATGGAAGGGCTATGAAAAGATGCTTCTGAATGGCAGAGCTAAGCCGGCTTCATATCTTATTTACAAACCAGGGTGGCAAAGAGAAGGTAGAGTAACCAGTTTAAATAACACCAGAAAGAATTTAGAAGGTAAATTTATTTCCAATCTCTAAGTTTCAGATTCATGATCATTTGCATCACCAGTAATTCCACCTGTACATATAGGTCTCTCCACAGCCTCCCTTTATGAAGCTAAGTACAGAGACCATTAAGTTGAATGGTGCTAATATGATTAAAGCTTTCTGTGGAGGAAACAAAAAGCCAAAGTAATAGTTTTTAAAAATAATATAAATATTATAAGCAATAATCAGACAAAACAAATTCAGAGCCTCAGTTAAACTGTTTGATCTAAAAGTTAAAAATTAAGTGAAAGCAATTTTTACAAGTAAATTAAGAAAATACATACTGTGGAAATGAGGAAAACATGGACTAATTAGCTCAATTCTGTGATGATGTGTAACCAAATGATATCTGTTCAAGTGACAAACCACAAAATAAACCAACAAAAGTGAAGAATAATCTTTGAATATAATTTAGACTTTTTAGAAGCAAAGATGTTGATCTGCACTCATATGCATTGCTAATTTAAAGAGAGAATTTGGTAACTGTCTTTTTAGATCCTAATAATAAAAATATAATCGATTACTTCAATTTAATTTTCCATTCATTCACTCAAAATACTGTTTGAACACCTGCTATGTGTAAGACACGGGGGTTGGGGAAAAGGATTTGAAAATACAAAGGTGAAAATGAGCTCCTCACTTCAAAGTATATATTATATACTTTTTTAAATTGACATAATTCACATATCATAAAATTTAGCTTTTAAAGTGTTCAATTCATTGGTTTTAAGTATATCCATAAAGTTGTTCAAGCATCACCACTATCTAATTCCAGAACATTTCATCACCCCCACCAAAGGAAACCTTGTATCTATTAGCAATAATGCCCCATTTCCCCCTCCCTCCAGCCACTGGTGACCACTAATCTCCTTCTGTCTCTATGGATTTGCCTGCTCTGGACATTTCTTATAAATGGAATCATATAATCTACAGTCATGCCACCCTGAAAACGCCTGATCTTGTCAGATCTCAGAAGCTACGCAGGGTCGAGCCTGGTTAGTACTTGGATGGAGACCACCTAGGAAGATCAGGTGCTGTAGGCTTTAAAAAAATAAATAAATAAAAATAAAATAAAGTAAAAACAAATGGAATCACGTAATACGCAGCCTTTTGTGACTGGCTTTTACACTTAGCATAATGTTTTCAAGTTTCAT
Organism: Eidolon dupreanum; assembly: GCA_028627145.1. Taxonomy (NCBI): domain Eukaryota; kingdom Metazoa; phylum Chordata; class Mammalia; order Chiroptera; family Pteropodidae; genus Eidolon; species Eidolon dupreanum. Next base: position 12,984,881 of record CM053502.1, on the reverse strand, counting down.
TCATTTTGTAGCAAGTGTCAGTACTTCATTCCTTTTTATTTCCAAACAATATTCCATTGTATGGATATACCACATTTCGTTTATCTGTTCATCAGTTGACAGACAATTGGGCTGTCTCTACTTTTTGGCTATTATGACTATTGATGCAACAAACATTCATATACAAGTTTTAATGTAAATAAAATTAATACAGAATTAATATGTAATAATTATGGAATTAATGTATCAACATGTTAATTCAAAATAAAATATGGTAATCATCATGTAGATTTTTATTGGTTTTGGCTGCCCAATATTTATTTCTCCTTCTTCTTAGTAATAATACCCATATTCTCTGATGTGTAATCACATAGGGAAGCTTCCAAGAAAGCTGACTTCACACCCCCAACCAGGGTAAACCTACTTGGCCTAAGACCAGCCCAACCTATCTCCAGTGACATTAATTCAAGTCAATGAGATATGACATGACCTTTGCTGGGGCTTCTAGAAAAGGTGCTTCCTTGCTATTCTGAAGTAGCTTCCTGGGAAAATATTCTCTTATTAGAGGTGAGGGAAACACAGGTAGCTTTCCTAGAAAGTCAGTCACATTGAGATCAAGGAGCAAATTTAGAAAATCAAATATTTTAGAAGAAATGGAAAGAAACCAGGTATTTGGTAACATCACTGAGCCTCAACACTAAGGACTAAACTTTATCTGAGTTTTCAGTTGATGACTAGTAAATTCACTTAATTGTTTAAACTAGTTTAAGTTTTCTGTTGCTTATAATCAAAAGATTACATCATATTAACAAAAACTAAAATTTTAAAACACTTTATAATGTAACTCTGAGCTATGTGAATCTAGTGGTGACACTGTGAGAATCACGAAAGGCTTCATCTGAATTACACAAAAGTGATATCTGAACTACAACTTGCAATTTAGACAGTATTTAATAAGTACACTGGGCTAAACCAAATTAAGCAAATTTGTTGTCTTGGAGGCCTTCTCAGAGACTTTACTATTCATTCATAATATATTCACGACATGAATTATAAATATATCCAAGAGAGAAATATAATATATAGTGTTTACCGTATTTATTTCACCCTGAACCTTAAGGAATCCAGCTAGCTTGGGAAATACTAGTATGCATAATGTGTTAATGGATGGCTAGAAGAACAAGATCATCTTGGCCATCTTATTAGCAAGCTTGAATGAAGATTAGGGCATTTGAGATAAATTTTAAGGGACTGGTAAATCCTGAACAAATAGAATGGATCTAGGTAGCTTCTTGACTACGTCAAGTTTATCAGCTAAGTTCCTTAGTCAAAAAGAAATCTGAAAGGGTAGTCATTAACGATGAGTCACTCTTAAACTTTATCAGTAAGCTCTTTTTTTTTTTTCTTTCTGGAGTCTTGGAGCAAATTCAACAAATAAAAGAGAATAATTATTAACAAAATAAGTTAAAGTGAAAATTTAAAAAAAAATTGCCTGTTGTATTTATAGGAAATACCTGCAGAGTAAAGGCATGAATAATGAGCAATTGATTTCTCTTTATTTGATAAGGCACCTGGTAATGCATTTATCACATCTCAGCTTCACTATATACTTGTGAACATATCCTGAAATAAATACTGCAGCTTTTCAGCTCTGGCTATTTAACAGGAACAACTGATGGAGAAAACTGCAAGCTCACAGTTAACAAAGAGGATTAAGGGTTGTTACTTTATTAAGACAGAATCATTAATTCTCTAAAACCTATTTACAATAACTGATGGTAACTCCATTTAGTAGAAGGTCTTTCTCTTCTACATTTTTCCAAATCAGGCCTATGAATGACAGGGTGATTAAAGCTTGAAAAAGAAAAGAGACCAGAGATACTTACATACTTATCCATCTTTTATTTTCCAAAGAAAATTATACAATTTTGTCATAAATTGCTTTCAACAAAAAGCAATAGTTTACACATAAAAAGATAGTGGGGAGGTGTGGATGGGGGTGGGCTTGGGGATGACAGTGGGAGATTAACTAATAAAAGATACCCGAAGACTATTTCTAGAACAGCTATGTGGCACAAGGAAGAAAATACAAACACTGAGCTTTCTCTTTTAGAGTAAACACGCATTGACTTCTTATATCCACCAGCCAGGGCTTATCCAAACTCCAGGCTGAAGTGGTATCTTGCATATGGTACACCTACCAACAGAAGGTCAATTTGTCCCAAAGCAGATAAAGCACACAAAACCAAATTCTTGGGTTGCAAAGATGCAAATGCTGACAAAATAAGGTGTTTACAGGGAACTTCTTATCAATAGCTAAGTCTTCAAAGGTAGAGAAAATTTGAGATACTCCTCTAGGTCCCAGATTCATACACCAAACATTCACTCCCAAGTGTTGCTACTTCGTGACTGAGGCTCTATCTTAAATAAGAAAGCGATTGTCTCTGCTCTGCCCTTTAAAATTTATTACAATATTCTTAGGACCCCAAAATTTGTTCATTACCCTAAAATAATTCACTTTCTTCATGCCAAATGTTTTCTTGATATTTCACTCTGCTCCCCTGAACATGAGTCCCAAAGGTCTTTTCAAGTAAACAATTCTGTATTTTCGGAATAAAGATGTGGTATATTTTCAGCAGAGTCAAAAGGTAATTCAAGGCTCTGCTCTTTGGGGCTTAACAAAAGATCATCCATTCACTGAAAAAATAATACTGATTCCTTTCAATTGTTTTCATTGGTCAATGGAAGTTTTTATTGTAAAGACATATTATCAACCACTATTTTTCTTAAATTATTTTCAAAATATTCTCTAAGTATAAAATAATGCACAATAGATATACAATATACAAGGGTAGCTTCCATTATCTTAAAATAAAATTTATCCAGCTACTCTCCCATGGTGTCACCCCAGGAAGTTAAAATCAGGGAATACAATTATTTCTTCAGCTTTTACCAATGGCAAAGATAGAAGGAGAGAGAATGCACAAGCTAAGGCTGCTCTTGAATGGTAAAAAAAAAAAAAAAAAAAAGGCAAAAATGAGGAAATAAGATCGAGGTGACTAACTGACGAGAACTGAAAGCTAAGGAAATGGGGAGAAAAAAGAGAGAGAGATTGATAGACCCAAGTCTGTACAGTTGAGCTGTAGAAAATATAAGGTCCACATAGACCATGGGTACTGAGATAGAAAGACCACTATACTGGGAGTCAGGACATTACATTCTGGCCACACCACTGAGATATCAGCTTTGTGATGCTAAACTGTTTTCTAACCTGAAGTATAAGGAGATGGAACAAACTGCCTCTGACATTCCATCACTAACTTTCTGTGAATTGCTGGAAGGCTCTCAGATGGTGGAATCTAATATAAGCCAAAATGGAAATTTGGAGGAATCTGAAGCCTAGCAAGAATCTCAGTGTCAGGACAGAGGAACAGCCAGGGTAGGAAAAGAAACTGAGAAGTTGAAGAGTCAAAAGCAGATATCACATGAGCTATCTCTATTTTTCTACCATTGCTATAAGAGAAGAGATACTACATCACTACCTAATAATATGCTTACTTCTATTAGGCTGAGCCATATAAAATTGCTGATATTCAATTGTCACCAAAAAATGGCAATTTCATATGGTTCAGCTGAATATTTTTCCATTATCTCATTTGGAGACAAGGAGTCCTCACACTAATGACAATTAGCTGATTTACACTGATTTACATGGAAAATGATAGATTTGACTTCTTAATTTTTTGATAAAGTTGATATTACTCAGTGACTAGTAAAACTATTAAATGGCCTCCATCATCTATTATTGTGGTTAATCTCTTTATTTCAAGACTATAATTCTGAGATGCTATATTCCCTTTTTTCCCAGTATACTATCACCTTAATTTTCCACCAATTAGGGAAATTGTGTCATAGAATCACAGAAATGAAAACATACAGTTTTCTTTAGAGTGGCTAATACTGAAGAGACCTTGAAATGGTGTGGCCTATGGAAAGAATTTTAAACAATAATACACCATCACTCTATAGAAGAGGGGATACAAATAATACCATATAAAAGAAGCCAATCATGTGCAGAAAAAGGTTGGCAATAAGAAAGATGTTAAACATACAAGAGGAAAGGAATATCCCTACTATACAGCTCAAAAACTTCAAATTAATCCTTGCCTAATCATGAAGGAACTGAAAGAAGCATTCAGTTATGTTATGCTGGTTCCCTAGTAGAAGGAACTAGCTCTAAGGAACCAAGAAAATAAAAAGAGAAGTAAAAAGGGGTGGCTCAACCTTTGCCATTCAAACACAAACGCCAACAGATTCAGTTGAGGACCACTCTCTGGAGATCTGAGTTTTGGCCCTAAACTTGTCACTAACTTGCTGTATGTGACCTTGAGCAAGTCTTCACCTTCCAAAATCTGAATTTTCACCTCTTCAGAGTACAGAGGTGGAACGAATGATTTCAAGCAATATATTTTTGAACTTACAGAAAAATTGCAATAGTAGAACTCCCCTAAGTCCTTTTATCAAATTCAAAAGTTTTCACATTTTGTTTTTTATTATTTCCTACATAAAAATTTATAAATATATGTATTTGTTTCTGAAACATTTGAGACTTAGAGACATCATACTCTTTTACCCCTAAACACTTGAGTGTGGTATTAAGAACGAAGCCGTTCTTTAATGTAATCATAACACACATATAAAAATTAGGACATTTAACATTGATACAATACTATCACCTAGTTCACAGTCCATGTTAAATTTTGTCAATTGTCCTAAAAACATTATTTAGGTGTATTTTTTTTTCCTGGACCAGGATCAAATCTAAGGTCACACAATGCATTTAGTTGTCATGTTTCTTTTGTTTTTTAATCTGAACCAGTTCCTCAGCCTTTCTTTTTGTTTCTTGACCTTGACATTTTTGAAGAGTACAGGATAGTTATTTTGTAAAATGGCCCTCAATTTGGGTTTGTCTGACATTTCCTCGTGATTAGTTTGTGCATTTTTAGCAGGATTATTGCTGAAGCTATATTGTGTCTTCAGCACTTCTTAAGAAGTACATAAAGTTAGTTTGTCCCAATATGAGTAATGTAGGTTTGATGACTTGGTTAAAATGGTGTTAATGAAATTCTTCCATTATTTCCCCTTTATAACTATTAAGTATCATGGAGAGATACTTTGCCATGTAAATATCCTGCTGCTCATCAAACTTTCACCCACCAGTTGGTTACTTCATAATTCCATCTATATTTATTAGTTGTCTTCCTATTAAAAAAAAAAAACTTTCACTTGTCCTACACTTATATTAATGATTCACTTATTTGTATCAGCATGGATTCATGGATTCTTATTTTATTCAATGAGTTATAACCAATTACAAAGAGTATTTATTTTGATTAAAGCTTTCTTTGTACCATGGACTCCTTTAGCAGTGTGAAGCCTATAGACCTCTTCGCAGAATGTTTTTAAATGCACCAATTACAAGGCTATTATAAAGGTTTACAAAGGAAACCTATTATACTGAAATAGTTTCAAATATTAAAAATTTGTGATACAGTAATAAGTGTTTCTTTACTAACACATTACATAACAAGATCTAGTAGTGAGTACAAACAATATCAATGTGTCTGCAACAACTGCAATATGATATGAAATTAACTGTATTTTTATATCAGTGGCAGTCAACTATGGTATTGCTAACACTGATGTGGTTCTGTTACCAACATTTATATTAAAAGGAAATGCTAAATTTCAATTACAAATTAGTGAAAATAAAGATGTAATTTTTCCCTATCCACTTTAATGAACCCAGTGAATTCTATCCTGGATGCCAGGTTCTGAATCCCTGATATGGTCTCTTTGTGCCCCTAACCTCTCTAAGGCCCTACCTTAAGATCACATTATTTTTTAAGCCCCAAATCTCAATTCCCCAATGTAAAAGTTCTCTCATCAATGTATAAAAACTAAATAAGACTCAAAAAGACACAGATCTGAGTAAAAGAAGAAATTGCTTCAAAAGTCCAGGGTTCTACAGCACTAGGGCAAAGAAGTGGCCCCCTGAAGAATGGCCTGGAGCTGATCGTGGGTCCAGCAAGACCCAAAGTAGAGAAACTGAAGCCCATATAGGAGGAATGACTTATCCAGGATCCCACAAAGAATGGAGTCAGAGGCAGTGGCCAGAAAAGTCATCTTTAGAAGGCTTGATGATGAAAAGAATCGGAATCTATTCAAACCATGGCTTCTAAAATGACTGAAGAAATAGAAGACTTATGATTTCCAACTTGGATGTAAGACCAGCTAGAAGAATCTGCTTATGCTTTATGACACAGAGATTTACAATAAAGGAAAAACAAGGCCTGAATTCCATTATGATAAAGTTGATGAGCTGTGTCAATTTTTCTACAGGTTTTAGTCTATAATATGATTTTCCCTTAAAAAATCATATAGTGCCACTGTTCTCCCAGTTCAGTGATAATGAACCACAGCGGCTTGACCATAATGTCTATGGGGTACTTTAGCAAGTTATGAATATGAATACAGCCATAAACAACAGTTCTGCAAATTATCCCTAGATTTCATAAGTAATACATTTTTACATGTAATTTTTTTTTCATTTTACTTAAGAAAGACAAGACCATGTTCTTGGGATTCTTACAATTTAACTTCTAAATTTAAATGTTAGAAATAAAATAAGATTGAGCTGAAAACCTACTTACATTATCTTATAGCACCAACACCATGAGAAGCATCAGTTTGCAGACCAGGATGTAACAGCAAGGCTGAAGTTGCTGTGAACTCTGGAAGCAGAAGCAGGAATCCAGCAGAAACATTTAGATCAGATGAAGTTTACAAAATCATTTTAGAAGGGTAAGTTTGAATAATCAAGTTCAAATGCAATGCTTTCTAAGTTGGTCAAAAAGTAGATTTATGTTACATGTTTAATCTCTTGACTGTAAGTAGTTTTCTTTGCAGGGAGGAGAGATTTGGGTCTCTCCAACCTAAATCAAAGGATTCTCTCCTCCTACTACTTTAGGAACTTTGAATTTCACTGAAAATTAGATTTTACTTCTCTCCCACTGGTCTTCCTGAAAACTCCTTACCAAATCTATGTATGTGGGCAAGTGCTTAAATGCAAGATTATTCCATCCTTCTTGAAATAAAACCTATGTTTGTGAACACGATGCAAAGTTAAACAGTACATAATTTCTAAGGCTTTCCTATCTCTCTTCAGTATTTAAAATCCGAACATCTGGACATCCTTACATTTAAACTTCTTTTTCCTACCCTTCCTACAATGCTATATTTCAATACTGGAGTGTCAATATTCATATTACCATTAAATCACTCCTGCTCCTGTTTGGCTGCTTCACTATTCATTGCTCTCATCTCTTGATCTACATGTTCAGACCTGAGAACTCATTGCACATGAACAAGGGGGAAAAACTTTGTAAACCTCAAATTATATATAACAAGTAATTTTTAAAAAATGAAATGATTTTTTACTGATTTGAGCCTGTGGTGGAGAGGTTTAGCTCCTCTACTAGACTATGTCTTAAGAATAGCCTTATACCTGAAACTTACTGGATTACGTTAACCAATGCCACCATAAAAAAAATAATAGCCCTATCTTGTCCAACTATATATCCCACAAAATACCTGAAATAGTGCTATGCACACAGAAAGCGTTCATTTACTGAACATATAGATGTTCAGAAAGGGTTATAGCATGCAACCAACCTTCTCAGTCTACTTAACAAAAAACTGTCTTGTAACAAATCTGGACTAGTTCTTCAATCATTTATGCTTAGAAGACACCCACCCCAATAAATAATTTAGAAATTCTTGCAATAGAGGAAAATCATGATAAAACTGTCATTTAAAAGAAAATTTAAATCCTTATTTACAATGCTTGGGACTCTCAAAACATTTGAATCTAAAATAACGAATCTCTAGATGTACATAAAATTACACAGGTCTCCTGTTTCCTTTAATTCCCAGTTATAGCTTTAACGTTTGTGGTACACAAAATGTCTACAGAGGAAAAAAAGCATTTACAGAGACAGTGCTTCAGTATTCTTTAAGATATCTATCTCTTGCAAGTCTCTCCAGGACTCGGGATAACTTTAATCAGAACTGAAGCCCGGGGAAAAACGGACTTTGGGGGCTGGGGAAAATTTAAGATAATAACCAACCATATTTTAAAAAAGAAAAAATTGTATTTTAAAATTTAAAAAACAATAATCGAGGAGACTTTTCACCACGTTTTCAAAACGTAAATGACCTTGAATGGGGAAAGAAATGAGAATTACAAAATCTAAAACATTACGCAGCAAGTTAAAAAAATTTTTACATTGATCACCTGTATCAGCTCTAGAAGACACCCTGCCCGCTAAGATCTCCAATTGGCCCTTCTTCCAACCGAATGAACCATTAGTAGTTTTGGGGGTAAACTGTTCCTGCGACTTTTGCTGACTGGGCTGGTGTGTGGTTTGGCCGGAAAGATTGAGGGTCCCGAAAGATTTGGGGACTGGCTCTTCATGGTTGCTTAAATTGCAGGAGGTCGAGGGTTAATCTTTCTAGTGTCAGTTATGGCTTTAATTTGGGAACTCAAGGAGCCCTTAGAGTCCATCCTGTCAGAGCCCTGGACCTTAACTTTCCCATCTATGGAATGGAGCTGAAGATCGCTACTCGCAGGAAAGACGAATAAAGGACAACCCGTGGCCGCGCCAACGAGAAAGCAGCAATCCAGTTAGGGAAAGTAGGAGGAGGCGCTGAGAAGAGCGAGCACAGGGCAGTTTGCAGGAAGTGCTTTAGGGTTGGCAAGGGAGATAGAGGGCGGAGGCGGGAATGTGAAAGCCGAGCCCTAGCAGCGGAGTTTGTACCGAAGCTCAGGAGGAGGCGGGGCGAAGTTGGGGCGAAGGGGTTAGTCAGTAGATGGGTAAAACGGGCCACCTCCCCCAAAGGAAAGGGTTGGGAGCGGGGGAGGTTCGGAGGTGGCGGCTGCGGAACGTTGGGGGAAGGGGAAAGCAAACGCACTCAGGGAAGGGGCGGGAAACGCGCGCCCACTGCACGCATGCGCGCGCCCAGCTCTTCCAGCTCGCTGGTCTGGGCTTCTCAGCGCGCACCCAGCGCCGACGGTGCGGACGTTAGAGGAGGAGCCACGCGGCCTTTCTCCACCCTGCCGCGACCTGAGTTCCGTCGCGCGTCCTTCGAGGTGTTGGGTAGCCACTTGTTTCTTTAGTGGTGATTTAGGAACCAACGCACAGGAGCACATTCCTCTCTTGCGCTTTTCGCTCCCCTCCCCAATGAAGAATGGGGTGGGAAGTCCTGGGCGTGTCAGGGAGAGTCCGCTCCGGGTTTTCCCGCCCACTTTAACTCTGTGAGAGCTTCGACCGCGCGGCGCTTCACTCCACCGGGTGCGCCCGAGCTCTCCGCCGGAACTCGTTCTGCCTCCCCCACATATCTTTTCCCCAGGAATGGAAAGCGGGAGCTCGGACTGCTTTCCTTAAACTCCTCAGGCAAGCAGCCACTTCCTACCCTTTCGGAGTTCCAACTCCGACAGTCATTGGCAGCTAGAATTCTCTAATAGTGTTGCTCTGAGGGACTATTTGATGTCTCCGTGCGCTCGGTGTTGCGGCCGCGCTGTGAGCTCTTCCTGGAAACTCCCGCCTCGGGGAGCCAGGAGAGCCTGGCCGGGGGGAGGGGAGCGGAGGGGACGCACACGCCCCCTGTCTCAGGGGTAGACTCCGCGCCCCCTCCCCCTCCCCGTAGGGAGGGAGGGGAGGCTCGAGAGGGGGAGGGGAGAGAACAGGGCACGGAAACGGGGGAGCAGTTTCCCGCCCCACCCCCCGCCTGAATAACAACGGGTTCCCAGTGCTGCCCCCTGCTGCCCACAGTGCCCCGCGCCCCTATCCGGCCCCGCGAGGGGCTTCCGGGGCGCCGCAGCGGCTGGGGCCGTGGGAACCAGAGCCGAGACTTATAAGAACTGACGGGGTTTCCTGTCAGAAAACTTGAAGTTACTTCAGAAAAGCCCGTTGGGCCAGCTTGGTTCCAGCCGCAGTTGGCCATATTTCACTACAGCCTGGTGGTCTTTTTACTTTAAAACAACGGAGAATAAACTTGGGGGAGCAGTCGGTTGATAAAACCAAGAGCAACACCACGTTGACCGCTTTGACTCAAAGGAAATTAAACAAAATACTCATTGTGGGGAATTTTTAAAGGGCTACTAACAGAAGGAACTCAGGTTTTTCAAGTTAAGGCTTTCCCCCACCCGTGTGTACACAAAGATTGAAGTCATGAGAGTTTATTACAGCAGTACATCTGCTTGTAAGCTGACGAGTTTGTGGTTTAAAAAACCTTCGTGAACTTTTTAAAGAGAGGCGTTTGTTTCCGAATCCAACAGGAAAAAAACCAATTCGAAAGAGCCTGAAAAAGTTCCATTAGAATAGCAGCCACATTTCAACATTTCCCAGATTTTGCAATATTAAACCGAGGGTTTGTGCCAAATTTTAAGGCACGAATTCTTACTGCCAAAATTATAAATTTCTCAAAATGAGGGGTGTTCAACCAAATTGCTGCCAGACCCCATAAACAGGCACTCACAGCACTGCTATAATTACACCTTATTATCTCCCTCGCAGCCTTATTTGATTCACTGCCGGGTAAAATCATCCCGGGTGTCACTAACTGGCTTTTTTCTGGGACTGATCACATACCTCCCATGCCTCAATTTGTCCAACGCCTGTTTAGCTGTATAACCCAGAACCCTCTATTCTATTATTCACAGTCCATCTCTCTCTTCCTAAAATGTAACCCAGTCAGGGAGATTATTCTCACACAACTTTTCTAGGGACTAAGAAATGAAGATGAAAACAAATTTACCAGAATTACAGGAAAAAAGTTCTTTGAAGAAAAGGATCTAGGCCAAGACAACGAATTTGTTTAATTCGAGCCCCCCTCCAGGGGTTTAGCATAGTGGGTTGTATGCAGCTAAACCAGCTTAATCACTTTCTTTGTTCTGGGCTCTTTGCATTTATTTAATGTAGTATTTTAACACTATTTGACACAACCTAAAGGTAATTTCTCCTGTTAGTGTAGAGTCTAGGCTGTAGACCATACAACAAAACCAAAAAGGTTTCTGTGGAATCTTTGACATTTGTAGAATTTTGTACTAAGCTGCTTTATGACCAAGACTAAAAAGGTGGAGGGTTGATTTTTTGGGGGGGGAGGGCATGTATGCTTTTATTTTTTTTAAATCTAGAGATTTTAAAAAATTTGCCATTGTAGACCATTTAATTCTTTTGGTAGGATCTGTAGCTCTGCAGCCCTCACTGGGAGCCACATTTACTCATTTTTGCCTGAAAGGTTTTTATTTCAGTAGGGAGAAAAGGAATTGATCATGCTGGATCTCATCCCCCACTAGATTTTAACTCTTATAACTTTAACTCTCTCCCTTAAATAACAATTCTACCCCTGCTTCTCACTAGACCCAGATTGAGGGGCATTCATTCACAAATGACTCTTGAGCTTCCTGCATGTCTGCTTCCTTATAAAGCCAAAACCTCAATGCTGTGGCTTATTAAATTAAGTCTTGTAAAGAAGCAGGCAGATAACCTAAGTGCCTTGGAGAAATAACCTCTTTTCTGTTCTACCTTTAAATTATCTTCCAACATATAGGAATAATAATAATATCTGTCCTTTACTATGGGTAAACCAGACACTGTTCTAAGCTCTCAATATGAATTTACTCCTCACAACAGGCGTAAGAGGAGGATACAATTGTTGCCACTGCTTTACAGATGAGGAAATGAGACAGAGGAGTTAAGTAACCAGCACAAGATCACCCAGGCTGGAACCTACAGAGCTAGGAATTTGAAGCCCGGCTGCTTCCAAATGTTTCCTATATCCAAGCTGGTTTATCAGCTTAACTATCATAGAGTGAAGTTCCATTAGTTCACCACCTTTACACTCAGGATGTCCCATATATACCAAGTCCTGGGCCATGCTTTTTCCTCTGGAACTTCAGTAAAGTGAAATTTGTTTGAGATATGCTTAGGAACAGCATTCCCAAATCAGATTATTCTCTTGGAAGCCAGCCGCAAACTGTCAGCATATGCATTGTAAATGCTAACCAGGACAGACACATCCATCCTCACCAGTTTCAGAACATGCCTACCTCACCTTATAAAGAAGCAAGGTGATTAGAAAGTGATTTGGATTCTCTGATGTTGAGCTAGATAGAAACCAGTAAATGAAGTGGGAAGAAAAAAGATGATGGGAAGCCAAGAGAAAATAAAAGTAACATGCACACGGAGAGATAAGTGCTACGCTGCAAAGAATGAGGAGGATCAAGGTCATGCAGAAAAGAAGCATGTGGGTGTTTTATGACAGAACTAGAAAAGGAACATAAACATGAAAACCAAGTATGTGGCAAGGGGAGGTGGTGGGGAGTCAGGTTAACCTTTTTCCCCCATATGGAGCTCTTAAAAAAATACAATTTTAGTCTGGATTAATAGAAATACAGCATCTGATGGGGGGAATCGCAAATTATATCATTCGTAAATTATATGAATGTCTAACCACTATACTGTACACCTGAAACTAATAAAAAATAATGTTGAATAGTAACTCTAATTGAAAAATGAAAATAAAAAATAGAAATACAGCATCTGAAACAAGGAAAGAAAGCTCCACTTCATTCCGTTAGACAACATCTAAGTAACATGTTTACTTTTAGAGGGATATAATTAAGATGGTGAGGAGAATTGAAATCATGGCTTGTAAGGAGAAATTGAAGAAATCATGAGTGATAGAAGGGCCATATTGAAATACCTGAAGGGCTATTTTGTAAAAAAAAATTTCTTTAATTAGATTTATTCTGGGTGACTTCCCAGAACTGATGGTTAGGAACTTCAGAGACACATATTTTAGCTCAGACTATGGAAGAATTCATGTAAATATGAAATAGTGTCTTGAAGCATTCAAAATGCACATGGTGGCTGGACCGAATAATGTTTAAGTTACCTTTCATCCTTGCTCTGCCATTCACTTGGACACTGTAAAAAAGGGGAAAACAATATAACCTACCTCATTAAGCTCTTGGCATTCACTAAAAGTCAGCTGAAGGTAACATCCTGAAGTTCTAAGATTTGGAATTTCTAAATTTATCAGTGAGCAATTATTTAAGTCTGGTGCTTATAGATCACTTTTTTGGTGTTACCAATATTATCCTGAATGAGGGCTTTTGTATCACTTGGCACCCTAAGGGTATCCTGGTGCAACTAAAACTTATTTAGTAGCATCCAGAGAACAATATCATGAATTCCTTGCCACCAGGATCATAAAAGTCTATTGTAGCACCACATTGCAATTCCAGAGGCAAACAACATTGTAAGCTAATGTGGGGTGACTATAGAAAGGGTAAAGAAAATAAAATCTGGCAGACTGAGAGAACTCAAGCAGTACAGCTTTGTGTTGATGCTTGAAAAGCAATAGCAGAGGGCCTTATATTTCATATACAAGATTCAGGTGAGATGTTTCATCTTGAGCAAAAGGTGTCATGAGGCTCATAGAAGCAACTGGGTAAATCTGAGTACAGAGACAAACACAAGCCAACTGGTGAGCTGGTTACCTGCTCATCTTGGGATACTAGTTCCATAAAGACTTTGCTATTTCATGGAGTATAAGGCTGACCTCAGCAGCATCTTTAAACAAAAAGAAAGCATACACAACTGTTAAAAGGGACAATGAAGTTTTTGTCAGCAACCAGATTTACTTAAATTCTTGCTTGGTTCCTTCAACCCAAGAGGGAAAATGGATAGGAGGCAGTATGGCTGTGGAATAGAACAAACCAGGGACTAGAAACCCAGCTCTGCCTGTATTAACTGAGTGACTAGAGCAAATAACTTTACCTCTCTAAGCCAAAGTTTCCTCATCTGTGGAGTGGAACTAATAATGACAGCCACCTCATAACATTATTATGAGGATTATATGCTATATTACATGTAAAATATACTTAAGATGGTGCCTAATAAATTAACAGAATAAGTTTTATTGGGGAAGGGGGAGAGAAAGTGTTTGTAATATAGACTCTGCCATATAAAGATAGTGACATTATACAAAGGGAATAGAGGACCATGACCACTACACAACTCTCCCATCTTAGGTGGTCGCTAAAGGGCCTAAACTGTGGAACTGCCATAAATTATAGGAGAAAGCCAGCTGAAATGGAATTTTAAGGTTCCTTACTCTAAATGCAAGGTAAATGATTTCCCTTCTCTCTCCTTTGGTTCTGTTTTCCTCTTCATGCTTTAATCATTTTGACACCAAGTGGTACAAAAGTAATTTAAAATTAACATGTCTGACACTTGGTAGCTAGCAGAACCTGATTCTGAACCCTGCCCCCTCTCCAGAGCAACCAAAAGTCTTTTTTGATTGGCTACTAGTCCTGCAGCAGCTGATGAAGGGCCCAGGAAAATACATTTAACAATTAATCTGCTAATTTAGTTTTCTGTTTAATTTGAAACCAGAAAATCCTCAGTCACCCAGGAGCTTGGCTTTTAGGCTCAAGCACTGGCTTCTGAAACTTCTTGTTCAGTAGTGAGCAAAAAACAAGAGAGGGAGAAAGCTTACATACCTAGGTATATACCACATACCCCGATACCCTTCTAGCCTCACAACCGTTTTCTATGGGATCACAGTTCCCAAGTCCTTTCCCAGGATAATTCAGAGCGATATATTCATATTCAATGTAGGTAAACTGCTTCCTGAATTATGGGGAATTTCCAGACCAATATATGTTCAGAATTTAGAAAACTACCTTAGTGTTGTAGATAGACCTAGATGGGTTTCCAGCACTAGATATAAGCATTGCTCTAAATTGTGAAGCAGGTTTTAGGTTCCCTGGGAAATTTTCTGCTGATTTCAAAAGGAGGAGGCAAAGGAAATTTGTATCAGAGATTGAAAGATTTATACTAGAGAGGTGAGTGAGAAGAAAGACATAGGTATCTTCCCACAAGTTCCTCTGCTAGCTTTCCCTTGCTGGAGAAAGTTTCAAAATTAAGAGGAGGGGGTAAGCTTAACCCTGAAGTGTACATCAGAACCCATACCCCTTCTCCCACTCAGAGAGGATTTTGACCAGTTGGTGGTTTAATTTTACTATTTTTCCACCTCAGGCAGGTTAAACTCTTCTGTCTGACTTCCAAGACCTTCTATAATCTGGCCCAACTCTACCTATCCATCAAAGTGTATATTCAAATCTGGCCAGACTTGATGTTCTGAAAACCTGCTATGTTAATGCCTCTGTACCTTTGTTAATTTCCCTACTGACTTTCCTCCACATGCTCCTCTCCTTTATTCAAATCCTATGTGAACTCCAGGCCCACCAAGTTCTTATTTACTTCATTTAGTCTTCTCTACCAATGACTTCTCTTCTGACTTTATATTTATGTAAGGTATCACATGTTGACCACTGTGATAAAACCATGTTTAGTTATTTCTTATCTCAGTTCCAACTTTCCAAATGCTTATAAAGTTCCTAAAATCAAGGTTCATATCATATACAGTTGGTATCCCTCACAAGGGTTCCCCAATCTTGCCATTCATGATAATCATTAGGTGCTTGTTTTAAAAAACATGGATTATCAAGTTGTACCCTCGCTTTTGTTAGATCTAAAATGGGACCCAGGAATCTGCATTTTTTCAAGTGCTTCAGGTTTAGCCAGTCCCCTGATAGAAACTGGAGAATTACTGCTCACAGCACATGGCATAAGGGTCACTTGACTTGAGTATGAACATTTGGGTGTAAATTAACAATATATGTATTTATTTATAATAGCGACCTAATCCCTGGGCACTCTCACTGCCAAATCTACACCTCAGGGCACAAGTTGGGAGACAAATAACCTGGTTTACTTTCTGTGATACCAGTTTGGTATGTTAGGAATCCAAATCTCCTCTCCACTTTATAATCTCTTTGAAATTACAGTTGCAGAGATCAGGTTGATAGAATTGATGGAATTGTAGCTGTTTAGAAACACAGATCTTCCCTGATCAGTTGCAAGCTATAGTATTTGTTTGTGGAGTGATATTTAGGGGCGAGGGGACTTTGATGTGTGAAAAAAGCTAATCATATTCTGCCCCAAGCATAACTGTAAAATTGGTAAACTGGGTTTTCCCGCCTAGTCCTCACCCCATATCCGAAATTCAACTCAAGTGTTAAATGATGAAAGATTAAGCTGTGATCCCCTCCTGGGGTACTTGTATTTTAGAGGGAATCCTCTGGAAGTGAGAGGAGTGGATTATCCTAACGACTTTCAACAATACTTGGTAAGCAACTGCCAGAACTCAAGATTTGAGAGAGCATTCTCTTAGAAGATGACCCCCTGGGCACCTCTCTGCTTCTTCCTATCCTCAATAAAGTAAAGATTGACCATTAAATTTTCCAACCATTGTTCTCAGAGCTAAGAGAATCGGATCTTTTTAGTTTAAATGTGGACATGTTGGCTAGTGTTAGAAGAAGCATCAGGGTTATAGAGTCCCATCACTGTTTTGTCAAAATGCTATATTCTAGATTTCCCATATTCTTGATTTTCCATATTCTTACACTATTAAATTCGAATGGAAAACCCGTGATGTATTCTTTTATTTGTTTCACAAATATCTACTGAGTGTCTATTATGTCCCAAGTATTGTCTTATTTCTAGAGATATAACAGTGAACAGATAAAATTTATTACGTTACATTATAGTGGGGGACAGGGGTGGTGAAGAAACAAGAAAGGTATCAACAAAATAAGTAATGATATAATCTGTTAAGTGGTAAATGCTGTGGAGAAAAAATAAGCAGAGAATAGAAATGAGGAAATTGGGGAGGGTTTACATTTTAAACTGAATGGGCAGGGAAGTTCCCACAGAGAAGGTGTCTCTAGAATAGAGACTTGAGGAGGTGAGGAAGGACGCCATGTAGATGTCTGAGAAAAGAGAATTCCTAATAACTGGTTTAATACCTCTCAGATCATAATTAAGAGTTAGGATTTGAAAATTCTAACCTAACTCTAGTGCCTCGCTAAATGCATAATAATTTCCCTTTGAAAGTTACTCATTCCTCAAAACTATCAAGTCTTCTAAGGCTTAGTTGAAAATTTTATATAAAAAGGAAATTTTATTATTTTCCTGAAAGCCAAATATTACTACCATAGTCACTACTTAGAGGTGTGGAAGTCTACCCAAAAAAACAAAGAAACAAAATTTCTTACAATTTTCAGTTAAAAGATTCTCACTGATGTTAATCAATTAATTACTTTAAAAATGTATTCATAGAAATAATTAGACATTAGATTTTAAATGGATTTGTTTTTTTTAAATGGAAAATAATTTCTCTCACTTGTTTCTCAAAACAAATTGTAAAATATACAATATTGATTATATTCAGAATGCTATATGAGAATGCTAAGGCTCAGAAAGATTAAATGCCTCTCCTTAGGTCGCACAGCTAATAAGTAATCTAACCAATGTTAAAACTCAGGTCGTTTGACTTCATATCCCATTTCTTCCCTCTATCATAGCGGCTGTTCCAGTTCCCAAACTAGGAAAACAGCTTCACCACTATTTACTTACAGAATTTAAACAACCTCTAGATGTCCTGTGAAACCACATCTGTAATATAAAAAAAGAGAAATATCAACAGTATGTTGGAAAAGCTAGTTGTGAGGTTAAACTTAAAACTAAAAGGACAGACAGCTGGCACCAGTTCCTAAGGCCTCAGTCTTAAAGGCTGGAAGTCTAAATCACAGCAGAAATATTATACCTTTCTACCACTGGGCTCTGGTACAAGGAATGCTTTCCACCTTGGGCAGAGTAGATGCTGAGAAGTAGCACAATGTTCCATTAAGTACTAAAATTTATCAATACCTTAGCTCAAGCAGAAAGAGATATAGATAAAGAAGTGGTTATATTTCTGGAATTTGGTTCTTTTCCCTCATTTCCAAAACCACTCTAGTCTGGGCCCTCGTCACTTATTCCTCACATTTCTGTGAAAGCTTACTATCTGCTTCTCCAATCTCTGTTTCCCCCCCCACTTCCCCTTTCCCTGACCTCTTTCCAAAACCCTTATTGTACATTCTCCAGATTAACTTTCCTGAAGTACTGTCACCCCTTCGCATAAAAACCTTTAATGACCCCAAAATGTAGTTCATTTTGAGTACAACTTTTCTAGTACAACTTACTAAAGCTGACATAAGATGAAACAGAAAATCTGAATTGCCCTGTATCTATTTAATAAATTAAATCCGTTTTTGAAGAATTTTTTTTTCCTAAAGAAAGCTTAGGCTCATATAGTTTCACTGATAAATTCTATCAAACATTTAAGGAAGAAGTAACACCAATCTTATTCTTTCAGAAAATAGAAGAGAAGAGAATATTTCCAACTCATTAGACCTTATGTAGCCAACTTGATCTTCTGCCTCAACCACCAAAATCTATGGGTGTTTCCATACACAACATACTGCATACCTTTGCTGACACTTTTTTCCTTTTTTGGACTGTCCTCCCACTACCTTTGCCTATACAAGTAATTTGGGTAGATAAGAGTGGGGATTCCTAGATGATCTGAAGTTCAGGTCTCATTGTTTTG
The DNA here is from genome assembly GCA_028627145.1 of Eidolon dupreanum. Classification (NCBI taxonomy): domain Eukaryota; kingdom Metazoa; phylum Chordata; class Mammalia; order Chiroptera; family Pteropodidae; genus Eidolon; species Eidolon dupreanum. The sequence continues at coordinate 12,966,275 of CM053502.1, read as the reverse complement.
TTACCTGCCTCTAAAAACAAGTACAACCTTGACAAGTGAACATACACACAAAATTAAACAAACCAGTGCTAGTACCATACATAGACAATTAAGGCCAGCATAGTGTATACAGGAGTCAAGGGCTTTTCTGACTCAACAGAGAGGTGTTCCCACTTAGCAGTGAAATCCAATACAGAGTTGTGCAAAATGTAGAGAAAATGAGATTTTTTTTAAAAAGAGAAAGAATGGCAGGGGAAAACCAGTAAGAGCCTTATATGTCACTCAGCCTTTCAACAAATATTTGAGAGCCGACTATAAGCAATGTGTCAGGCATTACGTATATACTTGGTGGTTCCTGCCTTCATGGAACTTGTAGTCTAGTGGAGGAGACAGAAAATAAATGGGTAATAGAATTGTAAATTATGATTAACTTTTCTGAACAAAGAGATCAAACTCTGAAAGAAAGAATAAAGATGGGAAACAATTTTAAAATTGATAGTCAGGAAAGGCCACTCTGAGGAAGTAAAATTTCTTTCAGGATGAGAAGGCACCAGCCACTGGGGTGAGGGCCATTCCAGGTAGAGAAATGAGAGTGTATGATAGTTCTGAGACTGGAAAGTTGTCAAGTTCTGTCAGGCAGAAGTTCAGTGTGGCTTATGGGTTCAACAAGTAAGTGAAGCCAGACCATGCAGGGTCTTCTTGGATTTGGAAGGAGTCTAGATTTTATTCTAAATATCGTGGGAAGCCTCTAGAGGATAAGTTAATGAAGAGAAGATGGAGGAGACCCCAGAGCCATAGTATTATAAAAGACATTGTTGACTCCCAGATTCAACTGACATTTATTGAAAGCTCTGTGCCAGGTATCCCTCTAAGCATTCTTACATCCCATTCAATTCTTACCATAGACCTGTGAAAGAGGTATTAATATCATCATTATCACTTTCTTTTTTTTTCTTTTTTCTTTTTCCTATTATTGTCATTTTCTTACTGATGAAGAACTGATGCTCAGATAGGTTCAGTGACTTGCCCAAGATCACACAACCCAGAAGCCATGGATTTGAGATTTCATCTCATCTGATTCAAGGCTTCTGTTCATTCCACTAGGTTATCTAGTAGTTGCTCAGGTCCACACATCCACAATATCCTTGACTCTTCTCTGTTTCTCATATACCCTTCTTTCTCCCCTCTCCCCATCATGTCCATCCAGCAAATCCTGGCAACTTTAACTTCAAAATCTAACTGCTTGTCACCACCTTCACTGCTATCACCCTGACCTAAGACACCATTGTTTCTTGCCTAGATTCCTTTAATTGCCTCCTAACTATTCTCTCTGCTTCTGCCTTTGCACTCCTATCTTCTGTTTTCTACATAGCAGCCGGAATAAAACCTTTTAAAATATAAATCATGTCATAAAATACAAGTCATTCCTCCAGTAGCTTCCCATCACTCAGAATAAAAGCCTACAATGACTTACAAGACCTTACGAAGTCTGCTTCCTTCATTTCCACTTCCCTGATCTCTTATATCTCTCTTTCGGCTCTCTCTATTCTGCTAACACTGGTCTCCTTCAACAAAGAAACTCTTGTCTCAGGGCCTTTGCATTTGCTATACCCTCTATCTGGAATGCTCCTCCCCCTCATATTTGTACAACTTACTCCCTCCCTTCTTTTATGTCTCAGCTCAGAGAGTCTTTTCTGATCACTAAAAAACTCTGCCCAAACCATAATCCCCATCTCTCTTAACCTTGATCTCTGATTCTCCATAACCCTTATTACCATTCGATACACTGCATATTTACTTATATGTTTATTATTTGCCCCCTCCACACTTTAGAATGTAAGTTCTAAGAGGACAAGAACTTTATATTATGTTCTTAGAACACAGTTTTCAGCTCCTAGAACACTGCCTGGCACATAGTAGGTGCTCAATGAATAGAAGTAGATGACTAAAGAACGGAGCCTATTTGTTCAATGACTGAATGAACAGAAAGACAAAGTCATTCTGAGGATGGGAAAGCACTTTGTAAACTAGAAGTGGTATAGAAGTTTATTTCTTCCAGTTGGTTCTTTGGTTTTTAAGCCTTAAGGACCACTTCTGAAAGCCTTAACTAAATAAAGTGGACCCAAATGATCTTGATTTATGCAGTGCTGACTCTTAGTAGGCCAACTACATAACTGGGAAGTCAGTCTTGCCCTCCTTGCCTTCTCCAGTTCACTGACAAAGCTAGCAAGGACCCCTTCCCTTCTCTAAGGCACTTTTGCATGCATTTGGCTTTTTCAAGTTTTTATTCTCGGCAATGGAAGTGATGGTTGGTGCCTATCTGTGGTTGGGATTCTATAAAGGGAAAGTCATTCAATTAAATCAAGCAGTATTGAATTCATAATTGACACAAATGAGACAGACAGACAGCTGCAGGAGTGGGGGAGGGACAGGGAGCAGGTGTTCTGCATAACGGAGAAAGAAGAGGGGCAGAATATAAATTCAAACTGATGTTGGTGAAGCTCACTTGTGAGTCTCGATTTTGTACCACAAAAAAAGGTAAGTTTTGCCATGGCTTAAAACTTACCAACAGTGATTGGTGTCTTTGCCAAGGATAAGGCAAAGTTTCCAAATTTTGTGCCATTTTGGCTGGCCTGATGGCCAAGTCGGCTTCTTTTCAGGTACTGTCATTTCTGAGAATCACCCTTGGTAAGGCTGGTTTTTTTTTTTTTTGTTTGTTTGTTTGTTTTAAGATAACCTTATGGAGGAAAAAAAAGATAACATTATGAGATAATGTTTGAATAAAATGAACCACTTTTTAAATTCCATTTCTCAAAAAAAAAAAAAAAAATGGGGGCGGGGGTTGATTCTTAACATTAGAGTTAGGAAGGTGGAGGAAAGGATGTTTCCAGATCTCCAAATACCAGAAATAGGGGCATTCCTGCAGAAAAGGCAGGTCCCTTGACAACTCTGGAATTTCCTCTGAGAATGTTGGGAGCATTTTCCCTCTTACCCCCTTCTCGGTCAGAGCTTTGACTCCCCAGCTCAGACAATTCTTCTCTGTATCCACGAGAATTGCTCCCATAATTAGCAGCGTCTCCTGCCTGGAACACAGACAAGTAAACGTTCAAACCTGGCAGCTGATCCTGGGAAGGAGCGCTGATTAAATCTTTCCTGTTGAGAGGCACCTCTTTGCTTTGAATGTGACACCTACATCCTCTACCTCAGGTTTGTCTGAGAGAAGCAGTTTCACCCATACCTTCGTAACCAGAGAGCCTAATATTTAAAGACACATTTAATCTTAAAAGGAGTCCACGGGTTTCCTAAGTCAAATGACTTAGGAAAATGCATAGGTTTTTCCCTCTCTCCTGGCCCCTTCTCCACTAAACACCACCCTGTATTTGGTATGATGAAAGCTCCTGCTGCACAGGTATCACCAAATTCCAGGGGTCCTGAGAAATAAGAGGAGTTCAGAACACCATTAAGTACACATAAGTATTAACTACAAATGGAACAGTCAAAGAGAAGGCGAACTATTTCTTTAGAAGTTTTTAGTAAGACAGTCTGGAACCATCAAGCCCCAAAGTGAATAAATACTCTTGGTGATTTTCCGATCCAAGAAAGCTTTCTATGGAAGGAGGTGTAGTCTTATCTGGATGTAGCTGAGATTATGTACTACCATTCAAACACGTTCAAAAGAGACAATATCCATTTTCTTCTGACATCAAGGCAGCCTTTTAAGTTTATCCAGATTTATTTTGGTTAGTGCAATAAAAAAAGCCAGGTTGGAGAATTCTATCTAACAAAAATAAAGCCATTGTATGCTTAACGTTTCCCACTGAAAGCCTGCTTTTAAAGCAGTTTGCTGCTCCACAGCTCCAGTCAACTAGCAATATTTGCATTCAGGCAGGTTGACTGTGAACAAAGCAAATTGCTTCACGTGCAACAGCCCTAAACCTACACTCTCAGGACAAAAGTTTTCCTTAGCGATGTTTTCTACATGGGTCTGGTTAAGAGCCATTCACTTACCTCCAACCTCTTTCTCCTGGGAGACAAAAGCACCTTTGGGCTGCAGTGACACGGGAGAGTTAGAATCAGATTTGTTATCAACATCACAGCCTTCAATTTCAGTAAGAGGCTAAATCTGTCTATTCCAACTACAGGAAGGCGGTCTTTATAACCCCTGGAGCACTTGGTCAATTATGCACCTGCAAATATACCATATAGGACATTTCAGGTTCCTAAGCACTTTGAAAACCGATACTTAAAACAGTCTCAGGGGATCCTATCACCCATCTTGAATAATAGCTGCTTTGGAATCTGTTGTTGGCACCAGAAAAAGAAAGAGTCCTCTGAAGTCATTCTAAAGCCATTTTTATTGTGCATTTCCAAACAAAGGACCTCACCAAAAGAACTCTGTTACAAAATCAGGGTAGAAAGTCAAACTCATGTCATCTAAGAGTCAATTACCCTGGCAATTTTGTGAAGAGATGGGAAATGAGTGCTAGAGAGGATTGTGGGGAGGGAATGGGATTGGCTTTTAAAATCCCCTGGGTGAAAGGGTGTTCCCACTGCTTTTAAACTCTAACAATTACAACAGAAGGGCTTCTGTGACTTTCTAGCTATAAACTTTTTATGATTATTAACTAGGGAATTCTAGAATATGTGGAATTTTAACAATTGGCTTTCAACCTCCATTTGCTTCATTTTGAGAAATTTGTTTTTGTATGGAGTGTAATAACCTAAAGCTCAAAATTTATGTTTGGCTACCTTGAGATTCCTTGCTGAAAATCTACCTTCTTACATACCTTACTTTCAATAAAGAGGCAGATACCCTACAAGCTGTTTATCTCAGGAAAGAAATACATGTGGGAAAAGAAGCAATTTCTTCTCATTGCAATTAAATTAAATCATGGCCACCTGTTGTGGGGTTAGCCTGCCATCTGCTGTTCAAAAGAGAAACAGCAGCAGAGAAACAGAATGACCGAGGTAAATTGTCCCTCGGTTGATGAAGGATTTTGCTACAGTTAAAATCTTCCTTTTTTTTAAGGATATTGCTCTCTATTTTTATTATTGCGAGGTAGAGAAAATGTGATTAATAGCAAGAGTGCTGATGAAGGGTCCAAGAAATGAGAGAACAATCCTTTTTGAAATCAATTGGCAATACTGTGTCGAGAGTGGTAGAATCTTCTGTGATCTAGTTATTCTACTCTGGAAACCTGTTCTAATGAATGAACCCAAAAATTCAGAAAAAGCCATGTGTGTAAATATATTTATTACAATGATCATATTATACTGAATAAAATTTTTTAAAGAAGCAACCCAGTGTCCACCAATTAACAAACAGTTAAAACTATCTACTTGGTGAAATATTCTGAAGCTATTAAAAAAATTACATTAAAAAAGTCTGACTAGTTGATGAAGTATTTATATTATAGTAGGACATAAAAATAAAACAGATTAAAATAGCAGATTAAAATCTAAGCATAGAAAATAAATAAATATTTTTTGGGAAAAAAAGCCACACCAAAATATCACTGGTAGTTCTTTGGGAGGCCACGAGGGACTAAACATTGTTCCTGCTTTTTAGTTTTTTCCAAATTGTCTTTAATGAGCATATATTAACTTATGTAATGGAAGAAAAACTTATTTTCCCTAAAAGATGCCTGGGTTCTAATTCTATATTTTACCAAAATATATCAAAGAAGCAAATCCAGTGTGACTATAGGCAACAAACTTTGCCTCTCCGGGGCTCAAGCCTTTCATCTGTCAACCGCTTGCCTTCCTTCCCAGGGTTGTTTGAGGATCAATCCAAGAATAGATGTGAAAGTATTGTATTTTGAAGAGTATGATATTCCATATGATTTATTATTAATAATTTATTTTGTGTAGAGGTTCTTTCCAATCTTATCCATATCCCTGGTTTCTTGCCTGGGATCAATAAGGAAAATATAAACTTTTATTTCTCCTCACCCTTGGCAAAATAATAATTTATAATCTTGGTAAAAGGCACCATTCTCCACTCAGTAATCCAGGTTCTATGGTGTCTCCCCTGAACTCTTGATTTGGCCACTCTAATGGTCTCCCATCTGATCTCCCTGCCTGGTTTCTCTTCCCCCACAGCATCACTTACTCTACTGCCAACCACAGCGATCATGTTAAAATGTGAGGTTGGTCAAGCCATTCCCTCTCTCAGAAATCTTCAATAACTCCCACTGCCTTATGGGATCAAGTTCAAACCCCTAGTCCTGTTATCCAAGGCCTCTATGTTGACCTTTAAGGTCTCCTGATATGTCAGGCTATTTCTGATTTTGCTGGTGCTGTTCCCTCTGCCCGGAATGCCCTTTCTGGCTGTCTGCCTGACTTAGTTTAGACATCAGCTCCTCTTGAAACCTTCCCTGACAGCCTGCCCTGTACCACTGGATCCTTTCCCCTATTGTATTTTAATAACATCATTTATCACACAGTCAGGTAATTTTCTATTTTCTTATCTGACTCCCTCACTAGATTAAAAGCTCCTTAACAGTTTACAAATCTTATATTAAGATATATATCCCAGCACCTAGTACTGTGCCTGGTTTATGTTCAGTAGATGCTTGTCAAATAAAATAAAAGAGAGAGAGAGAGAGAGAGAGAGAGAGAGAGAGAGAGAGAGAGAGAGAGAGAGAGAAAGAGAGAGAAAAGAATTCGTCTAACATTTTAACTTCCAGAGGACTTTATATTGTTCCATTTGATCCTGGTAAGTGGCAAAGCAAGGACTTGAGCCCAGATTTTCTAAAAGAAGGAAAAAAAAAAACTCAAACTCTGTAGCAGATATTATTCTTGCTCATCCTAGGTCCTCTCAGATCTCTTACTAGTTCTTCCCACCCTTCTCTTGGCTGCTGTTTGCTTTTGCTTCCAATAACCAGTACCTGAAGCTCTTATGAAGAGGGTTATCCTCAGCCTACCAAAATGGCTTTAATCCTTCCCCCTTCCCTGGTCTCCAGCAAATGACTGATTGGATATGGGAGTCTCAAAGCCCAGTTTACTTGTCTCCAGTGGAATTCACATTCCTGAGTTTCTTGAGGAGCTAAGTTGCCCTCTTTGGGACTGCCTGAAGTCTCATTTTCGCTTGGCTTCTTCCCCTCGCCTGACCTGCTTTCCCTATGACCTTAATCTCTTTTTGGAGCACTTCCTTAATAAAGCTCTCACCCAGGAATCCTTGTCTCAGAGTCTGCCTCTGAGGTTCCCCAGGCATCCAACTAAGCATGCCCTTTTGTTCCTACTATATGTTAGAACGTGTTGGATGCTTTTTCAAAAGCTATTTTATTTACATCTCACAAATTGTGAATAAAGTATATATAGTTAAATTTTTTAGACCTAAATAAACAAGCTCAGAGAGGCTGTGTAATTTATCTAATGTCACACAGCAGTTGGAAAAGTCAGCAATTTGAAGCCAGTCATTTTTACTTCAAAGGTGTGTCCTTTCCACTGTATCTTGATGCCTCCTCTAACTCTAAATTCATTGTTTTTCTCTTTGTGAAGATTATATGATAGGGTAGTTAAAGTAAAGTCATTTGGTGTTTATCTACGTTTCTTCTTGACTCATTTGCTGTAACATAAGGTTGAGTGGCAAAAATAGGTAAGAGACAAAAAGACCTTCATCAAAATAGGCTCTCTCTTTTTTCTTCTATGACAGGATTCTCCTACATTAACCATAAATTACTCTAATGACTATGTGACCTTTGGCAAGTTTCCTAACCTCTCTTGGCCTCAATTTTTTTTATCTTTAAAGTGGGGAAATAAGATAATAAGAGTGCCTGCTTTATAGGAATGAAAAATACTTAGAACAGTGTCTGACACAAAGTGTGCACTAAGTAAGTGTTGACTATTATTAGTATTACAAGTGCTAATTATCAAACAGATTATTCTCCAAAAGGCTATTTGTAAGTCCTTTTGTTCATAGGTACATTATAGTGATCAACCACAGAGACTGAGGAAGGACAAGATACTAACAATAAGTCACTCATAAGCCCTGGATGTAACATATTAAGAAGGAGTTGGTTGCTCAGATATCAATATTGTTATTGCAAAGTGGGTAGATAAAAAATATTGAATTGTTCTCTCAATCCACAAGAGTACATTACTATTTTCTCTTGTGGTGACTCCTAGAATTACCATTACCATTTAAATAAATTATAGACCTTACAGGGACAAATTTAGAAGAGTTCTTAGAGACCACTGAGAGACCACAACATTTAGTTCAGAGGTTACCCTACATATCAGAGAAAGTATTAATGAATATTTTCAAAATTTCAAAAAGTCTAGCTAAAATTGTTCAATTATCTATGATAGAAAAAAATATTTTCAAGCATATTAACTTTTAATCCTCATAACAATCCCTTGAGGTAGGTGCCACATTATCATTCCCATTTTACAGATGGAGAAGCTGATTCACAGAGACATTGAATAACTTGCCCAAGGAAGCAAATAGCATAGATGGGTTTGAACCTAGGCACGCTGACTCAGGGCCTGTATGCTCAATTACCCTGTTGTATGGTTGCAGTAATATCAACTCTATTTCCCCGGCACCTTCTGCGTGTCAGACCCCAGACTAAGTTTACACCACACATCCTTACAGCTGAGCTGCATTTTGCAGATGAAGAAGCTCAGACTCAAAGGGGCACAAGGAAGCTTTCGCAAGTGAATGTACATTCATTATCTATTTGCGAAGATGATTTCATAGGTACATACAAATGTCAAAACTCATCAAATTGTACCCTGTGCAGTTTATTGAATGTCGGTTTTATCTCAATAAGGCTGTTTTAAAAAACAACATAGAGATATCAGGTTATAACATTAGGCCGGCAAAAATTGGAAAGCTGAATAAGGTTAAGTGTTAGCTAAAATGCGGGGATACTGGGAGTGTGAATTAGTGAGGCCATTCTGGAGAGGAATTTGCCAGTACATTGTCAAGTGAATTTTAGCTGTAGTTCATTTCACTGTAAATCTACTCCTGGGTCAATATTTAAAGAAAAAGAAGAATCCCATCAGAGTGAAAATGAACAAAATCAAGGAAGAGAAAATACAAAAACATATGAGAGGGAGGACTTACCCCTCCGATATCAAGACTTACTATAAATACTATAAAGCTATGGTAGTCAAAACAGTGTAGTATTAAAAAGACGCAGATAATAGAATAGAGAGTTCAGGCACAGAGCCTACATGTACGTCAGTTGATGTTCAACAAAAGTAATAGCAAAAGGATAATTTTTATTTCAAAAAATTATGCAGAAACAACTGAATATCCACAAGGAAAAAATAGATATCAACCCTTGTCTCATACTACATTTTGAAAAATTAATTTGAAATGGATCATAGAGCTAACCATAAAAGCTAAAAGTTTTTCAAGAAAACAGGAGAAAATCTTTGAGAACTTGGGATATAAAGAGCCTTTTTAGAACCAAAAAAGAAAGTTAACTTTAAAAAAACTTGATAAATTGGATTTCATTGATATCAAAACCTGCCCTTCTTAAGGCACCATTACAAATGTGAAAAGGCAAGTTACAGACTAGGAAAAAAATCTGTAATATATATTTCTAACGAGGCCTATATTTAGAATATGTCAAGAACTCATCAACTCAAAATGAGAAAACTCAATGAGAAATAGGCAAAAGATTTGTACAGATTATTTTCCAAGGAAGATATGTGAACAGCCAATAAGCACATGAAGAGATGCTTAACATCATTAGGCATCAGGGAAATGCAAATTAGAACCACAATGAGATATCTGTATCCATCCACCAGAATAGCTATAATTTAAACAGACTGATAATATCAAGTGTTGGTGAGGATGCTGAGCTAGAACAAGACCCTCATATGCCTCTGAGGGATTGTAAATTTCTAAATGGAAATGGTACTTTCCACTTTGGAAAACAGTTTGGTAGTTTCTTATAAAATTAAACAAACACTTAACTTTCAATCCAGGAATTCCACTAGATATTTACTCAAGATAAAGAAAAATGTATGTCTACAAAAGTCTTGTATATGAATGTTTATAGGAGCTCTATTCATAGTAGCCCTAAATTGGAAATAACCCAAATGTCTATCAGCAGGTGAAGGGATAAATGAACTGTGATATAATGATACAATGGGATACTACCTGTCAATAAAAGGAATGGACTACTGTTATACACAATAATATAGATGAATCTTAAAAACATTATGCTGATGAAGGACACTAGACAAAAAAGAGTACATGCTGTATTATTCCTTTTACATGAAATTTTAGAACAAGCAAAACTATAGCAATATAAAGCATATCAGTAATTTTTCTGAGAGTAGAGAGATTGACCGCAAAGGGGCATGAGAAAATTTGAAGGGCTATTGTAAATGTTCTAGATCTTGATTGAGATGTTTTTGCATTTGTGTTTTTATTTGTTAAAACTTATTTAACTGTATACTTTGAATATATTTTATTGTATGAAAATTGTAACAGTATATTTGATTTTAAAAATAAAAAGGATAAAAAAGAGGCAAAAGGAGTAGGAGGAGGAAGGGGAAGAGGAAAGAGAAGGAGAGAGAGAAGCAACATCAGTCAGGCTCAGAAAGGGAAAGTCATTTATCCAGGGTCACGCAGCTGATGAACTGTGGAGCTGAGATCTCAATATAGATATTACTGACTTCAAATATTAGTCTCCTTCCTTTGTTCCCATTAGCAAATGTGATTTGCTTGCAGAGAAAGGGTTGGTGAAGGGAAAAAATAGCACAAAGGGAGCTTTAGTGGTGATCAAACAAATAGGTAAAACGATTGATTGGGTCTTAATCCCTCATTTTGCAAATGGGAAACCTGAAGTCCAGAGAGGGAAATGACTTGTCCAAGGTCACATGGCTGGTAAATAACAGAAGTGAGATAATAACTCTGCTTCAGTGTTCTCATGATTTCTCCATGGGACACCTTTTCTCCTGTCTCACTCCTGCATCATTTTTCTCTGTTTCAAAGTTTTAATAAAAGTAGCTCATTAAGAAAAGAGTAAAGAAAGAGTAAGCAAAAAGATGGAAAAGCAATAGTCAAATGAGTGTTTCAAGCAACAAAAATAAAAGGAGACCAGAGCAAGCAACTGGGCTCGAATTGTCAAGAAAGGCTTTCTTGAGGTAGAACTTGATGGAAACCTGGAAAGACAGTCACAGTGAGGTTTGTGAGCAAGAGTTTAGTTATAGGGGTGTAGGTGGACTTCACGGGAATATGGTTTGGGAGACACCCACCATCCCATTCTGAGTTTTTTGCTCTGGAAGCCTGCCAGCATCACAGTGTTATCAATGCAGCCTTAATTTTTTAGGCTGAGACCATATGTCTCCAGGAGTTCTAGGTCAGGATAACCTGTCCAACACACTGAATGCAGAGTTAAGTCACTGGCTCTTCTGTCACTTAATAAACTATGTCTACTTAGTGGGGGTGCCAGGTGGGAAGAGGTCTGGAGTGAGGGGTACTATCCTGGCTGGCCCTCTGTGTGGGTTTCTCAGGTTCACAAAGACAGGTTCTTGGAGGCTTGGAGGCTGTGACTTGCCAAAAATTAGAATGAACCATTTATTGATCTCTGAGGGTAGTACTTGCTGCTATAACACACAAACCCACAAAACAAGTAATTTCTAGTTAATGTGAAGTCCAAAACAGGTGTCTGTGACTGACATGTGATCTCTTCTAAGTAATGATTCATTAACTCAGGCTCCTTCCATCTCATGGCTCTGCCATCTTCACTACATGACTCCCAAAGTGGCTATGCTTGTCAAACCATAGGAAGGAAAATGGGCAGGGGAGATCTGCTTGGGAAGATCTGGGGACAGATCAAGTCTGCTCACATCCCATTGGCTAGAACTCTGTCACATTACCTCATCTAAAAACAAGGGAACATGATAAATGTAGTCTAGCTTCATGCCTAGTAAGAAGAGGAAGCAGGACTCAGAGGGGACATGGGCAGAAGGAACCTTGTCCATTTAATAAATGAAATAATTACCACTGATTGAACATTTGCTTTGTGCCAAACATGATTCTGATTACTTCACTTAATTAGTTCAGTCCTCCAAAACACTTCTGCAAAGTAGATATATTATACAGAAGATGATAGACAAAAAAGTCTGAGGTTCAGAAAGGTTGGATAATTTTCCCAGAGCCGTATAGCTAGCTAGTGGGTGGTAGAGCCAAGGTTTCAAATCTGGACCTGTCTTATTCCAGAGTTCAATTTAATTGTGAGAATGGGAGTCATTTGTACCTGATCTCCTTTTTATAAACCAACAAATGATGCATTTATGAATCCTCCCAGTGCTTCCCAGTTTATGCTTTGCATATAATTGATGATCAATAATGGTTTCTGTGTAAAGTACTTTAAAGGTATACAAACACTTTCATGCCTTTAAAACAATCTTCATTAAAAAACTTAAAGCTAAACAAACAAACTAAAGTTTAGAGCTAATCAGTGACTTCCCCAAATTACATTGCAAAAATAAGATTTGAATACAAGTCTTCCAATGCCAAGTCCAGTGGTAGTACTAGCTTTACCACTTTCTAATAGGATGAACTTGGGTAGGTAATATAACCTCAGACACATAAGCAACATGAGTCTGATCAAAGCTTCATTCCATGGGTAAATAAAGGCAGTAATATCTGGTACAGTTATTGGTACCAGATAAACACTCAAAAAACATAAACTATTGATTAAGGGATTTAAGTTCTTTGATATTCTATTTGATCTAAGTTTGACATTCCATTTTCTCATGTGAAAATGGGCAATATTAACAACTCCTTTGCTGGGGTTTTTGATAATTAAATGAGCTAAAAAAAATTATGGCCCCTAGTAAAGTGCTGAGCACGCGGTAAATGTGAGATTGCCTTTTAACAAATACCAAACCAAACTTGCACTTTTTCCCTCCAAAAATTAGATGTTGGGCAGGTGCCCAGGAAATGTTTGTTAAATGACAAATGAGCAAATGCCAACATCACTGTGATGTATAGTGTAATAAATAAATTTCATCTTTCTAAAACATGTTGCTATTTAGGCAATCAAAATACTTGCCTGCCCCTCTCAGGCTTTCTAGCTTCTTGGGCTGGGGATCAGTAAATCATTTTCTTTTTGCCATAGTGTCCCTGCAAAGGCCCCAAGAATAGTTTTGACTCCTCTGAGATCCTGAAGACAGGAAGGAAGCTCTGCAGGGCTATGGTCCAGGGTATCATCAGCTACTTCTGAATCTCCCCACCTCTTCAATTCTTAGGACACATGCTTGGGGCAGGACTGGGCTTTTACATATGTACACACACACACACACTTTTTAATGTATAAGTATGTGGCTTTTTTTTTTTAATTTATAGCTTCATTTTAGAAAGTTTGTTAAGTATTTAAAAAGCAAAAAGAAGAATCATTGTTAATACTTTGTTATCTATCATTTGAGTCTTTTTCTATACATATAAAATTTAAAAAATAAATCAATCTTATATTGTACTTACACTTGTTTTTTAACAGACATTAATTATATCATGAATATTTCCCCATGTTCTTGATAATTTTCCCAAACAAGATTTTATTTGTCTATATTATATATCATCATATGGCTGTACCATAACGTATTTGTTATCTCATTGGTGTATATTTAAGTTTGACCAATTTCCCACAAATAAAATAACACGTTGGGGTACGCTTGTACATAATTTTTTATATTCATTCCTAATTCTCTCTCTAATATAAATTCAGTGGTATGCTGAAGCCTATTTGTGCTGGCTCATGAGAGCCAATTGTGGGCATCTCTTCCTAACTACACATTCATGTTAGTAGCTTGAAATTGGCCACTGTGGGAGCAATTACATCACAAAATCAGTAAAAGCTGCAAATCAGGGGTCCCTCTCCCAGTCCCTGCCAGTCGTTAAACATTTTCCAGCTTACCACTATATAAGTTCCTCAAAGTAGTATTTCAGAAGCATAGAGTATGTGCATGTTATACACATTTTAAACATTTTGTTATTGCCATATTGCCCTCCAGAAAGGTTAGGTACTTCTACTAGCAACTTCTGAAAACGAGGCCTGGCAGAGTTGGTATTTTAGTCAGCTTCCAATGGGGGAGCCAGGGTAAATCTTGCAGATTTTAAGAGCAGAAATCAATGAAATCGACAGCAGAAAAACAATACAAAAAATTCATTAAGACAAAAGCTAATTCTTTGAGAACATCAATAGACTTGATAAACATCTAGCCAAAGTGACCAGGAAAAAAAGAGAAAAGACACAAATTACTAATATCTGGAATGAGACAGAGGACATCACTAAAAATACCACAGACATTAAAGGAATAGGGGATATTATGAATAACTTTATGCCAGTAAAGTAGATGCCAACAACTTAGATAAAATGAACAAATTCCTTTTGAAAGATGCAAACTACCAAAGTTCATTCAAGAAGAAATAGATAACCTGAATAGCTATATAGCTCAATAATGCAGTGTTGATTTAATACCGGAAATCAATCTATGTAATTCACATTAACAGACAAAAACAACAACAAAAACATATGACCGTGATCACCTCAAGAGGTACAGAAAAAGCATTTGACAAAATCCAACACCCATTCATGATAAAAACTCTCAGCAAAGTAGGAAGAGAGGAGAACTTATTCAGCCTGAGGAAAGATATCTAGGGAAAACCCACAGATGACATCATATGTAAGGCTGAAGATGAAATGCTTTCCTCCTAAGATTCAGAACAGGGTGAGGATGTTTTAAAATTTATTATTGTACCAGAAATTCTAGCCAATGCCATAAACAAGGAAAAGAAATAAAAGTCATACAGGTCTAAAAGGAATAGGTATGTCTAGTCTTACTGTTAAAATGTACAGCTGAAACTTATTGGATCTTGTTACTGAATGTCACCATAAAATAATTAATTAAAAAAATAAAACAATAAAATTAAAAAAAGAATAGGTAAAACTATCTATTTGCAGAGGGCAAGACTGTCTATGTAGAAAATTCTAAAGAATCTATAAAAATAGCTATTAGAACTAATAAGTAAGTTAAGTAAAAATGGCAGAATATATGGTCAATATACAAAAATCAATTGTATTCCTAGCAACACAATTGGAAATTGAAATTTAAGAAATGATGCCATTGACAATATTTTTTTTAAATATCAAATTCTTAAGGATAAAATCAACAAAAGATATGTAAGAGCTGATCATTGAAGTCTACAAAATGTTACTGGGAGAAATTAAAGAAAACCCAAATAAATGGAGATATACTGTATTCATAAATTAGAAGACCAAGTTTTGTTAAAATGTTAATTCTCAAATGAAAGTATAGTTCTAATGCAATTTCGATAAAAACTTTCCATTTGGCTGGTGAACACACAATGCAAAATACATATGATGTATAATTGAATTGTACATTTGAAATCTATTTGATTTTTTAACCAATGTCATCTCAATAATTTTAATTAAAAAAAAAAAAAACTTGCCAGGTCTTCAAAATTCCCAGACTAACTATCACTTACCTGGGTTTAAAATTATGGAGATAGCAAAGTAGTGAAGCTTAGAAGCAAGGTGTTACAGATCTACATGTAATCTCACCTCTGTCTTACCAGCTGTGTGCCCTAGAGTAAGTTATTTAACTTCTCACTGTTTAGGCTTCCTCATCTGTCATGTGGATATGGTAATTTGCTTCAGGGAGGTCACTCTGATGATTTAGAACGGTGCTTAGTGCCAAGGGCTCAGTGGTTGTTAGTATAAGTTTCATTAAAATTATGGATTTCCCTTGAAAGAAAATCTTTGTGACCATTAGACAGGTTAAAAAAAAAAAAAACTTTTTAAATAGGGGAAAAAAAAAAAGAAACAAAATTAAATTTTGAGAAGTAAATTGTATTTCACTAAAATTAAAACTTTTTCTTCTAATTAAAACATCAAGTCACATATTGGAGGAAAATATTCACACTACATTTATCTGACAAAGATCTTGCACCCAGAATATACAAGAATTCTTTATGATCTATAAGATAAATAACTCGTTTTTTAAAATGGGACAAAAGTTTCTAACATAGAAAAGAATATATAGGAATAGCCAATAAGCACATGAAAAGACATTCAGCATCATTAGGCATTAAAGAAATGCAAATTGAAACCACAAAGGGAAACCACTAGAATAACTAAAGTTAAAAAGACTAATATCAAAGATTGGCAAGGGTATGAAGCAACTGGAACTTTCATACATCGCTAGTCAGAGTGTAAAATGTACTTTGAAAAGCAGTTTTTTAATTTTATATGGTTAAACATACACCCACCCTGTGATGCAGCAATGCCACTTCCATATGTTTATAAATGAGAATAAAACATATTTACAAATGAGAAAAAAACCTATGTCCACACAAAGATCCTACATGAATATTCACATTAGCCAAACACTGGGAAAAAATGTCCATTAACAGATAAATGGATTAAAGAAATTGTGGCATGTTCACCTGATGGAATACTACTCAGTAACAAAAAGGGATGAACTACTTACATGTGCAACAACATGGATGAAGCTTCACAGACATGTTGAACAGAAGGAGTTAGACACCAAAGAGTACACATTGTATGATTCCATTTATACAAGTTCTAGAACAGGCAACAAAAATTTATAGTGACAAAAATCAAAATAGAGGCTGCCTCTGACATTGGGGGTGATTGAGAAGAGACACCAAGGAATTCTCTGGATAATAAAAATGTTCTATATCTTGAGAGTGGTATGGGTTTTACAGATGTATATCTTTGTCAAAACTCATCCAACCATACTTAAAATCTATGCATCTTATTGTATGTAAATTAACCTCAACATAACTGATATAAATATACATGTGGAATTCTCTCATGGTCTGTGGCCTGTGTTGGAGTTTAAGAAGGGAAAAACCCTCCCTGAGTCAGCCCAGAATGAGGCAAGTCACAGTCAAGGACCTGCCACCTGCGGGCACTTCATAGGCACCCCAGGAGGTGTGCCTGCAACTCCAATCTGGCTCCCTCAGTGTGACCTCAGGGCCTTGCCTATGGAATGCTCATCCTGCTGGTCTTGGCCAACCAGCAGGAACTTAGGCAAGCCATAGACCTAAGAAGGCATCTCTGATGATATGCAAAGTGGCAGCTTTGCAGTCAAAGATTTAGGATTCCAATCCCAGCAGTAGGCTTCCTTCAGAAGCATGTGACTGGTTAAAATCATTTACCCTCTCTGAAGCTTAGTGCTGTAGAAAGACAAGGAGCATTTGTCTTTGTATCTTCAGTGCCTGGAACATACATATCCACTGAATGAACAGGGCTGGGACGGGGAGGCTGTTTTACATACTTGCAGAGTAAAAGTTGTTAGTTGTCTGGTCCCCAGAGGCAATGGTTCTTAACATTTTAGGGGATCACAATATCCTTTGAGAATCTGATAAAAACCCTGTACCCTCTCCTCCTAGAAAAATATACCATTTTACACATCATTTCCATGTTTCTGGAAAGCCCATGGACCTCATGTTAAGATTCCCTGGTTCCGGAAGTTCTCATTCAGCTCTGAAGGTTTTATTAAGCATTCTTGCAACTCAGCCACCATTTGTTCTGCACCTAATCTCTGCCAGAGCCCTTATTCTCCTAACCCTCCGAGGATGGTTTGCAGATGAGGAAATTGAGGCTCAGAGAGGCCAAATGACTTGCCTAAGATCAAACAGTCATGGCTTGTGTTGAGATTTTACTTCAATCTCATGCCTTCGGATTCCAGCCTTCTACTTATTCCTCCAGGTGAGAATTTAGTTCCTTTCAGATGCTTTCGGAAGTCTGCGCAGAAGTCTTGGTAACTATAAAGCTCTATAATGACAGCCAGAATGACTTTCCCCAAATCCAGCCCTGGTAGGAACATTCCGCAATGGGTGAGTGACTCCAGGCCCATCCCAGGTACAGGCCTCATGCCCAGCTCAAACATGTGTCATCTGCCCCTCGATTTCTCAATTCAGCCTGAGGGAAGGGGGTGGAGCAGAAGAAGGGAAGAGAAACAGAGGAAATTACTTATAAAAAGAAGTTTCAGACTGAGTCATAAACATGAGTTATAACTCAGAGAGAGGCTCTGGGGTAGGAGGTGAAAAAGAGAGAATGTCCTTATGAGAGGGCTCCCCTTGCCATGGGGCAAAGGTGCTCAAATGAGCTGACTTCTCTCCAGGCTCTGGATGTGGTTCCCTCTACTAAAACAGGGAGAGAGGGAGATGGAGAAGGAGAGGGAACTGAGAGGTTAGAGTCTGTGCCCTGGGAGGAGGGAGTGGAGAATAGCTGACACATGTTAAGCATTTCCTATGTGTCAGACCCTGTGCTATGTGCTTCTGAGTGTGTAATTTCTTGCTTTCTTTTCTTTTTTTTTTTTTTTTAATGCCTACAGTACCTAGTATTCCAAGGTGATCTCCCATCCAAATACTAACCAGGCCCGACCCTCCTTAGCTTCCGAGATCAGACAAGATCTGGCCATTCAGGGTGGCATGGCCATAGGTGCTATGTGCTTCTGATGTATCACCTTATTTTATCTTCACCAAAGAGTAAACACTACTATGAACACCATTTTAAAGATGGAGAAATTGAGGCAGAGAAGTTAAATGACTTGTCCAAGGTCACACAGGCAAGTGATCAAAATTGGATTCTAACCCAGGACTGCTTATACTTCAACACAAAAGTTAAACTACAGGACCAGGATATCCTAACTCCAGAATCTGCACTTAACCACAACCCTAGACTGCTTCCTCCTGGTTGCTGTTTGCTTGTAACTGAGCAGTTCCGTAGAAACTTCACACACGCTCCGGTTTAATGTTCACACCAGCCCCCTTTAACAGTTGAGGAAACCTCAGAGCAGTCAGATGACTTGTTCAAAGTCACACAAAAGGTCAGTGTTGGGGTTGGGATGTTATCACGGGTCTGTCTGACTCCACCTTCAGCGCTGTTCCCACTACCCCAATCACTGCTGCCTTCACAGATAAGCTGGGTAGGAGTCGAGGCCAGAATAGGTGCCCCCACTCCCGCCCCACACGGCCCTGTGGGAAGAGGGGATGGTCCACGAGGCCCTCCTGCTCACTTTGCACGGTCTTTCTCTCTAGGCAGCACAGCCTTAGGACCGCCCCTTTGCCTGATAAGGCAGCTAGTGCCAGCAGGGTGGGGATGGAGCAGGGCGGGGGGCGGGGGGCGGGGGGCGGGGGGGGGGAGGCGCTCAGTTAGCTTTCTCTCTCGTTACTGTTGAATCATTTCTCCCTTCAGTCCTATGGAGTTAGTGGGAACCCCCACTACTCAGAAGACCTCAGTTCAAAGTGAAGGAACTTTCCAGCCGTGCGGGGGACTGCTCTGTGATGTGGCGGAGTCTCCGTTGACGGCAGTATTTGAGCAGAAACCGGATAACCATCTATGGGAGATTCCTATACTGGGCGGAGATTAGGTCCAGTCTTTTAGAGCCCTTCTGACTGTGAGATTTTATGAGTCACTGTGAGATGAAATTTAGCCCATGCATTAAGGTGGTGTATAGTATGAGCCTGGTGCCAGAGAGAGTTGGGTTCAAAACCTGACACAGCCACCTCCTTGCTGGGGAACTGCTGGCAAGTTTCCTCCTTTAAGCCTCAGTTTCCTTGTCCTAAGATGGAAATTATAATACCTACTTATAAGATTGCTTTGAGTATTGGGGATGATGTATATACTGTGCCCAGTGTAAAGCAGGAACTCAATAAATCATGCCTATTATAGCCATTTAATGAATGGTGGCCTTTTATTACAGGTTTGGGTGAGAGAATTAAATCCACGTGTTAACCACAATACCAAAGGTTTGGATACTTAACATATGCAGGAAACCAGCCTTTTCCCTGAGAGTGCCTGTCTCAGAAATAATCATGGAAAACATGATAAATAAGTGGGTAAAATGCAAGAAATGCTGAGGGATTTTGATACCTGTGCCAACAACTGAGAATCTGAGTCTCTGAGTCACAAGGGACATGTAAGTTCATCTAAACAGTCCCCAATTGGGAATAGGAATCTCCTCTAAGATCTTGACAAGTCTCATTAGTTCTTTACATGTACAGTCCAGGTGATGGGGAACTTACTACCTTATGAGACTGTCCATAGGAAACTCCCTGAAATTCTCAGCTTGTTCTCTACTGTTTGGCTGGGAAATGTAACTTTCTAACAGCTACATCCCCTAACTGAGATCAGACCCCAATATTATAGGAACATTTATGACCACGTGGTTGCCTGAGGGGAAGAGTGATAACCATACAGGTCTGTGGAACATTTAAGTAGACTTTGGGCATTCTCAGAAGCAGAGAAGTGGGGCACCACATTAGTTAAGAGAGTTTCAGAATCACACAGACATCGTTCTGAGTTCTACGCTGCCATTTAGTTCTATCTTTGGGTAAATCACTTAACCTCCAAGCCTCAGTTTTTTCATGGATAGAATGAAATTAATCATATCTCCTTCACATGAGGATCAAATGAAGTAAAGCATAGAAAATACTTGGTATCCAGCACCTCCACGTAGTATTTGTTTAATAGACTGGAGCCAGTATTTCATGGGAAGGGGCATCCTACAGGGTGGAAGCTCAGGGATTATTTGAGCATTAAAAGGAAAAAGGACTTTGTAGTTTAGGGACATCTGGATTGGTAATTTGTTTCTCCAAGCTGAGTTACATCTCTTAGTGGGTTTTGCCCAGTGATTCGGCCCTCAGAAAGGTTTCTGGCTGAGATGCTGGTGGCTGGGAACTGTTTTTTCTGGAGTCTATTGAAGTCTTGGGGAGCTATCCTGACCTTGTGAAAATCAGGAAAAGCTTAATTGTACAAGCAGCACTTTTCTCCTTCCAAAACTTGTTCATGTTCATTTGCTTATTTGATCTCCAAGTAATGCTATGAGATGGGTGTAAATTGTGATCCCATTTAGCAAATGGGGAAACCGAGGCTCAAAGAGGCAAAGTATTTGAGTTTTGAGGTTTAGCTACTGAGAAAGTACCTGTGGGTTCCCAATTCATCTATCACCACTTCCTGGTTCCTGAACCTTCCCTCTGGTGTCTGGGGCAAGACACAACTGCTCTCTAACTCAGAGCACCTTCTTCTTTTCCTTCTCCTCAGATGTTTTTCCAGTCTCCTACAACTCTGAGTTGTAGTTTCTATGCTTCTCCCAGCATTAAGTCCATGGATCCTGCATTCTCTCTTGCTCATCCATGCAACACACACTAGCTGAGAACTAAAATATTGTGAGCCAGGCCTGGTGCTAAGTGCTGGGGGTATAGGAATGAACAAAACACAGGCCACATCTTCAAGTTCATAGACTAGGGAAAATTACATCATCAGCTGTTTCTAAAATGGTGAGATGTACGAAGAGATAGAGAATGGGAGTGTCTGGGGGGTCCCAACAAAGGGTTGCCAAACCCTGTCAGGGGTGTCCTGATCAGCTTCCTGGTGTCATTTGAGTTTTCCTAAAGGATGAGTAGAAGTTAGCCAGGACATGCAGCAGCAGAATTCAGTGGAGGTAGGAGCATGGCAAGTTCAGGTCTGTGAGCAGTTTGGAGACAAGTTATGAGAGCTGATGCTGGGGCTCAGTATGAACCAGATAACACAGGACACTGAGGGTCAGGCTAGGATGCCTGGGCTCTATCTTGTGGACAGTAAAGAGCCACTCTGGGACAGATGCTGGGTCAGATGTGATTCTGAATGGAGGACGTTGGGGACACAAAAGACTGGAGGGAATCAAAAGGCTGTGGCAAAGAACACAAACATGAAAAGGACAGAGAGGAAGGAGAGGCAGGGATGTATGCCAAAAGTATTTAGGAGACAGAATTGATGGAGCCAGGATATAAATTGGATGTGGGAAGTGGGAGAAGTCAGGGATGATGCTCAGGATTTCAGCTGGGGAAATGGGGTCCAAGGTAGACAACCTTGGGTGGTGGGCGGGACAGAAAACGTTGGGTCACGTCCCCAGAGAGGCCTTTCCTGATTGCCCATCTCTTACCTCAATTTAACTCTGCATGTCTTATAGGTAGCTAACCTTGGTTTGCTAACTGTCCATTTTCCCACAGAGGTAAGTAAGTTTCCCCACCAGTAGCTAAGACCCATGAAAACAACGACCTTTTTTTCTACTTGGTATACCAGCGACTGTAGCAGAGCAGAATAGGTACTCAAAAATTTTACTGTGTGAGGCAATGTCATTCCCTCTCCGAGCCTCAGTGTTTTCATCTATAAAACAGGGGTAATAGCATTTACCTCACAGGGTTAAGATTAAATTCCATTCCTTGTTGCTGACAAAGTCCTTACTACCAAATAGCAATGAGGGCAAATTCAGGGACGAAACATAGAGGCAAGTGTGCTTCAACTCAACTGTAAGTTTATTAGAAAGGCCATGGACAGATGAACCCTGAGTTACCAGCTGAGGAAGAAATGAAAAAAGTCCCTGCCCCTCCTGGCCTGCCCCACAGGCCTCCTGTGAACTCTGTCCTGTGGCAGTCTCCAGCAGAAGTCAGCCAAAAAGTGCTTTCCGATCCTCCTCCAGGGGCGGGGTGGATGTGAATGCTGGTGCTGGAAGCTGGAAGCCATGGGGCCTTGGTCCTCTCCTCTAGCAGGAAGTGGTTCCAGACCCCCCAGCAGAACAGAACAGAAAAGGAGCTGACGAGGGAAGGAGCAAGTTCTGCTAAACAGCCAAGGGCTCTGGAAGGTGGTGCTGCACTGCCTCAAAGGTGGGTGCAGATAGCTACGGATGACCAAATGCGGGGGTCCTCAGGGTAGGACCCTAAAGCTGCTCTAAGGAGCCTCAGCCACGTTGAGCCCTAGTATGACTCAGTGCCCCCTCCTGGGACTACAGTCGCTATTTCTGCTCCCAGAAAGGCAAATGAATCTTGTAAAAATCCATGGTGGTTGATGTCATTTTTCCTTTAAAAAAAAAGTTTGTACAGTGAATCAATTTCAACCAGCAGAGCTTGAGCCGAGAAGAGTCCGTCGTGGGGAAGGAGAAGGCACTTCTCACACCCTCACTTGGGTGATCTGGGCTGGCTGCTTCCTGGGCCCCTTGGGCTCTGCTCCCGCTGGCCCTGTGACTCAGGCTTGCTCCCTCTGGGAAGTTTACTGCCTCCATTGAGCTGGCACCGCTTTGCGGCCTGGGTACCCTGACCCCTCACAGGGTGGTGGACGGCAGCTTCCTCACTCGCCGCTGCGCCAGGATAGATGACTCGATAGGCTTCAGCTGAGGGGTGGGCTTGGAGCTGTTGAGTGCAGAGTATGTAGCTGCCATGGCTCCCTGGGAGAGAAGGTGGGAAGTCAGTTCACAATGGTGGCAAATATAGGCGGGAGGGAGACATGTGTTCTAGAGCCAAGCTAGCTCCTCCCAGTGTTCCACAGCCCACTCAGAGCCCTGTTAATCCAGCCCTGGTGGTCCTTCATGGTCACTAATTCTGCTTCAGAGGTCAGGGGCTATGTCCCCTATAGGACTGAGGGCCTGTGATTTTACTGTTGATACCTCTGCATGTTACACTGAGGCATAGCATCTCCTGGCTCTGTCGCACCAAGTCCTTGTCCATGCATGGAACCTTGGCCTAGGACCCCAGATGCCCAGCAGCCAGGGGCAGCCATACCTTCACAAGTTGTAGGTCCTGGTGGGACAGCTGGCTCTGGGGAAGCTTGTCTTTCTGGGTGATCCATGGGTGCTGTAGGACCTGCTTAGCTGTGAGGCGCTGGTGGGGGTCCACATGCAGCATCTTGGACACCAGGTCCTGGGAGCATAGCAGGCAAGGAGGTTGGTGTGAAGAGCCAGCGGGGGCACAGATGGCTGTGTTCCACCAATGGGGAATGGGCAAGGCAACCATCTCCCTCCATCTCCTGCCTGAACCCTTGCAGTAACCCCGGCAATCCATTCTCCATATTGCTCCAGGGCCTTCCTGTGCACAGGCCCTTCTTTGGGATTTCTTCCTGGAAAACACTTTCCTTTCCCTTCCATCTTCTAGAAGCCTTGCAGGAAGGTGGGAAGAGCCTAAGGCTGAGGTCAGGCAGACTCAGGTTCAAAACTTGACTCTTCTGCCCACTAACTGAATATCCTGGGCGAGTTACTCCAGTTCTCTGAGTCTCAGTGTCCCCTCTGAGAAACAGGAATAACAACAGTACCTGCCTCATAGAGCTGATGTGAGGTAGTACTGTTTTTTAAGGGCTCGCCTCAGTGTCTGGCACAGAGGTTTCCATAACTGAAACACTGCTAATAATGAAAGCTCTGAGAAGGCCACTCTGCCTCTCTGCTTGGTGTGGCCAGTCGCTCTGCTCCATGCCTCCTAAGCCCGTACCTCTAGCCAGGAGGACCCACCTCCCTCTGCTGCCTGGCATTCCTGTTTCTTGTGCACCAGCCTGCATGTCCCCCCATGCTAAGTTCTCACAAGGCAGGGGCTGTGATTATGCAGCCCTCTGTCCCCCGAGCGTCCAGAACATGGGAAGGGCCAGTGAATGATCAAGAGGTTATCCAAATGAGGTGGTGGAGGTGGGTCAGGCTGCCTGGGAATCTTTTACTTGGAGAAACGAGGCTTCAGGTCACCTGTTCAGGACCTGCTAAAAAGCCCTTGGATGGGCCCCTGCCACTCTACCTCCAAATGAGCTGGGTCTGGGCCTCACAGACTCACCTTCGCTGTCTCTGAAACCGTGTTCCAGTTTCCCCCGCTGAGGGTGAACTTCCCACTGCCAATCCGGGTCAGGATTTCCTCTGGGGTGTCACTGGGTCCATTGGCAAAAGGGGTATATCTGGAAAAAAGCCCACCCAGTCTGGGTACAGCCTCTGGCCTCCATCCTGGGCCTAAGGGTGGGGTGGGAGGACTGGGTGCTCCCAAGGGAGGCATCTTCTTCCTCAAGGTAGAACTCCTGAAGGCTGGGCCATGTCGCTGTCTTCAGACCTTCCTGAGACAGGGCTGAGTCTCTCCCACCAGACAAGCACCACCTCAGCCTGTACTAGGGCTGGAGGGAGGGGGTGTTGGGAGGGGTTCAGGCCAATGGGGCACTCACCCCGCCAGCATGGTGTACAGCAGAACACCCAGGCTCCAGATGTCGCAGCCTTCATCGTAGCCTTGGCGCTTAAGCACCTGGCAGGAAGGCAGGCAGGCAGGGGAGCATGGTCAGTCTGAGGGGCAACGGCAAGTGGCCCCATATGCTTGCTAGCTACTCCGCAAAGGGTGGAACAAGGGTCTGGGCCATAGGCTGAATCCTTCCTTGGTACCTGGGCCAAGGCCACACAGATGGCGAGTCCTCACTCGCAGATGACTTTGGACCACTCACCTCAGGTGCCACAAAGTTGGCGGTGTAGCAAGGTGTCATGAGTAGCCCATTCTCAGCCCGTAGCTGCTTGGCGAAGCCAAAGTCACAGATGCGCAGGCACTCGGGGTTCCCAGACTCATCTACATACAGGATGTTGCTGGGCTTGAGGTCCCTATGCACGACCTAGGGTCAGAGGTCTGGGGTCAGCTCCCAATGTAAGCAGGCTGCTATGGCCCAACTGCCTGGGACGGGAGAGTTAAGAAGACGGGGCCAGAGAGAGGGACAGAAGGACCCGGAATCTGAAAGGAGGAGAAAGGGCTGAAGTGGGGCCTTTAATGCTGCTGGCACTAACAATTTGAAATCTCCATGTTGCTGTCTACAGGGCAGCTCTGACTTCACCTGTCTACACTCGACTCCTCATTTCTTCCCTCAAATCTACTCGTCACACAATCTTACCTAATGACAACTCCATCCTTCCAATTGCTTGGGTCAAAATCTTCAGAGGCATTTCAATTCCTCTTATTTTCTCACATTCCTCAAACAATCCATCAGCAAGCTCTGCTGGCTCTATTGTCAAAATACACCCAGAGCCCAACCATCTCAGCCCCTCTACTGGCAGCCCTCTGATCTTGGCCACTATCATTCCACTGCTGAATTACGACAATCGCCTCCTAACTGATCTCCTTGCTTCACCCTCGCCTCCTGAGTCTGCTCTAAACACAGCAGCCAGAGCAATCCTGTTAAACAGAAGTCAGATCATGTCATCCCAGCTTGAAACTCTCCAAGTCTCCCCCTCTTAAGAGGAAAAGTCCTTAAAATGGCTTGTGTGGTCCCACCTGATCCCTCCCCTGCCCCTCACCCACATCCTATACTCTCGTTTCTAGCCACACAAGCCTCTTTGCTCTTCCTTCCACATGCCAAGCACACTCCTGCCACCAAGGCTTTGTACTTGCTGTTCCCTCTCTCTGGATCATTCCCTCTGGTATCTGCCTGGCTCATTCTCTATTTCTTTTAGGTCTCAGCTCAAATGTCACCTTATCAGTGAGGCCTGGACCATTTCATAAAAAATGCCAGTCACTGAGTGGTGCTTTTTAGTTTCTTTCCATTGCTTTACTTTCATCCATAGCATTTACCACCATTTGTCATAATATTTGCTTGTTTTCTGAATCTGCCTACTGGAATGTAAGCTCCATGAGTGTTTTTGCTCACTGATGTATCCCAGCATTTAGAAAGTTCCCAGCACATAGTAGTTATTCAATAAATATCTGTTGAATGAATGGATGAGTGACACTTAACCACTGACTTTTCTCTGGCCCCCGTTTGCTCATCTGTAACCTAAGGGGGCTGAACTACTCCACTTTCCATTCCTCCCCCTCCCTCTGTACGGTTCTATTCACAGTTACTCCT
Organism: Eidolon dupreanum; assembly: GCA_028627145.1. Lineage (NCBI taxonomy): Eukaryota > Metazoa > Chordata > Mammalia > Chiroptera > Pteropodidae > Eidolon > Eidolon dupreanum. The sequence goes on along the minus strand of CM053502.1, from coordinate 12,939,672 downwards.
CTATCACCTAATTATTGACAACTCAGATCTCTGACCTGAGCCCAGAACTTTCCTGAGTCCAGGCTCATATAGCTTCTTACCAGACAGAAACCACTGAATGTTCCACAGACCCTCAAACCCACACTAAACTTGTTTTCACCCTCCTGCTCCTCCTCCCATGAGCTAATGGTACCTCCCTGGGCATTGTCAAAAATCTTCAATGGCTCCCTCCTACCTGTAAGATAACAACAAAGTCTCCATCTTGGGGTGGGAGGCTCAGCTATCTGTTCCAGACTCATTGCCCACTGCATCCCCTCAAGTGCCCTAAGCTAAGGCCAGTGGCGGCTCCTCTGGCCATAAACAGCCCTGTCTGTAGAATGCCTGCTTCCTCCAGCACTCAGCACAGGGCCTAGCACAGAGCGAGTGCTAAGTGAACTCTGTACAGTGAATGAATGCATCACACCTCTGAAACATAGAGAGACCTTGCAGGTTAGGTTCACTGAGTCTCACAGATTAGTTGGCTTTATGAGATGGTCCTTTCACAGTCCCAGTTGAGCCCTGAGCCCTGCAGCAGGTGCCCATGGGGTAGGCAGGTTGGAGGGCAGACATAGCCCAGGACAGTCCACCTCCACAGAGAGGAGTACCAGGTAGATGGGGAGGAAAGGGCTACGCACTGGCAGGATGGTCTCAGTGACACTGCAAATCATATCCAAGCTTTGGGGAAGCCCTCTCCTGAGCAACACCTGCCCAGTCCCTTGGGCTCTCTCCTTCCTAATACAATCATATGCCCCAGAGGATAAGCCCAAACCTCCAGAATGTAAACTCTTCTCTTTTCCCTGCAGAAGGCCCAACCAAGCATCCCAGGGATGCTCAGCTTGCCTGAAGACACTAACTATGCTGAACAAGTGATCTTCCTGGTTTACAAAGTACTTTCCCAGCCACCATCTCCTTGGGGCCCATTTCACCCTAGTAAGTGGGTAGGACAGAAACTGTCGCTTCTATTTTACAGAGAAGGAAACCGAGGCTATGAGAGAAGAATTGACTTGCTCGTGTAAGTAAGAAGCAGAGGGGAGACTTGAACCCAATTGTGATCTTAATTCTAGTCTTTCCAGTTTAGCGTAGCACAGATGGCACTTTTGGGAAATAGAAATACAAAAGTTTTCGATCTTCATCATGCCCTAACATAACGTCGAGAAATGACAAACTCCTATAGGGAACTGTGGCTCACATCGGCAGGTAGCCCCACAGGTGATTCTGATACCTGTCCCCCAGGTTATATGTGAGGGGAGTGGGGAGCATATTCTCACATCTCACTGCACTGAAAAGCACAACAGGCTGGGCAAGCAATGAGCAGGGCCAGGCCGAGTAGGAGCCACGTCAACCAATCTAAAGGGGCATCTGCTGCTTACTCGGGCTGACAGCAACTCAGGCTCAGTTTCCAAAAGCAATCAAATTACCAAACCAAATCCCAAACAAAAAAAATCCCACACTTTGCAGGCTAAACTAAATATGTGTGTAGGCCAAATGCAGTCACTGAGTCAATAGGCAGGGTGGTGATTTCAGTCGAGTCAGGTAGGCCAGGGTGTGAATCCTGGTTTTACCAGCAGTTGCTGTGCGATCTTAAGTATGTCACTTAACCTCTCTAGCCCTCAGCTTTCTCACCTATAAAATGGGGCTAATAATAGTGCTCAACCCCCAAGGCTGCAGGAAGGAGCACACAGTTGTTTACTAAGACTATTTCACACAGGGCTTGGGAACTGGCGGCTGCTGTCATAGTAACCCCATCACTTGTTGGGACCAAACACCACCGTCATGGGGCATGTTAAGATACATTAAGTGCTTGTTAAGAATCACTTACATTTGATGCAGGGGTCCCCAACCCCCAGGCTGTGGACCGGTACCAGTCTGTGGCCTGTTAGGAACTGGGCACACAGCAGAGGGTGAGCAGAGGGCGAGCTAGCGAAGCTTGATCTGTATTTGCAGCTGCTCCCCAGCGCTAGCATCACCACCTCAGCTACACCTCAGATCATCAGACATTAGGATCTCATAGGTGCATAAGTCCCTGGTGCTGAAAAGGTTAGGTACCGCTGATTTAAAGGACAAGAAGGATAGGACAATTAGAGGACGGCTGCTGATCACACAGTTAAGAGCACAGACTCTGGAGCCCGATTAACTATGAGACTTTTACTTTCTCTCCCAGAGCCTCAGTTCCTCCCTTACAAATGATGATAAATATAAATAATAATGAAGCATAATGATAATACATGCTTCATAGGTTCATTGGAACAATTAAATGAGTTTGTATGTAAGTGCTTAAAACTCTGTCTGGCCTGTGGAAAGTGCTACGTAGTGCCAGCCATCTTTAGCAGAAAGAGGATCTCTGTCATCATCATCATCGAAGGGTGTGCATTTAGGTGCCTGTGACCAGCCCCTCCTCCCCCAAAAAAAGTGATGTTCTTCTATGTAAATCATGTGTTAAACAGGGAAACCAGAGTGACTTTCTATTGAGTTCTCAAACAGGCTGTCCTCAGCATGCTGGGGACCTTACAGAAACAACACGAGGGGGGCTAGACTTAAAAGGGATCCATGTATTAAACAAAAAACTCTTGTAATACAAGATGAAAAAGGCAGACAACCCAAGTTTTAAAGATGGACAAAAGAACAGGCATTTCATAAAAGAGGCTGTCCAAATGGCAATAAACACACCAATAGGTGCTCAACTTCATTAGTTGTCAGGGAAATGCAAATTAAAACCACTACAAGATACCACTCCACATTTACCAAAATGGCTATGATTAAAAAGATGAAAAATACCAAATGCTGATGCTGGTGAGTACCAGAATTCTCACATGCTTCTGGTGAAAGACTATAAAGTTGTAAAACTTTAGTAACCTATTTGGTAATATATATCTACTAAAGATGAACATACACATACATTGTAACCCCGCAATTCCACCGCTGGGTATTCACCCAATGTTAAAATGTATGTTGTACATGTTCACCAAAAGACAAGTAAGTACTAGAACCTCTCAGCAGCATTACTTGTCATAGTCAAAAACTGGTAATAACCCAATGTCCATTAACAGTAGAATGGAAATTAAATTGTGGTCTGTTCATATAGTAGAAACCACACAACATCAAGAATGAGTGAACTGCAGCCACACAACAATGTAGATGAATCTCAGAGAGAATGTTGAGTGGCAGAAGTCAGATATGAAAGAGCATGTTTATATAAAATTCAAAGACAGGCAAAACTAATCTAACCTATTAGAATTTAGCTTAGATTGGCTATCCCTGGGGAGGAGGTAAGGACTGGAAGGGGCACATGGGTATATGGAGCAAGTGTAAATACTTTGTGTCTTGATCTGGGTGCAAGTTAGAAGGGTGTATTCATTTTTTGAAAATTTGTTGGCTTGTACATTATGATTTACATTTACGCGATCTTTTAATAAAAAGATATAGGAGGTCCCAGTGGCCCCGGCTCCTGGTCACCCCCTTCCCACCCCTCAGCTCATATGGGATTCCCAGCTTCCAGACCACAGATGCTGCCAACCCATAATCAGCCCAGAGAATCTCCCTCCATATTCAGATTCAACAAGAGCTTCCCATTTCCTCATTATCTGCCCCCGGGATTTGGAAAGGGCTGGACTCCTGCCTTTGGAAAAGAGACAATTCCCTCCTATAACACCTCTACCAAGTGGCTGTCTGTACTTGGACCTGGTGGAGAGGCTTGCAACTTTTGGAAGCAGCTCCCTCTTTAGAAAATCCTTCCTTGTTTTCACCCACTGGACACTCATTGCTTTGGCTCTGTCTTCTATACCTTCTTGGGAATAACTTTAACTAGTACTCATTTGAAAACAAAACAGGAAAAAGAAACACATCTACTGTCTGACCTGACATGTTTAAATATTGGTCTGCTTGTACTAGCCATTTTAAAACCAAAGCCACTTCAAATATGACCATAATAGGACATGTGGTAACCAAACTGAAGCTCTGGTTATGAGGTAAAGTTCTTTTATACGAAAGAATCCCCCCTAATAAATTAGAATCAGACACTGCCACTTTTGCAAACTCTAATGAAATAAGTGATTCAGGCAGAGATCCTAAAAGGATGAAGCCATTCTGTGAAAGGCTGGTGAAGATCTTTACGATATACCATCAGGCCCACTCACCGCCAGCCATCCATTCACCTGTCCCTAGACCGTTACCTCCTGACATGACGAATGAGGACAACATGACACTGCACTCTTGGATGTGATGCTCTGTGAAGTACACCGCACTTCTCATGAAATGTTTTTAACTTCTCACTCCCAAAAGGAAGTTGAAGCTGAATCAAGACTTTAGAGCACTTAAAGTTGACAGGAAACACAGACAATAAAGAATTAAAATGAAGCCACGAGGAGGCAGACACATTCCACAGAATTGATCTCTTCAAGTCAGTGGCATAATAAGGAAGGTTTTACTGCGGAGGTGACATGAATAACTACATTTATCAAAACTCATTGAATTATATACTTAAGATCTACTGTGTGCAAATTTTCTCTCAGTTTTAGAAAAGAGACTGAAGGAATATAACAAGTGAATGAAAGTTGTGGGCATGGCAGAGATGGAAATTCCAATAAACCAATCACAAAAATGTTTTTGAAAGGACAATAGGGGAAATGTGTATGTTGACAGGGTACTATGTGAAAAACAAGTAACTGTTAATTTCGTTAGTTGTTATGAAAGAAAATGTTTACTTTTTTCAGAGTTATAGACATACAACTAAGATAATGTGAGGTCCGAGATATGCTTTAATAGACTTTAATTATAGGTATTTATGGGTCAAGTGTCATAAACTTTGCAACTTCCTTTCAAATGCAGCCATAAAAATATATATTTATACAGACAGATAGAGAAAAAGAGAGACGGAAAAAAGACTGATAAAGCAAATGTAGCAGGTTGTGAAGATCTGGTGAATCTAGAAGGGAAATGGTTTTCATTGTTTCAATGTTGTACCATTCTTTTAACTTTTCTAAAGGTTTCAACTTTTTCAAAAAAAAGTTGGGAAAAATACTTCAACAACAATGGAAGGAAGGAAGGAAGGAAGGAAGGAAGGAAGGAAGGAAGGAAGGAAGGAAGGAAAGGGAAGGGAAAAGGGAGAGAAGGAGAGAAGGAGAGGGAGAGGAAGAGGAGGGGAGGAAATAGAAATGAGAAAGGGAAGGAGGGACGGAAGCATCTTGACAATTTTTAAATCTGGTGATGGGTATCTGGGGGTTCGTTATCTATTCTTCTAGTTTCACATATGCTTGAAAATATTCCTAACAAAAAGTTAATTTTTAAAAAAGGCACAGCAACGATCTGGTCCTATTTCCCCCTAACATGTATCTGGCAGTTCCCGCCGGCCTCCACTGGGCCATGATACCTTCCCAGTGTAGCGCCTCATTCCATCCCACAGCCATCCTGTGAGGTGGAGGTCTTGTTATCAGGAGTTTGCAGATGAGAGGTGAGAAAGGCTTGGAGAGATGAGTCTTTCTCAACCCCACGTACAGAACTTATACACAGCCAGTTGAATTCTAGCATCTGCATGCTTAACCTCCACACTGTCTGACCAGAAGCCCCTAAAACATCATCTCGTCCAGAGAGAACCTCATGCTAAATGTTTTGGCTTCAATACACTACAAGGAATTTTTCCACCTCTGCCTTGTTCAATGATAAAGGCCAAGTCCTACCGTTTGGACTTATACCTCTTCTGTAGCACCTGCTGGGTTTCCAACAGTCTTTCCCCTACACCCACTTCCTCTGTCCTAGCAACCAAATCCACAGCCAGATCCGCCCCCCTGAAGCCCTGAGTTACTCATAGTGACTCTGCTGCTTCCTCACTCAAAACCCACTCCCTGTCCGTAGCTCCCCACTCAAATTCCTTAGTCAGACATTCTTTCCCAGTTGTGTGACCTTGGGCAAGTGACCTCACAGCTCTGAGCCTCAGTCTTCTTACCTGTAAAGTGGGCCAACAATATTAGCTACCTCACAGGGTTATTGTGAAAATCATATGAGATAATTTAAATAATGTAGCAGGTGCCTGGCACATAGTAGATACTAAATAAATGTTCCTGTCCACAATTCGGCCTCATCTCTCTCTTTCCCTTCCTTACATCCATCCACTCACCCAACACCATTCCTAGTCTCCCCTCTGTCTGGCTGTTGAAGACTGCCACTGCCCAGGCCACCCCATGGCTCATGCACTCAGTTGATGGTGCCCTCCTATCCCAAATTTACCCCCTGGGAGTGCAGATACTCCACGGTCTTGCTGATGGTGTACAGGACGAAGCTGGCCTCCCGCTCCGAGAAGAATTTCTGCCGTAGGATCTTGTCCAGCAGCTCTCCGCCCCGCATCAGCTCTGTCACCAGGTACACGTGTTTGCCATCATCATACACCTGCAGGAGACCTCACTATCAGGCCCCTTCCCTTGATGTCAAGCTTGTGCCCCTTGGTCACCAGCTCACCAGGCCAAGAAAGAATCACAGGAGTCAAGCATGTATTCTACTCTGTGTGTCAGTGGCCCTGGCGGGGCCTTTGCCTGTCTGGGCCCAATCTTCCCTAGACAGGAAGATGCTGGCACTGAACTCCTGATGGGCAGGAAAGCTCTCAGACAATGCTTGAGCCTGAAATGGAGGGCTCCTGGAGTGCAGGCAGACAGGAGGCACCAAGGTTCCTCCCCTTCCCATGAGCAGAGGCGGATTATAAGTCAAAGAAATGGCAGCAAAGACAAATCCTAGAGTCGAGTCCCTCAGTCCCCACCCCAGGCTCAAGAATGCCCACTCACATCCTTCAGAGTGATGATGTTGGGATGCTGCCCATACCGCAGAAGAATCTCAATCTCTTCCGAAGGATCCCGCTTGCTCTTGTCGATGACCTGAGGAAACGGGGTGCATGTGGTGGTGTCAGGGGGACCATCTCCAGAGTCCCTCTCTGCCACAGAGCCCACACTGCACAGCTTTCGCCCATTCAGAGCCTCAAGCACCAACCCATCTCCAGCCAAAGGGCCAAAGCTACATCTGCCTCCCCCCAGCCCAGCAGCCATGGCCAACACACAGTCGGCGGCCCACCTTAACAGCATATTCCATGTTGGTGGCCTTGTGGACACAGCGCTTGCACACAGAGTAGGAGCCCACACCAATTGTCTCCTTTACCACGTAGCCGTCACTAAAAACCAGGTTCTTCCCATGGAGTTGCTGCAGGAGACCAAGAGGTAGGGCTGACACTTTGCTCTTGAATGCAGGGGTCATTCCCCAGCACCCAAGGCCTTGACTCAGTGGAGATGGCACCAGGCAAGAGCCAGGAGTCCTAGGGTAGAATGTTGGCTGTGTGAACTCAGGCAAGAATCTGTCCCTCTCTGGGCCTCAGTTTTCCATTCTATATGACAGGCTCACTCACTGGCTCCTACCCTACAGTCAGACGGTGGTGGAGGGGGCAGGCAACAGAGTTGTAACACACACTGAAAAGCCTGGGAAAACCAGCTTTCCTGCCCATTAGGGGACCACTGCCCTGAGACGGCCAGAGGAGCCCTGAGCTGGGTCCCAGTTCTACCACTTATTGTGGCCTTGGGTGAGTTGCCTCTGCTCTCTGGGTGTCACAGACCAGCTCATGTGATGTCTCAAGATTCTGAGACACTGACAATAGCAAATGTTTCTATGGTACTTAGTGTGTAACAGGCACTATTCTGAGCACTTTCCATAAGTGACCCCACGGACAGTCCTGATTTACACCCATTGTCCTGACAACCAGTCTGGTTTAACATTTGTTTCAGCTGGATAATAAATTACACGGTTATGTGAACTTCATACATATTAACTAATCGTCACAACAGCCCAGTGGAGAAAGTTTCTATCATCACCCTGTTTACAGATGAGGAAACTGAGGCACCGGGAGGGTAAGTGTCTCAAAGTCCCTCACCTTGGAAGTTCTGAACACAGGGAATGAGCTCCAGGTCTACATTTTTACTTCTTAATTCTAAATATCTTCCATGGAGCCAGGACAGTGTGCAAATGGGGGATAAGTGTGAGGAGATATGAGCTCCTGTCACCCATCCCTGCTGGGGACCTGAAAGCCACCTCCCAGCACCCTGGGCACCAAGCACCTTATACTACACCTATCTAGGCCCTATAATGTCCCTGTCTGTGCTGGGAAATTTATATCCATGTTGTTATCCCTGTTTTAAAATGGGGAAACTGAGGCCCAAAGAAGTTTGGAAGCCCAATGGGCTACACAGTTGCAATCAGGGTTTGAACCCGGGCTTGTCCAGCTGCAGAGCCTGTGTCCTACCTGTTCTGCCTTGCAGCTTCTAAGTGGGCAAGGACAACTGGGCAGCGGTCTCTTGCCCGCCTTACCTGTACTACCGAGTGCAGTGGTGCTTGCGTACCCCGAGGCTTGCCGTCATCCTCCATCAGGCCAGTGGCCACAAAGCTGAAGCCACGGAACAGTTGATGGGCACCAGCACTGGGGGGGATGCCTGGGGAGTCTGCAGGAGTAGGAGGAGGATGTGAGCCTTCGAAGGTGCCTCTGACCCTGAGGCAGCCCAGCAGAGGGAGACCATGGGACTTCTAGGCCTGCCTCAGAGGCTGGACATGGAGGGAGCCTGGGCAGGATCCCTGATTCCAGGCCTTAGCTAACTCAACTGCTCAAGTGTGATTAGACCAGCCCAGCCCCAACAGACAAAGATAAGAGTCCCACATCCTGTGTCTGGCCAGGGTCAAGACACTCCATCCTTTCCTGGCTGCCTCCTCCTGGCCTCAGATCTGCCCCTTCAGCTCCTCTGGCGCAGCAGCCAGAGGGATGGTTCCGACCACAAATCTACTCCTGCCCGAACCTCTCAAATGCTCCCCTCTGCCCTCAGGAGAAAGCCTAACTCCTCCATCGAGCAATTGGGATCCTTGTGATTGATCTTAGCTCCTCTCTCCCCACTCTACAGCTCAGCCAGGTCAACCTCTCAGATCCCGAAAGGAGACTGAGCCACTGCACATGCTGCTCTCTCTCACTAGATAATTCTCTCCTCATCTACGCTTTGAGGCTCAGCTCACTCACTCTCTCCTCTGAGAAGCTTTGCCTGAGGCTGCTCCTCCAACCCCTCGCCCCTATTAAGCTGCACTTGTCATGCTGCCCAGTAGCCATTTTCGAGTCTCTCCCCTCACTATAGACTGAGCCGTAAGAAGGCAGGGCCTAGGCCTGTCTTGTTCACCATCAACTCCCCCATGGCTGGCACACAGTAGGGACCTGGCACATATTTGTCAGATAAATGAAAAAAGATAGGAGAAACTGCTTGGAGAAGTACTAAGCTCCCTGTCATCAGAGATGTGTAAACTGCAGTGAGAAAAGCACCCCCCGTTAAAACCTGTCCCTTCAAAAGGACTTTCAGAATTAATACCCCCACCCATAACATCTGGCCAAATGTTAAGATATAACAAGCTCCCTCCCAGAAGACCCCTCACTGGCTTCTTCCAGTAACCCCAGGGACTAAGTGGGTCTATAGCTAAGCCAATATTCCAGATGAGCACACTGAGGGCTGGCAGTCAGGATAGACAAAGCAGATTCCCACACTTGCCCCTGACCTGTGGGTGCTGTCACCTCTGCTCTGCCAGACTGTCTCTATCTCACATTTTTACTGGGTCAGATTCTGTAGCCCTGACGTGTGAGCCTGATGTGTTTGTCTTCCCAGTGGGTGGAAGATGCCCGGGGCAGGGGTCCTGACTTTTCTATTGTGCCCTTAACCAACCATTCACTCCCACCCCCTCACCCAGACACAAAGAGCCCATAGAGCCCTGGAGTGGGAGTCAGGCAGAATGAGATAGGGACAAAGAGTCAGACCTCCTGCCCACACACCTGGGCCTGCCAGAGTCCTGACTACCCCTGTGTCCCAAGGTGCCCCTGACTCCCTGCTTCCCTTCTGTACCAGCCCAAGACAAACCAGACCTTTGGGTGTACGGGATGTGAACTCAGTGTCAAAGTAGAAGGTGTCATCGGGTTGCGCCACGGCTGGCTTAAAGGGTGGCTTGATCTCACGGCGGTACAGCTTCTGTAAGGCAGGGTGGGCATTCTGGTCACCACGGCGCTCCCATGGCCTGTCAGGGAGCCAGTGCAGGAGGAGGTGACAGGCCTGGAGCCATGCAGACGGGGTATGGTTGTTTGCCCTTGGGAAGCCAGGCCTTGCCTCCGAGGCCATGCTGTCACCCTCTGCTTCATACCCGAGGCCCTCATCAGTAGAAGCTCCCTCCCACCACAGCGGAAGCTCTGACTGGGGTGCTGGGGTGGAGAGACACACTCACATTCCAGTCAATGGTGGAGTAGAAGACATGTCGCTTGATTTCCTCTGCCCCATCAGGGCCGGAGCCTGAAAGAGCCCAGATGAGGGGTCTGCCCTGGATGTCCAACTCCCAGATGCTGCTCTGTCCACCCAGTAGCCTCACTGGTCTGGGACCAGTGGCTGACTAGAGTAGTCCACTGGGATCATGGGGATGGGCTCACCCTCCCCCAAATCTACCAACCATCATCCCAAGGCCTATTGCCCACTCAGCATTTTCCACTTTCTGGGGCCCCTTATGATCAAGCTTCAATGTACTGATGGGAGAAGGAAGGCCCAGAGAGGTCAGGTAACTTGTCCAAGGCCACACAGAGGCCAGACTTGTTCTAAAATCTGCAGAGAGCCTCCGCCACTTTTGTCAGCCACCAGACAGGCTCACACTCCATTCAACCCCAGGGACCTGGACTGGACTTTTCAAAGCTGATCATGGTCCAGATGAACCCAGGAGCCAAGGAGCCAAGACATATTGAGCAGCCACTATACACGAAGCATATTCGTGTGATTTCATTTAATCAATAGAACTTAAGATCATCATCTCCCATGAAGACGAGGACCTGGGGCTCCAGGAGGTGAAGTCAGATGCCTTGACTCACAAATGGCACTCATTCGTTCAACAAATATTTATGGAGGACCACTGTGTGCCAGGCAGTAGGGACCTGACACAGGCCCAGGATTGGGACCTGAGCTTTCTGATGCCTGAGCTCATGCTCTTCCTCTTGTGCCAGCAGTCTTGGTGAAGGAGCTGTGTAGGGTCTTCTGTCTTTGTCCCCAGAGGGAGTGGGGATGACTCAGTTCCTGCCTTTCCCTACACACGGGTCATTCCCTGCCCCAAACACCACACATGGAGCCAGAAAGCAGGGTGGCCAGCGGCATTGTCTGTCCACACAAAGGACAACGGTCCCTTTCAGTCCCAGATGTGGCCCCATGGCCTAGGCTGCAGCTGTACCCTGCTCCCCTCCCCTGAGCGAGGGCTGCTTACCGAGCCGGTTGGCAGGATTCCGCTTGAACAGGGCCCGCAGGAGGCTCTGGGCTTCTGTGCTCAGAAACTGGGGCATGCCTAGCTTCGCCCTGAAATAGCCCCAGGTCTTATTAGGGCTGAGCCCCGCCCCAGAGGCCCCGTCCCTCCTCCTTCTTCTGTCCAGGTCTAGTTCCCAGCTCAGTCCAGACAAGCCATCCACAAACTCACTGCCCAAAGACATCTGGGATTCCCCTCCCACAGGCCCTGGTGGATGAAAAGGGGCCCTGGAAAACATAATGCTTCACAGAGGAGTGTTGCATTAATGGGTGAACTTGAGGTAGGTATAGGGTATTACACTGGTTCCCAAGCTCTAGGGGACAGGCATGAGAGGACCCTGAGGTATCAGGGAGGGGCTGGCACTTACTTCAGAATCAGTGTCATTGTCTCCTTCCGGTCCTTCCCCTGGAAGGGCAAGGAGCCCGTCAACATCTCAAACTGCAAAGGACAAGGGTCTATTCAGGCTCTGGTCCCATCTCCCATGCCCCCCACCTCCCTCTACCCAGACCACTGAGCTACGTTGCCAGGATTCTTGCTAGCCTGTTGGAGGTTCACCTGGATCAAGAGCTGAGTTCGTCCCTTTCCCCTCTGTTAATCAGAACACCAGGAACAGTTCTAGGGCCCTGAAGCTGGGGAGAGACTCAATCCCAGACTGTGCGCACCCCAGATGGGGCCAAGCCTGGAATCCTTCCCGGGAAGGAAACTACAGCTGGGTGGAGATGAGGCCAGCTGGGCTGTGAGAGGACAGGAGGAGAGCCTCAGAGACCATCAACCCTGTGACTGTACCGATGGGGAAACTGAGGCCCAAGGCCTGGACTAGATGCTTTACCTCTGCCTGGGCACTCACCATCAGCACCCCATAGGACCACCAATCTGCACTGTGGGTGTGGCCCTGGCGGTTGACGACTTCGGGGGCCATGTACTCCACCGTCCCACAGAAGGAATAGGCCTTCTTCTCGTGGTCAATGGCCTCCTTGCTCAGGCCGAAGTCTGCAGCAAGGAGGGTAAGAGGACACATCTTCAGGATCACCGCCTTCCTTGCTGCCACTCCCTGTCCACCACACTCTCCTGCCCAGAGGCCTGAGGGTATCACTCCCAGGATGTTCAGGAGGAAGCTGAGGCCCAGAGAGGCTAGGTGACTTGCCCAGGGTTACGCGGTGGAGAGCTGGGGTTCAAACCCTGGCCATTGCAAGTCTGGGGCCTGGGCTTTTAACCACTTCCAAGTGCCTGGCTTAGCCTCTTAGGAAGAACGAATCCCTCAGCACTCAGCCCAGGCCTATCAAGAGCCCATCCTGACCTCCCCTGGGATCTGAGGGGGCTGGTGCCCTCCACTCACCGGTGAGTTTGATGTGGCCCTCCTCATCCAGAAGGATGCTGTAATGGAGAGAAGTCAGGGCCCTTCAGTTGTGGTTCCTTGGTGGGTTCTGATGATGCCACAGGGGTTTGTGGGGGTTGGCCCAGGCCAGAGGTGATCCACCCAGATCCATGTGATGAATGGGTGGGTGGAGCGGGATGCTGGCAGTGCCATGCAGGTGTGCTGCCTACCCTTTTTGCTAATCCTTGAAACTGTGTGAGGTAGGTACTATTATGGCCTCATTTTAAAAATGGGGAAGCTAAGGCTCAGGGAGGTTAAAGAACTCCTCGTGGTCATAGAGCTAGTGGAGCCAAGATGTAAGGTGGTAGAGACAAAATTTGAGTTTGGGTCTGCCTAACTCTAAGGTCAGAACTCATTTCACCTTAGCATCTGACCCTAGCTCCCACATTACCATTTGAAGATATTTAGATGTTAAGGAAGATTCTAGAGAGGCCATTTCAAGGAATGACCTTTAATGGTGGCATCTCAGAGGTCACATGGATTAGCAAAAAAGGTAGGTGATGCACCTGCATAGAGGTGCCAGGCCCTTGGTAATGACAGCACTAGTGATTAGGCTGCCCCCAAGGAGAGCCTGGTACCACCACCACTCCACTGCACCCCACCCATTCATGGGGCAGCCCAAGGGAGGGGGATTTTCTTGGGGAGAGTCACACCCACCCCCACTGGGGTGGCCCTATTACAGAAGAAGCCCCAGGGCCTGCCTCTGCACTCCCTACAGAGGCTAGGCAGGGCTGGCTGTGGCGTCACTCACTTCTCAGGCTTGAGGTCCCTGTAAATAATGCCCAAGCTGTGCAGGTGGTCCAGGCCCAAGGCCAGCTCAGCCAGGTAAAACTTCACATCCTCCTCTGTGAACATAACCTGCAACAGGTGGAAGGGGGCTTCAGCTGGGATCGCCTCTTCCTCAGAGCTAGGGCATTGGGGGTAGTCGGCGGCGTCCTGGTCCCTGGCCTTGGGGAGGGCCCTGAGAGACCCCAGTGACATTCACCCTATTCTTTATAAAGGAATGGTTAGAGGTGTGAAATGACTAATATACAAGTCACTCATCATGGCACTACTTAGAAACAGCAAAAGGCTGGGAACAGGCCAAGGGTCAAACAGCAAAAGATGGGAGTAACTGCCTCTCCTTGCGTGGCAGAGCGCTGTGCAGCCACAAACTACAAGGAGTTTCCCCGCGTTCTGATACGGATTAATCTGTAAGATATACTGTCTTGAAAAAAGCAAGATACAGCACAGTTTCACAGCATAGTACTTTTTACATAAGAAAGTAGGGGATTGGGGTTCAGAACAAATATCAGAATGGTTTGTATTTCCAAAGAAACATGGGAAGCTTAAACAAGAAACCAATAAAAATGTTTGCCTATGTAGGGGTAGAGGAGCTCAATGAATATTTTTCTTTTCAATTATGTAAACGTATGACCTATTTAAACATTAAAATAACATTTGAAAAAATTTTAAAAAGTTTGCTTCTCTTCTAAAGTTTGAATTGTATCAATGGTCTCATTTTTATATCTGGCTCAAATTCCTTTATGTCAGTTCAAAATCCTTTCGGTTAACAAGTGGGACATAACGTCATGGTATCTAGCTTTCTGGCGGGGAGAGGGATTTGGTCTTTTCCTCACCCTCACAGTCCTGCCTCACAGCCCCGCCTCACAGCCCTGGAAGACTGGTGGTGGAGAGGTGAGTACCACACTTAGCTCCCCATTATCACAGTGGCATCAGACCAAGGGCCTGATCCTCCTAGACCCATCCTGGAAAAAACTCTCAGAGGCTTTGCCAGGGTGTGGGCTCTGTCCCAGGTGGGTTCCTGGGTCAGAGACTGCTAGGCAGGCCTAGGTGGTCTCAGGTCCAAGCCTCACTGAACATATCCTTCGCAGGGCCCTGGGATGGGGGGCCTCATTGTCCCCCCAAGCTCTATCCTGGGGCCCTCTAGTAGTGGGGTGCCAGCTCACCTCTTTAGAGAGCCGTGTGAAGAGGTCCCCACCACGCAGGAAGTCCAGAATAAGATAGAGCTTGCCCTCGGTCTGGAAGGCTGGGGAGAGGGGAAAAGGCAATGGTGGAGCCAGTTGGGCTCTGCCCCCAGCTCCCTTGTCCTGCCAGGTGGGAGGTGGGCAACATATAGCGAGGGCACAGGCTGGCAGGTAGGGTGGGAGCTTAGGTAGGGTCTGTGGTCTCACCATAGTGCAGCTTTACCACAAATGGGTGGTTTACATCAGCCAGGATGTCTCTTTCCATCTTGGTCCGAACGCGGTCACGCACTGGCCAGATGAGAAAGGTGGTCACTAAGAGTCTAGCCTCCCTCAGGCCCTGGCTAGGAAGGACTCTCTTTTCTACTTGTTCCTCACCTCTCATGGCAGTGCCCATAACTGGCTTCTTTGTGCCCTGCCCATCCCTCTGGCCCCATCTCCCACCGTGCACCATGATGGGCCATTCAATCTAGCCATTCTAAGAAACCCATTCCTCTGTGTGCCCTCAGCCTTTGCCTTTGGGGCTCCCCTGAGATGCCTTCACTAGCCCCCTCTCCATCTGACATAAAAATCTCCAATCCTAGTCCGGTGAGAACAGTTACTTGGGGAGCTAGTTAGAAAGGCAGATTCCTTGAGTCTCAAATTCAGATTCATGGGTCTGAGCAAGTACCCCCCACAACACCAAATACACATGTATTTTTGCAGAGTAAAAGTCCCTAGGAAATTCTGATCATCAGCAGGTTCTTCTTTGACTCAGTTTAGGCCTCACCTCCTCCAGGAAGTCTTCCTTAACCCGCTAAGCTGAGTTAAGGCCCTCTCTCCTACAGTACTGTGCTTCCCCACCTTGAACACCTTTTACCAAACTATTTTAATGTTTGTGTTCCCCTCATCAGACATTACAAGAACCATGCTGAAATTAACTATTCCAGTCAGTTTCCCAAATTCACCTTACATTTTCAAACTGCCCTTACACTTTTGCTCAGGCAAACAGTTCCTCCTTCCTGGGGTACCCTTCTCAACGCATCCTTCAAGGCACAGCTCAAATGGCTACTCCTTATGTGAGCCTACCCCCTGGGAGGCTGCACCTACCTTCTCCTGGGCTCCCAGGTCACTATACTGCAAGGTCTGCTCAGCCTCTCCAGCCCCAGCCTGAGAGCCCTTCAAAGCAGGGACCAAGTCTTTTCATCCTTCTCATCCCCAGTGGCTCCCACTGTCCCTCCTGGAGAATGACTCCCACTCCTACCAGGCCAGCCTTGGGGCACCAAATCTAAAAAACCCCACAGAGAGTCCCCTCAATGGGCCATATGACCCCTAATGTCCCCAAGGCCAACACTTCCAATCCCCCAACACTCCCACAAACACCTCACCCCGGCCTGGGCCTGCTTCACCTGTCAGGCCACCCTGGTTCCCAGGCCAGTCAGAGTCACTTCCTAGTCAAAGCCCACTAGCAACCACCCTCATGCCCTCTGTAAGTGCTGGCATTCTAGACCTGGGCTTGGGTTCCCTCTAAACTGCTCTGCCATCCATCCCCATGGCCCTGCCTTGACTCATCCTCTCCTGCCCACCCAGCTGCCTCCCTGAGCTCCCTGCCTCTTCCCTCACATGCTTCTGCACCCTGAGAAGTCTCCCTCAGACACCTCTGACATTATGAAGCAACTCTGCTGACAGAGGTCTTGCCCAACCAACCTGACACCTGATATCTGAAGGACCCCAGGACAGACACGCCACACTCCCCCCACCTCTTTCCAAACAGTCGCCTTTAGCTACATCATTGGCACTTGGCTTAGAGGCCGGGGGTGCGGTTAACCCTGGAAGTCTTTTCTTCTGAATGGACCCTGTCTTCACCATAAGGTGGGTTGGGCAGGTCAGGGGTGGCTGAGACCAGGACTGTGTCTCCACCTTCAGACCAGGCACTCCTGGAGACAGAGCTATCTCCTTCATCAGACTTAAGGCCCTGGACAGCTGGCCTGCCTCCCTTGATCCTTTGCCCAGGCTGGGCTCTGCATGGGGAGGTGCCCTCCACTCACCTTTCAGCGTTGCCTTCTTTAGTACCTTCATGGCATACAGGTGCCCATTGTCAGGCCGAGTGACCTTCCGTACCAGGAAGACCTGAGAAGGAAGCATGGGGAAAGCAGAGAAGAAGCTGAGGAGGGGGCTGAGCCTGTCAGGGCCCACCCTCCAGGTCCCAGGCTGATCTCTAACTTCTCTGAGTACTTCACCTTTTGCCCTCCATGGGTACCAAGGTGACCACTCACACTCCCTTCAGACCCATCAACCCTTTCCCTCTGACCCTTTGAACCCCAAGGTGACCCCTCACCCCACCTCTGACATGACCAGTACTTCACTCTCAGCTGTGGACTCAGGACTCACTTTGCCAAAGGATCCCTGGCCCAGAACCTTGAGCAGCTCAAAATGGGACGGGTCAGCCTTCTCGGAGCCAGCCTTGACATGGTGCGTGATGGAGATCTCCTTGAGGACGCCCTCATCCTGACGGAGGAATGGAGCTGGTGGGTACAGTGGGTCCTATTCGGGCAGCATGGGGCACGTACCCCCATTCAAGTCCACTCCCACCAGACCTCAGCAGACAGGGCCCTGCAGGCCCAACCAGAAAGTTGCCCTGACAGAGCCAGCCTCCAGATTCATCAATACCAAAGGTTCTCAAAGGCTGGGGAGGGTCGAACCACCAAGATGCCTTCTGCTCCTATTGCTCCTGATGCTCTGGTCTGGTCAGGCCCAAAGGGATGCCCAGGCACCGCTAGGCTGGCTAGGCTGAGACAACCCCAGGCTCTGGCTGAGGCCCACAGACCTGCCCCAGGTCCTCCCCTCCCCCTGTTGTGAAGGTTTTGGTTTTACCACAATAGGAAGTAGAGTTTGTTCTCACATTGGGGAGGCAGAGCTGGGCTTTTGTTCCTGGACAGGATGGATGACGGGATCCCTCTGGCCAGAAGGACAGAGTTCAAATGCATAGGGACCCAAGAGTCACCTGGGATTCCCCCACCAACCCAGCAAGTGCCAATCTGGGGTGGGTAGGAGCCAAGGCCAGAGACTCTATGCCCCACTCCCAGCCACACTCCCTGAAAGTTCCTTCATACAAGCATACTAGAAATGTCTCGCCAGGCCCTAGTTGTTCTAGGTACCCTCTGTCCTCCCTCCAATCTGCCAGTGTTACCCTGGAGACTGTGCCTTCTCACTTCCCCAGGAAGCAAGTCTGGGCAGGGTCCAGTCACCCAGCAGGGCCAGGCCTGGGCTAAGAGAGGCCAAAGCCAGTGGAGGCCAAACTGGCTGCCCAGGCACCTGCTCCAAGGGCCACAGCCAGGCCAGCTCATCCAGGCAAACTCACCAAGTCCCGCCTGGGGCCAGAGCCAGGACCAGGGGCAGGCAGAGAGGTCTGGCTGATCCTGGGCCGCTGCTTCCTGGGCAGCCAGGGGAGCAGGTCCAAGAGCCGCAGACGGGGCGGCTTGGGATCCTGCTCCATCCGCCCGGCAGGGCCGAGGCACCATGGCAGAAGCAGGCAGCGTCCGGGGCTGCCTCAGAGGTGGCCGGGCTCAAGGCGGATGTGCAGGCTGAGGGCGGGGGCTGGGCCTGGTTCGCCAATCACTCAGGGCCTGTGGTTTCCTAGCTCCAAGCCTACACCCTCATGTTCCCTTCCTCTCTCTTCCCCCCTCCACACTGCCTAAGGGCTGCCCTCTGCTCTCCTCATCCTCCCTGTGGGCCCGCAAAGGGAAAGCCCCATGCCAAACCAGCTGCTGAGGAACAGATAGGTACCCAATAGGTAGAGACAGGCACCCAACATATAGAGGCAGATATAGAGGGACACTCAACAGGCAGAGACAGGAACTCAGTAGGTAAAGACAGATGAAGGCGGACATCCAACGGGCAGAGGCAGGAAGGTACATATGCTCAACAGGCAGGAATGGATAAGGGACACATATCCAACAGGTGGTGACAGAAGGGGACAGGTACCCAAAAAGCAGAGGTAGAAGAGGACTCATACCTAAGAGACAGAGGTGGACAGAGACTCATACCTAACATGCAGAGGCAAATAGGGACACATAACCAACAGGCAAAGACAGATGGGGACATGTACCCAGTAGGTAGAGACAGATGGGGACACAGCAGGCAGAGGCAGATGGGGGCTTGCATCCAACAGGTGGAAGCAGATGGGGACACATACTCAACAGGCAGAGACAGAAGGGGACATGAACCAACAGACACCTAACACATGACATGTACCCAACAGGTGAAGACAGGCCCTCATCAAGTGCAGACAGAGACAAGAGCCCAACAACAGAGGCAGGTGGGCAGCAGACAGAGACAGCCAGTCAAGAGGCCCAAGCAGACAGACAGGTACCCAGGGCAAACACAGAGGCAGGAAAGACACAGATACCCAGAAAGTCAGACCCTGGACTCAAAGGCAGAGCTCTGGTTCTTGCTGGTCTGCCTGAGAGTGGTGAAAGAGGTGAGGGGATGTCACCTGCAAACCCTCAGCACTTGGGAGAATAGTCCAGTATTTGTGGGAGATTCATCTCTGAGGTCTTCCATTTCTCTGGGATTTCACTCTCCCTGAGGGGTGGCCCAGGACTGAGAAAGTAGACCAAGAGGGACATCTGAGTACAATCTGATGGCTTTGACCCTGATCCAAATATCCCCAAAGCTGTTATGCCCATTTCAGGAACAGGAAACTGAGGTCCAGAGGACAGTGATTCACCAAGGTCAAAGTGAACCAGTGGCAGAGCCGGCTTGAACCCAAGTCCTTCCCCTGGTTATTGCCTGGACTGCGGTCGGCAGGCCTCAAGTGCTAGGAAAAGGTGGGCAAGCAAGTCAGCCACAGCAATGTCCTGCCCATCCAAGCCTGCCCCCTCCGTCAGTACTAGGGTCAGTCTGGGAACTTCCTATTTTAGGTCTTGACCCTCACAGACTCAGCCCCATCTTCAGAGGACCTTGAACAAAAGCCACAAAAGCTGCAGCCACAAAAAGCTACAGGCTAATCAGGCCACTGTATGTAATCCCGGGGGGGACAGGAAGAAAGCCTGGCTTGGAGAGGTGCTGGGCGTGGGTGGGGGGGAGTCACACAGCAACCCTTGCCCACCCCACCCTGAGGTCTGAGCGTCCACCTGTCTCTGACTGAGAACACTCCCTGGGGACAGAGCCAATCACCCAGAAACCCCAGGGGACAGAACCACCCCTAAAGACATTCCTTGCCCAGAGTCATGGTGACAGACACCACTGGAGGCAGGCCAACCCTCTGCTCACCTTTCTGGGACAGGGGAGTGAGTCTCTCTCAACCCTGGGTAAATCTGCTGGGGTCTGCATGGTGGGGCTCAAGCCAGTGGCCAGAGGGCCCTGTTACTCCCCTTACTTCTGCTTTTCAGCCTTGCCGGCCCAGAAGGCAGGGTCCCTGACCCCCTCCTTCTCACTTCCCCCTCTGCAGGGAGGAGGGACAGAAGATGGGTCAGGCTCCCTGACTGAGGGAATACTGCAGACCCCAAGCCCAGAGACACACCTCTCCTCATCTCCTCTGATCCCAAAGAGGGCAGACTGGAACACAAAGTCACAAGGTGATGAAGTGCTGACACAGTACATACCCAGCACCTGCAAACATCCTCTTGAGAGAATGAGGGGCAGAGTCAGCAAGGCCATGAGCTCTGACTGCCACAGCCCAGAGCGTGGATACTCCTTCCCCCACAGTGACATTCCTACCGCTGGGCCCACCCAAAATGGCAGCCCACAGAGCGGGCACGACCACGCCCAGCCCTGCCCTGAAGAGCCTGCCAGTCCAGAGCCCTGGGATGGGCAAGGGGGCAAAAGGCCCTGGCAAGGACCCACAGAGGTCTGAGAGGAGGAGCAGGGAGCCTGGGGCAGGGGTTAACCAGACCCAGCTGTCGTCCACGTGGCCTCGCTGCATCACTCACACCGGTATACCCACAGGAACTGACACATACATACACACACACAGAGGCCGATAATCGGAAACCATTTCCACAGACATCCCCTATGTGGAAACACACACCCCCGTGTACACACGGACTTCCCCTTCTAGCCCTCACAGGGCTTCCAATAACAGTCTGATGATGGTCTGCCAGGGTTGTGAAAGATGCCTCCTTAGACTGAGGCCTCTCATTGTACCCCAGCTTCTTCAGGCAGGGGTTTAGAGGCTGCGACAGCCCTGGGAACCCCAAAGCTCTCTAGTGCCAGCTGCATCCCCCCCAACCCTTAAGTCCCTGAGAAGAAAAGGAAGACGCTCCGCAGCTAGTGGGGTACAGGAAGGGGCAATAGGAAGGAAACGGTCTCAGAACTGCCTTCACTAAAGGGGTATGCGCAGGGCCTGTGAAGCCTCTGGGTGACAGGAGGGGGAGGACAGATACCAGACCACATCCCTTAGTCCCTGCCCTGTACCCCCCTATAGATACTTCCTCTTATTCACTTCCTCCCACAAGGCAGCTGCGAGAGAAGCCCAGAGCCCCCCAGCACAATCCCTGGTCCCTAGGGTCACCACCATGGGGATCCTACCACCAGTTATAGCAGGGCCTCCCAGGCACTGACCCCTCTTGTGGGACAGATGTTCCCAGACATGTTCCCCAGCACCCCTCTGGGCAGGTGAAGACGGGTCCACAGTTCCCCAGGAAACCCTGATGGGAGAGCTCTTGGGCACTGGCCTCGGGCACTAGGCTAGGATTGGCATGGAGTGACAAGGAGAATTGCGCCTCCTATAAATTGAGCATTTATTGCATGAGGACATTCTGCCAGGCCCTGTTTCCAAGGGAGGTACTGTCACCCCATTTTAGGATGGGGAAACTAGACTTAGAGCCATGTGACTTGCCCAAGGCCACATGGCTAGAAAGGAGGAGAGCTAAGAGCAAATTCAAAGTCTGTTTGCTCCCAAAGCCTACACTCCTAAGCATTTCATTATTGCCCTCCCTGCGAGGCCGGCCAGCCAGCCTCCCGTTTGGATATCACTCACAGCTACTGTTCCCCTGCTTTGTCCCCAGGCCGGGAGCCACACACTAAGAGTCATACATGTTAAGGCGGACTCAGGCCTTGACCTCAGGTAGTTTCAGAAAATAAATACATGATAACAGAACACAACTATTCAGAGACAGAGCTGCAGTCAGGTGTGGTAACCATCTGCCTGGAGTGAGGTCCCGTAACCTTCCAGAGAGGAGGCAGTTCAAATGGACCCTAAGAAGGAACAGGAATTGATCAGGTAGAAAGGAGAAAAAAGACACTTCATGTACAGAGACCAGTATGAATGAGAGGCTTGAGGCCAGGGGTGCAGGGTGGGAAGTTGAACTGTCCACTCACTAGCTGAGTGCTCCCAGGCAAACTCTCTCCTTGTCTGAGTGAGCCTCAGCTTCCTCTTCAGTAAAACAGAGGTTAAAATGACATGTTCTACTCTCAAAATGTTGCCTGTAGAAGCAAAATGGGCCACAGCAGCACAGGGACATTGTACACAGAATTTCTCCTTGTATTAGATGAGCGGACTTATTGCTGTAGTGCCTTCTCTGGGCAGGCAGAAGGGACAGAGCCCACCCACAGGGTCCCAGGTACTGGGAGGGTGGGCTAGTCTGCCCTGGCCAGTCCAAGGTATGTTTCCCCCAACACCTGAGGCTCTCAAGGCTCCCTGAAGTCCACAGTCACATCCTGCCTCTGCTCCAGCCAGGGGAGCAAGAGGGATCCGGGAGGGATCAGGGTTTCATAAACAGGAAGAGAGGAGGGGAGGGGGGAGATGCTCAGCTCTTAAAATAGACCTGCAGGCTTTCAAAGGGGTCCAGCTCCGGAGATCACAGGGGGAGGGGCCATGGGGTGCCCAGTCCACCCCTAGGAAAGAAGGGAGGGTAAATAGAGCCCCAGTGTGCCTGAGGACACTAGGTGCGCCTGGGGTGCTGAAAAGACTCAGGAAGCTCTCACCATAGACTGCTGTCCACAGGATGGCTGCTAACCCCCAAATCCCCCTTCCTGCTGGAAACAAATAAAATCAACGAGCATCGAACACCAACATTATGCCTCACACTTTGTTAGATTCTTTAATTTATATGCATCCCATGCCCTCCTCCAGGTGCTCCTGAGAGATGGACTTTATTCTCCTTCTACAGGAAAAGCATCTGAGCCTCAGAGAGTCAAACCACTCATCCAAGGTTATAAGGCAAACAGGAAAGAAAGGCAAGATTCTGAACTCAGAATGCCTGACTCTCAAGCCCCCCTCCCGCCGCCTCTTCTTCAGCTGGAAAGCCCCACTTCTCTCTCCAGCTGCCCAAATCCTACTTTCAAGGCCCAACCAAACGCCAGCTGTGTAGGGAAGGTGGCCTGTTGCCCCACAGCCCATTCCAGTTCTTCCTCCTCCACATGGCAGTGACCATCCGTGTGGTCCACACTCAGCCCTGGGCTCAGATGCCACTGGCTGGGTTCCTCAGGACATGCTCATCTCATCATGCCACAGAGAGAAATGTGGGCACCTGGAAGGTGGTATATTTCTCTGCCCAATATGGGGCCTGGCACAAACGAAGGTTCTATGTGTCCACAGCCATGTTCTTCCCCATCATAGCATCTACCACCATAGCCTTCCTGTCTCCTCTCACTCCCTAAGTCTGGAAGCTCCCTGAGGGTGAGGGTGTCGATTTCATCTTGGGGTCCCCCAGTGCCAGAGCAGGGTATACCAAAAGTCTGATGAAGCAAAAGATAAAGAGGCCAGCTCATTCCACTGCACAAAGTAATGAGGTCCTGACCACCGGCTGAGCGCCCCCTGGTGTGCTGAGCCCAGAAGTGGGCTCTGGGGATACTGTGAGGTTCTGGGGCAACAGAGTGGACGAGCAGGTGCCTAGGAATGATAGAACTTAGAATCACAGGGACCCAATGTTCCTCCTCTTCAGCACTGTTTCCAGGGCTGGGAGGAGTGTGGGCTCTGTGGTCAGCTATGTGCTCACCAGCTATGTGACCTGGGCCTCAATGTTCTGATCTGTAAAATGGGGATAATGATAATTTCTACCTCCAGGGGTGTTGTGAGAACTAAACGGGAAGCTCCTGGTATGGTGCCAGGTGTTGGTTAAGCTCTTTCTCTTCCTTATTGTGACATCTGAGGCTCTCCCCACCCTAACCATCCCCAGCCTGACATCCCTCACCCCAGGATCTCCTGCTCTAGAGCAGGACTCATAGGCTGGGGAGCAGATGTAGGTTACCTGACTGGGGAGGCTCCTGCGTTCTCCCAACCACCCCCTCTAGCTCTTAAGTTGAGAAGATGTACTCACCACCGGCTCCCTCAAAGCTGCAAAGTCCTCTGAGACCCCCAGAACCTCAGCCACAAGATGCGTACATCCTGTCCTTCACTGGGGACCTACAGCTCCTTCATTTTGTTACTAGGCAACTAGAGGCAGCTACTTGATGAAAGGAGAGTCTCCAGACATGGAGCCAAGACAAACCAAGAGGCCTTGTCCACACCAATTGCCTAGCTTCTGGTGGCCTAAGACTGGCATAATAACTAATAGAAGAGAGGGTAGGAATGTACTTCTCTCACCCAGCCCTACCCGAGGCAGTTCAGCAACCTTATCTTAGGAGGCTAAGTCAAGGCAAACATCGGGACTAGCCCTGGGTCCATCTCAAAGGTCAAGGTTATAGCAGGTCTAGGGCCCATGCAGACTCAGGCCTGGAGGGTGTGACCACTAGCAGGGAGTGGAGCTGAGCAAGGCATGGAGGCATTCATGCTGCTGGTGCTGAAATTACTTTGTGCCAGGCAGTTACTATCTCATTTGTCCTTCACATCACTTCTGTGAGGTAGGTGCTATTATCCCCAATTTATAGATGAGGAAACAGAGACTCAGAAGGGCAAAGAGTTTCTGGTCAAATGGTGACGGTGGAGCAGGACTTGAACCCAGGTCTGTTTTATCACCAGAACCCACGTTCTGTCCTGCCTATGCGTCTTCCAAAGTCCCTCCACAACCAGCAGTTCTGTGACCTCACAGAATTGGATGTGGTCTTTCCCAAGGCAGAGATGAGAAAGTGCAGGCCCAGAGGGGATAAAGGACCCACCAAAGGTCACACAACTGTCACCCAGCACCAGGCAGTTTTGTCAACACACAAACTCAGCAACAGGAGCCAGGGGCTAAAGGGAGGAGTCCATGGGAAGCAGGGGTGAGGGAATCAGCCTTTCACTAGGAGGTGGGAGCTCTGAGAAATGGCCTGTGTGCCACATGCTAGGCACTGGGCCCTGGTGAGACCTGAAAGGCCACCAAGTTCCCTATGACACCACATGCCCAGATGGTTCCAGGCCTTCATCAGGCCCAGCTGACCTGAGCCTCTCTCATCACCTCTTCAGCCCACTGCCTGCAGCTGACCCAGACACCACAAGTAAATAAACTGGGGAAGCATCCCAGCCTAGCTGATGGGTAACCAGAGTTCTAGCCTGGATTCTGCTCCTGACCCTGTCTGAGCCACAGTCTCCTCACCTAAGAAATAGGAAGGATGGAGAAAGTGATCTCCATGCACGAGATTGCCTCAAGGATTAGGTGATACCAGAAAAGGAAGGCTGAGCTGGGAAAGGAATGAGAGGCCAGGGTCCTCACACCCCTGTAGGACAAGGGCAGGCTGTCCTCTTCCTGCATGGTCAAGCAAAGAGTGAGTCCCCACAGTCCCCAGCACAGGTGCTAGCCCAGGTCCTCACCTTGCACGGCTGAAGTCCAGCTTCTTCCCCTGAGGCCTGTCCATTCTGGAAAAGAGAAGGGAACATTGTCTGAATTTACCAGTGTGAGACAGGGCAAAGATAGACCCCATGAGGCATCCCCATCCTCGGCTGCTCCCAATAGCTAGGGAGGCCACAAAGGCAGAGGCAGGAGTTCTGGGTGGGTCTCCCACCTCCACTTGCATGGTGAGGGCACAGGTACCAAGCCCTCCTGCAACAGCCCCTCACAACCCAGGCAGAACATTTCCTGATGCTCCCTCCCTCAGCTCCCTGCCTGGCAAACATTTCATCTCTGAAGACTCAGCTCAAATGTGACCTCCTCCCAGAAAGAAGGAAAGGGCACGTGTGGCTCCTAGCTCTGCCAGAGACGAACTGTATGACTTTGTGCCAACTAATCAATTGCAAGCAGCCTCAGTTTCCTGATCTATAACATGGGGGTTGTTACCTCCCAAAGCTGCTACAGGGTGGAAAGATTCTAGCTCAGAGACAGTGGCAGCCCTGGCTTTACCCTATCCCCTGTAGGACCCCTGCCCTGCCCTTGCCAGGCAGAACCACTGCTGGCCCACTATGCCCCTGCATCCTTCTCTGTACCATTTGTCACATTGCAGGGATTATTTACACACAAGCCTGCCCTTCCTAATAAACAGGAGTCCTGGGAGGGCAGAGATTAGGGCTCCATGCTAACAGCTGCTCTCTTCCGAGTCCCTGCCACATGCCAAGCACTGGGCTCAGTGCCTCACACCTGTGATACCATTAAATCCCCATGACCTGGGAGGTAGGCCTTGGCCCCATTTAGTAGAGGAAAAAACTGAGGCTCACAGGCCCAATGATGGCACCTTAGGTCACACAACTGGTAAGCAGAAATTCAAATTCTGATCTCTGGCACCCAGAAGGTGCTCACTAAAGGTCTGAAGAGCAGCACACAACCCTGCCAGGGGAACCACCTGCAGAGGAGTGGGAACTAGAACCCATCTCTGAGCAGTCCTGCTTTTTCCATACCCAGACTTTGCCCTTAGATGGGCATTATTCACCTGGGTTATACAAAACTCAGCTTACCCCTTTCCTATGTAATATAAAGTGACTAACCTTATCTTATCTGGGCCTCGGGAAGTTGAAAGGAACCGCTCCCCGCCTCTCATGGCACAGCGAGAGTGTGGGGAGACAGATGAGAGGCTCCTATCAGCCAGGAAGACCCAGCTTAGGGCAGGTCAGGACTTTGGAGCCAGAGGCTGGGTCCACAGGGCAGCTGTGGCTTTGCTTGGCAGCAGCAGGCACAGCTGTGCTCTGCCCATTACATAATCTCCCTGCTCCTGGAGCAGCTTCCCTCTACCGCTCCCAGGACATCCTGCCCCCTGAGCCCCTTTAATGCCCTTAATCCTCCCCAGGGCCAGTATTCTGCAGGCCCCTCCATGCACACATACATATACATGGTCATCTCTCAGCAGCCTGGGTAGAACAGCCAGGTTGATAAGGGCTGTTGGGGTGGGACAGGGCAAGATGCATTTGGAGATTGAGCTCCACTTCACCAGCATTCTAGACACTTGACATAAGATGGTCTCAACAACCTACACACCAGTTCCCCATCCCAGCCTTCCCCCATTCCAAACCCTCATCCTTCCTAAAACTCAACTGTGATTATTGTACTTGAGCCATCGACACCCTCGATCACCCACTCGCTACTTACTGAGAACCTGCTTTGTATCAAGCCACAAACCCTTCCATGGCTTCCCACTGCCCGCAGAATACAGTCCCAGCTCCCTGGCACAGCATTCAAGGCCACCATCTCTAACTGCCCAACACAAGTGATTAAGAATATAGATTCTGGAACTTGACCATGTGGGCTCAAACTCTGGCTTCTACCACTTGCATGACCCTGAGGTTACTTCATTTCTCAGGGGTTCAGTTTTCTCATCTGTGAAATAGGGATAAAAGTAATGTACCTCATCAGGTGGCTGCAAGAAGCAAACAAAATAGTCTATAAACATATACCTGGCACATACTTGGTCCACAAACAATAGCCATTATTATTGGGCCCTATTCTTGAGCTAAACTGAATGACCTGAGGCCCTGAACAGACCAGCTTATTTTCATATCCCCAAGCATTTGCATGGTGGCTCTTTCTACCAAGAAAACCCTTCCTGCCTTGTCACTTGGGCAAAGTCCTGGTCTTCTTCCAGGACTCACTTCAAATGTCATCTCCTCTGTCAACACAGCCTCAAGCCCTTTCCTCCCTCCTCTGGGTCCCACAACACTGAACAAGCCATAGGTTAATTCAGAGAGAAGCCCTGGCTTGTTCATCATCATCTCCTTGGTGCCCAGCTCAGGGTCCAGCCGTAGTGTGTCAAATGAGAGTGCAACCCATTGAAGAGAGCAGGGATGCCAGAGTAAGCTCTATTACTCCCATTTTCAGACAAAGCTCGGTGAAGAGACTTACCTGATGTCCCTCAGCTAGCAGGTGACAGGCATGGGGCCATAGCCTAAGTCATGGCTACAAGCCTAAATCCCCAATGAGGGAGGATAGGAGGCAGTGGGTAGACCCAGAGGTGTGGGCTTACTGAGCTGATTCAAAGGACCTCACAGGCCCTGTTCAGCTGCCTCCAGTCCCAGGGTCTCTGGCCCGGGTGCCATCCTTATGGAATCCCATGCCTGTAAGAGCTACTACATAAGGTCTCTAGAGGGGAATGGGTAGCCCTGGAGAAAAGACAGGGAATGCAAAAAGGACTACAGGTGGGCTTCCCCTCTCAGAGCCAGGGTCCTGGGAAGACAGAGTTCATTTGTCCCTCCGACTGCTTCACGAATGGTGGAAAGAACACAGCTCTGCAGCCACAAAGACATAGCCACTAATCCTGGCTCTGCCAGCCACTCGCTCTGACCTTGGGTCCATCACATCACTTCTCTAAGCCTCAGTTTCCTCATCTGTACCATGAAGGCAGGTCTGTCTTGTTCACAGCTGCACCCTATTGCTTGGAATAGTACTTGTCACATGATAAGCGCTCAATAAATATGTGCTGAATAAATGAACGAATGAATGAGTGAAAGGGGACAATGATGCTGACCTTGCACAATACTGAATGAAGGACTTTGTCTAAAAAGTCTGATACACGAAGGGCCCTTCAGCCTCTTAAGAGGATGGAAACCCAGTTTCTTCCCTCTTTCTCAGAGAGCACTCCTCGTGGGAACAGCTGTCCAGGGCCCCCAGATGACTGTGCCCCCTCCCCAGAGGTCAGCGATGGGTTCCAACAGGCGTCCTTCCTTCCTTCCCACCCAAGCAGCTATGTGTTGGGAGGAGGGGCCCAGGGCAGCTTCTGGAGAAGCCAGGCAGCAGATGGACAAAGACAGCACGTGCCCCGCAGACAGGAAACAGCCCTAGGAGCTGGGTTCCGAGCCCAGCACTGGCAGCCCTGTACCCTGCTGGAGGCAGGGGGGCCAGGTGCCAGGGCTGGCTGCCACCACCTGCCCTCAGCAAAGGCTGGACAGGGGCCCTGCGGGATGGGGAGAGTCTGCCAACATCCGGAGCCTCTCTTGGAGTACCTTCCACCTGGGCCAGTTTGATCCCAGCCTGTGCTCATCCTTGAGCCTCTCTCAACTTGGTAGAAGACAGCGAGAGACCTGGGTTCCAATTCTGACTAACATTAATTCATAAGCCAGTTCTCTCTGAGTTTAGTTGTACCATATGAAAATGGGGTATGTAATAATTCCTACCTTGAGAAATTATGAAAATTATTTAATTTAAATAAGGTGACACAGATGAAGCGGGCTGGGTGTCACATAGCAAAGCTCTCTACATGGGCAAGACTGGGCCTAGGGACAAGGTTACCGCTTTCAGCAAGGCCAGGAAGGCCCAGGCAGAATCCTTACTCACACTTCCAACGGGTTTGTTCCACCTGGGCCACACCCTGGGCCTGGCCTTGTCTCCTAGCAGCCCATTTTCAGCAGCGTCATGGAGAGGGCAAGGCAGTCCAGATCCCAGGCCTCTCCCGAAAGTCCCCACCAGCCCCTTGCCTGTCTCCTTCCCAGCCAGGAGCCAGCGGCAGCACCTATGCCTTCAGGTCAGGCTGCTGTATCACTTACATGTCACCTGGGCTAAGAACAGCGAGGCCCTGTTCTCCAGTGAGAACAGCCCAACCCGTGCCCTGGCTGCCCCATGGCTCCTGTTACCCAAACAATAACACCCAGTCGCCTGGCACCTCCATGGAGTGGGGGCAGGGGGAAATGGATAGCAGTACCTGGGGCTCTGTACCCTTTCAAGCCCGGGAAGGAGAGACTAGAACCAGCCTTGGCCACCAGAGAAACAGGCCCAGAGAGGCTAAGGACTAAACGAAGGTCACACAGCACTTCCAAAGTGAAGCTCCTGAAGAAATCATTGCCCCCCCTAATCCTAGGAAATAAGCTGGCCTTCTCTTCCAGAATTCAAATGTAGCAGTACTCAAAACTGAGTTGAGTTTCCTGTTTAAACCTGGTCCCTTCCCCAGGATTCCCTAAAGGGAAGCAGGAAGTAGTCCCCTGGGCGGGGAATCAAGCTCCTGGGTATATGCCCTCCCCATCGCCAAGGTAAGTCCTTGGGTTAAGTGCCTCCCCGGCCTCTCCCAGTGCACTTTCCTCTAGGGAGGCCTAGGTTGCAGGGGCATGCCAGGGCAAAGGAATCCACCTCAGAGAGCCCCCCCCCCCAGGTCTTAGTGCCCCAGTCCTAGGGGGAGCAGGAGGGGAAAGGGGTATAGGGGCTGCAGAGGGCAGTGTTCCTCACCTCGAGGGTGAGTCAGCTAGAGAACCTCCAAGAGCGTGCAGGGCCTGTAAAAAGGGCCTGTAAAAACCCCATGGCAGGGATCCCAGAGCAATTTACTCCAAACTGTGCCTTCAGGTTGGTTACCTAATCCTGCCTCGCCCACCCTCCAATAACCAGTGTCAGCCATGACCATCCCTTTAAAGGGGCAGCACATCCTGGATGCTGGGGACCCAGGGTCCGCACTCTGATATAAATGTGACCCTGAGAGGCAGGGCTCTTGGTAGTTGCCCCAGGTAAGACAGAGCAGAGAGGAGGACCTAGGCTGAGGCTAGGGGGTCCAAGCCAGAGGAAAATCACCTTGGCTCCCAGGCTCACTGAGGTCTCCACACCCTCCCTGCATACCCCCCACATCCCCTTTGGAATAGGAGTATCACCTGTCTCCTTCCCAGTATGTAGTTGAAGGGAAAGTTTTCCAACCTGATGGTTCAGGGGCTTGACTTTGACCCTGGGGGGTCAAAGGGCACAGGAAGAAGTAGCCACCTGCATACTTAGGGCCTGGCACCACAGAATCCTAGGAAAAGGGCAGGAGCTGCTTCTGAGAGAGGCTAGTCTGGTAGAGGCCAAACTACCCAGGGCCAGCCCTTCCTACAGGAGGTGGAAAAAAAGAATGAAGCAGGCACCAAGGTCCTTTCCCTCTTCAGGAATAATCTTCACAAGGTCGAAGGGCTTTCCCCACTCTCTTCTCCAGTATGGGGCAGAGGATATAGGTGTCCTCTGACCCTAGCCTCGGGGCAAAGAAAATCAAGAGCTTCAGCCCCAGCCCAGAGGTGTGTCACCCCACATTCCACAACTGCCAAAGGTCAAGATGGGCAATCCTTCTAGGGCCAGTAGCGGAATAGCAGGGAGCTCTTGGGGTACGGCACTGGGAGACTTCAAGGAAAAGTGGGGGTCTTGTAGAATCCCAGACATCAGGCACCCTGGTCCCGCCTGTCTGCACAAATGGAGGAAGCTCCCACAACTCCCGGGACGGGTACTAGGTGTGTGAGGTGATGGGAGGCCAGAGCTCAGCGCTCCACGGGATCCCCTCTCCGTACTAAAGGGGTTCTAGGCGTTTGGCGGAACTGTCCCTCGCTTTCACATACTCAGGGCAGAAGGGGGTGGAGCCGGATAGGGAGCAAGAGATCGGAGGGCACTCGATCCCTCACGGGCGCCCGCCAGACTGCAGCGGCGCCTCGAGCCGCCCCGCCCGGGTGGGGACCCGGGCTCGCCGGCGCCGGTCTCCCGCACCGCACACTCACCTCCGGGTCCAGCGGCACCAGCTCCATGAGCGGCCAGGGCTCCTTGAGCTGAGCGAGCGGCATCGCGCCGCCGCCGGGCCGCCCGCGCTCCTCCGGCGGCCCGAGCCGCGACACCTCCCGGGTCCCGGCGTCCCCGGCTCTGCGCCCCCGCACCCACCCCCCTCCCCCCGAGACCCTCCCGCTCCAGCTGGGCCGTCCGCCGCCGCTGCAGCCGCCGGGGCACTCGCACTTCGACTCTCTCCGTCACCCGGCGCCGCCGCACCCATTGGCTACCTGCGTGAGGGGCGGGGCCGCCGAAGCCCCGCCCCAGCCCCCGCGGCGCGGCATTCCCGGCGCGGACCCCCGCCTCCGCCGCGCGGGGAGCACTGGCCCCGCCTCCACCTCGAGCCCCTGGCTCGCGCTCTGCTCCGCCCAGAAGAAGCCCTCCTGACTCCTCCCTTCCAAAGCTTGTCCCCCTCCCCACGCCGCCCAAACCAGGCCCGCGGACCTCTTCCCCACTCAGCTCATTTAAAATCAGTTTCTAGATATTCCTTCTCCCTATAGCAGCAGGGAATGCCCCCTCCCCTCTCACACACATACCAAAAGTCCGGCGCCTGACCCAGGCAGAGGCTGGAAAGGAGGCTGGGCCCAGACTCCCCTGAAGCCCCCTCCTCACAAGGCCCTAGGGATCCCGCCCTACGGAAGCCAACACTGGGGTCCTTTGGGGATCTCAGCGCCTCGGCCCCAGGTAGGTTCTAACACTGTCACCACCATCAGGACCCACAGCACTCCCAGAATGATTTCTTAATACGCAGTTTTTGCAATCTGTGCTTGAGGGGTCTCCTTTTAAGCCAAGCCTCCCCAGAATCTCTCCAGTTTCAGGCCCAGATCTGGGCTGATTTGGACTCGCCCTTCTTTGAGGAGGGCGGGGACCAGGTTCCCGGGATGGAACCCGGTGCTTGGGCTGCACTTAGAGTAAAAGGCCAAGGAGAGGGATTCTCCCTGGAGAGCTTCAACCTCCACCTAAATAGGTGTTCAGGGTCCAGGTGTAGTGAGATTTATTCACATGTGGGAGAAGGAGAGATGAACTTGCAGATTCATCTGTGCAGAAGAATGGCCAGTTATTTGCAAAGCTGTTCTAAGGCAGGGGGGTGGAAAGGATTGTTTAGCAAAACCCTTCTGTGAATCAGGCTCCACCTATTTGACAAATCATGAAACAGCCTCAGAAAGAAGAGGTGACTTACCCAAGGTCACACAGCAAGTAAAGATCAGATTAGGACTTTTAAAAAATCAAAGTGGATGAGGATGTCTCCTAAATTCAGAGACTCCCCTTATTTCATGGTGTTGCTAGGGTAGCCACCTCAGCTGTTGAGGTGAATTTTCAGTGGAAAAGCCTTTGGAACCCAACAAATCTGGATTTGAAGCCCAACTCTGCCACCTCCTTAACATTGGGAAACTCATTTTATGTTTCTAAACCTCAGTTTCCTTACCTATAAAAGGGGAATTATAATCCCAATCTTTCAGGTCCATGCTGAAGACTAAATTCATTTTAATTCAATAAGTATTTATGGCTATATATTACATGCCAAGCCCTCTTCCTTAGCATGTATTGTAAACCAGACCTGCTTCTAGTATTTGCATATAACTTACACACATTCTTCGGTATACTTTAAATCATTTCTAGATTACTTATAATACTTAATACAATGTAAATAGTTATTATACTGTATTGTTTAGGGAATAATGACAAGAACAAAAAGTCTGTACATATTCAGTACATACACAACCATCAGTAGACCTAACTACATAGTACGTCAGCAATATTAACGTCTTTTCCCAAATATTTTCCATCCACAGTTGGTTGAATCCAGTGATGCAGAACCCATGGATACGGAGGACTGACTGCATTGAGAACATGCAATAAAATACCTATGCAGTGCCTGGCATATGATACATGCTCAGTAGAAATGGTAGGTAACAGTCATAGACTCTCCCCTTCTTGCCAAATTATTCTCCCTGCAAAGGACAGGGAGGGCAGGAGACCGGGGCTTAGGAAGTTCACTGTGTGGGTTCTCCATTGACATGAGATGAAGATGTGAGAAGAGGCTTCAGCTTGAAGGAACTAACCGTAACTATGGTCATGGGGCTGGTAAAGCATGAGGCCAAAGATGGAGTAATGAGGAGGAACACAAGCATGCAGATGGGACAGTCCCAGGGATGCTGGAGAACTGGCCAGTGGGCTCCTCCACTGACCTCGAGACTAGGGGTGAAGCAGAAGCTTGTTGTTACTGGTTAAAGAGGATGGAAGGTGGCCATAGAGGTGCATACAGTAGCAGCAAGACAAGGGAATGGAATTGCAGGTAGAGGAACAGAAGAGAAAGTAGTTGGTCATCAACAGACGCTTACTGGGCATCGGCTATGTGCCAGGTACTGTCCTAGGCACTGGGGATACAGCAGGGGAGTAGATGGAGAGGTTTCCTGTCCTAGAGGTGGGCAAACTATGACTGAGCCAAATCTGGCCGGCTACTTTCGTATGCCTGTGAGCCAAGATTTACATCTTTAAATGTTGAAAAATATCAAAAGAATATTTCATGATGTGAAATTTATATGAAATTCAAATTTCAGTATCCATAAATAAAGTTTTATTGGAACACAGCCACGCTCCGTTTACGTATGGTCTAGGGCTGCTTTCACACTGCAACAGCAGAGCTGAGTAGTTGCAACAGAGACCATATGGCTTGGAAAGCCTAAGATGTTTACTAGCTAGCTCTTTAGAAAAAAGTTTGTCAACCCCTGCTCTAGGAACTTACATTCTCTTTGGGGAGACAGTTAAACAAGCAGATCAGTAAATTTCAGGGTGCTTCTAAGGACAGAAGCCAGCTGGCATCTGCATTTCCTCACACCCTGCTTCTGCCTCAGCCACCTTTCCCTGGAAGGGAAATGCTCCATCCAGCTGGGCTACAATACAGCAGCTGAGGAGCTACAGTCATTGTGATCAGCCCCCTGCCTCTGGACCAAGAGAATCTAGACTTTTCCTAGAAGGAAAAAGTCACACTCAGTAATCTGCGAAATCTAGCACCCCACTGGATTCCCCTTCCCCTCTCTGATCCTCAATCCAGGAACAGCTTCAGAGAAGCATCATCACCTTTGTCATGAGGCTACCACCTGTTTTGCTGCCAACTGTGTGGCTCCCTCTTAATGAAAATTCTTCTACACTACCCCCTGGAGCCTTTAAGCGGGTAGGGCATGGGTTGGGTTTATTATTCCCATTTCACAGATGAAGAAACTGAGATTTATAGAAATAACCTGATTTACCCAGAGTCATACAGCTTTCAGAGCCAGAATTAGAAAAGAGTGGAATGTCAGCTTGGAAGGGCCTTTGGGACTGTCTTAGTTAGACATGGGAGAAAACTGGTGGCCTGAGGCAGAAGTGAATCAGGTAAGGGTGGTGGCAAACCCTCTATGTGCAAGAAATAAGGAGTGCATTGTCTAAAGAGAATTTAAAAACCTTAATGAAACTGGGTAGGTCGGCTTTTTTATTATCGCCATGTCCTGGCAATTTTAAAGAATGTCAGTGATAAAATCCTCCTCGTGAAGAGATCTTTCTATTGGTCTAAGTTCTAAATAATTACTGTGGTTATTGTGTTTTAAGAATATATATAAGCTTCAAATTAGGATATTTTTATCACCTTTAATAAATAATCTAAGTGGAAGATAATTTGGAGAACTCCCAGGTACATAGTTGGACCTCGTTATGTATGCCTTGAGTCAGAGTTCGCAGCAGGAGCTCACTTCCAGGGTGTTCATGTTCCCAAATCCCTGCATTTACACTGCAGATTTGAGATCAACAATGACAGTACGGTGATTGTAAAAATGAAGGAACAAAACTTGAGTTACCACAAGTCTGTCATTTTCTGTGCAAATTATTCTCTGAACCCTGTCAAGTTGCTTCTTTTGGAGATGTTTCTCTGTGTGTGTGTTCCTTTTTGTAAAAAACAACAACAATAACAGTAATGTAATAAAAACTATTAGTTCATTATTTTTTCCCTTTTCTACTATAATTTTTTACTTTAAAAAAATTTTATTGGTCAGAATATATATGTGAAGAAATATATATGAAATTCAATAAAAGAAAAAATTATTGTTTCTTTTTTGGCAATTATTTTTATTTTGTCTTATTTCATGATTATTATTGAAGATAATTCTGTCATATTCAGTGTAAAAAAATGATCCATTCTGGGTGTCAGATATACTAAATTCACCACTGGCCTGAAGACAGAATAGGACCCACAGTGACATCTTCTCAATCATAATTATTTATGAAATTATTTTATTGAGTACCTACTTGGTGCCAAGCACTGTTCTAAGGTTTGACATGTATCATCTCTTTTTTTTTTTTCTCTCCATTCAACAAGTATTTATTAACATCCCATGTGTGAGGCACCATTGTAGGTGCTGGGGATATGGCAGTGAAGTAAGTCAAATGCTTTCTCTTACTCTTGAACCACTGGGCCTGGAGGTGGGATGGGGTTCTCCTTGTGTATCATCTCATTTTAAAAACAGAGACAGAATGCCACAGGGCTGGGATTAGGGTAAGGTTAGTGAGACCAAGTCATGCAAATGCAAAGTCAGAACCCATCTTTATTAAAATGTTGATATTTTGTTCATTGTGGGGTTTTTTTGCATTACTTTTGACTTTGAAAAAATATTACATTAAAATGTTAATTACCTTGATTGTTGAGGGGTAGTTTTTTTGGTGCCCTCTTAAATTTTGCACCCAAGATGCATGCACCTCATTAACCTCACTCTGTTAACCTCACCTTTCCTTACTCAGGTAACACTCACAACTCACAACATTCCTATAAAATACATGCAATAATTACCCCACTTTGCAGGTAAGAAAAGTGAGGCTAAATGATTTGTTCAAGGACACACAGTTATTAAGTGGTAGAGCTGGTACATGAACTTCTCTTAACCCTACTTTGCATTTATTTTGTTTGGTTCTTACAGGTCCCTAAATAAATAGCTTGCCATCACTTTAATTTAAAATGAAAAATGCAGCTTTCCAGCTCGTTTAAAGTCTTGCTATCTGGGCTCACATTCCTGTTTTGTAACCAGGAATAGGATGGAGTGGCAGCCTCTCTTAGATAAGGCAGGCTCCTCAGATCGCCCCAGCCCCCATCACACCCTACTGTCTCAACTCCTCACCCATTTCACTCACTTGTTACCTCCTGCTCCTGGGCGCATTTAGATGTGGACCCTTAATCTGGCCATTTCACAAATGGAGGAGTCCAAGTCCCAGAAAGGAAGAGGCTTACTCAATTCACACAGCACTGACAAAGCTGGGCTACAAGCCAGGCCTCACACAGCCCCTCAGTTACGAGAGACAATTGTGAGTGACTTTCCATCTGATAGAATTTTAGAAAGGGAGTTCCCAGACTCAGCTCAAACTAACTCCCAACTGCTGGCAGAGGTGGGCATTTCCACATCCATATCTCAGGTGGTCCTCTCAACAATTCTGGCAGGTTGGCCTGACAACCTCCATCTTACAGGTGAGAAACTGTGGCTCAGGAGGTTAAGTGACCTTCCCAGGATCTCACTGCAAGTTTGTGACAGGTCTCTAACTTCAGTTCACTAACTCTTGACAAAAGACCACAGGAATCCACCTCCCGCTTCCTCCCTTTAACTCCCTCTGTCACTCTTGCTAGAATTTTCTTGGGCTGAGGCTGGAGTCACCCCTGGCTCAATCTGCTCTCTTCCAGGAAGATACTGACATGGGGCAGCCAGAGAACCAAGCCGGAGTTGTCAAAAACACCTACTATATGCCAGGCTTATAGTCTCTTCTTTGTGTTTATTTGCATCCTCTAAATTTCCCACAATTAATACATTTTACTTTCTCTGCAAGGAATTATTTGATTCTCACCTGGAAATTATTCTACTGAAGGTTTGGGAAAGTTGGGAATCAGTTTTCCCAATTTGCAATTAAGGAAACTGAAGCTCAGAAGGATTGCCAAGGTCACACAGGTAACAGGTGATAAAGTCACGATTCTATTTTAGTCCAAGACCTGTGTGTGCTCTTTCCATTCCACTGCTCTGCCTGCCTTTTTTTTTTTTTTTAACACCTTGCTTCACAAAGGAGTTCAAATTATAAAAATACGTAAGAGGGATCAAGTATTTATCCTGTCTTGTATAAATTGTGTTTTAGAAAACGAATGAGAAAAAGTTCTTTTTTATAGAATCCAACTAATGAACGCAAAAAGAATGACCGAATTAGAAAATTACCATTTTGTAACATCTAATGAAATAATAGATCATTAATGGGTGCTAAAAACCAATAGATACAAGTTGATGGGGAATTTTATAATGAACATAGTGGGCCAAGAACCCTGAACCCATGGATGAATCAGTAAAAACGTTTCAACCAAATATTATGTGCCTCCAGATATAACATAATATTAAGTACATAGCACTATTTCCAATAAAGTATGCTTGCCAAAAACATTAAGTCTGAATCTAATCGAGCCTCCAGATCTAACTTTCAGTTTACTGGAAATACAAGGGACAGAAGAACATGTTAAACTACACTGTCAGGAAGCAACTAGTCAAATCTTCCGGGATATGGGAACCTTTACAGGACAAATGCTCTGGTTTCTCTTACAAATAAATAGCATGAAAAAGAAAAGTGGAACTGTTAGATTAAAAGTTACTTGAGACATATCAACCAAATGAAATGAACCTTATTGAATCCTGATTGGAACAAACTAATTACTAAAGAAATTTGAACATGAACTAGGTTAAATGGTAGTTATGTCTGAAAAAGATCTTTTAAAGATAAATGCTGAAATAATTTGCATGAAATGATATGAAACCTGGGATTAGTTTTATGATACTTCAGAGGGAGGAAAAAGTGGGAGAGGTAGATGAAACAAGATTGGCAAAATGTTGATAATTATTGAAGAAGGGTGATAGGTACAGGTCAATGTATTACATTCTTTCTACTTTTATGTATGTTTAAAATTTTCCATAAGAAGTGTTTTAAGGCTAAAAGTAAATAAGAAAATTGGGACAAAGAGAAAATACAGATCAAGAAATAGAGAAGTTCCAAGCTTAGTAGCCAAAGCAAAGAGGGAAACAAGAGTTCTGCTAGACAAGTGTTGAGAAGGGCAGCCTGCAGTCTTTTGACCCTCACTCAGCCACATGTGAATGGGCTCTGGGCCTGGAACACTTCCTAACCAACAGACAAAGAGCACACATAATCTGTGCTGGGTTTATCACCACGTGTGGGAATATCTTTCCTTGTTTTAGATGCAATGAGTATTCCTCTTGTCTGTTTAAGCATGTGCGTCAGTCATATGGCATCTGGCCAATTCCATCTGTTCACTAGGAGGGAACAAGGTCCTTCCACTGTGGCAACAGAAGGGTGAGCAAAGGTGAATTGCGCCCTGTGTCGGCCACTGAGAGAGATCTGCTGGCCATGAGGGACCAATGCCCAAGATTGAAGCTGATCTTGCTCTGTTTCTTCTCTATGTATAAAGCATTATTCCATCCAGTGCTTTGACTGTGTTTTCCCTGGTAACTCAGACACTAAGTTGCATTGGGTTAGAAGGGTTTAGAGACCTCTCCTGGGATTGGTAACTGGTGCTTGACACTAAGAGACTTAGAAAACCAACAAACCAGCATAGTTTCTTGCAATCAAAGAATTTTCGTTGATAACAAAATTCCCACTTAATACTGCCTACCAGGTTCACCAGCAGGGGGGTCAGTCACCTGTCCTGATTTGGGTTATAAAGAGGGACTTGCAAAGAGCTGGGGCCAACAGAAGGAGAGGAAAATAGAAAGAGGTGGAGCTTAGAAGACGGGGGAAATAAAGGGAAAGGCAGGGCATTTTAGGTGGAGGGTTGTGAGTGAGCAAGGGCAGAGGCTATTTCATTTTTGTAAAAGAAACAAAATGTATGTGAACCCAAATAAAGCTGGTCTTTTTTGCTTCCTCCTTGCCCAAAAGAAATTGATCTAACTCTAAAAAATACTAACAGGAAACAAGTCTTTACCAACGTTCTCTGGAGGACCCTGCGAAGGGATCACAAAGTACACCTCAGAGCAAGATGTCCTTTTGAAATCCTCCAAAATCTCTCTTCCCCAAAGCTCCGCACTACCAGAGTAGCCTCCCAAACCTCTCCTTTCTTCCCCCCCCCACCCGGAATTCCTAACAACCCAAACTTTGCTAGCTTACTCCCCTCTGTTCTCTCAATAAGAGCTTTTCCTGAGTGGGACTGGGAGAAAATTCCTCCAGGTCGCTTCACTTTGTTGCTTAAGTGTATTCCTCTGCCTCTGCCCTCCTTACAAAGAGTCCTTAGAACTAAGTCTGGGAAGGAGGAAAAGCCATGAATATTTACATGCAAATATTTTTGTCCTGTTGCATAGAAAAAAAGATTGTAAGGAAATACACCCTCTTAACAGTAAAAGGCCAGCAGAGCATTCAAATCAGGTAAAGTCAGGCCCAGGTCCTGGCTCTGCCACTTTCTAGTTGTGTGACCTTGGATGAGTCTTGGAGATATTTCTCCAAACCTCAGATTGTTGTTATGCAAATTACTTAGCATAGTATTTGGCATCTAGTAAGTGTTGCATAAATTGTAACTTACAAAATAGTTGTCTCTAGCTGATAGGAAGATGGTGAATTTTATTTTTGCCTTATCAATATTTTTGCCTTTATCAGTATTTTATTAACAAATGTTTATGGTAAGCACATTTGTAATTAAAGTAAAAACACCATAAAGATTATTATAAACATAGTCATAAACTAAATGTTTATCAGTAGACGACTAAATGAATTATGGGGTACCCATATTCTGAATTAAGAATTTGTTAAAAATGGGGTATTCCCATAAATAATGTCCACAGTAGAGCAAGTTGCAAAACGAAATGTGTAGCGTGACCTCTCTATTTATTTTATATTTATATCTTTATGTATATTGTTTTGTTAAATATGCAAACAAATAACGAAAGGATATTCAACACCATAGATGGTTTTTCATTTTTAAAATCCATATTTTTGTAAGGTTTAATTTTTTAAATACGACACATGAATTACTTTTACATAAGAGGAGAAATTTTAAGGGGAAAACAGGTAGGTAGGGTTCCGGGTGTGTTTCCGGGCCCGACAGCAGAAGAGCATGGCAGAAAGCTAAGGATTCCGACTGTCCTCACTTCAGTCCTATCGCCGGGCAGTTTGAGCTCCAGCCAGCTACTCGGTTGGGAGGGGTTAGCTGTACCCCGTCTTCAGCCGTCAAAGGACGCCCCCCACCCCGCACATGTCCTCTTTTGCAAAGACTGCAACAGAAGGGAGCTAGTTGAGCTTGCTCCCTCCTTCCTTCCTGTGGGAACCACTTTAACCCCTTTAATACCTTTAATACCTCCGCTAAGGAGAGTAAGGTTTGCTGGAGCCACGAATAGAGCAGAAGAAAGATAAAGTCCTGGAACCTGGAGATTTTTCTAGATGTGGCTTGTGGCCCCGGAGACTTCCCTTCCCCCCTATCTTGTTGAAACTGAAGAACAGGGAGGGCTCTGGAAGGACAACAGGGCCTTGCAGTGTTTTCAGGGTGGAGCCCGCCCTGCAGCATGTAGAGGGAGGGAGTCGTTGAGTTCTCAAACACTTGGGGGACAAGCCTGAGCAGTTCCTGGAATGTGGGGAAAATGAGCAAAGACACACTGGGGGCCCTTATCAGCGTCTCTATAAAAACCATTGCCTTCAGATCTAGCCCTTAGATTAAGTCCCTGGATTTCCTGGCTGGTTCCAAGAACCCTGCCCGGAAAGTGGGCGGGGTTCCTGCCACCGCCTCCTACCCTCTCCGGCCCTTTTCACTTTTGGGTCGCCAATGCCAGCCTAACCCTAGGGCCAGCCCGATCGGCTCCAGGGTCTCTCTCTGAAAACAACCTCTGGGTGCCTATCTCGCCTTCGGCAGACCCCCGCCCCGCCCCCCAGGCCTGCACCTCCCCCTACCCATTTCCGCACAGTTCCTGTTCCCAGCACCCCGCGCGCGCCTCGCGTACCTCCTCGGCCCGCGGGAACCCAAACCCGTCGCCCCGCCCCGCGAAGCCCCGCCCCTGAGGCCCCGCCCCGGCACGTGCTTGCGCTTGCTCCTTCCGACTCTGGGGCCTGCAAGGCCACCTCCTAGCGGGTCAATCACTGTCCCTATTCAGATCCCAGGACGTATATTCGGAGGGTTGTGGAGGTGGGTGGCAGCGCTGAGAGAAGCTCGAAGGCGATGCAGGCCCGGGGCGGAAGCAGAGGATGGAGAGGACCCGAGGTCGGGGCAGTAAGGGCCGCAGAACCCACGTCCACCACCTTTCCTCTGGGCCGGTGCATTTTGGAGTGAGACGTGACGCCTGATCTTGGCGCAGCGGGCTCGGAGGCCGAGTCTGAGCAGAAGCTGGCTAGGTGCCCGCCAGGTGCGCTGCGCCGGGCTGGCATCGAGGCGGGGCTGCCCCAAAAACGTTTTCGGGGGTGGAGGGCGTCATGTGAGCTGGGAACGTCCGATCTAGAATTGGGAATTCAGAGCCCAGTGGAAGGTATTGTGGTGAACTCAGGTCCATCAGCTTTCTCCACTTGTAAGTCGGTGACTTGTCCTACTAGCACTGGTGGAGAGTAGGGCCCTGGAGGCCTAACGGGCGGGGCGCTGCCTCCCCAACGTCGTCTAGGTAGGGTGCAGAGCTTGGCTCAACGTCGCCACCTTGTGGTCGGAGGGAGCAGTGCCTGTGACATCCCGAGCTCCTCAGGGCTCATGGGAACCCGGCCCTTGCGACCACGCGACTAACCGCCCTCGGGAAGATCAGGCTTTTGAGACCCCCCGCACCTTCCTAACTGGATTCCAGGACTGGGGTTGAGGTTTCCGTAGCGACGACAGAGCGTTCGCTGGGCCTTCCCCTGACAGCTGTGAATCCTTTTTAGGTCGCGTGGAACTC
This sequence comes from Eidolon dupreanum, assembly GCA_028627145.1. Lineage (NCBI taxonomy): Eukaryota > Metazoa > Chordata > Mammalia > Chiroptera > Pteropodidae > Eidolon > Eidolon dupreanum. The sequence goes on along the minus strand of CM053502.1, from coordinate 12,897,374 downwards.
GGGTGCGGACACCCAGCATCCGCCCCCATCCGGCTCACAGAGTAACGTTATGGATGAGAATGATCCCTCCCGAAGGCAGCAAATCCTCCAACAATCAACCAGCTTTAAGTGCCTACTATGTGAAAGCCATACAAAAATGAATAATTAAGGGAAAACCTTCTCATGTTCATGGTTCCCCATTCTTGTGAAAATAACAAGTAACATTTAAGGAGGGCTTACTGTATGCTAGGCACTTACTGAGTACTTTAAATTCTCACCACAGCCCTCTAAGGATAGGCGCTATTATTCCTAACAGATGGGGAAATTGAGGTTCAAAGAGGTTAAGTAACTTGTGCAAGGTCACACATCTAAGGATTAAATTTCTAAGCCTTGGCTTTTTAAAATAGACTATTTCAGCCTCCCCCACCATCAACCTCCCACACCAGAGTAGTGTATTTATTACAGTTAATGAACCTAAACCTGTGTTGACAAATCGTTATCCAAAGTCCAAACTTTACATCTAATAAGCCTTGGCTTTTAACCACTAAATCAGAGGCCACTTTCTTGGGGATTCAACTGAGACTTTGGAGGATGCTTAGAATTTCCAAGGTAGTGTGTGTGGGAAGGGCAGGAGAGTTATATATACATATAAAGGCATGGAAGGATTTTTCAGGGTACTTGGTGAGTTGAGCTTGAGCAGGAGACCCCAAATTTTAGTCAATAAATTGAGTTATCAATCTCATGAAGTTTGTTCTAAATCATAATAGCCATGAAATAATCATGGGCTTAACATGTAAGTTTTAGTTTTTGAATACCAACTAAAATAGATATGTAACTTTTAAAAATATTTGGACATATACCAAAATCATCCCTAGAGCCCCCAGTCATGCCCCATTCTGGAGAACACTACCATAGGGAATTGCTGGAGGTGCCCTGGGGAGGCAGGATCATCACTGTTGAGGCAGGGTCATCGATGTCCCAAGAAAGGGTCTTACTGCTTTTCCTAATTCTGACCCCGGACCTACCAGCATATTTAATTTTACCTTTCCTTGTTGGTGACACTTTGGTGGCTCTCTATTCTCTTCTAGATAAAGAGTAAATGCCTTAATGTGGCCTACGAAGTCCTTTGGGATCCTGGAATAGGCCCACCATGGCCTTCTCTTCTGGCTGGTAGAGAGAGGAAGGGAAGACAGGATCTCCTGGAGGAAGTGATATTTGAGCTGAAATCTAACCAATTTATGGGCGAGAACTAGGTGATGGTGGTGAAGAGCTTTTTAAAATTTTTTTCAATTACAATTGGCAAAAAACATTATATTAGTTTCAGGAGTACAACATGGTGATTACACATTTATGTATCTTCCAAAGTGATCACTCCAATAAATCTAGTACCCATCTGACACCATACATAGTTACTGTAATATTATTGACTATATGCCTTATGCTATACTTTACATCCCCATGACTAGTTTGTAACTACCAATTTGTACTTCTTAATCCCTTCCCCTTTTTTGCCCATCCCCCAAACCGTCCTCCCATCTGGCAACCATTAAAGTGTTCTCTCTATCTATGAGTTTGTTGGTGAAGAGCTTTTTAGGGAAAAGAACAGTATGTGCAAAGTTTCTGAGGCAGGAAAGAACAATGTGCCTGTGAGTATCTGGAAGATATGAGGAAGGGTCAGGGAGAGGAATTTGCAAAGGCCAGATCCTACTTGTAGCCCCTCAGTGCCTCACAAGCACTGTGATTTGAATGCAGTGCCCTAGGGGGAGCCGTTTAGAGTTTCAAGTAGGGGGATGACTGCTAGTCAGTTACTGAAATAGCATACTTTTTGAGCACCTACGCCATGTAGAGCACTGGGAATTTTATAGTAACAAGACTCATGTTCCCTGCCATCAAGAAGCTTATCGTTTTCTTTTTCAAACAAAAGTTATACATACACATGGCTTAAGGAAATAACAAGTATTGTAAGGTTTTCCTATGTAAACGGAAGGCAGTCCACCACTGTCTTCCTCCATTTCCACTTTCCCAGAGACACCTGTTTTCAGCTCTTTCAGCTAATTATATTTTATATTTATCTCCATCATCTCTTAAGTAACCTACTTATTTTGCCACTTCTTAATGTTTCAGTTTTAAGCACTACCTTTTGATTTTCTACTATGGAAGATAAAGTTGTAACTCTCTTTCCCCATCACCTGCCCCATTGTATACATAATCCCCAAACTGCCAACATATTTTGGTTTGTTCAGTAGTTACTGTTTATATTACTCTATATAAGCTATGGTTACTTTTCATTTCCTGTACTTTTCTTTTCCCAGGATTCATAATTGTCCTGTTTTGTCACTTGCTTAGTTTTTATATATTTTACCTTCCACTAGTTATCTAAATCTCAAGGCGTTAATGTAAATCAGGTGCCTCAGGTTGGTGTCTCCAGAAACAGATGTAGAGATAGAGATGTTTATTAGGAATCAAGACTTGTGAAAGGAAGTGGGTGGAAGCAGGACTGGGCAGAGGGAGAAGTCCAACTGCAGGGAGGCCAAGCAAAGCCTCTGCCACCTTGGCAGGAAGCTCTGGAGCAAATATTGCCTGTCAGATAGTCCTGAGCGGGGCTGACATGGCTAGGCCTTTATACCCTGTCCAGCTCAGTCACCTGGTATGGGCTGCTGCCCCGGGGGGGATGTGATCTTGGGTGGGGAAGCTCTGCATCTGAGGCCAACCCTGAAGCAGCTGACAGCTGAAGGGGGTCTGCTGTCCAAACTTCACAGCTGGGCAGCAAGCCCTTCCTTAAAGGGAGCTTGAGCAAGTGCATCTCCATGACTACCACATCATGTATTCTGTCAGTTTCATCTTCTTGAAAAAAATTTTTCTTGAAATCTTTCTTCCACTCCAGGCTGGAGTGTTTCCTCTTTATACCTGGTGAACAGTTATTCTGGGCAGGGAAAGATTCAGATTTGGTAGGGTTTAAAGTTTGTACAATTTGGGGACACTTTAAAAACATACAAAAATTAGACTGATAAAAGAAATAGAAGTTCCTGGAGCTTCAGATCCTTTGGAGACTAAGGACCTTTTCTTCAAAGATCTCATTAGGCCTTCTAGCAGAAATGCTTTCTGATTGGCTTCTCCTGCCCACCAAGAACTGTTTACAACCCCCAGCACTCCCAGGGGCCGTGGAAGTGCAGGAACCTGAAGCCTAGGCTTTAGGTGCTTCTCCATAAGCCCACCTAGGATCGTGGGGTCTTCACAATCATCCTAGGGATTCCCCTCGCCTAGCTCCTGTGTTGGACTTCCCTGGAATTTCTTCTTTCTTGATTTACTCCATCCTTTTGGTGAAGTACCTACTCCAATAGTTTCTTGGAAAAGGGAGTGTGGGAGACGACAGTTTGGAGACCTTGCGTGCCTGCAAATATCTTCATTCTGCCTTCATCCTTATTCATTTGGCTGGGTACAGAATATATGAAAAACCCTTAGAACAGTGCCTGGCACGTAGTAAGTGCAATCAGAGTTTTACTATCACTATTAAAAAATTGTAGTTGACAATTATTTTCTTTTAGAATTGTTCTTGAGAAGTCCAAAGGCATCCTGATATCTGGTGCTTTGTACGCAATCTCGGTTCCGCTTTGGAAGCGGTAGGGTCTCTTTGTCCCCAGGGGCCTGACGTTTCACAGTGGTGCCTTGGGTACAGGTCTGTTTTCATTCATGGCACTGAGCACTTGTAGACACCTCTCCATATGGAAACACATGTCCTTCAATTCTGGGAATTTTCTTCAGTTTTTAATTGATAACTTCTCGTTGTTTTTTATGCTTTCTCTTTCTGTAATTTTCTGTTATTCAGATACTGAGTGACCTGGACCAGCCCCCTAATTTTCTTTTTAAAAACTTTCTCTGCAAATAAATATAAATAAATAAATGAATGAATGAATGAATGAATGAATAAGATGTTCCTCTTCTCTTTTCCATATCTTTTTGTTTTACTTTTTGGAAGATTTCCTCAAATTTATCTCCCAACCCTTCCATTGAATTTTTAATTTGCAAGGGCTTTTTGCTGGTGGTGGTGTTCGTCTCTTTTCAAAATAACATCCTGTTCTTGCAGCGCAGATGCAATATGTTCTCTCATCTCTCTAAAGATATTAACAGTAGGTCTTGGTCAGGTTACCTTTGAGAAAACTTTTTCTGATCCCTTTCCTAGAGAGCAAAGCCATGGCTGCTAGCTTTCTGGGAGGCAAGCTGGGAAAGGGGGTTTGGGAAGACAGGTCACAATCACAGTATACACGGTCACTTCATTGCCTGATTTGGGTGGGTGCCCCTGCCCTCCACTCACCTGCCGTTTGCCATTCCAGTGACTTTGTTTTACCCTCTCTAGAGAATAAGCCTCAGTCTTCTGCTGGGATTGGGAAGGGGACCCAGGGCCCTAGCATTTCTGATCTTGAAACAGCTTCCAACCTTGTTTCGTTCCTTCCCTCTTCCTCCCTGGGCCTTTTGGGGAGTCTGCGATCTAAGCTCGGTTGCTGTTTCTCCTTCCCCACATCCAGCTTAAGCTATGATTTTCTTCGGTTTGCTGTGCAGTTGCCACCCAACCATCTGTTTTCCAGCTTCTAAATGCCATGCTCTTGTCCCCACTCTCATTCTCCTCATCTTGGTGGGTTGGTGCCTTAAACAAAATCTCTTTACTGTAGTTTCAGTAGGGTTTGGGGAGGGAGTGAAATGAGTATGTTCAGTCTGTCATACTTTACAGAGCTTCCATTTTTACTAAAGCAGTAAACAGATTAATAATTGCACACTGTGAGAGCTACAGAAGAAACAAGCATGGGGCAAGACAATAACAAGGCAGGAAGACTCAGATTTAAGAAACACAGATGTGTCTTTAAAATATGCACCTTGCTGCTGTGTAAAGAAGGCCGTACAGGAACGTGCATGGAACTAAAGATGGTGAGGAAGCCACTGTGGAGAACAGGTGAGTGGGGGGTGGATTGGAAAGTGATGGCTGTAGAGCTGGAAGGATGGAGACAAGCTGTAACCTCCAAGAAGACAGGCAACATGTTTGTTTTATTCCCTGCTATGTAGATACCCAGAGCTTAACACTGTCCCTGGCTACCAGAGGAACTTCATAAAATGTTTGTGAATGGACATGGCAGGGGAGGAAGGGAGGAGAAGAGGATGACCTGTAGATTTCTCTCTCTAGTGTAGATCTCAGAGGCCAAGTAAGGGCTGTGGTGTGTGCAGCCAAAGGGAGCCACAGAAGGTCTGGGAGCAGTGACAACCAGGTGAGAGCAGGTCTTCACCTGCACACGGAGCCTGTATCACCATGCCCCTACACCTTCCAGCCTGTCCCGCCACGCTCTTTCCACTCTGGCCACTCCGGCATGTCCCTCTGCCTGACACATCCTCTCCCCAGCCTCACCCTTTCACCTGACCACCCACACTCTTGTCTGGTCTCTGGAGGCCACAGTTTGATTCTGACACTGTATTTTTTCTGCAGATCTCTTACCTCATTTGCAGTTGTGTGGCCATTATGGGATTCTGTGTTTGATGTCAGAGATCCCCATGGAGTGTGAGCTTCACGAGTGAGGGCTTCTGCCTGTTTCGCTTGCTTTTGTATCCCTAGGAGCTAGGACTGGCCCAGCGCACACAAGGAGGCTCAATCAATTTACATAATTTTAAATGTGGTATAATTGACATATAGTATTGAATTGCTTTTAAATGAATAACATGATTAGATATTTGTATATATTGTGAATGTTTATCACAATAAGTTTAGTTAAAATCCATCACCACACAGTTTTTTTTCTTGTGATAAGAACTTTTACCATCTACTCTCTAAGTGACTTTCAAATATATGACACAATATTGTTAACTATAGTCACTTGCTATACTAGTGATTGTTGAAGGAAACAAATAACGTAGATGTCATCTTGCAGAGATGGCGGGATGGAGATGTTGAAGGGGAGGCCACAGAGGGGCATGGCAGCAACCTGGGAGGGAGAAGGCACAGCCTGAGCACAGGTGAGGGGCAGAATTCTTAAGAGAAGAGATGACAGATCTCACGTTTGGTAGGCTTCAGTTGAATGACACTAGCCTTGAGCCTTTGCTTGGTGCTAGACCCTGGGCCCACCTCTGAGCTCTGCAGACTCAGGTGCATGAGAATGTCTGTAACTCCAGGCTTGGTGAGATGAGCTCTGAACTGTGCTGTAGGCAGATCATAACTGGTGAGGGCATCAGTGAAGGCTTCCTGGAGGAAGATGCCCCTAAGAGGGACTTTGAGAGGTGAGGAGGATATATGGTCAGGAGGAGAGGAGTGACTCAAGGCCTCTGAGGTTCTGAGCCTGGGTGAGTGGGTGAATAGTGGGGCCACAGGCAGAGGGAGGAAACTTGAGTTTTAGATATACTGATCAGTGTCCGGGATCTTGGAGGATGGACAAGGACCTGTGAAGGGACCCAGGCTGATTGGCGGTGCATGGCATGTGCCTCAGGCTTACTGCTCCCTCTGCAGGACTCTGCTTGCTGCCTGGATTTGACCACCCTCAGCCCTGCCGCCCATCACTGTGCACCCCAGCCTGGGTTCCAGGCCACTGAGACCAGGCTGTCCTGGCTCCATTCTTCACCTCAAAGCTTTCATGCAACCTCTTTCCAACTGAGCCTGCCCTCATCTTCTGCTCAGGAATCTCTTTCCCTCACTTTAGCTCTCCCAAGAAGTCCTCTAGGATTTTTTGTGCTGGACACTTTTACAGACCTCTTTCTTACCCCCTTGTGTTTCACTGTGTACTCCACAATTTGAAGCTGGGAAAACTGGTTCACAGAGGCGAAGTGACTGCCCATAATCATAGAGCTGATCAGGGAGTTATATCTGAGTCTGCTGACCAAGAAGCCCACTCTTCCCACTGCATCCCAAAGGCTAAGCAAGCAGGCAGGGAGCCTGGGGATCATGGCTGCCTCCCCTAGCCACAGCTCTCTTCTGGCTGCCCTGGGGGGTTTCATATTGTACTAATAGGAGAGGCAAGAGCTCGAGAGACAGTATATAGCATGGTGGTTAGAAGCAAAGACCTAAGAACCAGAGTGTTTAGGTTCAAGTCAGTTCTGCTGCTTCCTATACCTCAATTCTCCCTTCTGCTGAATGGGATTATAATGGGACCCAATAGGTTTATTGTGGGGATTAAATGAGGCACATAGGACATGGCATAAGTATTATTGTTATTACTTCCCTTCCCAAAGTCCCTCTGCTTAGCCAGGGTCCACTGTTTCTCTGCCCCTGGTCAGTGATGGGCACTAGGGAGTGGGGGTTCCTCTCTGCTCTAGATGGGGGACTGAAGGCAGGAGGAAGTATAATTCCCTACTAGCTCCATTTTATAGATAAGGACGCTGGGCCTCAGAGAGGAGTGGTCACTTGCCCGAGGGCACAGAGTCAGGGACAGAGCCAAAATTAGAACCTGGGCCTACCCAGACCCTGAACCTGGCATCTTCCCACCGTACTGCCTCCCCGGCATATTGTCAACCCTCTGTGGGCAGGATGAAAAGGTTTCCTTCACAGGGAGACCCTGAATGCTCTTTTCCTAGGTCTAAGGGTACGCAAATGCCCTTGTGTTCAGGAATGAGGTTCAACCCCTCACCCCCATCTCCTGTGCTGGGCCAGAGTCCAGCCCAAGAATGCAGCTCAGGAGCTAGTGACAGACCCGCCCTCACCCTGATCCCAGTGGATCCTAGGGATGGCCAGTGTTGGGGAGTCTGGGCCCAGGCTGGTAAGGAAAGTGGACCATGGACTCTGGAACCAGGAGTCCCTGGGTTTGGATTTAGCTCTGTTACCACTTTACCGAGTCACTACTTTCCTGAGTTCATGTTACTCAGCTATAAAATGGGTAGAATAAAACATCTCCTTAGGGCTCTTGCAAGCTTGTTGCCTTGAAGTTGGTGCCTGGTAGGTGCCCAGGACATATTTGTTGAATGACTGACTGACTGACCAGGTACATGTAAAAGGTTTGTCAGCACCAGGGCCTGGCTCAGGAATGGAGGCTTTTAAGGAACAGCTCCTTGGTACCTGGCCCTCCTGCGCTGCCTCTTAAATGCAGCCTCTTCTCTAATCCTTCTGTCCTGTCCTGCATGGGTCCTCAGCCTGCCAGGCCACCCCCACCAGATGCTGCTGCCCTCCCGCTTCCCTGGTCTCTTTGATGCTTTCCAGCCAAGCCCCATCCCCCAGCTTCTGAACATGTCCCCGATTGTCCTGTCTCTGTCCTGCTTATGACCTCAGACATGAAGCTTGTCTCTTTTTGACATCTTATATTCATCCTCAACCACATTTTACTTATTCTCATAACATTTATTGTTTGTTTCCTGTGTTGCATCCAACAGTAGAGGCCTGGCTGGATAAATTATAATACATTAATACTTTACAATACTGGATATCTATGGTTGCACAGCAGTTATGAACTTAACTTTGATGGACTCAGAGTGCTTGAAGTCAAATCCCAGCTTGACCACTCATTAGCTCTGTGACTTTGGGGAAATGATTTAACTTGTCTGTGCCTCAATTTCCTCATCTGTAAAGTGTGATAACAATATTATCTACCCAGTAAAGTTGTTTAAAAGTAGCAACCTAGAATGGAAGCTCTTATAAGGGCATTTTGGTCTGTTTGGTTCATTACTGTATCCCCAGTGCCTAGCCGAGAGCCTGGCACCTAGAAGCCATTCAATAAATATTGGTTGAACAAATGTGTGGAATAATGAGGTAATGCGTGTAAAGCAGCTCTAATAGAAATATGATGCAAGCCACATATATAATTTTAAGATTCTAGCAGGTAAGTTAAAAGAGTAAAAAGCCGGTGAAACTTTAATAGCATATATTTTGGCAAAATATATCCAAAATATCATTGCAACATGAAATAATATAAAAGTTACTGGGATATGTTCCATTCTTTTTCTCCTAAGTTTTTGAAATAGTTTTTTTTTCCTTTGAAATGAAATTTATTGCTTTTTAAGCCATTTCAGAAATCACTGTAAAGCTAATTGGACTCAGATCCCCAACCAAACTATCACTGTTGACATGTAAAATAGAGTTTTTCATATCTCAAGTCCAAAATCATATTATCTGTTGTAGGAAATTTTAGAAGAGACTGCAAAGAACCCTAGAAATATTAATTCTGCTACCTCTGATATAAAAAAATATGTTTCAGGTATACAACATTATAATTTGACATCTGTATACACTATGACATGATCACCCCCAAAAGTCTAGTTACTGCATGTCACCATACAATTGACCCCCTTCACCCCATTCCCCCGGTAGCCACATATCTGTTTTCTGTATCTATGAGTAACAATAATATCTCAAGCAATGTTAAAGGAAAATGTAATCATATCCAAAAATAAAGTATTTAAAAAATACTTTTCAATTAAGATTAAGTAAAATTTAAAATTTAGTTCCTCAGTAGTACAAGCCACATTTCAAGGGCTCAGCAGCCACATCTGGTTAGTGGCTCTCAGACTGGGACAGCACAGATATTATGTGCCTGGCACAAGTTAAGCTCAGCTGTTATTACTGGTGATCTGGAAGATGTCTGCTTTAGGTTGAGTGGAACAAGCAAGTTGCTGAGCACTATGTACTACATAATTTCACTTGTGCAAACAAAGGAAAACCACGCCCCCAAACTATTTATGTGTTGAATATGTAACCAGATGTAAGCAGAAGCCTCCTTGCCTTATGAGAGCTCCCATCCAATCCCTGAGAGCAGCAGAAAGAGATGAAATGTACAAGATGCCTGCTAGGGAGGGTGGACCAAGGACAATGGAAGGCCTTTGTGTTAGTTCCTCCAGGAGTTGGATAGAGGAGCTGGTGAGCTGAATTGCTTGGGTAAAGGAGGGAGGAGAATTTGAATTTCCTGTCGGGGAAGGACGAGTGAAGGACAAGATGGTGGAATAAATGGGGCAAAGGGCCAGAGAGCACCTCTCATTGATGGGATGGCTGAAAGGACTTTGAATAGAGATGCTGCTTAAAATTGTTTGCTGCATGGGGTATAACGTGAACACTTCATGAAGTGTACTTGATGATCCAATGTCTGCATGCATGAGTTTTAGGGTAGAATCCAGAAAGGTCTGAGCTTCTCATGTGGGTCAGAAAAGAGATGCCAAGGGCAGAACCAAGGACTGAGACTGAGGAGACTAGGAGACAGGACACAGGGGGACCCCTTCATTCCCCCCCCCCCCCACCTTTCTTGGGACTCAAAGAAACCTGGAAGCAACTTTCAACTTCCCATGGTTCATGGAGGTAGAGGTTTGAGCCCATCTCAGCATCTTGGCTACATCACAGAGTAAAGGGGACCTCAGAAGACACCTGGCCTCCTGTTTGTAATTGCCCAGAGAAAGCCTGGAAAACTCCACACCAACTTGGTGGAGGCTGCCTCTGGAATGACAGTGGGTTTGGAGAGGTGAAGAGGATTTTCACATTTGTTCTCTTAGGCTATGTGTTGCCTGAATTGTTTCAGAAAATATTTTTAGTGAGCAGGTCGTACTTTTATGTCGAAGAAAAGTAACCCCCTATGTACCTCTTTCCTACCCCTCTCAAGGAACACATGGCCAGTGTGGAAATTTCAGAATATACAGGCAGTTTTAAGAATAAGAAACAAAAGTCACTATTAACTCACTGCTCAGCTCTCTCCTTAGTCGTGGCTGAAACCCCGGGGAAATGTCCAGCCTCTGGGCTGGCCCTCTGTAGCACAGGCCCTGACTGGGGCTCACAGTTTTGCTCCAGCCGGAGTAGCCAGAGGTCACAGTAGTCAAAAGGGTTGATTTAGGGCCCAGAGGCTTATGAGAGGTCTTGACTCCTATGCCTGGAGTGCCCTGGCAGATAATGGGGCCCTTTCTTTGGCATGGGACCTGCTGCAGGTCGTGGGTACATTTGGGCTCAATTTGGGGGCTGTGCTGGGCCTATGAGAGCCTCACTTGTGGCATTTAGGACACTGTCTTCTCACAATATAGAAGTCATGAGTTTGGCCAACTTAATGTGAGCAAGTTACTTAACCTTTGGCGTTCTTTTTTGTAATATTTTGTGAGAGTTAAATGAGATAATGTCATAAATTGAGCACAAAGTGATTTTAGCAAGAAAACGTTCCAAGAACTAGTCTTTGCTCAGCAAAATCCTCCAGCCCTGGTGAAGGCGAGAAAAGACTTTTTTTTTTTTTTTTTGGTTAAACAGGGAGCGGGATTGGGTCCCAAGGCCTAGTAGTCTGGTAGGAGCAGAGAGTTACTGGAGACCTTGTCCTGGAGTAGTGGAACTATCAGGGAAGTTGGACACTCCCAATCAGTGGTAGAAAGGGTGGCAGTTGGCAGCTTTAGGGCTGGGGCACATCACTGGGACCAGACCACTGTGGAGGTGGTTGTAGATCCTAGTCTCCACTTTGCCATCGGCTTAGCCTAGGGCACACTACTGGGGACTCTAAAATCGTGTGGAGGTTTCTAGTGCAGCCTTCAGGCTCACACCTCTTAAGTTCAAGTCAGTTTCAGTCACTTGCCAACTATGTGGTTTTGGACATTACTTAACTCTGCTGGTGCTTCAATTCTCCCACCTGTAAAATGGGAATTATGTTACTAGGTTGTTGAGAATTAAATAATTCAAATAAAGCATTTAGAATGCTAGACTTATAGTGAGGGTGCAGGAAGGATGTATGCTGTTGGAATTTTGTCTGCACCATGGGAGTAGCAGGTGATCTTTGAGGTTCTTTCTGGTTTAAGTCATCTTTCAAACAGTTGACACAGACTTCTTAAAGGGCAGTTTAAGACCAGTCTCTCTGGTTCAGATCTACTTGTGGCCCTCAAGAATGACAAAGCTTTTGAACTGAGAAAAACATTCCTTACCCGCTGCATTTTTGTGGGAAATTGAAGGTTATGTTTCTGCTATGGTCAGTCAATAATGCTTCGACCTTCCAGTCCAAAGCCGAAGCTAGGCTGATAGTTTCCATTCACATTTACATAGCAAATGCTACCTGAGCCATTTTGCAGAGGTCATGGTTCATGGTGTGGGCTCTGGACTCCTGGTTATGCCACTATAGCATGTGACCCCAGAGGGACTTAACCTCCAAGACCCAGTTTCTTCACTTATAAAATGGAAAAATTCCTACTTCTTAAGTTAGTGTGAGGATAAAATGAAACAATGAATCATTAGGTCAGTTTTCAGCTGCCCTGTAGCAGATTATCTGATAAAAATAAAGGTGTTTCATCATATCACCAACTATTTGGAATTTGGCAGCTCTAAAGTTGGCTTGGCAGCTCCGTGCTACCTCAAGCTTTCTTTCTGTTCTGCCACCCTCAGGGTATTGGCAACATTTGGTCTTATGGTCACAAGGTGGCTGCTGCCAAGCTTCACATCCTCACACTACCATCCAAGCAGGAAGGGGGAGAGAACAAGTCCTTCTCCTCTAGAAACTCTTTTCCCCAGGAAAATCTGTCTCAAACAAAAATCACCTGAACTGCTAAAATCACAAGTCCTGGGGTTTCTCCAGAGACCCCGACTCTGTGGGTCTGGGACAGGACTCAAAACTGCATTGCTAACAAGGTCACAGGTATCCTGAGGCGCCGGCCCCAAAGAGAATTAGTGATGGCTTGGAATGGGGTTGTGTCTTAACTTTAGTCCTTGAGAAAGACAAGGCTGAGGAAAGGATTAAAGTGCTGTTACTTTATTTGGGAGATGTGAGCCCAGGGTGATGTGGGTGAAGAGAAGGAAGGATGCAAAGCAATGAGATGTGCTGCATTACGTACCAGCTATTGCTTGCCAATGAGCTGCTAAGAGACACAGTAGGTCATTTGGCAAGTGTGCTCAGTTGACACAAGAGATTTTTCTGGAAAGGCTAAAAGGAAACTTGGAAAGAGGGAGGCGGCGGCAGTTTTCAGTCCAGCTTCCTTCCATCTTCTGTTTCCTATTTTTCAACATTTACCTCTGGGGAACTAACATCTCTATAGTTCCAGACAGAATCAACCAGTCTTTTAGAAAGCCAGATCTCATGCCCCGAACAATAGTTTTTATTTAAGTCTAAAAGTGAAAGGATGACTTGGTACAGGTGGGGTCCAGTCGAGAGGGCTAAAGAGGCAGTGGAGGAATCTAAAAGAGAACTCAGAGTGCTAACTGGTTGGGTCTAAAACAGGTTTTAAAAATTGAGCCAATGGGATTTATTGAACTGATTATGGAATGTGAAGAAGAGAAAAAGTTTTGGTGGATGATGGTGCCATTTACTTGGAGAAAGCTTGAAGGGAAGGTACTTTGTTAGGAAAATTAAATAAATTTTGGTTATGCTAGATTGGTGAAGTCTATTAAAATGGTCTAGGTCTGGATCTGAGGGGAGAGGTTGTTTTAAGGATAAAAATTTTAGTCATTATTATATATAAAGTATTTAAAGTCAGAATATTGGTTGTGGACACCTAAGAAGAGACCTGGCTGAGAAGGGAGATGAGGCGGAAATTTCGACTCTGGCAAGTTGGTGCCTTGTTGAACAGTATATAGGGGCAAAAGCCTCCTTGTTGGGAGTGGGTTAGGGGAGCATGTTTGGAGAGGAAGCGGTAATATAGAATACAGACTCCTTCACGGAGTTTTGTTGTGAAGGGGAACAGAAATGTGGGTGGTGGCTCAAGGGGGCCAAGGAAGGGCGCTTTTAAGCCATGGTGTGTTCGTAGGCAAGAATGACCCAGTAGAGAACTGGATAAGGCAAGAATAAAAAGGGACATCTGCATAGGTTTACTCCTAGAGGAGCTGAGAGGAATGGATCTGGATTACAAGCCCAAGGTTTGGATCTGGAGAAGAGAGTCCCCCATAATAGTAGGTGGGAATGTGGGGTGTGTACACTATACTACAGGTAGGTAGAGGAGGTGGTGGGAAGAGAGGTATATGACTATTAAGTTTGAGAAGTCATCAAAGAGGGTATTAAGAGATGGGAGATGACGTGAAGATGTGTAATAGGTTCTCGAAGAGGAAAGGTGAGTATTTTAGGGAAATGTGATAGGACAATTTGGCAGTGTTGAGGGCCCATCTGAAATGCAGTCATAACTATGAAGTGAGTTGGGTTAGCCTGGTGGTGGGTGTTCTCTGCAGTGTTCAGCTGTTTGGGTGAAGGCTCCGGCTAAGTGCCGGTGAGTGTGATGGAGAAGGGAGCCAAGTGTGGTTTTAATGCTGAACAACACAATCTAAGCTGAGTAAAAAAGGAAGTGAAGACATGAGAGGATATGAGTGATGGGGAAAAGGTGAAAAAGTGGGTCAATGAATTGGAAGTCTCAGGTTAAAAAGACTAAGGCTATTCTATAAATGCATTGATATAAAGTTAACCATTGAACAAAAACACACATCTTTTTAAGTATCAAAAACAGCCAAAAAAAAAAAAAAAGGCTACATAAGGACTGTATATAAGACTTGGAATACATGTAAATATAACAAAATATGATGGAATCAAGGCCAGATTTACCATCTTATGCTGCTGTAAAAAGATTGCTCTATAACAAATCTCCAGATTATATTAATAAGCAAAGTTAGTATGCCATCTTTATATAACAAAGGAACACTATAACATTTATATTAAAAAAAATGAAAAGATTAAATTGAAAAAAAAAAAAGGTCAGTAACTGGTAAGGGAAGGAAGAAGGCAAAGAATAGGAAGAGAAACTAGACTTTTTTGAATATATGTTTTGTAGATTAGACTTGGAACTATGTAAATATTTTACATAACCAAACTACGATAAATTCTTAAAAATGAAAAAATAAACTACATAGGTAAACATAAATGTGCATTCAGTCAGATGCAAGCCACACAGCCATACTAAGTTTAAATCACAGTAAATTGACTGTACAGGACTAGTAATACTCCCAGTAACAAAAAGAATTGCAAACAAAACCTTAACCTGTCTTTTGTTATTCTGATACTGTTCTGTAATATAGCATAAAACAACTGAATAATTGTGATAGTCAATTTTATAATTCAAGGTACAAATGAGAACGGGGATTTTGTGTTGAGAAAAAATATACAGATGTGAGACAGAATTAAGAAAATTTTCCAAAGTCTTCAATTTGAATAGAAAGTACCAATGTATTTTATCTTAAAACAAGAAAATGTGTCTTAGTGCTGTGGACCAAAAAGGCCTAGAAATAATGATCAACATTAGCAGCAGTGGGCATTCTAGAGCCTAGATTTTGGCTTTGCAATGCCATTCACCACTAAAAGGAACCAAGATTTTTGCTTTTTTCCTATAAATAGCTGACTATAGGTCTGGGGCAGGAAATGTACAAGATAAACCTCGAACATCCTATCATACTAGGTAGCAAGGAAGTCACCAAATACTAGTAACTATCAAAAGGGTTGTATCAAAAGGACTCAGGAGCCAAAATGAAGAGGCCTCCAATGGACAAAAATAATGACAATTTAAGTATCATTAAATTTAATAACTGCAATGAACTGAAACAAATATATTTAAATTCAGTGATAACTAAAATCACCCACTGATCACTTTTGCAGGATGCTAATAAACCGACTCATCATTAGGTATTATATAAAGGAGAAATAGAAGAATTAGAATATCACCATTTTGCAACCTTTGATGAATTAATGGATCTAGGTATCAAGCTTCAATGGCTGCAACATCTAAAGAGACCAGACACGTCTCCTGATGAAAGCATACACTATTATGTTTTGCCACTAAATCTGAATCTAATCACACCTCTAGATCTATTCTTAATTAACAGAAAATACAAAGGTGTTAAATGACACCACAGAGATAGAACAGCAAAATCTGGAATGGGAAACACATGAAGCTGCAGGCTCAAAGAATTCCATAAAACACACCAACTATTTCCATTACTTGGAGCCTGTTCCTGTTTGGATTCTCATTCAAGTAAACTACTTAAAAGAAAAAAAGACAAAAGCAATTAAATTTTGGAAGTTATGTATTTCATGTTAAGAAATTAATGTTAATTTTTTGGTATGCTAATTGTTTTTCTAAGTCTCTATATATACACTAATTATTTACAGATGAAATATGATGTCGTTATGGTAAGGGGGTGCAGATAGCAGTATACGTTAAACAAGGTTGGCCACCAGTTGATAATTGCTGAGGCTATTTAATAGGTACAAAGGAGTTAATTATATTTTATTAAAACAAAATCCTTTCCAAAGTAGTCACCATGATTTAGGCACTCTCTAGAAATGTGTTTTGATGGGGGTGGGGAGGGAGGTATCTGGAGTAACTTTCAGGTTTCTTGCTTGAGGGATGAATGGTTGGTGGTGCTTTTTACCAGATCTAGAAGCAGCAGGGGAGGTGGGTTTGTGAACCATTTTGTTCATGCTGCACTGAGTGCCTGTGGTACATCTGGATGGGTCTGCACAGGTTGGTGGATGTGGGCAGGTGACAGTGTGTCACTGGATGACATTACAGGGAGAAACTATAGTGAAGGGAATCTCAGAGGGGTTTGAGGATTACAGAGCCAAAAACTAAACAAATGGTGTATTAGAAAGAGAAAGGCCCAGAAAGAGGTCTCAACAGTTTTTAAAAGGAGGGAATGCTTGGATTCCTATCTCAAGCCATATATAAAATGAAACTCAAAATGGTTCAAAGATCTAAATTTAAAAGCTAAAATTACTTAAACCCTTAGAAAACACAGGTATGACCAAAATTAAAAACTGTTGTACTTCAAAGGACACTATCAAATAAGAAAACCCAGAGAACACTTGCAAATCATGTGTAAGGACGTAGCATCCAGAATACATGAACTCCTAAATAACCCAATTTAAAAATGGGCAAAGGATTTAATAGACATTTCTACAAAAAAAGACAAATGGTCAATAAGTATATGAAGACGCTCAATATCCTAGTCATTAGAGAAATGCAAATTAATAAATAAAACATTACTTCATACCCACTAAGATGGCTATAATGAAAAAAGAAACAGAAAAATGTCTTGATCAGGATATAGAGAAACTGGAACCCTCATACACTGCTGGTGGGAATGTAGAACGATGTAGCCACTATAGAAAATTTGTCTGGCAGGTCCTCAAAATTTAAACAGATACCACATGACCCAGCAATTCAACCCTAAGGTGTATGACTAACAGAATTAAAAACATGTCCACACAAAAGTTGTACATAATACTCAGTCTTATTCACAATAGCCAAAAAGTGGAAATGACCCAAATGCCCATCAACTGATCAATGAATGATAAATCCATAATGGATATTTGACAATAGAAAATACATGCTACAACATGGATGAATCCTGAAAACATACTAAATAAGCCAGCTGTAAGACTATATACTGATTCCATTTAGGATGAAATGTCCAGAAAAAGCCAATCTGTATAGAAAGACTAGTAGTTGCCTAGGGCTGGGGGAACCAAAGGAATAAAGAATGACTGAGTATGGGGTTTCTTTTTGAAGTAAAGCTATCCTAGACTTGGTGATTACAGCACATCTTATGAATATACTAAAACCCACTAAACTATATACTTTAAATGGTGCATTTTCTGGTGTGATTTATAGCTCAGTTTAAAGAAAGGCAGGGGCTTGAGCTAAACAGTGTAAAACACTGCAGTGAAGCCAGGTGAGTTGAGGCCTGGAGAGACCATGGAATCCAAATGTATCAATAAGATCATACACTTGACAGCTCCTTCCCTCTTTTGTCTTCATCCATTCCTCCTCTATTTAATTCTGGTAATTCTGGCCGAGTCCTAGATTCTATAGTTCCATCCCTCTTGCCATGATTGGTTTAGGAGTGGGCAGGTGACCCAGTTCTACCCAATGAAACTAAGCTGCTCAAGGGCTTCTGGGAAATATTACGGAGAAAGACAATTTCTGCCTCTGCAGGTGTCAAGTTGAGAACTGGTGCAGCTGTTCTGGCAAGGTGGTTGGACAACATGCTGAAGGCGGCAGAAGACAAAATTGTAAAGAACTACCTGGGTCTTTAGAACTACCCTATCTCAGGGCTTCTTTTCAGGAGATAAATCCTTCTGCTGATTAAGCCATTTATTTTTTTAGAGCCCAAAGTATCCTAACGTAGGTTACCGGTGACTCTTCCATCAAGTTGGGTTAGAAGAATGGGTTTGAGACAAGGATGAGAAGGGAATTCATTTTTATATTTTACTACGACCAGTCTTAGTTTAAGCCAGGGCTGATGCTCAGCAAGCTATTTTAACTATCTTAAGTGTCCTTACCATGTTTCCCATCTGGATTCTTGGTTTTTAAGGCCAGGCACTCCCACGGTCTACAGCCAGTTATATCACTAAACATTTACCAGGAAGGGAAAAAAAAAAATTCAAGCTCATCCTACCGATCCTAACTTCTAGGTAACAGAAAGAAGGTTACCACTGAGTTTCTCTCCCAGTCACCCACACAGGATTGACCCAAACATTAAAGGAGATCCCAGCATAGTCCACAGCTCAACGTTTTACTCTGAACTCATACAAATATTGATAAAATAATCCCAACTGTGGCTTTCTCAAATTCTGTAACTTCTCAAATGTCAAGCTGCTGTACCCCTACTCCTAACGTTTTCCACTCTGAAAGATGATACCTCCCCTGGACACAAATTATTTACAACCTAGAACTTATTTCAGCATTAATGAAGGCAAATAGCTGGAAACTGCTTAAGTGGCCAAATTATAATTAAAAGGTACCCCCAAATAGAAGTCTAAAGTCAGAAATTTGACTAAAGTTGGGGTTTGAATTCTGACTTTGCTACTCATTAGATGTACACATAACCACTATAACCTTGAATAAGTTTCTTCATCTGAGCCTATTTCCTCATCCATAAAAATGGTTAACACTTCATTACACAACTGTCCCAAGAACGAAGATCAAACGTAACACAGAACACCTACCAAGAACTCAACTGATATGACAGTTCTACTTTTTTTTCACTGAGGGGATAAACAATGTATTTTTTTAGTCTCCAATTTACTTAATTCTCCTCAAACAGTAGAGGTGACTTGTGAAATCAAATTCAAATTGCATCAATTTATTACAAGTTCTATTTCCTGACATAACTTTCTTGCTATTTCCATAGAGTAAGGGGGTTCTCTGCAGGGTCTCCAAACTAAAGCAATTAGAAATCTCCATTAATGGCTGTTTTTGAGTTAGAGCACTTCACTAACAAGAATTTAATCAAGTCTCGGAGGTCTGCTTAAGAGCAGAAGGCCACCTGCCTTCATCTTATGCCAACTGTATAAAAATACACAAGCACTTTCCCCTGCCACAAGGACTGTAATTGGATCTATTAATTTGTTAATTTTACAGTTTTAATGTGAACCGGAAAGGCTCTTTTACTGTCAGCTACCAGGTCAAAACCTTAAGATATGCCAAAAATCTGCATTAAAAAAGTACACTGCAAAACATGCTGCTCAACCAAGTATTGAAACCACCTCTCTACTCCCAGCCTCTCACCACTAGTCTTACTCCTAGGATCTTTCCTAACTCCATCTAGCACTGTGTTGGTAACAGGACAGGACTATTAACTAACAGACTGACTATTCACAAAATCTCTACACTTCACACAAGAATACATCCTGTCCCTAGAAACCTGGAGAAACCAGGTACCCCCACTCCTGGGAAAAGATTGGAGGCAGCATTCCAAGCCAAACTGTATCCAGCTTTATTAAAGATACTTTTCATAAACAATCATGGTATTTCAGGCAGGACATGGGCAGACAATCATTAACAGTATACAACAACTTTCAAACTCCCTTCTTCAATGGACTACCAAAATCAGAAAGCCACTATAAAACCCCATGAAGTCTTCATTTGATGCTCTGAACAGGGAAAGTTTAGAGTGAGGGTTGACATTTCACATTAAGCATGTTGTTTAACAACTTTTCACAAGCCGACCCTGACTTTCGGGAAATGAAATGAAAATGGCAGAATCATCAATCTGTAGATCCACAATCTAAAAAGGAACTGCTGCTCTTTTGAGGGATGCCATCTCAATGGCGACACTAGAAAGTTTGGATTGCCTGACATACCAGTAACCAATTTTTTTTGGGTCAGGTTCCAACAGGTTTGAGTTTAAGGAAGTCAAGTCAATGCTTAAGGTGGAGAGAGAGAAAAGGACATAAAAATGAATTTGAGTTTCTCCACACCACAAGGTGTTTGTACCAAGGTGGCTAATATGTCAACATCAAGGGATCCCTCCTCCCAGGAACCAAGAGGAAATCTCTCAAAACTAGAAGGGAAAGGTGTTTTCCCCCACATCAATCCAGCTTTGGAGACATTCTTAGTAATATGTCCTTCCCCCCAAAACAATGAAGTGTTGTGTGCTAACAACATAGCTTAAAAAAAAAGTAAAACAAAATTCTGCATTTTTATAAAACTTGATAAAAAATAGTATTTCAAACTGTACAGTCACCAGAAGTACACAGTTATCAAAAATGCACACACTTCACTTGGCATCTCCAGCACCTTCAGCTTTCTGTGCCTAAGAGAAAAACAGACAGATTAATATTTGTAGATTTTTAAAGCTATCTTCATTCATTCAATGTTCCATCCAACAGCAATCCCCAACCATTGTGGCACCAGGGATCAAGTGCTCCTATGGGAATCTAATGCCTGATGATCTGAGGTGGATCTGAAGTGGTGATGTGAGTGCTGGGGAGCGGCTTCAACTACAGATCAAGCTTTGCTCACTGGCCCACTGCTCACCTCCTGCTGTGAGGCTCCATTCCTAACAGGCTGTGGACTGGTACTGACCTAGGGGTTGGGGACCCCTATTTATAACATTACTTTGCTCCCAAGCCAAAGTTCAGGTTTTAGGTACTTTGACACTGAGACACAGTATTTCTTTTGAAAATGACTTGGTAGTTAACTTGCTAAGTCACTATCCCCACCCCAACCTTACTGTAAAATTGAGGAAGAGGACACATCAGCATTAGAAGATCTGAAGTTATTTCCACTTTGAAAATTTTATGGTGTAGTGTGAGTGACAGCTAAAGACAGAACAAAGGTCAACACCACAGTACCCTTTATCAATGGCAGACACATTAAGCAGCCTTAATTTAAGCTAATAGGAAAACCACAAACAAACTCTGGACTGAAAGACACACTTGGGAGTGTAGGTACAGGAAAAAGACAGTAAGACCTTTTGGATTCAGTATATGATCAAATGAGCACACTTCACAAAAAGCGATAGCAGCCGTACCTGGTCTGTTTTGGCATCTCCATTTTCTGCAGGGTTATTCCCATCCTTGCCAGCATCGGCTTTCCCCTTTTTCCCTTTGGGTACCTTCTCTCCCTTCTAAAAAGGAAAAAGAAAGTTGTTTCTTCCAATTTCCTATTACCAGGCTATGATCTACAAAGTTCTGCACAAGGCAGGATTTTATCAAAGATAAAACACAAACTATAAACCCTCCCCCACTGATAGAACAACTAATCAGAGTTAAGCCAAATTATCTATAATTCACTGTATTCATCAGTATACAAAGTTTTCATGAGTGTAAATAATGGGAGAATAAGACGGCTTAAAACTTGCGTGTTTAATACCCAAGTGCAGTTTTCTATAAACTGAGAGTTAAGAAACCCGTATACAAATCTCAGGGATAAGGCAAGCTATCAAAACAACTTAGAATATCCATTAATGGAGTCACCATTATGTTGAATTAAAGATACTGAATGAGAGTCCTCACTTTGTGGAAATGACCAATCAGGACATTGTTATAAGATCCTTGCCTATCAACTGTCACATTTCCACTTTGTGCTAAGAGATGAAGTTGTTATATAGCAGGTCATAGGTCTTCTATCTGCAACATAAAACACTGCTAATGCTCAGCCTTATGTGAGTCCTAGAAACATCTTGTCTCCCAGTCCCACTCACCTTTGCAGGGGCCTTTTTAGGCTTGGGCTCTGGCTTTGGAGGAGCAGGTTTCTATTTGGGAGAGAGAGGGGAAGAAAACATTAGCACGACTGACCAATGAAAACAACTCACCAACCACAGTACCACTGGCATATAAGTTTTTCCTACTTTGTAAAAGATTTTGTGGCTGACTTCCCATTAGAACTTCAGAAACTCACTCACATAACACTAAACCGTTCTCCTCCTTTAGCTATAACCCACTAGAATTTCAGAACCAACAAATCTCAAATAGGTGAGTCCACACTGGGGAAACTCATTAAAACCAACAGCTGACCATGGTTCAGGAGAGGCAGAGAAGATTGTTTTTCAATGCTTTTTAATTTCAGGGATAAATGTGAAAATTTAAAAGCAGTCACTTACAGCAGATAACCTTGCTGATCTTCTCTGTGGCTATTAAAAAAAAAGAGAAAATTAGAAAAAGAGAGTAGTTGAACCACTTAAAACAAAGTTTTTGTGCCAATCTGTTCTAGACTATAGGAAGTGAAGAGAGTTAAAAGTTAACTTAGGCAAATTCGGGACTAGGGGTATGGCTGACTAATTACCACCAAAGGAACCCAAGGCTCTTTAAGACTACAAAAAAAAGAGCATAAACAAGACTTACTTCGTCCTTCACCTTGGCTTTATCTCCTTTAGCATCCCCTTCAGCCTATAAAAAACAAAAACTAAGAAATCTGCAGCTTCCGAAACAATATTTAATGACTCACTAAGCTTAAGAGTCCTAAGGAAAACCGAAGGGAAGTCAGGAGCACAACTTCTCTAGAACATACAAATCGTTAGTATTTAGCAACACCAGCTCCTATGCAAATACCCCAAGTGCTTAGAAAAGTGTGGGAGCGCTCATTTGTGTAAGCGTCACGCAAGGAGGGCGGGTGTCAGAGCCCCAATCCGCCGGGAGTGTCAACAGAGCGGCCCCAGAAGCGCGCGCTAAGCTGGGGCGAGGAGACGGGAGCAGGGCAACCCGCATCCGCGGCGCCAGGCAGAGGCAACAGCTGCAGCTGGTGCAAACAAACCCCTCCGGAGGCGGGGCCCAAGCGCCGTTACCATGGCAGCCGTCGAGGGCGGGAGACGGGAAGCGCGCGCAGCCCGGGGAACTCGTGGGCGGCAGCGGCGCGCACCGGCGCGAGTCTTGTGCGCGGGGGCCGGGGGCGGAGGCGGGGCACACGGCGAAACCCCGCCCCAAGGGAGACGGGCCCCGCCCCCTCACGGCGGCGGTTTTTTGGCGGCAGTGCGTTCCCCCGCCCGCCAACCCCAAGCGCCGCCTTCCCGCCCTTTCGGGTTTGAATTGCCCGCCCGCGGGGAGGAGAGGGATGGGGGGGGGCTGCCGATGGGGGAGGGGGCGTGGGGCGGGCACGTCGAGCCCGAGGGGAGCGGGGTAAACAGCCACCAACATGGCTCCTCCCGCCGCTCCTCCAATATGGCCTCTGGCGCCCGCGGGCAGCTGAACCGCGCAGGGTTAGCCCAGGGCCGCCGGATACTGTCTCGAGTAACCGCGCCGGAAGGCTGAGCCTGCTCCAGCCTGGAGCCGATTCTCGTGTCCCAGAGCTTGGGAGGCGGCGGTGGCGGCAACAGCGGTGGTGGCGGCCCAGCGCCTGGGGCCCTCGCGCCACGTACCTTTCTCTTGGGCATGATGGCGACGGCAGTGGGACGTAGGCGCTGGACACGGGGATGCAGCGGCGCGCGGGCTTCGGTCGGTCCGGGGGTCGTTCTCGCCTCTTCTTCACACTGCTCGGGCTCCGGGGGGTTTATAAAGTTTTTATAGCGCTGGGAGCCCCGGACCGGTTAGAACCGGATTTCACCTCCCGCCGCCGCTTATTGGCCCAGCTGGGGTCACGTGGGCGGGGTTTAAACTCACCTCCTCTGGAGGGAGTGAGGAGGGGGGTGTGGGGGGAGGGCGCGCGAGACGGCGGCGCGCCTGGGGGGGTGGGGGCGCAGCGAGGGAGGCGCGCGTTGAAGCTGATAAATGAGGGGGGGGTGTGCAAGTCGGCTGGCTTTGGGTTTCGGCTACTGCCAAGAGCCAGCTTTTGCAAACTACCAAGTTCCTTCTACCTTATGCAACCAAGCTACCCACTTCTCCAAGCCATGCGACACTTAGGACCCATCTCGGCCGCTTTCCTTCCTGTTCCCGCTGGGGGCCCCAGAAGAAGGGTTTGCAAGGCCTAGCCGCACCGCCCTTCTCTGCCGGAGGCGGGAGAAAGCGTGCGGCTTGGAGGCACAGGGTGCAGTTCCCAGGGCCAAGGCTGGCGCTGAAGTGGGAAAAAGCGGGGAAGCCAGCTTGGCGCAGCCGGACGTGCATCGTTCCAAGGTGCCACTCTGAGGAAGCTTTTCGTGCACCTCACCTGGAAGGCGACCCACTCGAGGTGGAGTGGGGGTTTGAGGGGGAGACTTTACACGCAGAGGTTACTTTCGGGTGCAGTGGGGCAGGTAGGAGCTGTCCTTTCAGCACCCGTCGCTCAGCCGCCTCCCCAAATGTCAATGAAGCCCCCCGCCAAAACCTGTCGGGTAGCTTCCCTGAGGTCTCAGTATTCCCGGATTTCAGGATCCTGACACAGAATGAAGAGCGGCAGCCAAGAAGGCCTACCAGCACTCCCCTTCCCCTATGCTCCACCCGCTTCAGCGACATCAAGCTCAGATGCCCCCACGACGCGGCCACCAAGCCTGGGCGCTGCAAACGCAGCTGGCGAAATCCCTCCTTCCACACTGGCAGGCTGGCTTCCTCTCACTTGCGCGACGGAAAGGAGGGTGGAGGAAAGTCCGGGGATTAGGAAACAAGTAGAGGAACAGGTGTTGTGATGGCAAAAGGGCTCTTCCAGTGGCTCCCCCATCCCACAAGCCCCGAAGCTAGGGATCCTGGAGGTAGCCAGGTGCCCCTCAGGGAGGGTAGACAACTGCAGTGGCAAAACAAGTGTTCTTTCATCATACAGTTAGGAAGTTTTACATTGAAGAAAATTCCTATTTGACACCCAGGAAAACACAAAAACACGATAAATACCCATTCTTGTGGGGTTTTGGCTTACAGGTGGGAGGATATTTAAATAGGTCCCATCTAGTTTATTGAGGCAAGGGTTGAAGCTGGTTTGTACAAATCATACCAGTAGAAAGCAACCACAAGTTCAATTAGTTGCAGCCCCAGCTCCTGGGCAGCAGTGGCCCCTCAGCAGCTTCTTTCCATCCCTACAGTGCTCCTGGGGCAGCCCCTCCTTATTCCACCCCTTTCCCAGAATACAGGACCTCAGGCCAGAGACACTAGCCCCATTAATCACCCTGCTGTCCCTCAATTGTATTAGGGAAAACCCAGAACAGACAGGACTCAACCATGCTCACACAGGGCAGATTCTGGTTGCTGCCTCCAGCCCCTCACTCCTGCCTTAATTGTAGGGCTCTGCATTATAGCCCCATAATTCATGCTTCCCTAATTAAGGCTGTCAACCAGCCCCATTGTAAAGCTGGAAAATGTACAGCACCTGCTTGCTGGTGGGAACCCTGTGCCAGGTGTGTGTGGGGGGCTTGCCAAAGGGTACATCAATTGGCTCCTCAGTCGCAGTGTCTGGCCTTTACCCTTGATTATGGGAGCAGGGATCATGGCTAAGGGGTCTCTTGTGCCAGATACCCAGGCATAGGAAGGTAGGGAGGAGACTATAGGAAAGTCAGGGAGTTAAAGAGTATACTCTTAGCACTGCTTGTAAGACCCCACCCTCCCCTAGAGGGAGGTGCTAGAAAGTTTGCAAAAAGTAAAACAGGAAGACTAAACAGCGTAGAGATTGGTTGGTATTACTGGCTGTTCTTGCTGCTCTGTGGCACCTGAAGCAGAGAGTTGCTCAGGCAGACAGTTCTTCAAAGGCACTAATCCTCTCAGCAGCTCTGCAGTGAGGCCTGGCAGGGAGAGGTAAGGAAAAGGACAGAGCCCTTGACCCTCTTCTTCCTGCTGGACAGCCTTGGCCCTCACAAGCTGAGACTCTGCCATGCTGAGAATAAATCATCTCAGGGCCTACTTAGGAGGCCAGGTCAAAAAGCTGAGAGAAGTCTCAAAGATTGAGGAGGAGGGAAGCAGAGTCTGAGATGGTGAGGACAGGAGGCGGTCAGTTGTGATGTGCCTGTTACTGTGCTCTTGGTCCTGATGTGTTCTAGTAGAGGAGGCCTGTGCTGGACTAGATTTACCAGGGCCTATAGGCCCTTCTGTTACTCTGGAGTCATAGAGGCGGCTGGTCTCACTGGGGAGTGGAGCCTGGCCCAATGCCCTGCAAGAAGAGGAGGAAAGCTTGTGTGGGCTGAGTCGACAATAGGTAATTGGATTGTAATCACCCGCCTGGCTTCTGTGCGCCATTGGGGGCGCTGAGCCTTTCAGTGAGCAATCAGCACTGTGTGGTGGGAGGGGGTAGAGATTCAATAGCAAATCCCAGGTGGAGAGCTGAGGGGGAGGAGCAGCAGATGGGCAAATTTTCTGTCTCTCCCTCCCCTTCCTTACCCAAATGACGCTGGCTGCCTATTAGCTATTTACCAGCAGATTCGAGGTGGAGCCAAATCTTTTGTGAAAGTCGAGTGGAAGGCTAAGATGGATGGTAAAGGGTGAGGGTTTGGGGGAGACCTCTTTCCTGCTATTCTCTGTGTTGAAGAATGTGCTCGTGGAAAAGAAAGTGCATTTAGGAACATAGGTAGAGGTGGCAGAGGTGGAAGGAGCAGGCAGCAGAAGAGCTGGGGTCCCCTGCTCTCCAAACCTATTGGTGACCAGAGTTGGGTTTAGTGTACTGTACTTGAGAGAGACTCGCCCTTAACCCTCCCCAGGGGCTACAGTCCCAGGCAACCCAAAGTTATCTATGGCCTGCATAAACTGGCCTCTGGGGCTCCCTGCCAAGCAAAGGGAACACAATTCATCAGGAGGGAGGTACTCTTCACCAAGAAAAGAAAAGGGAGTGGGGCCCTGGAGGCAGAGGGCAGGGCAAAGTGGCTGGAGGCCAGCCTTCTCAGGCTGATGCAGTGCCCAGACGTGCCAACCAGTCAGCCCGCTTGAGTTCCAAGGCCTGCAGGAAGCCTTGGACTCGTTCTTCTCGTGTGGCTGAGAGTTTGTGCAAGCGTGTCCGTCGGAGCTGGGTGTCCCCACTGGCCTGGAGCCCCTCTTGCAACAGCTGCTCTGTCACTGCAGCCTGGTCCCTCTCCAGCTGCTGCCTCTTCCGTTCCTCTGCATACATGTCTCGGGCTTTCTGCTAAAGAAAATTGGGGTTTGGGGGAGATCATATTTAGGTGTGGGTGGAAAAGGGATGGAGGAAGTAGGGGGCGGAGCACAGGGTGGACCAAGTTAAGTGCAACAGTTTGTATCACATTTGGAAAGGTTTGAAAGTAGATGTGCAATAGGTGGTGCCCATGTTGTACAGGCAGGGCAGTGGCAGTTCTGGGTCCATCTTGTTTTGTATTTCTTAAAATTCTCATGTTTGCACTTAGAAGAGAACCAGTCAATGTGGGGCTGACTTCTGGTTCCCTCACCACTAGCTTTGTGGCTTTGGGTAAATCCTCTCCTAACCTCATTTCTTCATCTGTAAAGTGGGGGTTGTGCCTACCTTGAAGAGCGGTTTAAGGATTAGAGATAATATATGCAAAACCCTCTCTAGCATATTAGCAGACTCTCAAACAGAAACAGCAATTTCACACGTTATTACTGTCTATTCTCTGCTACAAGGAAAGTCTTATTCCTGCCTGGGGCACATCCATGGGGTTCTTTCCTTTGGCTTTCCAGGTCATTCTAAGGGTGGTACTCTCCCAACTCCCTAAGCTATTTTTCAGAATTGGGCTTGACTTGCCTCCCGTATGGACACCAGCTTGACTCTTCTAGCAAATGACCCTTTTATGAACATTCTGAGAAGCAGGTTCAGCATTTTTAAGCCACTTACTGCATGCTGCCTAGTAGAATAGGTATTAGTATCCACAGTCCAATTTCTCTGTTAGAAAATAGGCCCTTGAGGGCTCCATAGAACCCTCAGAGTTCCTGGAACCAGCTCTGACATTAGGTAGGTAATCATTCTTCCTGGCAGCCCTTCTCATACCCTGTGTGTGTCTATATACAAATCATAAACTTATAGAGGGTAGAGACTGTGGCTTATCCTCTGGCATTTGGGGTGCCCTGTATGTGTGAAATACTCAGTTGACTGACCATGTATGTGATCCCAGGAGGGCAGGGAGGATGCTCCTGGGGAGGGGAAAATCCCTTTGGAGCAGAACCAAGGCTTTGCTGTGCCTCACTGATATGCTCTGCACCTACCACTCTAACCTGCCGCAGAGGCTTTGCACCAGAGCTACTCTGCCAAACCCATTCCATGTGTGAGAAACTGCTTTGCTGCTGACCTGGCATCCTATACCCTGATGACCTTTACCACACATAATTCCACCTTATGGTATTTGTGTACGTGTCTCTGTCCTACTCAGCCTGTAAACACCTGGATTGTTCTGTCTTTATCCTTTAAGAAACATGAGCACAAGCACTTGACCCTTGCAGAGGAGCTAGGGAGATACTTTCTGTTGGAGACAGACATGGCAGTTGAGAATAAGGAAGTGATTTGCTAAGTCTTCTCAGCAATAAAGGTTCACTGCAAGAATAAAGTTGACAAATGAAAACTCTAGAATATCCTCCTCCTAGTTGTTCAAGGGCATTCTTTTGCTATGATAATGAACTCACACCTGGAGCTATGAAGGCTAAAATGGGCTTGAGAAGTTGCTGCTAAGGCTCTCCATCTTGCTGGAAGGGCTTCCTCCTGGCCTTGGTCAGGAGGAACCCTGGGTTCTATGTACAGGGCCCTTATTAGGAGGTAAAGAGATGTTCAGGATACAGTCTCAGCAACCCATGTGCTTACAGGCTGATTAGGACACACAGATCTCTACAAATAAAGTCCCATAATACAAAGTAGAATGTGGAAGGGAGGCAAAAGAAAGGGTCATGCAGCTCAGAAATAAGAGAAAGTGTGGCTGATGAAGGTTAAGGAGCAGTGGACAGGCAATATTTGAGCTGGGCTTTAACCAATGCGGAGGATTTGGATAGTGGTGGGGAGAATATCAAGCAGCGGAAATAATGGTCAAAGACATATGAAATTGACTGAAGAGCTTGATCAGGCCAGAGTGAGTCCTTCTGGAGCACCAGGGTTCAGAAATTCCTGTCCAAAGGACTCTACCTCCCTAAGCTTAATTCATAATCTGCAAAATGGGGATGACAGTATCCACCTCACTGAGTGGTTTGAGGAAAAATGAGATAATAAATGCCCAGCCTGGTGCCTGGCTATTAACAGTGAGCTATTCTTCTATTAGCACTGCCTGTGGCTCCGGCTAAACAGGCTGAGTTCTGGCAGGACAGGAAGGATGGGGCGCCCAGCCAGAGAGAGAAGAAATACAGAACGAGTTAAAGTCACTCTGTGAAGTTCAGGCTTCTTCCAAACAGCAGCCCCAGACTCAGTGCCAGGCAGGGAGGCTGCAGCCAACACAGAGAGCCTGGCCTCTATTTGCCAGGAATCAACGAATCATCGTTAGGACAATAAAGTCAGTGAAAATCCTAAATACCATCTGCTCCAGCCTCCTTACTTTAAACAAACACACTAGAGGCTGAGGCGGGAAGGGACTTGGCCTAGGTCACACAGTGGGTTGAAGTTCCCTTGGTTTCTCCACTACGGTGCCTTCTTGAGAATAGTTAAATAAGAAAACTTAGATGAAAACACCTAAGAGCCTTCTTAGAAGACCCTCAATATGTTAGCTGCCACCAACACACATGCTGCCATTTTAAAAATCCTAATCAGATGCAGTTGACTCCGCCTCTTAATGAAAACTATTTCAAGATCTGGTGATCAAAGATAATACTTTCAGGGAATAATGGCCAATCTCTTCAAGAGAAGTCTTTCCTGGGTTTCTGTAGTAAAAAGATTAAAGACTTGTAACTTGAATCCCAGTTCTGCCTCTTATTGGTTATGTCCTTAATTAAATAATTTTTATCTATTCATTTGCACAAGTTGGGCTAATAATACCTACCTCGTTAGGTTCTTGGAGCATTAAATGAGATTGTGCATATAAAATGTTTAGGGCCTGACACATAGTACATATATAGTAAGTGATAACTACCATCATCATTATTAACATGCTTATTAGCAAGTATCTGGTATATATAACAGGTTGTCAATCAATGCTCACCTTTTCTTTTACCTCTTCCGTTCAGGCCTGCCCTGACGCATGCTATGGTTCATCTGGAACCACACCTGATGAATATTACAGTTCACCTGGAACTAACCTGAAGCATGCTATGGTTCATCTGGAACTGCAGGATGGCCTCACAGAGGTTCCAAAACATGTATTCTGGCCACAGAATGGGCTGGAACACCAGGCAGGAATGAGAGGTCTGGGAAAGGTGAGGAGGAAGAATTTAGTAACATGTTGCTGGACATATCCCTGGGCAGGCTTCCAAAGGAGCAGGCTGAGCAGGACCCAGAAACCCAGAGATGAGATGGCACAGTTATCCTGGGCTACAGCTGCCACTAGCCCTGATTCACTCACTAATGGGGGAGGGGTCACCTGAAGCAGTTAGATCATGTGCCTGTACCAAGGCAGAACTAAAAGAAGACTAGATTGACATTTCCACCAGGATTTTTCTGAGAGCCACTTTTAGGACTATAAAATAACATCTGGATTATAGGCTCTTGGCCCTTTGAAGTCATCTGGGAGACACACTGTCTGATAAAAGTCAGCAATGAACAAATGGTAGCTGCTATTGTTATTTTTAAGTAGCAGATTGTGGCACAGTGGTTAAAAGCATGGGCTCTGGGGCCAGGTTGCTTGGCTTTGATTTCTGGCTCCACCATTTATCACCTTTTTGACCCGAGGCAAGTTACTTAACCTCTCTGGGCCTCAGTTTCCTTGGCTGTAAAACTGGGGTAATAAGAGTACCTAGTTTTTAAAGTACTATGAAAATTAAACAAGATGATGGACATAAAGCAGTCAGAGCACACAGCTGGGTGAACTCCACTGATGTGAGAACCCTTTCGGGAACATTCTTGACAGGCACTGCCAGATACTTTTAGTGGTGAGGATGGAATTCAATGCCTACAGGGGGATAACTTTAGTTGTCCCATAGCTTATTATGCTAAACCAATGTCACCTTCCCTGGAATTTCTACCACGGTTTCAGGTCTTTTCTCTGGAACAAGGTTGTTTCTTATTCAAAGTGTAATTCTTTAAAATATTTGAAGGCTAGACTAGAGCTGACTATCATCTGTTCCCAAGGTTGTAATGACTTGTTCACTTTGTCTTTGCCAACAAACTATAAGTTTTAAGACAGTAGGGACTATTTCTGACTTGGTCACTGCCATATTCCCAACACAAAGCAGGGTCTCAATATTTTTTTGCAAGGGAATAAACTGTCACCATGCTTCTCTTTTCTAGACCATTATTCTTTACGCATCCCTTATAGGACATTGTTATCCAGGTTAGCCTCTTTTGGTAAGTCCTCTAGTTTACTAAGTAGTGTCTTAAAACTCAATGCCCAGAAGTAAACTTTCTAGACATGCTCTGATGAGCAGAGTAGGCCAGAGAACCATAAGCTGCACATTATCCTTCTTTCATTACAGCCAAAGACTGAAAGTATCTTTAGTAGCTTGTTAGTTCACTTTTAAGACTATGGTCCATTAAAATTTCTGTAACTTTATAATGTGAATTGCTTCCAAGCTGAGTCTCTCCCTCCACCTCTCCTTGAACAAAGACTTACTCCTGTCATGTACTATCCAGGGGTCAAATTAACAGATGGTAGAGATTTTCAAGCAAAGACAAACTTACTTGAACATGAGCTTTTGCGGGACTACCTACACTGGGATAACTGAGCTGACAGACAGTAGACCTTAAGAGTTTGCATATAGTTTACATCCCCTGTGGACTGTGCTTGCAAAGATGTGGCCCTTTTTTCTGAAGGACAGAAACTAGTAACTGCAAAGCAAGGTTCTAGCCTAGAGGTGCTGAGGTGCCTGGCAGGTTACCATGAACATAAGGCAGAAGTCCAGTTCCTTGAACAAGGGTACAGGTGATGTTTTCACCACAGGTGGATAACCTTGATTTTTCCTCTAGGAACTTTAGAGCAAAAATCACTGAGGCTCACAAAGCCAGGGACAGATGAGAAAGAAATAGCAAATGTTAACAGGCACAGCCTGGAGACATTGCTCCAGATTTTAGGCCTTCTCTTCCACAAAGTTCTTTGGTATCAACATGGCTGGGAGTGGGGATGAGCCCCTCTAATCCATTCTATGGGCATAATAGCAGTTTTCAGCTGACATGAACAAAACAGTGGTTGGAAACTACCTACCTGCCAAAGCAGGAAGTCGCTGAGCCTCACTTCCCCAGAAGTCCGTATCAAGATGTCGGGATTAGGAGAGTGGTAGGTATAGAGGCACTTGTCCAGCAGAGACTCAGAGACATCGCTAAGGTGAGTGGCGAAGAGACAAAGATAAGCACACATCTCTTTTTGGGTTATTCTCATGGTAAATTCCTTATATAAGACTTCCCAGTTTATAGAATATCATCGAATATCTTAGTCAAGACTACCTGGTACATAGAAGGCCTCAAGAAATGTTTGGTAAACTAATTAGTGATTTTAATCTTCAAAACTACATAAGGTATTTCCATCCTCACTTTATAGATAGGGAAATTGAGGCCCAGAGAAGATGATTAGTTAGCCCAAAGTCATTCAGCCGCAGGCTTAAAACCAGATGCACGCACTAGATCGTGTTGTCCTTCACTTAATACAGCTTGTTTTTTAAAATGCATATACCCTATGACCCTGCAATTTGATGAACTACTATGCAACTGTTTTTAATAAAGACAAATCTAAATGCACTGATTCGAAAAATGTCTAAGATATAATATTTAAAAAAAGCAAGTTTCAGAAAAAATACAGTGCGAAAAATACACATACACTCAAACACACATGTGAATATACATATAATATAAACAAAAAACAAAGTCTAAAAAGACATATACCATACTATTAACAGTGATTACTTCTGGGAGGTTGGGTAAGAAAGAAGGAAAAACTATCTTTTTACTTTATGTACAGCTGTTATTTAAATTTATTATAAAGAATACATTTTTAAAACCTTAAATTTAAGTCATATGGACTCTGAAACACTGCAAAAAATCCACATTACTTAGGATTTTTAGAAAAACAGCAAAATGATCAGCCCTCCCGTGTTTGATAAGAGCTACTTTCCGAGACAGACACTCAGAAAGGAGATGAAATAAAGGAAGAATAGGGATGGGCAGCATTTACCTGAAGTAAAACTTTCCTGTCCATGTAAAAGAATATTGGCAAAGCTGGTGTCTGTTGGTTCTGAGAACACTGTTTACCTGTCCTACCAAGTACACAGCGGCAGAATCTGAAATCTCCAAGTGTTGCATTTGAAATCTCTAAGAACTGCACTTTGCAAAGGCAAAATTTACACTTCTAGAAGACTAAATTACTTGGTGGGAACATTCTTCTGGGCATATAGTTAAAAAAGCAGAGATCTGGGCTGTGTTTGAAATAAGACTCTATACTTACTAGCTGTGTGTCTGAATAAATTACTCCACCTCTCACTCATCTTTTTGAGGGTGCTTTATTTTCTGTACCATCGTGTAGGAAATAATATTCACTTATGACTGGGCAACAAGAAGGGCTCTGGTTCAGATTTCCCTGATAATCTGGCAGTCTGTCTTGGCAGCATGGCCTTAATTCTTAAATTAAGAAATATGAGACCCTATATAATCAAGATAATCTTTCTGCTCTCTTATCTTTGAGATGAGCACATTTGTCCTATCTACTTGTAGATTATTGTAAGGGTCAAATCAAATCAAATAACAGATTTGGATGTACCTTGGGAACTATAAAGCGCTATATAAATAAGAAAGAAGAAACATTATTTCCAATCCCACAACTTTGCTGTGTGACTTCAGATCCAAAATTAACCTTTCTGAGTTTCAAGTGTCTGCAAAAAGTTTGTTCTACCTACTTTAGGCAGTGGGCAGAATTCTTATCAAAACAGAAGTAACTCTAAAGGGGGAAAGATAAAAAAAATTAAAATAAAACATCTGTACTTTGGCCAACAAAAATTCATCACTAAATGGCATTAGCAGTCTATGTGAAGACTTTAAAGAAATAATTTCTATTACATAAAATTAAAATACTAATTTTCACCTATGAAATTAGTATAGTTTACGTTTTAAAAAATCTTAAAAGAGAATAAAGTGAATGGATACATCCAGACCCAAATCCTGCGGAAATAATCCAAAATGCAGACAAGAGTTAAGTTCATAGATTTCACTGTATTATTTGAATAATGAAAAATTGGAAACAGCCTGCATAACCAACAAATAGCAGAATGGTTAAGTAAATTAAAATAAGATATATTTGGTAGCCATTAAAATTAATGATATGAAGAATGGTTAAAAAAATGGAACGTGGAAAAGTGCTCATAATACAACATTAAGTGGACAAAGCATGTTTCAGATTGTAAACTGTTCACAGTGTGATTTCTTCTGTTATAAATATTTATGTCATAATTGAATTTGCATGTAAAAAGATGACTCTGGCTGAACTCCCAACCATGGCTGATCGCTACTTTTGTTAGCACCAGCTCTGTCCCGCACATCCATTACCACGGTACAACACAGCACCATGGACTACTTACTTGTGTACATTAACCAGACTGTGAGCTGCTTAAGGACAAGCCCCCTGACATATTCATCACTGTATTCCCTGTTCTTCTAGCATAGGACTTTCCTAGGACAGAGAAACACTCAATATGTGTTTGAATGAATGAATGAATGAATGAATCATTGAAAATAGACTCAGAAATAAATACATACTGGTTTTCTGAATGTGGGGCGTTTACAGGCTAAAAAAGTCTTTGACAATGTAATTTCAAACAATCTAGAACACAAACAGGTAACAGATATTGTCACATCTTAATGGAAAAGATCAATACAATTAATTAAATACACACACACACAGGTACACAGGAAGAGCTAGAGCAAATGCTTAAAAACAAAATGTTACCAGAGGAATTGCTCAGGGTGGGATCCTGGGAGATTAAATTTTCAACTTTATATATCCAGTAGTTTGCCAATGTTCTCTAATGGACATGTATGACCTTCATAATTATAAAAGTATGTGTGTAATATGGGGAGATTGTATTCTTTTTAAAAGAAGTATGTCTGGGATCATGAAAATGTGTTGAAAATAGTGGTGATGATTATGCAACACTGAATATATTTTATGCCACTGAACTGTATGCTTAAAAATGGTTAAAACAGTAAAATTTATGTTATGTATATCTTATGACAATTAAAAAAAAAGGTAAAACATCTTCTGGAAGGATATGGGCACAAGTATTCAATACAATAATGGCTCCTCCCTAATAAACTAGGTATTTCAGGGGATGGCCAACCTAAAACAAAATCAATAATGGAGATATGGCAACAACCTCTGGAAGGGAGACCTGGCAATAATGAGTATCAACAAGATGGTGAATGGCCTGGCATGAGGAAAAAGGGAGAGTAAGAACGTTTAGTGTGTTCTCAGTACCATTTTGGAAAGGTAGACCCTTTCTAGAAGGTACTGGGAATGTGCCCTGTGAAAACAACGTAGTACATTTCTCTAGCATTTAATTTATAAAGAAGATGGTGAAAAACACAGGCTTTGGAGGTAGACGAACTTGAGCTGTTCCACCTAGTAGGTCAACTAACCTTTTAAAATCTTAGTTGGTCTTATAAAATGGGGCAAACAACAGCTACTACTTTCTAAGAAAATTAAATGAGAATATGTGTGACAAGCTCTTAGCCTAGTGCCTGCCTAATGGTAAGATGCAATAAATATTAAGTAGTAACTTTTATTTTTATACTGTGTTAGTATTCATTTCACCTTCCTATATTGGCAGTCAGTATACTATAGTGAATGAGAGCAAGGCTCTGGAACCAGGTTAAAATCCTGGCCCCAAGCTGTGCCAACTATGAGACCTGAATAAGTTACTTCTCTGTGTTTCAATATTCTCATTTGTAAAATGGGAATAACAACAGTATCTACCACATAGAGTCTAAGGATTAAATGAAATAATGTACGTGGAGTACTTAACCAATGCCTGGGAAAGAGTAAATGCTCAGTAAATGTTAGCAATTATTATTATTTACATTACTGTTTTTAGAGGGCTACAAGGGGTCAAGTGACCTGCTCACAATAACTTACTGAAAGAGTTTATTAACCATCCTTTATGCTCAACCTTATCTCTTTTCTGTAATTCTAGACTCAAAAATCAATCTAACATTAAGATGAATGTTAGGAAAAAAGTATACCCCGGAAAAAGGAAAATGAGGAGTTGGATGGTGGTAATGAGAGTAAGAAAATTCCAGCTCCTGCAAGAGTAGAGCTTAATTGTAATTAAATGACTGTGTTATACATGTAGATTTGTCTAAATTTGAATAATGTAAAGAGCACCACCTCAGGCCCTGCTTACCCAGTCTGAGCCGAACTCCAAGCTTCCTGCGCTTGTGGGCTGAGACACCAGCCACCTTAGCCTAGTGAGCCTGGCCAGCCCAACAACGTCTGCATGACTAACCCCACAAAGGCAAGTTACTAAACCATGTAGGGCACAGAAAATGGATATGGGACCACTTGCTGGGCAAGAAGCAGAAAGAAGATAAAGGTCAGGGTTATTGTAATGTGGTATGAGTACAAAGCATGCTGAACTAGGAGTCAAGATCCAAGCTCTAGTCTTAGGCATGAAAATGTATATTAACTCTGCTTGCTAAATAGCTTTCTTTATAGTCTATGGCCATGCCACCTTGAATGTGCCCGATCTCGTCTGATCTCGGAAGCTAAGCAGGGTCAGGCCTGGTTAATACTTGGATGGGAGATCACCTAGGAAGACCAGGTGCTGTAGGCATTCAAAAAATAAATAAACAAATAAAATTAAAATAGCTTTCTTTATAACATAAGCATTTATCCCTTATTATTTTTAATATACAGTTGATGAATTCCATGTATAAGTAGAACTGCTCAGTTCAAACCTGTGTTGTTCAAAGGTCAAGTGCATTTTTTCCCCCTCTTTAATTCCCCACCACTTCCACCCCTGACTCGTGGATGTTGCTGTTTCCCCTTAAGAAATGGATCTCTGAAGGTGGGGTGTCCCCTCCCACGCGCTTGCATTGTGCACCCAGGGCCTGGCGCACCGGGGTATGATCCATGCTCCACCTGGGGTGCGAACCCAGTACCTTCTGCGTGCAAAGAATACGTGCTAACAACTACACTATGGAGCCACCCCCTGGTCAAGTGTATTTTTGTTTGATCCATGGTTAGGAATCTATGGATGCGGAGGGCCAACTATAGACAAACTCAGATTTTCAACTACATGGGCAGTCGGTACCCTTAACCTCCACATTATTCAAGATTCAATTATATTACTTCATCTATATAAATGATAATATAAAGCATTAATCATAAAGAACAATAATATAATAAACAATTGTGAAATCATCCCACAAGCCAAGAATAGAAAATTACCAATAACTTGCATCTACTTATATAACCGTCATCTTATATATCTCATTTTCTTGCCTGGTCCCCGCTCTACCGACTTAACCAGTATCTTAATTTTTTCCCCAATAGTTAATTTTAAATCCACATCTTAACTGACCTCTCTACAGTATCTGACACTGTTGTTCCCACCAGTGTCCATGTCCCTGATAATCCACATAAACAAATTCCCTCTTTTCTTGGCTTCCGTAATATTGACTGCCTGGTTTTCTTTCTACCTTTCTGGTTGTTCTTTTTTTCCTTAAGGCTCATTCTCCTCTACTCATCCAGTAAAACTTCAGTTTCTCAAAACTCCATTCTAGGCCCTCTCTTCTCATTCTAGGCTCTCCTTAGCTTCCTCATGCCCTCGCTTTGCTTCAGTTACCACCTACATACACAGATGATCTCTGTACCAGTATCTCCAGTCTTCTCTCAAATGTCAACCTAACATCTATG
This sequence comes from Eidolon dupreanum, assembly GCA_028627145.1. NCBI lineage: Eukaryota > Metazoa > Chordata > Mammalia > Chiroptera > Pteropodidae > Eidolon > Eidolon dupreanum. Next base: position 12,859,555 of record CM053502.1, on the reverse strand, counting down.
TTTAATATCTACAGTATATCCCAAATCAAGGCCCTGACCTTCTTCCTCAAATTGGATCCTCTCTCAGGATTCCTTAGCACAGTGAAGGGCACCACTATCCACTGTTCTTATACGTCAAAAATGTTGGAGTCACCTTTAACACACCCTTTGCCCAAGGTCAGTCCATCAAGTCCCCTTGATTTTATCTACTTCGTAGCTCTTGTAGTCTATTAGATCTATTCTACCACCACAATGACATCCAAACTCCCTTCCAGGTACTCTGCACTTGAATTATCACAAGAGCCTTCCAAAGGTCCTTCTGCAACCAACAAGCTCCTCACACTACTGCTTCTTTCTCCAGTTACTGCTTATTCTTCCTTCTTAGATCACTTATCATTTCCTTGGGGGAGCCTTCCCTACCCGGTCTATTGCTCTTATAAATTCTTGTTATACTATGCACCAATGCCTTCATAGCATTTATCACCATTATAATTTTATGCTAATTTGTATAATCTTGATTCTTACCACTGTATCCCTTATGTACAGCAATGCACCTGGCCTTTAGCTGGCACTTAAAAGACATTTGCTGAATGAAAAATTGACTGAATGAATGAACTATGTGGCACAGAATGATCATAGCTGTTGGAGAGGAGAAAGATTCATAAAATAGCCTTAAAAATTGTCCACTTTCCTTTTTATCTAATTCTATTCTCACCGATTAACTTCTTAATTTTTAATTTTGTTTCCCAGGTAAATCAAATTATACTTGAGAAAGGAATCAGAAAAATTCCTGGGTCCTAAGATCCCATATAATAGAGGGAAAGGACAAAGATTCTGGAATCAGACAGCTTTAGATATGACTCCCAGCTCTGGCATTTACTAGCAGAATGACCTTGGGAAAGTCATTTTAATGTTGAGCTCAGTTTTCTCATCTATTAAATAGAGAAAAGACTTGAATCTCACACACGGGATTAATGACTTAATAAAATACAGAACATAACAGACTGCCTGGGTTGTTTTTTTTGCTATTATTTTACTATTGCTACTATTATTTACTAATATTACCAAAGGTAACATTAATAATATGAGAGGGACTGAGTAGACAGATAGCTTCTAAAGTCAAGCCCAGCTCTAACAATTAGGATTCCATTATGTTGCTAATGCTGAACAATTTTTTTTTTTTTTTGAAAAATCCCTGAATCTTGCATGAAACTGTAACCTGGGAGATCTAAAGGACTATACCCCAACAAAGTGCATTCCTGAAAAACATTTTTGGAAAACATTGCTAAAGGGCTGGGAAGGTCTCATTTTTTATTAAATGCCACAGAGTTCCTACCTGCTATGCCATTTTTCTGGGGCTTCTTGGTATGTTGTGAACAGAGATTGGCTAATATAAGCCAATACTAAGCTCTTACATGTGGGGTGCCACCCTGTACGCAAATCTTTCTATCAGTATGCCTGATTTGACTTCTGACCCAAGTATGAGACTTAGGAGGGATATCATGGTTTGGCGCATGCCTGTTTTCCGTATCAGTTACCATGCTAAACAACTAGGGATACCTGGGATCCAGCAGGCCTTGCTCCACTCCCCAGGCCATCTCTCTTACAGCATTGCTGATCTCGTGACGGGACGTGTATGCAAAGCAGACGTTCAGGAAACACCTGAGGAGGAAGAAAATAATAATTTACCAAAGGGGTACAGGGACAAAGGACTGGAATCACCGACTCCAGAGCACCCCTTCTCTGGAAGAACAGACATACACCAATGTTAACCATGCACACCATTGAAAGGCCAGATTATAATTTTTTTGTTTTCTGAGTTTCTTGGAATAAACATTTTATTAGTTTTGTAATAAATACTAAATTACCCTCCTATACTCTCCCTTTCTACTGCCAACAGCTTTCAAAGAAAGCGAATCCATTGTGATATTAGCACAAGTGAAGGACAGTAGGAAGGAAATCTAATGCAAAACAAATCCACTGCCAAACATATATATTTAAAGCCAAACGAAATGAACTCTGTTCCCCTCTGCATCTGCACAATCTCCCAAGGTCATCCTATCTGTAGGTTAAAGGAGCGGGACAGAAAAAGAATTTCTTGAAGGATCTGTCTTCAGAGACAGGGATAAGGTCTGCTGCATTCCCACGCCCTCCCCTGTGGGGATGGGGGCGGGGTGAGACACATGAAATGAAGAAGATGAGTAACTGTATGTGTGAGTATACACACATACAACATGGTGCTGCAAAATCATCTATGGTCTGCCCTGCAGACAAAGGAGGAAGTCTCTAAGCATCCCAAACCACCCACTCATTGCCTTCGTATCAAATACAGACCAAGGAAGGCAGGATGTCTTTCTTCCTCAAGCTAGCAGGGAGTCAAAAACTGATACAGGTCCCCAAGGGGAAATCTGAAAACTTACTTGTTGTAGTTCTTGGTGGCCTGCACAGCTTGTGCCACTAGCTCCTGGAGATCCAAGGGCAACAAATGCAGATCACCTAGGACCCGGATACATACCCCATGCTTCTGTAGTTTCTCCCTGATTGAGGGAAAGGAGGCAGGGTTGGGAGAGAGCACCTGCTGAGCTAGAGAACAGCGTGCTTAGATGATACACAACTACCAGTTTTTGAGTGCTTTCCTGTGTGTGCTTTCACTGCATCCCCTCAACAACTCTGAAAGTAGTTCACCACATTCTCCATTCTATAGTGGGAAATTGAGCTCAGATGGGATAATTAGACAGAGATTGCCCAAGATTATATGGACATCAAATACTATGTCAGGACTGAAACTCAGGTCTGTCTGATTTGAGGACCCAAACATGAGACCGCTTCATGTGTCCTTGTTGGCAAGTTGCATTTTACATATTCTGTCCTATGCTTGTCCCATTTTGACAAATGAATAAACTGCTCAAGGGCAGAAGCTGTATTATTGGTTACTTTTGTGTCTTCTGGCAAAATATGATGAGTGACATCTAACATTAATTATGTTTTACTAAGTGCCAGACAATGGTCTAACCATTCTTTACACATCAACACATTCCATACTTACACCAACCTTGGAGGCAGACGTTATTATTCCTTTTTTACAGGTGAGGAAAATGAGGCAGAGGGAGGTTGGGTGATTTGCTCAAGATCAGAGTGCTGGGAGTAGAAAGCTAGAATTTGAACCTAGAGAATCTGGTTGCAGAGCCTGTCCTCCTAATCATGACATTACACTGCCTCCATACAGTAACTCCCAAAATGAACAGGGAACATGAATTCACTGTCACCCAACCAACTTCTCTTACCTGGAAATACTATGGAGAAACTGAACAACTAAGTTTGGAAAACAGGAACTTAATAACAAGAGGTATACTTAAGGTGGGGGCAGCCGGCAAGTCCTGGAGAACCCTAATCCAGAACTGAAGGCCACATCCACAGCTTAACCATCCTATAACACTCAACCATATTTCTTCAAGGGTAACGCAAGATCTAATCACCTATTTTTGATAACCCACTGGAACTATAGTAGACAAATGTATACTCAAATCAAGGCAAAATGTGAATAAGAATTCCTAGATTCAAGTCCTAGTACTACCGCTGAGTAGCTAACCTTGCATAACCATTTAGCCTCTCTGAGTTCAGTTTTCCTCACCCTGTTAACTAGGCTGATAACCATTTTTGCCATGTGATCTGCTTTGGCATGTGCTGACTGAGACAGAGAAGGTAAAAGTGCTTATTCTCAGGCACTAGGCATATGACTCAAGTAAGGTCTGTAATGTGGAAGTTGCTGCAAAAGCCCTGGTGAGGAGGTGTTTGGAGCCCTGGCTCTGCCACTAGCTTGCTGTGTGACCATGGGCAAGCCTTTCTCTTCTCTTCATTAGGGTTTAGCTTCCCAACTGATGAAACTAAACTAGGCCACTGGTTTTCCAATCTTCTTTTAGCCAAAGAACTCTTTCTTCAAATCAAATTGTAAACAGAAGCCCAAGATAGAAAATAGTTAAATGCGAACTGGCACCCTACACCCCATTCCCTCTGGGTTCTTTGTACACCCACTCCTAGAACTCTGGGGTTCTGTGGCACATTGTTGGAAAACTATGGCTAGGGTTTCTTGCTCTGTCCAGGACTTCATAACCTAAGACCATTTTTCTACTACTGACTGACTAGAGCAATCTCAGTAGCACCTCTACTGCATTTTGATCTTTCAGGAACTCAGGTTGCCTCCTGTCTCTTGGAGTACAATGTAGTAGACAACAACCTATCTCTGGAGTCAGAAAGATCCCGTCTGTCTTGGCATTGCCTATCTGATAGCTGTGTGACCCAGGACACACATCTAAACTTCTCCAATTTTTATTTTCCTCATTGGGATAATAATATCCTTCTCACAGGATAATGTGAATATTATTATTATTATTTAATGCCTACAGCACCTGGTATTCCTAGGTGGTATTAACCAGTATTAACCAGGCCCGACCCTGCTTAGCTTCCAAAATCAGATGAGATTGGGCACGTTCAGGGTGGCATGGCCACAGACCCAGATAATGTGAATATTAAATGAGAATACATGTTTGGTTCAGGGCCTGACACAAAGTATGAGGAGTTTAAAAAGGTAAGAATAGTGTGAAATACAGAAGAGTTTGAACACCTAGAATGTGCTCCCATGCCTCCATCCCTAGCCCCTTGGGTGTGAACTCTGAGCCACATGGGCTCTGCTGAGGGCCAGAGAGCAATGTCTGTGGCTCAGAGTCTTACCATTCTAATATGGACAGAGAGAAGCCTGCCTACCCTCTCCACTACTCTGACCCACACACAGACAGAAATGACAGAAGTGCTAGGCTCAGCTTCATGGGAGCTCTAGGCTCTCTGTTTTCTCATCTTCCTGGTGCTGGTATGGGGAGGAGCTGAGCAGAGAATGGTTGTAATGAATACTTTTGGGCAGTCCTGGCTGGAGAGAGTTCTACACTTTAAAACAAATAAGCTCTATCAATCTTCTCTGTCTCTTTCTGGCTCCGATCCCTAAGTTAAGCTTAGACCTAATGACAGCTAAGAATGGTACTGATTCTTCCCCATAAAGGCCTTATGTATTGTCCCATTCCTTTCAAGAGAACATGCAGGAGAGTATATTAATTTTTTAGGTATGGCTACACAGCAGAAAATGACTTTCTCTATTTTTCTCTCATTCTACTCCCCTGGCCACAGTTTACCGGTCCTGGGGTAGAAATCTGATCTAAGATGGGCTAATGAAAGGGTTTAGTTCATTCTGTGCTGCTCTCATGAAGCAGAGATAGCAGGTCCTCAGAGAGAAGGAAGTGTACAAAGAAGCTCTACCTAATGAATTTCAATCCTGGTTTCAGATTTGGTTGAGGCTGGCTGTACCTGTCTTTGAATTCTGTGAAATATCTCCCTATCCTCAAATAAATGTCCTCTTTGGGGGAGAAAAAAAACTAGCTTGCCATGTGTGCCACCAAAGAGAGCTGACGAACATTAAAAGGGTTCAGAGTTCCTTAAATAAGGCTCAGATGAGAGAGTTGACAGTTAGGGTAAAGCTGGAGGCGGTGGTGGAACACACCCTCCCCTCTGACAGCATCTTACTGTTCTTCCAGCAAGCGACTGAACTTCTGCCGGGCCATATCCATTAGCCCTTCTACTTCACTCTTGGACCGTTTGAAGTTCTCAATGCTGAACGCGTAGACCGTCACCTCCCGGATACCCAGGTTCCGACACCAGTGCAGAGTCTGAGAAAGGAGAAGACAAGGAGCGAGGGTACAAGGAAGAGTGGGAAGAGAAATAAGGGATGTCTTGGCCCCAGCTCATTGCTGGAGGTGAGAGATATAGACTTTTCTCCTCCCCAAACCTGGATAAAGCTAGGGTAACACAGTGCTTCTGTAAGAAGAATGAACCAAATATGCAGAGAGCTGCCACCTGAGAAACCAAAAATGTGAACTTGAACTTAATGAATTTTACTATGTTGACACCACTGTGGTCTACTGGAAAGAACTCTTCCCTGAGAGAGTAAAGATCCAGGTTCTAGTCTTGGCTCCATCATGCACTTGCTATGTGACTGTGGGCAAATCGTTTAATCTCTCCATGCCTAAGTCCCCTTAACTGTAGGACGACATCATGATCCATTCCTGACAAAGAACAATATAAAAACACAAGGTATTATTACTCACGGCATAGTTTTGTTATTCTGGTAGACTGAGAGGCTGATAGGTTATAAGAATAAAAGCAACAACTGCACAGCTGTGCAGCATTTGAGTTTGCAAAGAATTTTCACATGTATTATTTCAATTGATTCTTCAAACAACGCCCTGAGATTGGCATTACTGTTTTCATACTGACTTTATAAATGATAAAACTGGCTCAGAGAATTGAAGAAATATGTCAGAAGTCCACAACTCTACTGTATGCATCCATTATATGAAGTTCTAGAATGACAAAAGCTAATCTATACTGACAGCTCTTCAGTTTTTCTTTAGTCTGTTTGAATGCCTTTTATCCCTTGCCTTTAACCTCTAGGCTCCCTATCTTAATACTAATCCCTTCACAGACATATACACAAACCAATTCACTGCCACCTTATGAAAATTACCAGTGAGAACCTTACACCTGAGTAGGCTCAGGGCTACAGAGGTTCTTGGCTGGCACATCTAGGTTGGAACATACCACTGACTATGGTCATTATAGATGCCAAAAACAACAGCTTCAATTTTTTGAGCACTTCCTTTATGCCAGGTTCTGTGCCACATGTTTTTATCGTATCATCTTGTTTAATCCTCATATAATTTCCTGAAGTAGAGATTATCGCTATTCCTATTGTACATATGGAGAAACTAAGACAAAGAGAAGCTACGTTAACTCGATGCAGGACACAGAGCCAGAAAATGGCAGAGTAATGGTGACAATGAGTTCTGAGTGACTGAAGAGCTTAAGCTCCTAAGTACCAGGCAAACTGCCTCTTCATTAGTCACAAAAGAGATGCTGGGAGTCAACAAATTTAAACACCTCCACACAGTATTGGAGAGGATCCCACGGCCACTTGCTCAAAGCGAAAAAAAATATCACTGCTCTAGCATCAGGCCATGTTCTTGCGCCAAGAAGCTACAGTCCATATTTCTACTCTTCTTAAAGTTAGTTTCACAAAGACTGACGTAGTCCATCCTTACTGTTAGAGTTAATGTTTTCCAGTTTGCAACATATATATTAAAAACCATAAAATGTTCATGACCTTTGTTTAGAGTAATATCCCAGTTTGTCTGGCTCGTCTCTCAGTTTAAGCATTAAAAGATCTGTGTCCTGAGAAGCCCTCAGACTCAAGCAAACTAGGAAGGCTAGTCACTTCATCTTGCTCCAGAAATATCACTTTGTAGAATTTATTCAAAAATAGTACTATTTAAAACGTCCAATAATAGTGGAGCAGCTAAACAAATTATGTCAGATCTTCATAAAATGTTCTGTAATCATTAAAACATATAGTTAGAAAAGCCTATCATCCTAGAAAAATACTTGCCAAATGTCAAGTAAAAATAAAGTTATTGAAGCTATAAATGCAATTTTATAAATGTTAAGTCATATTAGATCATGTTATAAGGAGTGGGATGAGGCACAGAAAAATATAAACTGTTGATTGGTTAGAAGTGGTAAGAGGAGGCAATTTTGCTCTTATTTCTAATATTTTGTGATGAGTCACTGGAATGATTCAATTTTTGTTAATGTTGGTAAGAGACCTATAGCTAGCAAACACACAATAAACAGCTATGAAAACATTCTCAAACCACAACAAACTCATGGCCTAATTTTCTAGCTATAATCCAATTCTCTACAGATTGTTTACCTTGGGTTCTGCCACCCACACCCACCTCAGCCAGCTTGTTGAAACCCTGTGAGTGGCCCTCCTGCCGCTCCACTTGGCACTTCTTGGCATAGCGACGGTTCCCATCCATTATAAATGCAATGTGTTTGGGTATTGGGCCTGCCTGTAAAATAAGAAGAGAAATGATAAAAACATCACATACTCTTCAGTGACTAAGGGAAACATTATACTCCAAGTTGATAGGCTAGATGATAAAAGCCCCAAGGAAGGGAATTGGGTATTTTATGCTCTTAGCTCAATAAATGGGTATTATGCATTTTTATTTACTTATATATTTATTAGGCACTTACTACATGCTAAGCAATATACTAGGCTTTTATACCTCACCTTAAATCTATAAAGTGTATAGTATCATGTTCATTTTATAGGTGAAAAACCTGAGGCTTAGAGAAGTCAAGAGACTTGCATAAATCATGCAGGTAAGAGGCAAAGTGGGGATTAAAATTGAGGTTCATCTTTTACCCATATGATCTTAACCACAACCTTGGTTTCATCAGTCTCTAACTGGAAGGCCCTGGAAGGATATCAATGGGTGTGGTCAAATGGAGAGGTCATCCACCACAGGCATTCACATCTCAGCTCTATCCAATTGCTGACACACATGAATGGGGCCTAACATTGCTGGATCTTCCAATTTTACAAGAGATTCCAAATGTCTGGATTTTTATAAAAAATTTAAATGTCGGGAGCCATTTCAAAGCAAACAGAAGATATTTGAGGGCCAAATAAAACTTCTTATCTGGATTAGGGCAGTCTTTAGTTGTCTACCACAGCAAAAATCCACTTCTTAGCCTATTTTCCCTCACTGGAGGGCTCTTCACAGACTGCTTCCCTTGTACCTCTCCAACATTTTCTACTTTTGTCCCTGACACGTAGGTGTTAAAAAAAATTCCAGTCAAGTCATGCAGCTTGTTCTTCCCAACACATGATTGCAGTGGTTCCCTGAGGAGATATTTCTGCATCCTGCCCTGAGTACCCTTGGCATTTGTGTGTTAGTACGAGAGTGGGTATAAAACTTACTGACTCATAAGTTCACTGCTACCCACTACTTGACAGTCTGTGGCTGAAAAGCAAAATCAAGTTGACTGGCTTCAATTTCAAACCTGTCATATGCTGAGGATGTAATACTGTTGTAAATCTTAGAGAAAAAGCTGATGGAAGATTTGGGGAAACAAGGGGGAGTATAGGAAATACTTTGTATTGTAGTCTTCGCATGGTCAAAAGACAGCCCCTGTAATAGTAGTAATTAGGAACTGCTAGACACTGAGCAAAACGCTTTCTATGTATGTTTCATTTAATCTTCAAAGCAAATATTTAAAGTTATATTGTTAATAAATGATAGAATAGGATCTTTGTTCATATTTGCCCCCAAAGCCCAAGTCCAGGCATTATGCTCTACTATATCAAAGAAAGATGTGTTATTTTATCTAAATCCAGGACAGCACTGGGAATAATAGATCAAAGTTCCAGGGAAACCAATTTCAGTTCTCTATAAGGAAGACCTAACAGTCTATGCTGACCAATGATGCTATTAGGAGGTCCTGGGCTTCCTGAAAATGTGAGGATTAGGACAATAATTTACCAGAATTGCAGACCTGGAAGTTACCTTGTATTGATAAATTCCACTCAACATCATGGATTACTCAATTTGAATAACAATTTTTGATATGAAATTATCCAACTGATCAGGAGGTCAACTGGTGCTGTAGGCCACTGCTCACCTTTATAATATTGGCACAGAACCGCTCCCACAGTGACAACTGTCCTTCTTTGATCCATGACATAGTTCTTGCCCAAGTGGAAAACAAACCCAGAATAAGAAAATACCAGTCAGGTAACCTTGGATAAACAAGAAAGTGAATCATAAGTCCCCAAAGCTTGCATAACAGCTACAGCTGACTTTTAGAGATTCACCTGGACTGTGGAAAGAAGCCAGCATTAGAATCCAAAGACACTAGTCTAAGCCTCCAATTTTTCACCACCCAGACTTTTGAGGCCAAGGCCTTTCCTTAATTCTCCTGGCTCAGTGGACTTTGCTCCCTTCCCCTTTTCCTCGGTATCTGCACTGGCTTTTTCTGAACATCTTAGTCTGCCTCCTGCCACATCATAGTGCCTACACCACAATCCTTCCCTGCTTCTTCCTTCTCCATCTTTCCCAGACCGTTTCCCACCCTCTATCTCCCAGTTAAACTAACCCCTCAGTTGTCACCCCCGTTACCCGTTACCTCCTACCTCAGTGGTCTCCCAATTGTTTACCCTCTCATTTGTCTTTTCCACTGTCCCCTTTGTCTCTTCCAAGGCTGCCTCCCCGTCCAGTCACCTGTCCCCTCTCGCTCACCGTTTGAACGTAACACCTGCTGGGATCCGCTAGGCGCCTTCCAACTGCTACTGTGGGTCAGCACTTCCTCACCGCCTGGCGCTGGAAGAATACGTCATCGTTGGGCGCCGGGATACGTCCCTTCCCGGCCCCCCTATGGGCGTGGCACTGCCCTGAGCCTGCAGAACCAGAGGAGGAGCTGCGCGAGCGTGTCGGGTCGCAATTCGCGCTCCCGGGAGCCGAGAGGAAAGCGCGTTCACGTGACCGAGCGTGGGGGGCGGTCCGACTCCAGGCCACGTGCTAAGGACCCGGCAGGGGAAGGCGGGGTCGAGACCACCTGGCGGACCATAGGGGTCGGTAGAGCCACAGGTTGGGATTCCTCAAACGGGCTACGCTACAGCACAGAAATTCGGGGATCTCCACCTTATAAATGTTAGGGCTTCTCAGCGGTTGATTGCAATTTAAGGACTGAGAATAGCGTGAGGAAACGTCCTGTTTGCGGAAGGCCTTAGAACTGGGCTTTAGAGCCTTGGTACAAGTCTTTAATTCTATTTTGACTGTTTTATTGTCTTAGTGGATCTAATCCTTTGGGCTGGCCCTGGCCCTGGTCAGTCATGCAGACGCACTTGATATCAGTTCATTTTGTGCTGATTTAAGGAACTCAGATTTTAGGATTTGCAAATTCTCGGGACCTATCCAAAGAAACTCAAAACATGGTAGGGTTGAGGCCAAAAAGAGCTCTGCTGTAAGAATGACTTCTAATTATAAATAAAGGCCATCAGTTAACTGATAGAAAAACCAAGGGCATTAGCTCTGTACCAAACCTTTGTGGAAAACTGTTATAGGAATTTGAAGCACTGAAAAATTGAGAGTTCAATTTTCTCAAAAAAGCAAGTGTAACAAAATAATCTTTACAATTATTAAAGATCCTTCTTTTAGTTTCTCACTTTGGATTGCAGTCTGTCTTCCACTCTTTCTGATGAAAGGGCTACTTTTTACCAGGCATGTTCAAAGAAAGCCCCAGAGATAAATGACCCCCCCCCCCATAGCCTTAAACTTTTCCTTCCTTCCTGCTTTGCATGCAACCAAGGGAAGCTGCAGCCTAGCTGGCTTCCATCATGAGCTTTAAGACTGGTACAAAGTCACTGGAGTGGATGTGTGAAACTTCTTACCCTTGTTCTGCTAATGTTTCTGTGCACTTTGTGTAACAGGTGGTATGCCTTCAAACAAGTTTTTTCCCTTTTAAAATTCTTCCCTTTGGGAGAAGTAGATGTTTAAAAATACAATGTTAATTAGCAGGCTAGCAAACTTGATCTCAAATAAAATGTTAACTATAAAGTGTTTATAGATAGTCAGTGTATCTCCTCTGGCCTCAATTTCCCCAGTTCCACATTATGTCCCTCCCTGGGGTGCAGCAGGGAGTTAATTAAGATTTGTAAAGGGCTTTGAGGAGCAAGGAACTAAGTATTAGGGTCTCATGCCCCAAGGCATGGCCCCATCCTTTCATCCCAGCCAGTGGCACAAGCAACCCCATTCTTATGCATGCCAAGCTCCTAATCCCCTCCTGAATGTGGCAGCTTCCAAGGAAAGGACAAGAGGCCTTAACTAGAAACAAAAATCCACTGTAATGAGGTGCTAAGAGGACTGAACTTTAAAGATTCATTCCTAACAAAATGGCTGAACGGAAAATTTAAATGGTTCCTCTGTGACTTTTGTGTTCCAATCCAAGAAGGTGGGAATTTTAGGAAGAGAAAAGTACCCTAAATATCTAATAAGATGACAGTTTCGGTATAACTCTTTATTTTCCCAGGGAAAAGAGGGAAAGGGAAAGGGTCAGCATGTGTGTTACAAAATGATAGCAGATGGAAGTACCTGGCACAGCAAAATCAACTATCAAATAAACAGTCCCCAGTGATGGGGATCACCAAAGCCCAAGGGGGCTCAGTCTCCTGCAATTGAGAAATAAGTGGAAGGGATCAGGGAAAGAACAGACAGGTACATGCTTTCCTACCCTCCCTCCCCGCCATAAATTCAAGATTTCACACAAAGCTTTGGTTTCTAGCAGTAAACATGGAGTTACATTCGTCCGTCTCCTATTAAACAATCTTGTGGCTACTTTGACATAAGATTCTTGCACCTGCATAAAAGTTCCTGAGTGACTTGGATATATGTTCATCTTCCCTTTCTTGGTCTTCCAACCCCACTTTCAAAATAGAAGGCTTCTCTCTACCCTAGGATTAGAGAATAAAATAGGCTTGATCTAACTAAATTTGCAATCTAAGTGTTTGGCATGAACCACATGTCAAGGAATGGTCTCAATGCAGGAGATTGGAACAAGGGATGGAGTATTCTTAGCTTCTTCAGGGTTTTTTTTTTTGCACAAAATTTAAGAGTTGGGGATACACCCCACAAAACTAAATATGTGTACGTGAGCGTGTGGGCTTTGTGGGGGGGGATAGGGTAGGAGTCAAGTTATTAGGACAGAAAATCTGATTCAAAATAGGAAGTAGGGGTAGAGGAAACAAAAGAAAGGATGATTCAAGACCCCTACTTCAAGAGGGATCCCCCAAGCTTATGTTTCAGACCCTTTTTGCCTGGTGCAGAACCTTTTGTCAAAGATGCTTTAGCTATTTTTCTCAATACAAAAAGAAGTTTGTAAACAATAAAACCCCAAAAGAACATTGAGAAAGACCAACACGTCATATTTACACAAACTAGGCCACCTAGCAATCACCAAATCAGCTACTCGTAAAGTCCCACAAAGCCCAACAAATACAATAACTAGAGGGGGCAGCAACTGGGGGAGACAAGAACCCAGGATCAGACACGCATCACCCAATGCGTTCTATTGCATTTGCCCCGTTTCAACACAGAGAGGTAGGTTTTTGGTGATCTCATGGCATGTAAACGAAACCCTCTTTTTTCCTTTAGCAACCACGACATTAACCACTGCTGCGGTAGGGCAAGACACTGGCCCTGGGCACCACAAAGAATCCATCACTTATAGTCCCTCCGGAAGCCAAAGAGGAAAAGCCTAGAATTTTTAAAGGTTAAGGAATTTAGGCCTTGCTTCATATATCTATCCCTGGACAGCTGAAGATGGGTACAGAGTTATTGTTCTTAAAACTTGTCTTTATCAACTTATATATATAGATATATTTTTATAAACAGACACATACACACTTTGTTATGCATGGTAGGCCTAGCCCAATCCAGTGAAGGATGGATCTGGTATGTAAAGTGAGTCTCAAACCCTGGAATTAGAGGTCTGGAACAGAAATCCTTTATTACACATATATAGACAACCCTTATCTCATCTTGGCTTCCCCTCTGCACCTTTCACCTGGCCTGGCCTCTCCTAACCTCTGTACCACCTGTTCCTGTTCAGACCAATTTCCAGTCTTCCAGTAGATCAAGTCATGGGGCCAACCTAGTCTTCCATGAAACACTGAAGGTAGAGGGGTTTCAAGAGGACATTATGGCAGAAAAGCCAGCTCTAATTGGCAAAAATGAGGTAGTTCAATAGGCTATACACTCCAAATAGCTGTTTTCCCTGGTGATAAAACAACAAAAAATATTCCTACTGTGCAGACCCGGAGCTGCTGTCCACTTATCCCTGAGATTGCTCTTGTACCTGAGAACACAGTGCAGGAACGAGGGTCTTAGATTAAAATACACAAAAATACAAAACCAGAATATTTATATTACGAAAAAAAGTTAAAATGCACAAGATACGTCATTCGCACACAGCTAGTGCAGTTGGCATCCTGGAGAAAGTGGGACCCAAGGTGCAGTTATCCAAGGGACCAAATAAATAAAATTGTATTGGCCCAGAATGGGTTGGAAGTGAGCTTAGGAGCAGCAAGTCTGCAGCTGTTCCCCCAACCACTGTTTTTGCCTATTGTCACAACTCACTGCTTGGGACAGTCTCAGCACCCTATCCCAAGAGTGGGTTATTTGACAAGATGTGGAAAAACCCTGTCTTACCCCTGAGAGATTCCCTCCCATGGAATGTAGTCATTTGTGGATTGGGTCCATCAGTTTGGTCTCCTGCCGTGCTTTATCTTTTCACTCTTGCATGGGAAATATTACTTATCCTTCTTTAAAAGGAAAACAACATCCCTATATCCAGCTTACTTTCCAAAGCTGGAGATTCTGGGTCTGGAGACTCAGACAAAGCACTGCAGGGGAGGGATCTTCCCCAAATCCCTCACGTGCATTTGAATAGAGCATGGTTGGAGTTCCTTTGCTTCACTCCTTTGCCCCTGCTAAGAGGGAAGGAGTGATGCTGTGGACCCTGGCCAGCTGCCCCTTACCCACCCTGTCCCCACTTTCTCCATTCTGCCGATTGATGCCTGCTCCTTGAAACTTCCTGATCACAAAAGGCTAGCCCCCTTCCCCCACCCACTGTGGCTCAATTCTGGGCCTCTGGGAGCAGGGCAGGACTATGGATCTCTTCTTCCTCCCGAAAGTAGGTTGGCTTTCCCTGTGAACTGGGCGCCTGCTGGGCCTTCAGTGGACACGAGGCCACCATATGGCTGATGCTCTGGCAAAAGTGGCACTTCTTGGGCTGGGGTGGCAGCTTGCATTCCTTGGCATGATGATCTAGACCTCCACAGTTGTAGCACCTAGTACAAAACAGGATGGTAAAGTTGAAAAAGGAGTTAAGAAGAGTAAGGACATTTGGGCCACGGTCCAATTGCTATACTCACTTTCCTTCTTGGAGGAGGAATATGACTAGATATCTTTCCAAATCTGTAATTGTCTAGATGATATCTTCAGATTCGTGACAACTTGAAAATACCAAAATACCAAGAATAGAAAATCACAGACCCCAAACTGGGAATTGCAAATTTGAGGATAGGTAAGACTCTACCACACCCTTAAAACTGTACCTGTTACTCAAGCACAGAGATAAGATGAAAGAAATGAACCATTTAGAGACCTAGTGAAGAAGCAATAGATACAGATACACTATCTTGTCCCCACCACTTAACACTTTCACATTCATGGTCTCCTTCAGTTCTAAAATAATGTGAAGTTAGTTTCACTATTCCTACTTAGCAATTGAGGCTAGAGTTCACCGAGCAAAATTACATGCCAAATAGAAGAGCTAGGTGCCCTCCTCACACATTATCCTCTCTCCTCACCTCCCACATCTATGACAGGTACCCCAACCATCCAGATGTTGCCAGGGACCACAGGCTTCATTTTATCTTTGCGACCTGGCCCAAGAAATGGAGCAAGACTGGGAGAGCTCGCCCCATCCTCAGCCATGTCCCTACCAACCCACACAAACCACCTTCCAATCCATACCTGTCTCCCTTTGATCTACGCTTCTGCATGTTCTTCCCTTTTGGCCGCCTCTCACTCCCAATACAGAACACCCCTCCAGGGCCAGTGACTCGGATAGATTCCAGGCCCTTGGCGGACTTCTTAAAGGTGAACTCCACTGCCTCACCCTCCTTCAGGCTCCTGAAGCCTTCCATGTGCAGCTTACTCTGGGGAAGGGAAACATGGTAGATTTTAACATTAGTCTCCATCATTATACCAACTCCCAACCCTCAACCCCACAAAACACCTGCATACGTATATTCCTGTAATGTAGGAAGAACAAGTGTGGTAATACTTCCATTTTATCAGTAAAGAAACTGACTCCAAGAGTCAGCACAATTAAGAAAAAGAAATCTACATTATATTAACAAAAACAATCATATAAACAGATGCCATTACATTTTTTACAGCTATTCTTGTTTAAAGTTCTAAGTAAAGCAGAACAGAAAATTTTAAATAGCATTTAAAAAAAATCAATAAATAGAAAATCACAAAATATAAAATAATAAACCTGTGCACTTCAATAATGTGAAGTTAATGAAAGAAAGCCTGAAATAAACAAACTGAACAATTAGATGCAATGCATGATCTAGTATTGGATCCTAGAACAGGAAAAAATATTGACAATTACAATGAAATATTTAGAAATGAAGGGGCTTGATGTCTGCAACTTATGGTTAAGAAGAGAAATATTAAGTCTATTTGTACAACAAAAAATGATAATGGAAATTGGACAAAATGTTAAGGTTTGATGATTCTGGGTGAAGGTTATATGGGAATTGTTAGTATTTGCAACCTCTTTCCAAGTTTGAAATCATATCAAAAATAATGTTGCTGAAAGTTGAGGAAAGACAGTACAACCCAAGCAGACGGGTCTGTAATTTAGAAGGGAAAAGTCCACTAGGAGAACCACACATATGGGGAGAAATCAACAGGTGAGAAAAACAATTCGGTAAATACCACTGAGAAAATTAGCTATTCATTTGGAAATGAAGCCAGAATTCTACACTTTGTATTATATGTATGCAACATACATTTCAGAGAACTTAAATATCTAAAAGCTAAAAAAAAAAAACAAACAAAAAACAAAAAACCCCACAAACCAAAAAACTGTAAAAGTCAAGACAGATAATTAGAATAATAATAAAACTACCAAAAGCTACTATAATTCAGTAAGAAAAAAAGAATCACAGAAGTAGGTAATTTGTAGGACAGCATGACATGTTCAATCTCATTAGTAAAAAATAACCCTCATGCAGCCATTAAAAAGAATGTAAAGTTCCTGTTTTGTTCATTGATGCATTTTGATGCCTAAGTAATGCCTCACACATTTTTGAGGTGAATTAATGAACAAAGAGGTAGATTTTAATTATTTGCCTTGGAAAAATGATCAGACTATCTTGTTAAAGGAAAAAATATTTACAATGTGTGGAACAATCTCATCAAGACACTACATTTGTATCAAAATTTAAAAATACTGACACTTGTAAAGAGCATAGCAGCCTTCAAAAACAGCTAGTTGAGAGGCAAATCCAGTGTCAGAAGAAATCAGGGTTCCTGATTTGAAGCTTACAGCCCATTACCCCTTGCCACTTACTGATTCAACAACACATTACAGGATGTGACAGCCCCTCCCAGGACCTACCCAGAATAGCCTCCATCCATATAACACCATCCATTATAGTAAAGCATCGAAGAGTGCCAAATGTCAACAAGGTGTAGTTATAGAAAACAGGGATCAGAGAAGCAAAAGGGATCACTGTGTACCTAGTGCTGGGGCTTGAAGGAACATGAGTAAGTAGAATGAGTATTTTCTGCTGCTGCTGACTATTTCAAACTGTGTCTTTGGTAAAACAAGCTCTTGAACCCAGTTGTTGGGACACCCAATCCCTCAATCACTTCCATTTTTGTCTTAATTTAAATGGTATTGCTTGAAACAGAACTTCCATTGAGGTAATTGGTTAAGAGCATAGGCTCAGGTGCCAGACACAGACTGGTTCATCAATCTCTGGGTGCATGGCCTTGGACAGTCATTCACCTCTGGGCCTCAGATCCTTCAGAGAGAGCTAACAGCAATGTTATCTATGTAGAACTCTAATGAAGATCACTTGGACGTAGAAACATCAAGAATACGTGCTCGGTAAATGTTTCATGTATTATTATCGGTAGCTTTTCTCTAACCACCATGGAAATATTACAAAGGTTGGGAGTACTTTCACTTCTTTTTAAACCCCCAGGAGGACCCCCTCCTCAGTGTTGATGTGAAGGAAGGGGTGGAGCATTAAAACAGGAAATGAAAGCACTGAAGAAAGGCGCAAGCACCTGCACCTGTACCCTTCCCCATTGCAGTTACTACCCTGATTTGACTTGTCTCTTATTTAGCTGGGACGAGCCAGTGAGTCAGGAGGTGCTGGAGGAGCTGAACCAACAACATTCTTGACCCAGGCAATGCCAGCATCTCCCCTTTGCCTAGTGGTCTCCCAGCCTGGGGCATCCCCAGGCCTAGCCGTGATTCAGCAGATAAGTCATTCAAGAACAAGGGTTTAGAATCTGAGGGCCTTGTTCCTTCCTTTCTGTGCTAATCTACAAAATGGGAGTAAATACTAATTTTATAGTGGTGCTGTGAGTAAGGCACGAAAAGTAATTAACACACGCTAAATCCTCAATGAGTGGCAATTACCAACCTCCTCAGACTGTAATGGTGGGAACCAAGTGTCAAGACTCAGAATTTTAAACCTGGTTTGTATCACTATCCCTGGAAACTCAGAAAAATATCCCCTCTCTGATCTCCAGTTCAGTGAGGACAATACTCTCCTAATCTATATTTCACAGGCTTACTGTGACAAGAGGATAATATAAACAGGGAACAATATGAAATTGACTAGTCCTCACCAGTCACCCTCTCCATCACTGGAGGATTTGAGTTCTGCTTAAGACTTTCAAAGAGTTAAAAAAAAAAAAAAAAAAATGCTGCAGGCACCTCGCCAAAACTGGTCTAGATTTAGACTGGTGGTCTCCAAGGGTGGCTCCCTGCCCCCACCCAGCCCCTTCCTAAAACAAATAGTTTGAATTCCTCTCTTATCAGATAGGTAATCAGCATGCAGCCCCACTGAGCCACCCTTACAGGGCCTGCATCAGAAAGCCAGAAATTCTTGCTACCACCCCCACCCCAGCCCCAACCACACACAAAGCAGGGCCCCGCCCCTCTCCCCATCCCATCCAAAAAAAGAAAAGGCTTTGGGGGGAGGGGCAAGGCTTGAGATCCCCCAATAGAGCCCAGCCCCGGGAAACAAAGAATTGACACTGGTTGGTTCTGGTGGTTAGATTCCTGGAGTTCCAGAGGCTGCAGATACCCCCCAACCCCCCACCCCATTCACCATTCATCAGTTCCTTCCTTCCTCTTCAAGTTGGGGTTATGGTCACCATTTTAGAAACATATAGACACTTTTCTTCCCCAGTCAAGCTTGCTGGGTCTATTAAAGTCACCGCCAGCAGCCATCTTTCCTTCTCTCTGACCCCATATCCCATGCTTCCAGGGGTGGAACTAAACAGGATCTCACTCCCTCCCCTCGGGTGCCTTCGGTCAAATCCTTTACACAGGAACCTGAATTAGAGTCACTCATTCAGATAAATTATTTTAAAGGTGATGGGGAAAGCAGACCTCCAATCTTCCTTTCCCAATTTGTTCAAGGAAGGAGGATGGGCGGCCAGGCGGGAGGTACATAGCACAGGGGAAGATGGCATTTAATCAGACAGAAAACAGCTTCAGAAGGCTTTAAAAATTTTTTTTTGAATGGCAGGGAAGGACTTCTGGTCCCTTCATACCTCATCACTGTCTACTCCAGCCTTCCCCCACATCATGTTCTCCCATCCCAGCATCCACTTATGCCTGTATTAAGTTTAGAGATAGAAGAGACCTTAGGGGTCACTCAGGGAATGTGGAGTAAAAAGCTCTTAGGAATCTGAATTTCCCTTCATTTGCTCTCTGAAAGTTGGGTACTCTGATTCTTTAATCCTCTGTAAAAGCAGACTTAATGAAGTCCCTGCCCCCCTCTAAAACAGCCCATTTTTTGGTCACACTGCCCTTTTCTACATAAGTGGGAACGCCAGGATTTCAGGATACTCGCTTTGGTCACTGGCATCAAAGTTGGGGTTCCTAGTTTTTTTGCAACACTAGGCCATTCCAGTTCAAGAGTATCTAGTACAGCTCCATATCCTTAGTTCTAGATGTCCAGCAGTACACACACATTTTTGGAACAAACTAAGCTCTCCACTACCCCAAATTACTAGTGATTATAGACTAAGCAGTGTTTTAAGCACTTTACATGTTGCAACACGTGTAACAGTCACACCAAGCCTGTAAGGTAGGCCTTACTGACTCTTGTGTCATAGCTGAGGTCATGGAGGCAGAGGAGTTAAGCCCCTTACCCCAAATTCATAGTGAAAGGCAGAACTGGGCTGAATGAAACTAGCCTGACTCCATTAACCAATATAATGCAAGTCACATAGAAATTTTAAACTTTCTAATTGCCTTATTTAAAAAGTAAAAAACAGGTGAAATTAATTTTAATGACTCAATCCTGAGGTGTCCTGAAAGTAGAGGGTTTGATGGGGCTAGGAAATCAACCGGTTCTCCCAGAAGCAGTTTATTTTGATACTGTATTCGTTAGGGAGAGTGGGAAAGAGACCAATCACCTCTGCTCGGACACAGTTAGGACCACCAGAGTTCCTGCCTGGAGTTCTCCACCAGATGGTGCTGCTCATCAGCTGGTCTGCACAAAGGCAGCCAGAGGGAGACTGGAGCAGAAAGGAGTTGCCTGGTCCACAACTATGAACACAAGTGTTCACCTAGATTTATCTCCCCAGAGGACATCTCCCCCGTTCTCAGCAAGACGGAGTTTTCAAGAAGGCTGAACTCTGATAAGAACCCTCCCCAGGGTGGGTCCCTATAAGGGTGGGGTGCTTACTCCTCACCCTGCCCCCCACCCACTCAAAATGTGCAGAAGAGAGAATCCTGGAGTTTTAAGCCAGTAACCCTGTTATTCTTGTGCTATTCACAAAAACCATTTACTTGGACTGTGGTTTCCTGTCTGAATTAACTCCACACTGAGATCATTTAAAATTAGTCTGTACTAATTATGTACTATTCTTGAAAGTTTTCTCTTCCTCCTAGCCTACCTCCTTTGACCTCCCAGACTTAACACAGAGGAGTAACTATTGATGCCCGCAGGAAGAAGGGAGGAGTAGAGGTTTTGCCTAAGGTGTTTCTTCCCCCACCCCCAACCTAAAAACCCATGGAATTCCAGGAAGAGAATGTTATAGTTTGATTAGGAATGCCCTGGGGGAAGTCACTGAAAACCACTTGTAGGACAAGTAGTAGTGTCACCAAATAAGTTTCTCATAGTGGAAGCTTTGCTCAGGATGGTGGCATAACTTTGTCTGAACACTATCTAGAAAGCAAGTCTCCTCAGAGAGAAAAAGGCCCAAGACTCCATAATGCTCAAAATAACCCAAGTACTTCTCTACCAACTTCCTGAAAACCAAAATGATTCATTCTTTTAAAATCTGTTTTTTCCTATTAAGATGGAAATTAAGTAACTTAATGAATGACCACCAAACCCATGGCTTCCAGTCCATCCAGAAAGGGAAGAGCTACCAGTTAACAACATTCTCTTTCCATTTCCAATCTTTTACTCAGAAGGAATACCACTGCTGACAAAGACCTCAAATTGTTCATGTACTTCTGATTCCTGAGGAGCTCCTCCTTCTTCACATTCATTCCTTCAACCTACCAACAAACCAGACAGTTAGTCCCTTTCTCCAGAGTGTACAAGTTAGTTAAGGGACAGGATAAGACGAGTACATCACTAACTGTAATACACCAGGTGGAAAAGATCCCTTTAAAGTCTCCCTTTCCCGCCCCAACCTAGACCCTGCCTGAGGTTTGCTCTAGCCACCCCGACTTGTCCTCAGAAAAAACAGACCACGTGGCTTCAGCAGTTTCTCAGTATTGAAGTTTTTTTCTAAGCCAAACTTGGTCCCTTAGTTAAATTTGGACTCTTCTTTTGCCTCCAAGTCTTCTAACAGCATTTCAGCCAGAGAGCTATTTTAAAAATATGTGGATTCTGAAGAGCGGTGGGAGAAAGCAAGAAGGCTTGTTCTCATTATCAAATCTTGGGGGTTTGGGAGTTGAGCCACAGGAAACATGAGTTAAGTCAAAACCCTTAAAATGGTCATAGAGATTTCAGAATCTCAGGAAATTAAGACAGTTTAGCTCTTTCTTGCTCCAGCGTTCCCTGTATAACCATGTTTCTCAATTGGTGATTTTGCCTACCAGGGGCATTTGGTAATGTCTGGAGACATTTTCGGTTGTCACAATTGAAGGATGCCCATAAAGAGGAATTATCCTGTTCAAAATGTCAATAGTACTGAGGTTGAGAAACCTTGATTTAAGGGCTGACCATCTGCCATTATGATTCTAAATTCCCCTAAGCCCAGGGACAGGCAGAGAATTCTAGATATGATGGCCTGTGGCTGAGTAAAAGGATTGTTAAAGAAATCCCTCTGCTTTATTTTAAAGGCCCAGAGTGGGTTTTCTTTCCCACTCACCCACACCTGGGGGCATAAAGTGAAAGGGAGCATAACAGTAGTAGTAGTAAACAGTATTGGGAACCAAGCAGGCCTACCTGAGAAAGAAAAAGAAAATGTTAAATTGCTTTTCCCTTCTCTACTTAGGAAGGTGCTCCCTGACAATTATCCTTCTCACCTTCTGCACCCCAACTCCAGGGTGCCTACCTCCAGCAGCCAAAGGGGAGGTTTTCTTAAAGAGAAATGGTCTTACCCTCTTCACTTTGGGAACACTTTCCTGCCCCAAGACAATTTTTAAGGATCACTTAAATCTACTTAATTCCTCTACATTAGATTACCAGAGAGATATTTTCAGTTTCTCAAGTGCAGGGACTGGGATCCCTCGTCTAACTTACTGCTATGGTCAGGGTTTGAGGATTAACTCAAGCCCGTGCAGTGTGCTATCAAGAGCTACCAGGTAAAGCTCAGTCATTCTCCTGTGACTGTTGGTAGTAACAAATTCTTGATTCCTTATCCCAGCTCAATTCTCTAATAACTTATTCAATCGTGGAATTTCTCTGGATATCCCAAGATTCTGAAGTACAGATCATGTCCTAACTAACCCACCTGAAACAACATGGTGTTGGCTCCACTTCTCAAACCTAAAGATTCCTGCTTTCCTCCATGTCACCCGATATTTCCAATTGCTTTTGATCCGAAAGTTAAGTGCACTGAGGCACAGATCCATTTGCTCAGAAAAACCTTCCTTGGGATTTGGTTATCACTGTTGGGGTTCATAACTAGTCACCCCTAGATATGCTTCTGAGGTATGCAGATTGTTTTTGAGATAAAGGAAACTTTAGCTGTGAGCTCAAAAGAAATTTCTTCCTCTCTCTTAACCACCTAGAAGAACTTGAATCAGGGGCCTTGCCCATAAGAAATTATCACAGATAACCTCTTTTGACCTACCTATAGGGCAGGACAAACTTTTATTTACTAAAACATCTGCTCTTATTGTCCTGCAATGACCCTTTGAAGCCACCAAGTCATCTTACACTTCATCCCTAGCTCAAGATGTCTCCTTTCATGCATGTCCCCTTTCATGAATGTGGGGTCTGACTCTCTCATGTATGCAGAGTTCCCATACACATGTATGCATTAAATTTGATTATTTTCTCTTGCTAATCTATTTGATTAGACCAGTCAAAAGAACCTTGAGGGTGGAGGAAAGTATCTTCTCTATATCACCAAGGAAGCCTAGATGATGAGGAGCTAAATTCCCTTCAGCCCCTCCCTATTTGGCAGCCTTAGGAATGGAGGCAAGAAAATGTTGGGTCTCTTATCTCAAGCCTCCCAAAATTGGAGAAGATGCTCAGTCCTCTCCAGACCAGATTTTAATCTCTTTGTGATCAGATAAATGGGAGAGTGGGGGAGCTGGTCACCCTGCTGAGGAGGGCCATTCAAAGCTGGTTCCTGTAATAAAGTGATTTAATAGATCTAAAGAGTCCAATTCCCTTCTTTCTCCCACAATTACTTCCTGTGGGTTATCATTCACGTATGTAAATTAGACAAAGTCACCAGCCATAACTACTTGTCCAATGGGGGTAAAAATGGTGGATCAAGGGGGTAGGTAAGCATCCTGCTGCAGATCCTTCTGGCAGATGTTCAAGTAGCCCAGTGACCCCAAGTCCTGAACACTAACTGGCATCCTGGCATCTTGTATCTACCTAGTTTTGCCCAGTCTACATCCTCACTGAGGGCCTCCAAGGAGTCCACCCAGCATCTCTTCTCTACCCCTCCCCCTCCAGAATACCATCCCTCAGGCTCCAACCCTTAATCCTCACATCCTTCTTTCCCCTCCCCCATAGTTCCTAAAGCCAACCTCCCCAAGTAACCCCTCCCTGCCCGGCCTGGGTGCCAACCTTCTTGGCCTGGGATTAGCAATTTCTCCTTCCTGGGCCCAGCCCCAAACCTTCTCCAAAGGTGGAAGGGACACAAGCAGCAACTTCCTTTACATGACTATTATGCATGGTTGGTGTCCCAGGACCCCCAGAATGCTCCTAAGATATCGAGGAAGGAGAGGCCAGGGAAGAGGGGAATCTAAGTCTCTGCCTCCTTGTTTGAGGCCGGGAATGTTAGGACAGCAATGAATGGCTGTTTGGGGCCATAAATGCCAAGCTGAGAATAGGTCCAGAGGCTAGCCTGCCTCCACCCCCTGCCCTGCGACACTGAATTTCACCCCCACTGTGCTGCCTTGCTTTAACTGAGAACTTGGGTTTGCGACCTCCCTCCCAGTCTGGCCCTCAGGCCTGGGCTCCTCAGGTTTTCCTTTCTGGTGGGAACTGGACAGCAAAAGCCCCGTGGATCAATTGTGTGCCTGAGAAGGGTTCCCTAGAGGAGCTTTCAAGACCCCAAATAGATCCTTCGAGGATCTGCCAAACCCACCCAGGCCCTAGGGCATGAGATTTGCGTGACCACCTGGGTGAGACCCGCTGACCTCAGTTTTACCCTGGTTGGATCCCAGATTAGTTTCCCTCTATCTCGCGTGGAGCTCCCTTCACATGTTAGTGAAAGGCCATGGGCGCTCAGGGCCCTGCTATGGCCCGGGCATGTGCTTCCCTGGCCGGCCGCTCGCCCTCCCCCACCAGCAAGCACAATACAACCTTAGTTTCTGCCACATGGGGTCACCTCTCTGCCCCTGCCCCCTTCCCAGGGGAAAGAAGTGACACGTGGTAAGCCGGAGGGGTTCCCGGAAGGGAGTGGGAGGCTCTGATATTCGGCCCTTCCCCTGACTCTAGTCTCACTGAAGTTAAGGGGGACTCGGAACTGGGGTGCTACTACAAAGATGGGACGCACAATGAGGGCCCTAGATCTCCCTCAATCCAATAGCCGAGTCCATCCGCCCGCCCTTGGATATGCGCGCCAACACCCCTTTCCCCGCCAAAGTTACCAGAATCGGTCTCACCTGGTGCACAAAGACATCCACCGGAGGGTCGAGCGCGACCCCGGCGCGGGCGGTCATGGACAGGAAGCCGAACCCCATGCGCACGTTGAACCACTTGCAGATGCCGGCACCGTGCAGCAGCTGCGGCTCCTCTGCCGCCCGGGCCGCGTCCTCCGGCGCCTCCTCCGGCGCCTTAGCGCAGCCACCTGGAGATTGGGAGGGCGCTCAGCTAGGGGGCCACGGAATTGGAGGACCCTCTCAGAGGCCTGGCAGGGAGACCCGAGTGTCCAGCCAGCGGGCGGACACCCAGGAGGCTACAGCTACCAAGCTGCTGGCGATTAAAGACCTGTCCCGGCTGCCTCCCGCGCTCCCCAAGCTTACACTGAGGCCAGCGGTGCCCCGAAAGTTTTGCTCCCACACACGTTGCCCGGGGACAGACCTCCGGACAGGCCCCTCCTCTTCTCTCCCCCAGTCCCTGTAGCCTCGGTGTGCACGCCGCTGGAACACCAGGGTTCTTTGCTCCAGAGGTGGCCCCCTGAAGCAGGAGGCCACACAAACTTGGGGTCCTTCGGCCAGCCTGGGGGACACTTTCCCACCTCCCTCTTATGTGGCTTCTGGACGCCCCTGCAGCCTAGGATGTCCCCAACAAGCCCCGAGCTCGAACCTGCAAATTGCTGGTTTGACACAGAGCCCATGGTAGTCAGCTAAGCCCGCGGCCCCGGGCCCCAGGTCAGGCGGCTGCTGGCCCCAGAGAAGTCCGGAGGCAAAGGGGTGGCTTGGAGAAGAGGCAGCTACATCTTCCCCAGCACAATAGCGGTGGGAGGGCCCACGGCTTTTCAAAGGCTCCCAAATTCTAAAAGACAATGACCCAACCCCCCGCGGGCAGCCCCCTCCCCTCTCCTCCTTCTTTCCCCTCCCTTTCCCTCGGCTTTAGCTCCTGCCCTCCCCCACTGCTGTGGTCTCTGACACCTCTGGGGTGTCCCTTCTCAGAACCTTGAGGTTTGACACCCCCTCCCCACACACACAACTGGAGATGGGGGCTATCAGCCCTAGAAGTCTTGAGTACCCCTGAATTTTGGATCCTGCACTTTAAGGACTCATTGGGGGTTCCCCAAAGCAGCATATAGGTAGGGGACATGTGGGGGGCAGTTTTAAAACCATGTGACTGCTCCCACACACACTCACATACCACCCCCACCCCCCACACAGATAATTATACATTCCAGAGAGTTGGGGGAGGGAGGTGTGAGCCCGGCGGCGCTGGCCAATCAGAGACACAAACCACCTGTCAAGGGAGAAATGGATGAGCCCTCCCCCTCCCCCAGTCCTTGAGCGCCCCTCCCCCTCCCTTCCCCTTCAGGCCTCCGAGCTGACCCGGCTGCTCGGCGCTGACCCGCTCTCACCCCCCACCCCTGTGTGCTTAGATAGACCTGGAGTTCAGGACACTAGGAAGCCTGCGATGGGGAAGCAGGGGGAAGGCTGGAGTCCCGGCTGGGCGGATCTCCAGTCTAGACCAAAGTGCTGCTTCTCAAAGTCTGTCTCTGACTAACTGAATGTCTCTGCCTCTCTGAGTTATTGAGTTTTTCTGGATCTCTCAAAGCCCTCCTGATTCCGTGTAAAAAGTCTTTCCTTCCGAACTTATGTCTAAAATTGACCCCGCAAGGAGCTTTCTGGGCGAGCAGGAGGAACCCACAGAGGCTTGAGTTGCGCTCCTCTCTCCACCAGCTGCCCTCATCCTGCCCCTATCGCATCCTGTCCCTATCTGTTGCTGGGAGAGGGACTAGGTGGGTAGGTAGGTCCAGGCATTTTCTCTAGTACTCTGGACACTCTCAGGTTCCCCAACCCTCCTCTCAGAGTTCCATCCTAAAGTGTGCTCCTTTCTCCACAGTGGGGTTGGTGGGAGAACTGAAGTAGAGAGTCTCCTCATTTTAAGAGGCAGCCTCCCCTTCTAGGAGATAAAGAGGGTTGGCCAGGGGGGTGGCTAGTGCCCTGGTTGGAGATGGACAATGGCCCGGGGCTCAGTGCATGGCCCTGGCCCTGCCCCTTCACTTCCGGTGCTCAGTTCAAACTGGACAATGCCAGCTCCGGCCAGTTCCCCTCCCCCCACTGCTACAACCCATTTAAAGGGACAGAGCCTGCTTTCGGGGGCATCTGCTTGCTCTCGATTTAATCCTATCCACCAAGTGTTCAGAACCTCTTTTGCTTTTCACTCTTTACCCCTTCGTGTGTACTTGAGAAAGAGAAAGGGGATGAGTAGGGGGAGGGGAGGGGAAGATAGTGAGAAGAGCAAGGGGCTGTGAAGAGATTATTCCTCTGTCCTACACAGAGTGCTCTCCAAGAAACTAAACTTGAATGTAAGAGATAGGGGATAGGTGGAGGGGGGGAGAGAGGGGAAGCGCAACTGTGGCCCTTTACTACTCAGCCTAAAATATATAAATCATTAACAAATAAAATTAGCAATCCCCCACTTTCAACCGAGAATCCTACTTTAGATCTTTCAAGAGTTCTCCGAGAACATTGGCCAAAGCCATTTTAATTTATACAGTCCTTCCCACCGGAGACTCTTTTCTACCCCCGTTATTAGCCCCCTTAAAAATACATGCGCTCCTTGTACTTCTGTTACTAAGATTCAGGAAGGACTAAGATCTCGCTGAAGAAAAGGGAGGGAAAGGGGAGTTTAGCGCTCTGGTTTCTCTTATTCCGCGAAATTTTGGTTCTCCCCCGGACAGGCTCGACCAGCTTCTCTGTCCAGGGTCCTGAGGGCGAGGAGAGCTCTGTCCACGGTGCTGAATAAAGCCATGCTCTCCTGGCTCCTGGCTCCCGCTCCCAGCTTTGAGAATGCCTTGTTTGGTTTTTGCCTCCAAGTCCTTCCCAGAAAACCAGATTCCTCTCAGCCCTCCAGTGACCCTGACACACTTAAGATGAATGAAGTGATTCACTTCAATGCTAAACAGAGGGCATTTCCAGCGATACATTATGCTGTGAGAGCAGTGCAGGTATCTCAAGCTCCCTTTCAGAAAAAGGGGTATAACTATGCATGTGGCCATAGCGGGTGAGGAAAGGGAAGATTTTTTTATTTTAGAAAAAAACAGTTGAAGAGAGATTAATTTCTGTTTTGAAATCATTTTCCCCATTTATTAACACTATGCATAGGAGTACAGGCATTGAAATCAGCTTGCCCATGTGTGGCTATTGGCTCTACTATTAACAGCTATGTGGCCTAGGGCAACTTCTTTAACCTCTATATGCCTCAATTTTCTCCTCTGTCCAATGAAGATAATGAAAATATTTTACTCTTAGGATTATTATGAGGCTTGATCATATAGGTAAAACTTTTAAAATAGTGCCTGACACAGTTACGTCTTAATAATGTAAATTATTACTATTATTATAGCCATTGTGCACATACTTGTCTCTATGATCTAGAACTTCCTGGATCATTTCCCTCCTGAGGGCTGAGATCATGCATGTGTTATTTCTTTCTGCATCTTCTCCTGCACCTTTACTAGTGCCTAGTACAGTGCCTGGCCCACAGAAGACACTCAAGAAGTATGTCCTGAATAGGCTTTAATTGCAATAATAAAAAATTATTACAATAGTCATAAAACTTATTCTATTAGGCTGCCTCTCTAGGATCTAAACAATACAAACCCAGGAGGGGTTCAAGACATCATAAAGTTTCATGTGTGGAGGCAGAGGATTCTTTAGGAAGTAAGATATCACTTCTCAGCCTTTTGGCTAAGATCAAGTGTAGGAAAGAAGACATGACTCCCAAATAATTGATCCCTCATCCCTAATAGGTTGTTTCCATGTGGGTGACAACTCCTGACCAAATCTTCCTTTCTTTGGTCCCTGTCTCAGTGAAAACTTTTTAGGTACCTACTATGATCAAGTCATTTTGTTAGCTAACAAGTTTGGTGGAGGAATCAGATAAGTAAAATGCATCAAGTAGTATAATGACCAAAATGTACCCCCTCCCCGCAATGAAACAAGAAACATTCACTGCCTTCTAAGAAGTTACAGTCTAGATAGGGAGACAAGACCTGATATAACTAAATATTGTGAGTTTCTTGTGTATTGGTTTCTGGGCATAATATTACCAAAGTAAAAGGGAAAAAAGTTGTCTAGAATCAATACAAAGAAAATCTTTCCTTTAAAGTACTTGGCCAATTTCCTCTCACATAGATTTATATTTGCATAAAATAGAGAGCAGAAAGAGGTCTTAGTAATAATTATCACTTATTCGACATTTTAAAAATATTTATTGAGTACCTCCTCTCGGTCAGGAATTGTTCTAAAGGGTGAGAACACATCAATAAACAATACAAATATAAGTCCCACCTTTGTGAAGTTTGTATTCTGATAGGTGGTAATAATAACAGTTAGTATTTATTAAGAATATCGGCACTTTTCTTATTTCATTCAAGGCTGTCAATAATTCTGAGTAATAGGTATTAATATTTCCCGAATAAGGAGAGGATTCTGAAGCTTAATGAATCAATATAGCTTGACTAGTGTAGCTCAGCTAATACATGGCAGAGGCAGATTTGAACCCACACATTTGACTCCAAAGCTCACATTGCTTCTACAGTCCTAGTGTGTTGCTATCATAACTGGTGCTATTCCCATTTTGCCAATGAGGAACAAGATATGTGCAAGCAAAAAGACAACGGAGGGAGATTATATACTCAACATGGTTACTAAATAAGATTCTTCTTCCCTGAGCCAGAGCTCTAGTCTGTCATTTCTATTGATCGTCCTCTCTAAAACTCCTTGGATTTCTAAATCGAAGAGCTGGCCAGAGCCAAAGCAGGTGCTCTTTTAGGCAATCACCCACGTTCAGCTCCCATTTATCAAGTGTTTTTGAGAACTCTGTGATGGGGTCCAGGGTGGTTGTTTGGAGTTAAAGCCCTGACTGTCTGCTAACATAAATGATGGTGTGCATTTGAAAAAAGTATTTCCCACAATATGTCCCTCAGAATACTAGTTTCATTGGATGATTAATACATCTTACCATTTAAAAAAAACTTTCTATAGTGTAGTCTTTTGGAAAATATTGTGCTAAGTTTCCTCTGCAGAACTTTTGAAAGCCTTTAGTATGGTTCTGTGCTCTGTGATTCATCAAGAAGGGAATGCAATGCGTACAATGTTTCCATTCACTCATCTGAGTCAGCTAAAAATATTTATTGATCATCTATTATTTGTCAGGTGGCACTGTTTGAAGCATTGGGGATAAACCAGTAAACAAAGCAGATAAAATTCCTGCCCTCATAGAGCTTACATGCTAGAGGACAGGAGAGACAACAAACAAATAAGTAAAATGTATGGTATATATAGTTCTAGGGAATTGGGGAATTGGATTAGATGTTGGACAAATGTTCTTCCAGTTCTGACGTTCTAAAGCAATATGGGATGTGTGTGTGTGTGTGTGTGTGTGTGTGTGTGTGTGTGTGTGTGTGTAAAGAGAGAGAGAGGGAGAGAGAGAGAGAGAGAGAGAGGAGAGAGAATTACTAATTACACTGCGAAGCAATCTGTTTTTGCCCCATGCTATCATTTCCATCCCTCTTCAAGGACTAAGGCTTCCTACATCAAGCAGGACTGTGCACCTCTCACCTCTTAGGCCTGTTGAATTGGCAGAAGGAGGATGAGCCAAGGGAGTCCCCTTCCTTCTTTCAGTCCTGCTCCCCATGCAGGCCTTGCTTCACAGAGCAAAACGCCAGGCACTTGCTTTCACCAATAATGGCTTCATTACATTGAAAGGAGACAAGAGTGACCTCAGTGAAATAGACTTCTTGACCCCAGCTGACCTCTGACCCTCACCCTGACAGCCTCTAAATCTTTTCCTTCTGACACATCCTCCACAAGATACAGACAAGAGGAAGAAATGATGAGCCTGCTATAGTCCACTGTCCAGCGACTGTAACTCGCCAGGTGCCCTCTTGCAGTGGAACTTGTCATGCCCAACTGTAATTTCCCTCACAGTGGCTGATCCTTTCAGTGCTTCTCACTGTATCTCTACTCTGGCCTGTGGGCTCCAACTCATCCAGCTGTCATTTACCTAGTGCCCATTTGTGTGTGTCCAATGATTGTCATGTACCATGAGACCGCAGGCAGGGTATCTAACCTGTCAAACGACATCAAATGCTGTCATTTCCCAAATGCTACTTTAGGCTAGGTCTTTAACCTACTCTTCCCTGACTGGGCACCCATGTTTATTGTGAGCTGATTATATATCAGACATGCACTAATTGCTTTGTGTGTTTTGTCTCTTTCTGTCCTCAGCCCTTCTAATATGACCCTCACCTTACTGGAGAGGAAACTAAGACTTAGTGAAGTTAAATGATTTGTCTTGACTCACAAATCACCAAGGGTGCAACCCACATTTAGCTCATTCCAATATTCCTCTTCCTTTTTTTTTTTTTTTTTACAGTTAAAGTAATTAATGTATGTGGTTTAAATAATCAATCAGTATTGAAATAATTATAATGAAAAACAACAGTCTCCCGACCACCCCACCCCCTCCGCTCCCATGAGGCAACCACTCTGGTGGGCATTTCTTTTGGAGGATATTTCCATATCTCTAAAAATATGCATATACCTATGTTCCTTGATTTATCAATTTTCAATATTATTTATTGATTTCCTGTTATGGTAGATGAGGACTTACCTGTCTCACAGGGCCCAGATCCCCTTTCCCCTTCTTCCCAGTACAGTTAAATCACCATATTCAGCTAAATTGATAACCAGTGTTTACACTATCATGATTATAGAAATATTCGCTGCATTGCCAAGTAGTATTCTATAAGAAAATTTCTTATGCTATGTTTCATTTTCCTGCCATTCTCTCTTTCCTTCAGTATTTGTCATTGAAATATCCTCAATTATTTTCAAGGGCTTCATCATATTATCTTCTACTAAACCCTCATTTTTCCTGAAGCCTCTTTCCTGAGGCCCTTCCTCCTGGTTGCTCTCTGGACTTGCTTCCCAGCTGTCACCCTGGGGCTTCCTCTCACTGCAGTGGCTAGAGCCACTGTTTCCTGGATCCCATGTCAACCTCTTTGTTCACCCTTGAGGAGCATATTCTAAGAAAGAGTGCATGGGAGCAAAATTTTCTAGACCTTAGAAGTTTGAGCATGTGTGTGTGTTTTTTTAAATCTTACTTTTTTGATGGTTTCAAAGCCATATTCTTTAACATTCTGCTATGCCGACCCCTAACGAAATGAATAAAGAAACTTAACTTGCTTTGAGGATATCAAAGTGGAGATGCCTTTTCCCAATTCTGAAGTTGTGAACCCAGAGTTCTCTGAAGAATAAAAATTACAATAGTTAATGCTTTTTGAAGGTTTACCATGTGCCAGGCACTGTGCTGAGTGCTTTACAGAAATTATCTCAATCCTCACACCAAGTTTATGATATAGGCACGTTTATTGTTCCTATCTTACAGATAAAGCTCACAGATGAGTTAAGTAACTTGGTGAAGGTCACAGAATAAGTGATAAAGTCAGGATTCAAACCCAGGTAGGTTGCCTTTGGAATCAGCTTTCGGATTCAATAATCTATATTTCCACATTGAGACTTAGAAGTTAGTATCTTCAGATTCTGTTTTCTTCCTATCCCATTTTGTAAATGTGGAAACAAGACCTAAAATCCAGATGACTTGTTCAAGGTCCCATAGCTAGTAATAACAAGAACTAGAAACCCAGGTTTCCCAGTATCCCCCTTTCAATCAGGGAATGGGGATTCCAATTCAGAATTGGCTCCTGAAACTTGGTTTCCTTGTTTGTTTACTGGAAAGGACAGATATAAAAGATATATGTCCCATCAGATTGTGGCTGGGACATATAACAGAAGCATATATAATGCACTATGAAACAATGAAAGTTAACTAATATTATATATCATAGAAGACTTCACAGGGGAGGTGGCATTGCATTGAACCTTGTACAGGATTTTGAAAGCCAGGAAGAGCAGGACGTTCCAGAGGAAAGAGGAAAGAAACAGCAGAAATGAAAGCAAGGAGGCTTGAAAGTGAACAGCTTGTTTGAGGAACAGCCTCTAAGTTTGGTTCCCACATTGGCAAGTCCTCCATGTCCCTGTGGAGGCATACAGAAAGACTGTACTCCTTTCATTCAATCTCTAACCACACACTCATTCAACATTTTACCAATAATCAAGATAGAATAGAATGATAAGAAAGTTGTGGGTTCTAGTCCTAGCTCTGTCGTTAACTCATTGTGTGACCTTGAGCAAATCTCTTCTTATCTGGGCCTCAGTTTACCATTTATCAAATGTGAGTGTACATTTATGACCTCTAAGTCTCCTCCTTTTTTCTGCATTTGTGATAATTACAGAGCAAGAATGGGACAAAAGGCATTGAAGTATCCTTGAATTGACTCTGTTAGAATAAGGAGGGAAAAAACATCTATTAAGTTCTGCTATGTGCTAGGCATAGCCTCATTTAACCATTCCATGAGGGAGGTGTTGTCTCCCCATTTAACAAGATAAAATTGAAGCTCAGACTATTTGATTAACTTTCTCAAATTCTCCCAGCAAGTAACAACAAAATAAGAGCTAACATG
This sequence comes from Eidolon dupreanum, assembly GCA_028627145.1. NCBI lineage: Eukaryota > Metazoa > Chordata > Mammalia > Chiroptera > Pteropodidae > Eidolon > Eidolon dupreanum. Next base: position 12,825,986 of record CM053502.1, on the reverse strand, counting down.
TATACGTGTTCACCATGTGCCAGACACTGTGTCAAGATCCTACGTTACCTCATGTAATCCCCCAGAAACTTCATGATGTGAGAATTCTTGTCTCCACTTTTGAAATGAGGACACAGGAAGTGTCTGATGCCACTGTCTGTGCTCTTAATTACTAGGCCATACTTCATCTCAGTGCTGCCATTCAAGACAGCATCAAACTCCACATAAGCCACTCCAGAGTCAAAGCCTCCAGATGATAGGAGATTGTCCCTTTCCTCTCCTTACCACTGGGCCCCTGTGGTTTGGCCATGGAAGAGGAAGGGCAGCAGAAGGACAGATGCATGGAAGCTGTCCCTTTTCCCCCTAGCCTCTCCTAAATGCAAGCTGCACTTTGAGATTCTGAGAAGAGATGCCCCCACTACTATTCCATTAAAGGAGGGAGTAGAGAGTGAAGAAGAGAAGGGAGATCCAGGAGCCTTGATTCCAAGACTCTCAGAGCCAAAATGGACCTTGCAAATCAGCTGATTCTTTCAGATCCCTAGCTTGATATCAATCATCTTCTAGCTTACAAACCTCCAGCAACAGAGAGAGCTTACTGCTTTTGAAACCTTGCCCATCTCCTGATAGTTGAGATTGTTAGAAAAGTTTTTTTTTCCCCCATTGAATTGAAGCTGACCTCTATATCCTTTACCCACTGGAGTCTTTAAAACAAGTCCCTCCCTCTTCTGCAAAGACTCTAGGGTCAAGCTTTCTGTTCAAACCCCAGTCCCACCTTCCCTAGTTGTGTGACCTTGGACAAATTTGTTAGAGGCTCAATGCCTCAATTTTGGTTAATTTCTCATTGTTCCTGTGGAAGTTAGCCTAAGGTCAGTTTTCCCCAGCTTGATCCTCAGTGATCCACAGCCTCTTTCCATTGTCTGTACAGGATTTTGAAAGCCATTACTTTGTACAATGCTTTCCAACCACACAGTGTTTTCCCATATGTTATCTCACTAGATCCTGGAAAATGGTGCTGCTGGAAAAGAAAGGAGCCAAGATGGCCTGTGGTTACTCAGTTTTGCAAGTGAGGCAGCTCTTTGGCCCCAATACCAGAATGACCTCCAAACTACACTCCTCACTCCCGTTACCATTAGCATTCCAAAGCCTCCAGATACCTTGCTCTCTTTTTTCCTGGTGTTTTCCCCTGCATACCCTTCTGCCCAAAGCACTGTTTATCTTACTGTGCTGATTACTACTCATTCTTTAGGCTCTAACATAGATGTCACTTCATCCAGGGGTGTCTTTGCTTCCACCTCACTCACCCAACACCCTCTCATGTGTTCTTATAGAACTCTGCACTCCTATAACAGAGTGTTTGCCCCAGTTTATCATATTTGTTTATTTGTTCTTCTCTCCCACTGGCTACTAGAATGTAAACTCCATGAGGCCAGGGACTATGCCTTTCTTATTCATCGTGTGCCTAGTGCATAGCACAAAGCTTGGAACAGAGTAACTGCTTATTAAATTTTTGTTGAATGAATAAATGAATGACTTGCCTAGGATTCCATGGTTAATGATGGCCAAAATTAGAATCCAGGTTTTATTTCTAAGTCCAAGAATTATTTTTACCATCTTCTGAAACCTAAGCTAATTCCTATCCCTAACCCTGCTGTCAGCTCCTGTCCTCACTTAATTCCTCAGAATCTTAGATCATTTATCTGGAAAGAATGTTAGAGCTCATCTGATTTGAACTTTTCGTTTTATAAATTTAAAACAAAAACAAAAACAAAAACCCCTAAGATCCATAGAGGTTAAGTGATTTGCCCAATGCCATGCAACAAATTGTGGCCATCCTTCCTGATTACTAGACGGCTGCTTTCCCACTGAGTTCACCCATGAGTTTATAAACTCCTGGGGCTTTTCTTGGGGGTGTGAGTAGTAGTAAACAGTTTCATCCAAGTCCTTGTTTTCAAGCTCTCTAGCACTCAAAAGTCCAGACACCAAGAATCTATTCTGAGATATATCCCAGGTAGAAGTTTCAGGCAGGACAGGATGAAGCTGTGTGTGTGCGTGCGCGCGCGCGCGCGCGTGCACGCGCGCGCATACACTTCTACAACCCACCGGAGGACCATGGGGAGTTAAGGATACAGACATGAAAACCAGGCTGTGCGGCACAGGCTCACTGTGGTGGGGTCCCTTGAGGCTCCCACTGTGGAAACACCACTCCCTCTGCCCCTGAAGCTGACCTTTTGGGGCCAGAGATCAATAAACTGGACTTTGGCTTCAGTCCCCTTTAGCCCTCCAGTGACCACAGGCTGCTCAGAAGAGCTAGCAGGACTCAGGGTCATTAAGTAACTGTCACTCTTCCCCAGCCCCACTTGGGGCACTGCTGGGGGAGGGGCCAGGGATAGGAATTGTTATGGAAACACACAGGTATGGTTGATTCTCCCTCTACTCACCAGAGGAGGAGTGACCTCTGTATCTCCTTGACCCCCCCTTCTCCTCCTCCTCTTCTCATCCAAGATTTCCTCTTTGCTATCTCTGTCCCCTCAGCACTGAGCCCTAACTCTCCTCACTGAACCCCAACCTCCTTTCTGAGCCTCCATCCTGTTTGCTGCACCCCGTCCCTCACTGAAACCCTATATTTCTCTTAGCCCAATCTCTTCCAGTGACTCCCCACACACCATTGTGCTGTGTAATCTGGAGATAGATAGTTCACCCTTTTTCAGTCAAGGCAGTAGATAGGAGTTCCTCATACACCATTTTCTGTATATCTCATCCCATTAACTTCTCTCCTCCCATTCCCACCCCCTACTCCCCAAGAACAAATCGACTCACTGTTCTGGACATAATATTAACAAGATCCTGTTTCAGAAACACTCTCACTGCTCACCCCACTCCCATCCTACCAACTTCCAATGTTCCTTGTCCACCCTTCTTTCCTCACATCCACCCCAATGCCCCAGCCCACTTCTGATTGATTGATTAGGGAAGAGGAGGAAAGAGGATCAATGAAAGAATCCAGGTCTATTCTTATTCAAAGCTAGAGGTCCAGGAAGGAGGGATATTAATTGTGGGAAGAATCAGGTTATAGTCACCATGGAGAAGGGGATGAGGTGGTCCATAGTGTTGGCGAGGATGGATGCAAGGGTCAAACTATGCTCTGCAGGTTGGGAGGAGAGCTGTGGTGGAGCTGATAGAAGTGAAAGAACATAAATCAGTAAGAGCTTGGACGTGGTTCCATAGTGTAGCAGTTAGCACGTCTGCTTTACATGCAGAAGGTCTTGGGCTCTCCAGTGGAGCCACAGTCCATGGCCTATGGCCATGCCACCCTGTACGTGCCTGATCTCTTCTGATCTTGGAAGCTCAGCAGGGTCGGGCCTGGTTAGTACTTGGATGGGAGATTACCTAGGAAGACCAGGTGCTGTAGGCATAAAAATAAAGAAAATCAGTAGGAGTTTGGCGTGAGGGTGGGATCCCCAAGACTACCCCACAGGTAAGAAATTTACCACCCCATTATTCTTCCCAGATCTGAGAGGAGTCCTGGTCCCTGGTACTCCCAGTGTCCATCAGGGGGCGCTCTGTGCTCGCATTTCCCCTCTCCTCGCCCACCAGACCCAAGCTTCTTTGTTTATTCATTCGCTGGAAAATATTGTTTGAGCACCACTGTGTGCCAGGCACTATGCACCAGACACTATGCCACTGACAGCAAAAATTCAGACACAGAAGAGACAGACAAGGTCTCAGACTTTATGGGGCTAGCAGGGTAGGATTACCCTGAATAATCATAACGATTTAAGGGAAAGGGGATCAGGCAAAGCCTTCCTGGGAAACTGACTTTTAAACTGAGACTTAACAGGTGCCTAAATCTTGACCAGGTAACAATCAGGTAAAGAGATGAGGATGGAGTGTGTAGAGGTTGTTTTTCAGGCAGAGGGAACAGAGTACAAAGACCCTGAGGCAGGAGAGATCAGGGCCCCTTGAGAGGGCAGGAAAGAAGCCTGCCTGTATCAGATTGAGCTTTGGTCTGAGGTTTAACCCTTTCTATTGCAGAACACACACAGCTGGAGCCCTCGAAATTTTTTTCAATGCTCAATTATCCTCATAATTGCATTTTTTTTGGAGGAAGAGAGGAGAGCCAGCAGGTCTCTGGGATCTTTCTAGAGTAACCGAACTTGGGAAGGGAGAAATTCTGTTCATCCTTTTCCTAAATCAGAACTTTTTGTCCAGAAGGAGTAAAACAGAAGTAGATTTAGTATGAGCTCCAGCCCACCCCCTCAACCCCCCGCCGTCCCCAAGGCTTCGAGGGGACCCAAGTCCTGGGCTCACATATTTTTATAAAATTGTGCACAAATGAGATAATTTAATCACGTTTGAAAATTGAAATGTGAAATACCAGTAGTTAGTCCATTAAAAAGTAGTATGAAGGTGTGCCAGGTCATTAATACAAATGTTTTATAATGTTTGTGATATTTTTCAGCTTTTAAAATTTGTAATTTATCATGAATTATTTTCTTATTTTAAATAAACATTCGCTTGAGGGTATGTATTTTATATTTATAATTTTATGTTCCTTTCCTTAAAGAAGGCCTCCTAAATTGTAAAAGCTCCAGGCTCCGTAAGAGCTGGATCTGCGGAGTGGAATTCCAGAGCCCTGTCTGCTGGCTCCAGACCTTCCCTGGCCCTTGGCCCCTTCCTTTCTCTTTGATCAGTCTCTCCTACCCCTGTGGTCCAGACTCCCTGGGTGGGTGGCTGTTGGGTAATGGGGATACCAAGGGGATAGAGGGGTCTCGTGGTTCCTGTGGAGAAGCACATTAAAGGCTACAGAGAGTTGAAACTGTCCCTCCCCAGCTCCTCCTGAACCGGTCCCCAGAAGAGGAACCACCTTGAACTATCCAAGATGTTAAGGTTAAAATGAGTGTGAGTGCTGAAGTCCATTCATTCATTAGTTTATTCCTTTATCATGTTGACCCATTCTGCAGCTCTAAGGGGCTTTGGAGACTTTGATGTCTACTTCACAAGTGTGTTTTAGTCCTGAGTCAGAGGCATCTCCACAGACCATTCCCAGGTAGGACTGCAGACAAGGGTGGAGGTTATTTTTTCCCTTCGTAATTAATAAGTGCCTTGTAGAGACATACATTGAGATGACATAAATATCCTGTTTCTCCCAGTAGTTTTAGTATTTATTGATTAATCCTTGTCTAAATCAATTATCATTTTGATGGTTAATAAATGATGATTTTCCAATTGCATTATCTCTCTACATTTATTAGGAGAGTTTTTCCTTCCTCATTTGTTTATTTATTTATTTATATCAGAATGGACTCATGGATGCCTCATTTTTCTGTGGGCTTTAATCCATTACTATTAATTATTTTGATGCTTAAATTGTCCCCAGTTTTACCAGTGGGAACCCCTTCAAACTGGTTCCTGGGTCCTTGTGTCTTCAACTTTCTTTGCTTTCTGGCTGTTTCACTTCAAGCTGTTCCAGGCTCATCTATACTTTCTCAGCCTAGCACTGAGATCAGCCATTTCTTCAAAGAACTAAGTGTTTTTAAAACTGAAAAACTGAAAATGACCTGCAGGAGTCGTGTTTCTATTAGTCTCAAGCTTCAAGTTTGCAGACTCCAATATCTCATGTTTGTTGAAAAACCTTTGGTCTTAGAAAGAGTTGAGCTTGAAGAGAAAACCTGTTCTCTGGCTTTGTGACCTTAGGTTATATAAAATGGGGGTAATAGTGCCTACCCTCCCCTCACCCCTAAATTGTTGTGAGGACGAAAATGCCAGAAAAGTAAAAGCCATATTTCCCTTCTGACTGCAGCACCTAGCGAATGCCGGTGCACTGTAGAGCAGAGGTCGCCGATCTTTTTGGCACCAGGGACTGGTGCTCCTATGAGATTTCAATGCCCGATGATCTGAGGTGGAGCTGAGGTGGTGATGCTACTAGTTCTAGGGAGCTGCTGCAAATACAGATGAAGCTTTGCTCATTTGCCTGCTGCTCACCTCCTGCTGTGCAGCTCCATTTCTAACAGGCCACTGATTGCAACCAGTCTTCAGCCCTTGGCAGGAGGGGCAGGGTGGGGGGGTGGTTGCGGACAAGTGCTAGAGGCTTCATAACAGTCTTAAAGGAAGAAATGACCTGAGGTGACAGATGTAAAGTGTTAGCATTGTGCCTGGCACAGAGCCAGCCTGCAGCCAGGGGTGGTCACTTAGTTTTTGGATGATCTGTTTTGTGGACTGTTTTTGTATGCTCAGAGTTAGAGTTAAATGTCAAGAGTGCACTGGTGATAGGTTATCTAGGGCTCTCTCTCTTTTCAGAGTAAGGGTGGGCTCTGATTGAACAAACATTAAAAAATGTGGCCTAAGTGCACTGGGAAGGAGGTCAAAGACAGGCAGTAAAGTCTGGAGGAAGTTTCAGCTAGAAATCAGTCAGCAGCTCTGGAAGGAGCATGGCTGGGCAGGACCCTGGGGTGGAGGGCTATGTGGGCACCAGATAATAGGCAGGGGACACTGTTAGAGGCAGACTTCTGGGAGACGGTAAGAAGCTTTGTGCTAAACTTGAGGAGACAAGTGGATGAGACCCTGCATGAAACTCCTGATCTAATGCAAGGTACAGAGCCTACCCTGTGGGGCCTCCCCATCTCAAGGGGAGACCAGGACACATCCCTCAAGGAGCCCCAGTCAGATGGACGAGACACATACCCTGCTCTTGGAGATCTCATATCCTGACCTTTCCACCAACACTTCCCTCCCCTCCTCATTCTACTCCCTGACCCGCCTCTAAATCTGGTTGGCTCTTCAGACCCTTGGCTTGTCCCCTATCTGTCCAGGAGACCTTATGATCTTGCACCAGGCTATATTTATAAAAGCCCCCTCCTTTACTTGGCCTCTGGGACTTTCCTGGAAACAGGGTGGTGGTGAGAGTCTAGTTCAAAGTGGCCACCAGACTTATTCCCTCAGGGGTTATTTTGGAAGGTGACACCTTCCCCCTACTTACCACACAGCCCCCTCCCAAAGCCTCCCCACCTCCCAGCACCCACAGCTGCTATGACAACTGGTGGAGCAAAACCACAAGATCAGAAGTTGAGCCAGTCTGCTCAGGAGAAGCCAGCAGCGAATGATGGTGGGACAAGGCTCCTGCTTGGCATGCCCAAGAGGACACAAGGTAGGGGGTACAGGACCAGCAGGCTTTGATGCCACAAAAGAGACACTTTGCTATAGAATCTTCTACCCAGGTGTCTGTCCCTAAGGGGAACTGAACGGCAAGTTCCCAGGGACAGGAGCCCTTCTTCTCTATGCCTATTTTAAGATGTAGAGACTGAGGAAGTGACCTGAAGAAACTCTCAGGGCACATCAGTGACAGAATTGGGGTAGAACTCAGATTTCCCAGCTCTGTCCTATATCTTTTTACAATCCCAATTTTCCCTTTCCAGGAATCCGTGGAATTCAGAATTTTCCAAAATGTTTCCTGAGACTTCATGAAGTATATCAAAAACACAATCAAGGCTAGCGATATATTTTTTCTTTTAAAATTTGTTGGAAAAAATGTGTATAATGAAAACTAAACACATTTCAATGATTGGTCTTTCTGTGACATAATTATTGCCTTTAATAAATGGTACAGCATATGAAGTGTTGTGTGTGCCCCAACTGCAATGACTGAAATCCATCACCGCATTCTCTTTGAGACCACACTTCTCATGGGTTACTCCCAGGCAGTGACTGAACAGGCAAGGACAGGAAGGCAAAGCCATCCTGGGAGGTGAGGGAGTCCTGGGAGCTGATGGTCAGTTTTGGATGAAGGATTTCCCATTGGCTCTGCTGAAATTTTCTGAGAATTGCATCATAGTCTAAGACTTTTCTTGCCCAACCTCTTTTCCATCCTCTGTCCTCCACGGGGTCTCACCTGCACTGTGGTCTGCCAATTCTCACAGCTTCCTCTGGCTCCTTGTCCATTATCCCTCACAGGTAATTTGCCTGATAAATCCCTCCCACATCTAATCCCCTCTTGACATTTCTTCTCAGAGGACCTGAACTAACACATCAAGAATTCCCACAAGGGTCATGAACTGTTCTCCAATGCATAAATGCAGTTTCACTTCAACAAATATTTCTTCATTTTTATATTAATCCATTTGCCAACCACATATCGAGTTGCATTTAAGATATTTGATAATTTTACTATGTTTTGCAACTTGTCTTATAATTTCAGCATGTGATGCTCAATGCTTATTATCTATTCAAAATAAGAGAAAAATGTTTGATCATTTCTCGTAGCAGTTAGTTTGTGATACTTCTGTTGTTTTGTGAAAGGCTGGGCTGTCTCCTTTAATCTGGAGGTCATGACCTCCTGGTAGTGTTCTGCTAACATATTCTTACTTTATAAGTGTTCCATAGGAAATGAGTTTGAAAGAAGATGGCCTGAACACATCTAAAATGTGCATACCTTCTTAGTTTCTGACGCTGCTCAGGACAGTGGGCTTTAGACAGCTCCTTCTGGCCGAGAGCAGAGCAGAGTCTGGTATTGCCAGAGTTCACAGGGAACAAATATCCCAGAATCTGTTTACTTTGTCCAGAGAAGAGGACTCTCAGATTTGTAGGCCACTTCATGTTGACCCCTTTGGTCTCCTTTGATGTGTTAAGAATGACCAAATCTAGATGTGAGGATATTGTTGGATGTCTTGGGGGTTTTAATCAAGATGAGAATATTTTCAAGTTAACTTAAAAGATTTTTACTATGAATGGTGTCTCAAATTTCTCTCATACACTTTCCATGGTGTTTTCACAAGCTGCTCATTTAGTTCTTAAAATGACTCTGTGATTCTTAGAGCACAGGCTCTGGAGTTAGGACTGGATTCAAAATGTAGCTTGTTATGTAACCTTGGGCAAATCATTTGAAATCTCTGAGCCTTATTTTCTTTTCTGTGAAGTAGAGATGCTACTTCCTCTGGCAGGATGCAGTGAGATCATGTACATTTGAGTGGTGAACTGTGCAGAGGCTGCATCAGACAAGGCCTCGGAGGCCAAACTGGGGGATCTGGGAAGCCACTGAAGCATTTTTAGTCATTAGCGACAGATGAGTTTGCCTTCTCTGCCACAGTCCAAGCAGAAGAAATGCCCCTGCTCTGTGCTCCTTCAACACTTTCTCTGTTTGTCTCTTAAAGCTCTTTATCATTATCCCTTATTGGGGTCTTTTCTATCCAGACTGGGAGATTTTGGGTGACCAGAGCAGGTGTGGAGTCTACTGAGGTTCAGACATTGCAGGCTGGAACGGATCCCGGAAGCCCATGTGTGTGAAGACCGAGGAGCCCGCAGGAGGATGGAATGGGGCTCTGAGTGAGAGTCACAAGGTCTGGTTGGTCAGCAAGCCCACTTGTCAGAGTCACAGGAGCTGCTACCATGAGGGGCTCTGATATATGCCATTTCTGTTCTTCCACCCTCTGCTGACAAAGTGGGGCCCAGAGTATGTATGGACATTCTTCTCATCATTGGGAGCAGAAAGCGGTTTTGGTGAGGTGGGTGAATTTGCTGGTTCAGTTCTTGGGGAGTCCCAAGAGTGAGTATTGAAAATCCACAAGTCCATCCCCAGAACCTCCCAGAAATAATGCTGCTAACACCTTCTATTCATCCAGCCCTTATTCTGGGCCAGGTGCTAGGTTAAGCACTTTCCATGCACAGCCTGCTACAACCTTTTTAACAACCCAATACCTAGATCTGTTACTATTCTTCTTCTGTAGATAAGGAAATTGAAACTAAGGAGTAAGCTACAGTGGCAGAGATGGGAATTGAACTCAGTCTGGTTGACTTTGGGGCTTTGGGCTATTAACCAAAATACTCGACTACCACAGGAGAAATAACTGAGGGAGATTTCAAGGTTAGGTTGAAGTGAAACTGAACTAATTTCTATTACATGCTCTTATTTATTCCTAGGCCTAGTGAAGCTGGGTGTTTGGATTACTTTTGCATCCTGGCTATGCTAGGCACCTACCTGGCATCTGTCAATGTCTGTTGTGTGACTGTGCTATGGCAGCAGGAGAAGCTCTGAGTCAGAACTGGGAGCCTTTCTTGTACCCAAGACTCTTGACTCTGGTGCCAAGAGGAAGCTATCTGGCCTTGGCAGTGCCTATTGGCCAGGTCTCTGAGGTCCCCCTGACTCCCAGCATGAACACAGCATCTTAGCATCAGAGCATCCCACCTGTTGTCCTACTTTCTTTGCTCTTTATAGATAGACAAAGATGGTAAAAAGTTCAACAGACTTGGCTTATAATTCAGCTTGTCTGTGTGGCCTCAGACAAGTTAATTAGTCTTTCTGAGCTCAGTTTATTACCTGTAAAATAGGAAGAAGAATATCTACCTTACAGAGTTGTGGTGAGGAATAAATGAGGAAACAGATGACTTGCACCTAACTCACTAACAGAAATCTATCACAATAGGAAAGTTTCAATTTTTCTCTTCATTGTTATCATTATTGTTTTGTATGCTTTCTCAATCTCATGGCTTCTACGGCCTGTTGAGGAAGATTCTGGGTCCCCTTCTTGGATTCAAAGGTTGAGAAACCCAGCTCAGCTGAACACTTGTAGCCTGCACTGCCCATCCTTAGTGGGCAGAGATGCCTTCTGGCCCTGCAAGGAGGCAGGTCAGAGTTGAGCCTCAGAGCCGGACACCTGAGTTCTCTCAGCAGGGCCACCAATTTGCTGGGAGACTATGGGCAAATCCCTTCCCCTCTATAAAGGTCAGTTTCCCCATTGTTGAGCAGGGAGAATTGTTTCTGCCTGACTCATCTCATTGGGCTATTGTGAGATGAATAGGCCAAGAGGACATGAAAGTCTTCATAAGGGGTCAAGCCCTATAAGGGGTTATTGTATCTCTTGAAAGAAAACAAGGGATGTAGGAACCCAGAGGAGCCAAGCTGCCTCCTGTCTCCATGGCTCTGACTAGAACTCTTCTTCTTCTTTGCCTGCTTCATTCATTCGTTCAACATGTATTGATTGAGTACCTACTATGTACCAGGTAGTTTTTTAGGCACTGGCGATACAACAATGAACAAAACAAAAATCTCTGCCCTCACGGTACTTCCATTCTAATGGAGTGAGTGACAAAGACCCTAAATGTAATACATGTTCATGAATCAGACCAGGCACCACCGACCTCAGGAAGTTTTCCCTTTGCCCCCATTCTGCCTCTGGCTCCTGTAGCCCAGTGATCATACTGGACTGTAACGTTCAACTTATCTGTTTCATCACAGCCTGTGAGCCCTTCAAGGTTAGGGACCTTGTCTCCTTCTCCTTTATATCCTTGGCGTCAAGTGTGGGGCCTAGAACCTAGTTGAGACTCAAGACACATTTGTTTTACAAATGAATAAATGAAATGGAGTGAGTGATTTAGACCATAGGCTTCCAGTCACTGACTCATTCGTTCCAACAGGTTTTGTTAGGTAGCATCCGTGTGTGTGAGACTGTGTTGGGGTGCAGGTGGGTGTGGATGTGGATACAGAAATAAGGTTCTGTCTCTGCCCTGAAGGATGCTATAATCTGAAAGGAAATGGCAGGAGGAGGAAACTACCATCTACTGAACAGGAATCAGGTCCTGAGTAAATCTCTTATGTGGGTTACCTCTTTTTACCTCTCCAGCAAGGTAGGTATCAGTAACCCTGCCTTATCGGTGGAGAAAGAGGTTCATAGAGGCTCCATCACATGCCAAGGTTGCACAAGTAGACAGTGGCTGATGTAGGTTTGAGGTCAGTCCAGGCTGCCTATTCTTCCCACTGTAATGACACAGGCAGGACATGCTGTGCACCTTAAGAGCTATCTGTCTAAACTGAGGGCTGCAGACCCTAAGAGGTGGGAGAAGTTGCTGAACTGGGGCCTGTTTTTAGAGGCTTTAGGAGGAGGAAGTTGCCCACTGAACCTTAAAGGTGGGTAGTTGTGGTATGGGAATTAGGGGCCTCTCTGAGGGTGTGAAACCCCTGGAGTCTGGGGAAGAAGGTCCTTGGAAGGCTCTGAGGCTGGCCGATGGGCAGGAGAGGGTGGAGTCACGGCTCTGTCTGGGTTCCCTGCTAGAGCAAGTGCTCCTTCAAGAAGGCTCCGGGCCCCTTTCCTGCTATAAGGCATAAAGAACAGTGCTTACTCTTGATCAGTGTCAGCTAGATGAATAGATCTTCCTATCTTGACTTCTTGGACGAGTAATCAATTTTGTCATCTCAGCCAGATCTTAGCAAAGGATCTGCAGTCCTTCAAATCCTCTTTGTGATACTCGAATCACCCCAGTTTTCTAGGACGGTGTACTGCTCACTGATCAATTCAGGGGGCTGCTTATTGAGATAATTTCTCATTGAAACGATGCCAACTTCTTTCCGCCAGCCGACTGGGAACTGGATCCTGTGCTAAAAGTAACAAGCCTGTGTCCAGAACGCTGATAAAAAGGCCCACACTCTGGAGTTAGACACGAGTGGCTTCACAGTCATTCTCTGCCTTTGTGGCTTGATGACCTTAAGCAAATTCTTATCTTCTCTAAGCCTCAGTCTTCTCATCTATAAAAGAGGGCCACTGGTATCTAGATTGTGCAAGTCCTAATGTGGTGGTCTTTCCCCTGCCCCACTCTCTCACAGCTGGCACAATTAGCCCTATACTGCTTAGCTCTGTGTTTTAAGGACTCAGAGACATGGAAATCAGGGCAGACCTCTGGGAGGAGGATGCAGACTGATCTGTTTGGTGCCTCATAGGGGTACAAGCTGTGACGATCCTGATAAAATAACACAAAATAGCTTCGGTTCATGAAACTGTTGTCAAGTAGTGTGCAAGGTACTTACAATACTTCATATTTAATACCATTGAAGTATTCCTACTCCCATTCTAAAGATGAGGAAACAGAGACTCAGAAAGATTACATGTCTTCCTGCAAGACCACTTGAGTGAGGCAAACAAATTCGCCAGGACTATGCAGATAACAGAAACTGCTATTGCCAAGTGGAAAGAGAGGTTCATTGTGGTTTTCATTTTTATTTCCCTAATGACTTATGTGGAGCATTTTTTAATGTGCTTATTGGCCATTTGTATATTTTCTTTGGAGCAATGTCCATTCATATACTTTAACTGTTTTTAATTTTTTTTATTGTGTTGTAAGAGTTGTTTATATATTCTGGATACAAGTTTCTTATCAAAATATTATTTGAAAATATTTTCTCCCATTCAGTGGGTTCTTTTCACTTTCTTTTTTAAAAAATAATTTATCGAGGTAAAATTCACATAACATAAAATGAACCATTTGAAAAGTGAACAATTCACTGGCATTTAATACATTCACAACGTTGTGCAACTACTTCCTATATCTAGTCCCAAAACATTTCCACCACTCCAAAGTAAAATGCCTTCTCATTAAGTAATTTTTCTCCATTTCTTCTTCCCCTCAATGCCTGGCAGTGACTAATCTGTCATTGCTATGGATTTATCTTTTCTAGACATTCATATCTGATTTCTTCCACTTAGCATAGTATTTTGGAGGTTCATCCATGTTGTAGCAGTATTAGTACTTCATTCTTTTTTAATTCATGAGTAATAATCTATTGAATGTATATACTACAATTTATCCATTCATTTGTTCATGGACATTGGAACTATTTTTACCCTTTGGCTATCATAAATAGTGATACTATGAACTTGTGTGTACATGTACTTGTTTGAATATGTTTCCAATTCTTTTGGGTACATGCCTAGGAGTGGAATCATGGAATCAAATGGTAATTCTTTAACTTTCTTAGGAAATACCAAACTGTTTCCACAGCAGCTGAATTGGTTTGCATTCCCACCAACACTCCCCCCCAACAACATATGAGTGTTCCAATTTCTCTACATCCTTGTCAACACTTGTTAATTTCCTTTTTAAAAAAGAATTATACCAATCTTAGTCTTTTCCTTTCTTGATGGAATTCTTTGAAGCACAAACATTTTTAACTTTATAAAGTCTAATATACCGACTTTCTTCTTTTGTTGCATGTGCTTTTGGTGGTGTATCTAAGATTTTGACTAACCCCAGGTCACAAAGATTTGTTCCTATATTTGCTTCTAAGCATATTTTGGTTTTAGCTCTTATATTTTGATCTGTGATCCATTTTGAGTTAGTTTTATATATGACATAAGAACTTTGTTTGCATATGTATATACAATTTTCTCAGCAACAATTGTCAATCTTATAGCCTGCAATCTTGTTGAACTTATTAGTTCCAATAGATTTTTGTGAATTCCTTAGGATTTTCTATATATAAAATCATTTCGTCTATGTATAGAAATAATTTTCTTACTCCTTTTCTAATCTAGATGCCTTTTATTTCATTTTCTTGCCTAATTCTTGCTAGACCCTCCAGGCAATGTTGAATGTAAGTGTTAAGAATGGATATCTTGTCTTGTTCCTGATCTGAGAGGGAAAGCAACAAGACTTTCATATTAAGTGCCAGCTATGTGTTTTTGTAGATGCTCTTTGCAAGGATGGGTGCATGTTTTTATCATGAAAGCGTGTTGAATTTTGTCAAGTGCATTTTCTTCATCTATTGAGATGATTATGTGGTTTTTGTCCTTTATTCTATTGATATAATGTATTACATTAATTGATTTTTGTATGTTAAACCATTTCTTGTATAAATTCCACTTGGTCAACTTGGTCATTGTATATAATCCTTCTTTTCTGGTGTTGGATTCTGTTTGCTCACATTTTATTGTGAATTTTCGTATCTATATTCCTAAGCGATATTAGTCTAGTTTTTTGGTGATATCTTTGGTTTTGATATCAGTGAAATAGTGACTTCATACAATGAGCCAGGAAGTGTTCCCTCCTCTCTATTTTTTGGAAGAGTTTGTAAAAAATTAGTATTAGATCTTTGAATGTTTGATAGAGTCCATCTGGATTATATCTTTTGGAGACAGCTGGAAACATGGAAAGGGCTGGCCTCTGAGACCTTGAGCAGAGACCTGGAGCAGAGGCAGCTGAATCTGGCACACAGATATGTCCTGATTGGTGTGCACATTATTTTAAAACATCTGAAACAATTTTGAAAAAAATAAAGATTCCACATAAAAATTTTGATTTTCAAATTCTCCAGAAAAGTCAGAATCTGGCAACACGGGCCCCTAATTATACTGAGTCATGGCAAATGGCCCCTGCTCTCTGGTTTGCTTTACTTCCATGTTAATCCTGACACCAAAGCTGAATGTCAGGTGCCATCTGTATCATATTTATTCCTGGACCACTTTATGTTAACTGCACAGCTACTGTAGGTGTTTGAGTTGATGCTACCTATTTACCCCTGATGTGTGTGTGTGTGTGTGTGTATGTGTGTGTGTGTGTGTGTGTGTGTGTGTGTGTGTGTGTGTGTGTGTGTGTGTTTGGCTCATCTATAAAATGAGGACATTAATAATTCTTATCTTGGAAGATTTTGAGGAAGATTAAATGGGATAATTGTAAAGAAGTTTGGCATATAGGAGGTATTCAATAAATTTATCCTTTGCTTTTTCCTGGCTGCATAGTATTCTGTTGCACGTCTGTACATAATATGTAGCATTCCTTTAATGGTGGACTTAAGTAGACTTCAATTTTTCCAATTCACACAAGACTGGAAAGGACATCCATGCACATGGTATGCAGTGTTGCATGTTGGTTAAGAGTATATTAGCTCTAGTGGATTTGAATCCCAGCTGTGCAACCACTTTTATCTCCTATCCTCTTGGAATTGTTGAGATGAGAGGATGGTAGGATGACCTCAGACATCATTTAAAGACATATCTGCACTTTTGTCCACAAAATGACTAGACCGTTACAAGTGGGTGCAGGGGTAGATGCAAGAGTCTCGAGGCTTCTTCTGCAAATGTGAAAGCTGGCGCATCCTATCTCAGGATCTCCCCACCCTAGAGTGTGAAGACAAAGGCCAACTCATTGTATCTAACAGACTGACAGCTGGGCTATCTCCGGAGATGAGATAAGCGGGTGTCAGGCAGAGGAAGAGAGGTGTTAACCACAGAGCAAAGCGAGGTGAGAGTACTGTGGACTGGGCTGAACTCCCCACCCTCAACCCTGTCCTCAGAGTCACATCCCACACACAGCTGCTTAACCCTCCCTAACCCTGCTGTACCAATGATGGTCCCAGATCCCCTTCTGAGCTCTTTCTCTGGTGCCCATCAACAGTCTTCATGCAACAGAACTTTGGGACCCATTCACTGAACTGCCCTGCAGCACAGCTGGTGGCCTCAAGGTTGGAGGTGGCAGTGGTTATAGATTAGAGAGTTTTTGAGGTTTTCAGTGAGGAGGTAGGACTCCTGCCTGTGGTCTCACTGCTTCTCTTTCTTACTGCACGAGCCAGCCAGACACCCCTGGCTCTGCATTGCTCCCCAAACCCCTACCCTAAAATAATAAGCCCTGATGGTTGCATACCACTTTTTATTTCAGCAACATCCAGTAAGCTTCTGATAACTGGACTGTAAATTCCAAGGTTTGGGTTATGTTCCTATGTGCTATATTTCCAGCAACTAGTCCAATGCTTGATACATAGTTAGCAATCAAGAAATATGTGAATGAATGAGTAAGCAAATGAATGAATGTACAGGTTATCGAAGTGTTCGCAGGGTGCCAGATGCCATTTCTATTTCCACAGCTCGTTTCCACAGTCCTTAACTTGGGCCTCTGTCCATCTTGATTAGATTTTTCTGGGGTCTTGTGGCCCCTCAATGGAACCACATTTGTGGCCCCTTTGACTTCTTCTTAGGTGTTCCTCCAGCAATTCTTCCCTGAGATCTCCTTCCCCTCTGGGGATGTCACAGCCCCAGCTTGGGCCATATGATCTTGAGCTGGTTACTTCCCTTCTCTGAGTATCAGTTTTCTTGCGTGTGAAACAGAAATATCATGATGCATCTTGCAGAGTCATTGTGCTGATTGAGTTTAACAAAGCATGTTGAAGTGCTTTGCAGGGTTCTTGACACATCGTGAGGGTTCAATGTCAAGAGCTATTATTATTATTGAAGTGTGTAGACTGGGGAAGAGGACATTGGATGAGAGTAGTGGTCTCCAACAAGGGGTTAATAAATAAAGCAATAAAATTGAATGTAGTTTATCTCTCCAAGTGTGCTGCCAAAATCCTCATCTTCCAAAATGAGCCAGGAATATCCATCACAATTTTAACACTTTTAGAAAGCTGATTTGCAGATACTTGCCTGTCTAAGCAAAGATAGGTGTACAGCATGAGCTATAACCCAGTTGAGTGTTTGTTTTGGGCCAGGAACTGTTCTAAGTTTTTTACATGAATTATCTTGAACAATCTTTAAAAGAACCCTGTGAGGAAAGTACTGTTATTATCCTCATTTGACAGATGAGAAAAGAGGCACAGAGAAGTTAAGTGACTTGCCATAAGGTCACAGAGCTGGGATTAAATCCAGCAGAGCTAATATTCTTAACCACTCTGCATATTACCTCTGTATAAAGGTCCTTGCCATTCTTGTGTGGACCAGGGAAAAATTGGAGTCCACCAATAGAGAAATGCTACGTATTATGTCCATCCCTGCAATGGAACACTGTATAGTCAGATAAAAGCAAGGAGATGTATATGTTCTGGCATAAAATGATGGCCACAATATATCGTTGGGTAGAAAAAGCTGCAGAACAGTATGTATCATATAATCTGTTTTTGTATAAAAGCAAATTATTATTATTATTATTTTTTAGGCGAGGTAATCCTTGGTTGACCTCACAGATTGTAAGGACCTTGTCAGCTTACAATCCCTTATTTATTTATTTATTTATTTATTTATTTATTTATTTATTTATTTATTTATTTTTTATGCCTACAGCACCTAGTCTTCCTAGGTGGTTTCCCATCCAAATACTAACCAGGCTCGACCCTGCTGAGCTTCCGAGATCAGACAGGATCGGGCTTGTTCAGGGTGGCATGGCCACAGACTGTATAACAACAAATTCAAAAGTCCATTTACCTGTGTGTAAGTGCATAGATAAATGTCTGGAAGGAGAAACACAAAACAATGCACACTGACCACTGGAAAATTGTGAAAGAGAGAAGATCCCATTTTTTGTCTTTATATTCTCCGTTATTTGAAATGTTTGCCACAAGTATGTATTATTTTGTAATTAACAGAAAGAAGAAAGCAAGTGCACAATGAGCCAGGAGCACCCTGCTCCAGATGCCATTATTTTCAGAGGCCTCCCGAGTGTCTCCCACTCACCCTTGAAGGCCCGTCAACCCTGCTTTCCCTCCATGAACACTGCCCAAGCTTTCTCCTTGGTCACCAAGGACCTGCTTTGGCCTGAGTCTCTCATCTGGGTCCAGGCATCTGATCAGGTCCCTGGTTAGAAGGCCATGGTCCTACCCTTGTGCTACCCTCCTGGAGGATGTGAGACATGGTGACATCATAGTTAGGCCAGTGACATCACAGTGGACCCGGAAGCTGACAGGACCGAGGACCCAGGAGATGGAAGCAAGAATGGGGTTGGCAGGTAGAGGCCGCTTTGAATGGAAACTTGGGGACTATCTTCAGCCCACCTCCTAGGACATTTTTAGCTAAGCCTTTCAGGAATGAGAGACCTGGAAATTGCCAAGGCCCTTTATGTTTCTAATTAAGAGGTTGTACAGACTTTTCTGAGAGTCAGAAGCAGAGTATAATACCAGAAAGGGGTGGAGTTAGCTTACAGAAGCCCAAATGTGTGTGGATTCTTTCAGAGATGTGGGGCAGGGGTGCTTCTGTGGGTACCCAGAACTACCTTTGCGCCCTGTGATTGCAGCAAGGCTGTTGTGTGGCCTGGGGAGCTGGGAGGACTCTAGCTTTGAGGGTGTAGAGGTTTGATGGACCAAGACTACAAGGGATGCTATAGGGGGAGCTCCTCTACCAATCTGAAGGATATGAGAGGGCAACTGGGAAAGAGAAAAGGCTGGGGAGGGTGGTGTGGGCACTGGGAACAGCAGTCGGAAGGGAGAGTGTGGGGGTTGAAACGAAGCACTGGGGATGGCAGTGGGGGTGGTCTGACATTGCCAAGGATTAGTGGAATCTGAGGGTTGGCATTTGTTGTGTGACTGTGGGTGAGGTGCTTACACTTAAGTTCTTTCATCATGGGGATAATAAAACCAACCATACAGGTTTATTGTGAATGAGATAAAGCTTATGAAGCCCTTAGCACAGTGCCAGGCACATAAGTAAGCTGCTTGCAAAAGTAGCTACCTCCTCTGATCCTTGGAATACTCCAGCCTGAACCCTGTTGCTTTATCTTCATTCTCGGCATGTACGATGCAGGATTCTTGGTTCTAAGCTATGGAAACCATTTCAGGAGGGTTTAGGAAGAAAAGGAATTCATTTAAAAGATGTTGGGGAAGCTCCCAGAAAGTCTGGGAAGTTTGCAGAGCTAGATTTGGAAAATGGTATGGATTAAAAGAGGCTAAGAGCCCCAGAACCACACACCCCAGGACTAGCCTAGAGAGGACTCAGCAACCCTCTCTGAACCCCTTTCTTTCCTCTGCTGCCCCAGAAGCTGATATAGCACTGTTTACAGAGTGGGGAGTCTCCACTCACCTGCCACCCCAGGGCTTCCGGTTTCTGGTCTACAGTCTGAATGGGGGCATCCGACCGACTAGTCCATGTTGTGTGCCTGTATCATGCTGGGGCAGGGAGGTTGGAATTAAGCATGCGGCCCTTTCAGCTTTTGTAGTGGGAGATGCTTTCTGCCTCCCTTCAAACTTATGTGGGGGGAAGTTCCAAATGCTGGGCATCTAAAAAACCCCGACATGCCTACATGAGAAACAAAAATGAGTAGACAGTGGCTCCTGCTCTTGAGACACTCATAGCCACATAGAGGTCAGCTATGTGGGCAAATAATTATGATAGGAAGTGATGGAGGC
The DNA here is from genome assembly GCA_028627145.1 of Eidolon dupreanum. Classification (NCBI taxonomy): domain Eukaryota; kingdom Metazoa; phylum Chordata; class Mammalia; order Chiroptera; family Pteropodidae; genus Eidolon; species Eidolon dupreanum. The sequence continues at coordinate 12,806,149 of CM053502.1, read as the reverse complement.
CACAGTGGAGAAAAGTACCAGCCAGGGGCTGAGCTGGCAGAGAAATACCTATAATATGCCCCTGACCCATAGGGGAGAGCCTGAGATGTCCCTGTGTGTTCCAGGCCAGCTGGGTGGCATGGCTGGGGTGGAGTTTGATGAATGGTTGGGGCTCTGTCACACTGGACCAGGCACTACACAATGCAGGTACACCAACTGGGCAGAATTTGCATGAGGCCCCAATGGACCACCTTCTGCTCACAAGAATGATGACATTGCTCAGCTTAAAAACCGCTGCCTGGCTAATGGGACCTCCCCTTTGGTATCCAGTCATATCTTACAGGCATTTTGCTGTGCCCTTGAATTATCTCTTGCCCTGTTAGGGCCTCAGTGCTCCATCTAGATTAGAGAAAAGATTCCCGGGATAGGAAGATCAGAGATGGGACAGGAGGAGGAAGACGTGTTTGTTGCTTACTGTCTTCTGCTCTACAAGTTCAGATTTCTGTCTTACCCTGGATCATTCTATGTTGCCTACTGTTGTCTCTGCCTGTTCCTGTCCCAGCCATCACCATCACTGTCTTCCCCTGTCATTGAAACTGCCTGTCTCTGTCTCCACTGGGCCCCCATCCCCAGAAGGACCCCAGCTCCATCTTTTGAGCCCTTTCTGTTGCTTTCCTGCTCAGCCATCTGAGTTCTCTGAGAACCAGAGATAGCAACCCTATACCTCAGCTCACCCTCCCATACCGAAATTCCAGTGGGCCAGTTCACAATGATCCCAAAATCAGCACATTGTTCAGTAGAGTTGCCACATGTAGGTAAAGGATAGTGGGTGGCTCCCCCTATTCAGATCTCATGGGTCCCCCAGCCTGCCTGCCTGCCACCACCTCATTTGTGGTAACTTCAAATGTAGCACTTTCCTGTCATCTCTCACACCCTCTGGGGCCTCAGCCACAGGCAGCGCTGCCCACCTGCCCACCTCCTTCCTTCCCCAGCCAGAGGGGACTTCTGCAGAGCCAAGTGAAGAGCCTCATGAAGGTAGCCCCTCTTTTGGGGATATTTGTTTTGAAACCTGGGGCTGGATAGGGAGGAGTCAAGAAAGAGGGAAAGGAGTCTGGGTTATGCAGGGCTGAGCCACTCGAGTGAGGGTAATATGGTCTGAAGGGCACTTGGGGTAAAGAGGAAAAAGTGGTTACTGAAGGGAAGGGGAATGGGAACTGAAGCGATACCTGTGCTGTGTGGTCTTCAGTGAAAGATAGCAGAGAAGCAAGGTGCTAACTGAGCAGACAGCTCAGCCACACAGGGCATCTTCTTATCAGGCCAGTCAGGGGGCCTGGGGGACTCTTGACTTACTCTCTTGGACTATCCCTGGTAAGGGACCTGAGTTTAGGAAGTCTGGGTGGCAGGACATGGGGGTTTCTTTAGCTGCATAGAAAAGCTCTGTGGATGAGTTATGATGCAGGGGCTCCCCTTCCTTGGTGGGGGGTTCCCCTCAGTGGATAGCCTGAGGTTAGTAGAGCCATGGATGTAGTCATGAGTCCCTCCCAACATGGAAGAAAGTGGCTTCTCAATTCCCTGTGGCCCCTCAGATTTCTGAGCTCACTTGGGAGTAACCTCCATGAAGACCTTCCTCTCTCCTTTCTTCTTCAGGGTGAGGATCAGGCCGGCTCTGCTCCTCACCTCTAATTTTCTAGTTTCCATTCAATCCTCTTCCTGCACCTACGAGGAGAGCACCATTAACTTCTAAATGTCAGCATTGAGAGCCCTCACACATCAGCCAGTCCAACCCTCCCATTTTGCAGTTATTGAAACTGAGGCCGGGTGGCGCAGTGACTGGCTGAAGGTGTAGTGGGAAAGCCAGCCCTAGAGGCCAGGTTATTTGGAGAACTTTTGTTGCTCACCTGTGACTGACCTGTCCTAGCAGGTAGTGGGGGCATGAAGGGGGAACCCACCCCAGAACTGGATTGTTGCCACAAGACCAAGCCCTGGAGGAGCACAGGGAGCTCCCTGTCCCCCAGCCTGGACTTCCAGTCTTTCCAAGAACACCAGGTAAAGTGGAATCCTAGCCCTATTTTGAGGCCAGCTTGCTTATGAAGGGAGGGAATATTAGGAAGAAGTAGGAGAAAATCTGAAGGGACCCTGGATTCCCATTATCCCTTGGTCCTGAGCACTTTTACCCTGGCACATCATGGGGATGGGCCATCAAGGGCCAGAGACGCTCTCCCATGCCCTAGGGGCCAGAATCTCATGTGGCTCATGAGTAGGAACAAGGCCATGCCGGAAGCCTTGGCCTTAGGACCCATCCTGTGGGGTTCGTAGTATTTAATGAGGATTTTTACCTTGGCTCCATTCAAAACACAGTAGATGATCTGAGACATGGTGGACCCAGGGTGGTTAGGAAGTTGTGGTGGGAGACTGTTGGGTGAGGGATTCTAGCAGCAGAGGGAAGGAGATCCTGGGGTGGGCACAAAAGTCTCTGGAGAAAGAAGTCTTTGGATGAAGTAAGGGGAAGCCATTTGAGCAACAGACATGATGGGGGTGGGTGAGTCTTAGCGTCTCTTCCCTCTTTGGGAACCAAACTAGGGGTGGTATCATTCTAGGGACCCAGGAGTTACAGTCCCCAGCCCCCCATCCCCTTCTCCACTGCCCTCCAGGTCTTCCCAGCCTGCAGGCCACTTCCAGATACAGTAGATGTCCATGGCCCATCCTGTGTCAGCTGGCTGTGCCCCTTGCCATGGGCACCAGCCAGATCTGCCCTGCTGGCCTGCCCCCAGGGCCTGGACCTCTACCTCTGCTCCCTGTAGCTGGCACCCCAGGGCACATCCCCAAAGGGCCTCAGAGTGGACTCCTTGAGCTAGATTAAGCCCAGGGCATGGGGCTGCACCTTGATGAAGGCTGAAGGTGGGGGGCACTGTTAGATTTTGGGACAGGAAGGGGAGGGAGCCCAGTGTCACTGGTGAGTACAGAGCCTCAGGCACACTTTGGCCTGGAGTTCTGGCCTAGGTGTGCAGGGGGCTTTCGAGGTAGTGACACCTGAGCCAGCGGAGGTGGGCAGTGGCTTTCTTAGGTATGGGTGTGGGATTTGGTATTGGTGGTGGTAGAGGGGTGAGGATGGAGCTTGTCTACCTGTTTGAGCTAGGGGGATCTTTATTATGAGAAAGGAGCACAGGCTAGGACTTTGAGAGTTGAGGTGGGGTCTTGGTACTGCTCTTTTAGCTCTGTGATCTTGGGCACATCACTGAGGCCGGTTTCTTCTTTCATAAAAGTAGGCTCTCACTATGCCTGTGTCTTAGGCTTGTTGCATTGTAGTACCCCATTTCCTTATGCCTCTGTGACCTCCTGGAGGGCAAGGACTATGCTGCTGTGCCCTTTATCCACTGCCCCCCAAACCTCCTCAAGAGCACAGAGCAAAACAGCTCAGTAATATTTGTTGAGTGAATAAATGAAAATCCAAACAGACAATCCACTTTTTATTTTTTATTTTTTAGTATTTTACTTTATATCACTCCTGAATTTTGCATCTCAGTCTCCCTTACAAAGCTCTTCTCTACTTACTTCCTAAATATTCACCTGCTCTGGGACAGTCCAGCCTCTTCCCTTCCCTTCTCTCCTCTCCTTACCCCTCTCCTCCTCCTCTCTCCCCTCTCCTCTTCTTTCTTTCCTCTGCTCTTCTGTTCTCTTTACTTAGAATAGCACTGTTTGATAGAACTTCCTGCAATAATGGAAATATTCTATAACTATGCTGTCTAATAGCATACCTATTGAGCTTTTTAAATGTGGCTAGTGACACTGAGAAACTGAATATTTTATGGCACTTATGTTAATTAATTTAAATGTAGAAATATGTGTCAGGTAGCTGCCATTTTGGACAAAGCAGATCTAAAGTCACCCTTATGTGATATTGTCTGGGCCCCTGACACCCAAATTTATGTCTCCAGCTCAGACCTCTCCTTTAAACTCCAAACCAATTCATCCAACTGCCCACCTGACTGCTCCACATAGACATCTAATAGGCTTTTTGAATCATTTTCTCTCCCTAAAATTGTTAAGCACTGAGCAAATACTAGCCACTTTTATTGGCAAGTGCAATTGCAGACCAGGAAAGCCCAGAGAGGGAAAATGCCTTACCCAAGTCACCTAACAGACTTGCAGGTGAGAGTTCTCTCCCAATACTGAGTGGGGCAGGTTAGATGGGGAGCAGAACTGTACCTCAGTCTGTGGGATCCTGACCATCTTCCCTTTCCTGCTCAGAGCACCAGCCACCAGGGCCACAAGCCAGCTCCATCGATGAAGAGGAGCTCATAGCCAAGTTCCCTCCGAGCAGGGACAAGATGGGAAGCCAGCCGGAAAGAGTTGGCGAAGGGGCTCCCTGCCTATCCTTGTCTCCTCACAATAGCTCCTCCCCACCTCTCTGGCAGAATACAAACAGCCACAGCTCCTTGGCTTTCTGGTCCTGCCACCTGTCCACTCCTGGCTCCAAAGAACTTCCATTCCACCTCCACCCACTCTATCCTGCGTACCCACTTCTGCCTCCACCTTACCTGTTCATCTTTGGGGCCCCACCTTCTATCCAATGCTCCCCCGTCTTCATGCTGCCCCAAGACACCTTCTACCCCACCAGGGCTGTGTCCAGCATGCTGATGAGTGTCAGTGAGCCTGGGCACCACAGCGCCCGGGGGGACACCTCGCATCCCTACCCAGGGGCTTCCCAAGCTTCTGGCCAAACCCAACTCTCCCAGGCCTGGAATTCAGGTTCTGGAGCTGCCAGGACCTATTCCCCAGGGCCAGAGCATGCTGGCAGGGCGGCTCCAGAAAAACGGGTCCCACTGGACTCCAGAGCAGGCACCGCAGCCCTGCCTTACCCGCTGAAGAAAGAAAATGGCAAAATCCTATACGAGTGCAAAGTGTGCAGCAAGCGCTTCGGGCAGCTCTCCAACCTCAAGGTATCTGCCTCTGGGCCCCGCTGTCCCCTCAGCATCCTTTGATGACCCCCCTTCCCATCCTGCATCTAGAATCAAAGACCTTAAAGCCAGAAGGAACAGTTGGGCAGCATCTTGGCTGTGAACTTAAATGGTTCATTCGGCCCCTCAGTTTTATATCTGTAAAGAGAAGATATAGGATGACTACCAAAGTCCTCTCCATCCTAAAAGACTATGAGATCATCTCATTTAGTTTAAAAATGGGGGAACTGAGGCCTTTTGAGCCACTCTTCTCTTGCTCAGGCCTGCTTCCACTTCTGGAAGTGTACTTTCCTTTCTAATAAAACTTTTCTTTTCTACTGTTAAAAAAAAGTGGGGGAACTGAGGCTCCTGATGGGAAGGGTTTGCCCAAAGTTCACTTTGATTTGATGGTGGAGTTAGGCCTTGATCTCAGTCTCAGCATCTAGTGCAAAGACCTTTCTTGAACAGCCATCCTTTCTGGATTCCTAGTTAAGCCTCCTTGTGTTTGTTTGTAGTTCAGGTGGGGGAACCGGTAGATTTTAGTGAGTCTGGACCACAGACCTGATAACCAATCTTTTTCAAGTGGGATCCCACAAATCAGCGCCAGTGCTGTTGGCGTCCAGCAGGGGGCAACCATGGGCGCATGCCTGTGTGTCAGTAAAGAGGAGACAGCTATGCGCTATTTGGCACCTGCTGAAGTTGAGGAAAAGTTATGGTTAGGGGGAACGATCCCTTCTAGATCCTCTAGGGCACGAGTTCTTAAACTTTAACGATCCTCACACTACCATGAGAGCTAGTAAATAAGTAGATAGGCTCTAGCCCCAGAGATTTTAATTCAGCCCATCGGGACAGGGCCTACGAATCTGCATGTCTAACATGCTGTCAGTTGCTGCTAATGCTGCCGGTTCGTGGACCACACTTTGAGAAGCACTGCACAGGGTGTGTGTGTGTGTGTGTGTGTGTGCGCGCACATATACATGCATGTGCATGTATGTGTGCATATACATGCATGTATGTGCACACATACATGTATATATACATACACATGTATACATCTATACACACGCATGCACACATATTATATATATGTGTGTGTATATATATACATACATACATATATATACATACACATATATATACATACACATATATATACATATACATATATATATACATATACATATATATATACATATACATATATATATATATATATATATATATAATCCCTTATCTGGCCTTCTGACCACTGCCATCTCCCCTCCCACAGGGCAGCAGAGAATGGGGTTCTCCTGGAGAATGGAAAAGAGGCCCTGAGGGGGGTGACAGAGAGGCAAGGAGATTGAGAGGCCTCAATGCGAAAAAGGGGTCCTGTGAGGCTGGGGGTAGATATTCCCAGACCCTGCTGGGGACTCTGGGAGGCTGACAGCATTTCTCTCACACCTGGCTCAGGTCCATCTGCGCGTGCACAGTGGGGAGCGCCCATTCCAGTGTGCCCTGTGCCATAAGCGCTTCACCCAGCTCGCCCACCTGCAGAAGCACCACCTGGTGCATACTGGGGAGCGGCCCTACACATGCCTGGTAAGCCCCTCCTCCCCTTCCCTGTACTTTCGCAAGCAGATGAGGAAAGAGTTCCAGGCCCCTGAGTCTCCATTCCTGTAGTCCCTGTGCCTACCTATAGTCTCCATTCCCCAATCCTCCTGAGCGAGTGGAGATGGGGTAGAAGATGAGGGTGGGGACGGGGAGGGAGGTGGTGGAGGGTGAAAATGACCCCTCTCAGCCTTGAAGGGCCAGGATGTGATATTGGAGGTCACCCCTGGAGTCCTGTAGGGGGGATAGAGATGTTTGTCTGGTGGGACAGGATAATAAAGTTGGGGGACCCTGAGGCATAAATACCCATTACCTTCCTCCTAGCCTTGCTGGAGGGTTAATGCCATAGTATGTGTAAAGTATACAAACAATGTGTATAACATCAGCTCCATGATAGCTCCTTCCCATTTTGAGCCTCACCACATCCTTTGGGAAGTCAGAAGGGCAGGGACTCCCTGTTTTACAGGGACTCTTTCTCTGTTTCACCAAAAGCAGCATAGTGATTATAAGTCTGGGCTACATGGGTTCAGATCCTCATTCTGTCTACAAATTGCTGTGTGACCTTTGGCTAGTGGTTTCACTCCTCTGAGCCTCTGCTTTCTCATTGTTTTTATAGGGGTTGTAGTAGTATTTAATCATACTTCTCCAGGGTTCTGGGGGAAGCCTACATGAGACCAATTTCTGGCATGTGGCTGCCCCCAGTAAATGTTAATTATGCTCACTGAAGCTGTAGCCCCACTCATAAGGGTTCTATGTGATTATCTCATTCAGTCCACCATACCTATGAGGTTAGGTATTAATAGTTACATTTTACCAATAAGGAGAGCAAGGATCAGAGAGGGGAAGTCACCTATACAAAGTCATGTGGGGAGTAAAAGAACGAGGATACTAACCCAGATCTGCCTGGCTCCAATGTGCTAGACACTGTGGGTCCCAGGGAGGAATCTTGGGGTGGGGGGAGCTTCTGGGCCTTGGAGGTGGGGATGGGGAATAGGGAAGGGGAGCAGAGATCCTGAGTCAGCCAGGTGGGCAGACCTAATGCCAGTGCCCTTTCTCATCAGATGTGCCACAAGCGCTTCAGCAGCTCCAGCAACCTCAAGACCCACCTGCGCCTGCACTCAGGGGCCCAGCCCTCCCAGTGCAGTATCTGCCCAAGTCACTTCACCCAGCGCATTCACCTGAAGCTGCACCACCGTCTGCATGCTCCACAGCCCTGCAACCTAGCTCACACCCACCTGCCTCTGGTGTCTCTCGCCTGCCTTCCCCGGTGGCACCAAGGGGCACTAGGTCTTATGACAGAGCCATCAGAGAGGCAAATGGGCCAGGATGCAGACAAGATCAACGTGTCCTCAGCATTCCAGGGAAAGCAAGGACAGCCTGCCTGAGCAGTGGTGGCTAGACTGTCCTGGAAGAGGGGAAGGGCAGAGCAATAAAGGGATTTTCTTTACTACAAGTTGAGCCCTCTTGAGCTTCCACAATGAAGGGAGAAGTCCTCGTAGATTTGCCAGACTTCACATCCCACCTTGGAGCAGGTCAAGACATAGCTAGTGCTGCCCACACATGGGTAGGTGTCTGCAGCCATCTGCTTCAGCTGGGTTTGGGTTCTGCTTCCTCTTGAGACCAGGCCCTCCATCTCAGCTCACCGATGGACAGGTCAGCCTTCCAGGACTCTGCAAGGTGCATCTGTCTAGATGTGTCTCTGCTGCTTCCACCACCTTCTTGTCTCAGTTATAAGAAGGCCACGGGGCCCCTCAGCTGTTACTCCCTGCCGTGTACATGCCAGGATCTGAGCCCCTTTTGGGGGTGGAGGTGTAGAAACACAGGATATCAATGTTCATCATGACCCAGAAGCATGATGTCCTATGTGCCAGGACCAGTCACCACAGAGGGCAAAGGGCTAGGGAGGTGCTGGGCTCAGGGAAGGGTTAGAGACCCTACAAGGAGTATAGGCAGGGAAGAACTGGCAAAGAGAGCCTGGGGAACTGGGACCCTCTTGGTAGCCTTTCTTCCTGCAGTCCCAGAGGGTGCCCTCAGATGTGCTGGTGTTCCCCACCCTCATTCGAGAATTAGAGAGGCAGCTTCAAGTAGTAAAGGGCGCCACCTGCGAGGCAGGAGGCTCAGGTTATATCACAATAAACAGTAGTTACTAAATAACAATAGCTGCCAATATCCAACAGGGGACGCTGTTGGAACAACTGTGGGTTTCAGAGCGACTTCCCCACCTGAGTACTACGCGAGATTCTGGCTGTGTTGTAGGCTGTCCAAGACAGAGAGGTAGAGGGAGATGATGAGGTATAGGGAGAGAGAACTCAAAATAGGAAGTTCACCATGGCAGGGCAATGGCAGGGTCAGCTCCCGCCCGTACAGGTAATCAAGGTCTGTGTTCCAAGCCTACCCAGTCACTGCTTTGACCTCAAGCCAGATGGCAACCTCTTGGTTAGGCCCCGCCCTGTCGGCAAGACCACACCTATTCCCGTCCCCTGTCCCCGCCCTTTTGTTCGAGCCCCTCCTTTGGGGGGAAGACCCTTTGCTCAGCCCCGCCTTTTAACACCTCTTTCCGGGTACGCCTCGTTTATACCCACCTTGAGGGGTACCTGGGACATCCCGAAGACTTGAAATAGCAGCGCGTGCAGGGCCGAGGGCAGGGCTTTGGGGAGAGGGGGCTCAGGTAGAGCGACCCCCGCTGCGGCCCAGGGCGGCCCCTTCGGAGCCCTTCAGAACCCTTCGGAGCCCTTCAGAACCCTTCACAGCGCACCCGCTGTAACAGGGTTGGTCCCCCGCGCCTGCGGGCGGAGCCACTATTGACTCCAGGGGAAGGGCGGGAGAAGGCGTTTCTACGCAAATGAGCGGATCCGGGTGGCCCCGCCGCCCGGAGCGGTCAGTTGCCCCAGGGCTTTGCCCTCAATATGATCGAGCAGCGCGAGGGCCTGGGGGCCCGCCTGTCCGGCCTGGGGGCCCGCCTGACCCGCCGCCTTGCCTGGCTAGGGCTTCGCAGGGAGCACAGGGGGAATCAGACCCTGGACAAGGCCAGAGGCCGGGATAGGTGAGGGGTTGGATGAGGGCTGCATGGGGCGCCCCTGGTGCGTTGTGTGTGTGTGTGTGTGTGTGTGTGTGTGTGTGTGTGTGTGTGTGTGTGTGTGTGTGAAATAGAGTGTAGTGGATGTTAAAATAAGTGTGTATGAGCATAAAAATATATGCGTCGATTTTGGATATGTGAATGTGAAATCGGTCTTTATAAAGTCCTCGTGATCTTTCGAAACTTTAAAACGACGATTGCAATCTCCTAAATCAGGCTAGCTCCTGTACACGATGATTTCCTCTCCGAAGGAGACAGTGTAAAGGCAAATGGAGTAGCTCTTCCTCCTCTGTGGACTTTGATTCTCACATCACAGGCCGGTTTCCCTCTGGTCTTCGTGTGTGTTTGTCATAAGTATGACAGATTCCTGAGTCGTCTTAGGCTTCACTGCATTTGTCTTTAGATGTCACGGAGGGATTTTCCCTGTCATCCCAGATTATAATAACAATCAACGTTTATTTGCCTCTTGCTTCATGCCTTACCTGGATTAACTCATTTAATCCTCAGAGCAGCTCTGTGAGACAGGTATTCTGGTGATTCAGATATGAAAATGAAGGTTCAGAGAGATGAAGTCACCTACTCAACATCACACAACTGCGAAGTACTGGAGCTGGGTTACAAGCTTAAGCAGTCTAACTCCAGAGCTCACATCTTGAAGTCCTGGGCTACTCTGTTGCCTTTAGAGACTGCGGGACTACAAGGTGGGGAGCCAGAGCTCTGTCCTAACTCTAGGTGCCTCTGGTCATGTGACCTTGAACAAATTACTTTGCCTCTCCAAGCCGGTCACTGGTAACTGATGTTTGAGTGGGAGGCTCTGTGGATGGCTGGGTAGAATGGCTGGGAGGGGGAATAGTGAAAGGGACCCCAGTAGCTCCCTGGCCCGATATCTGAAAGAGGGTGGGGTGTTTGAGTTTCTACACAGTTACCCAGCAATTCGTTCTGATCTGAGCATGACACAACTGTCTTCAGTTCACCCTGTGAGGGATGAGGTCTGGTGAGAGCAGAGTAAGGGGAGGGGTTTGTGCTGCTCTCTCATTCCAAAGAGAGAGAGGAGGGGAGGGCCTAGCCATCCTATGCCAGGAAGCATGTGTGCCTGGGAGGTGCCCACACCCTGCCAGGGCCTTGCCTGTCCCTGCTGGAAGACACGCCCTCCCCCTTTACCCTCTGTGGCAGGAATCTGCCCTATAGGCCCAGGTAGTACTGCCCCTTCCTTTCCCCATTTGAGAGGAGGTGGGGTTGGAGTGCAGGTGAGTCGGGTGTGGAGGGCAGAGGAGGGACTGCGTAGGCTCCTGCGCCAGGATGATGACACATCCCATGTGTGCACTAAGACTCTGTTCTCACCAGCCGTGGGAATGGGATTCAGGTACTGAAGCAGAGGCCTCTGATTTCTGCTGATTTCCTGAGGCAGTGGGCAGAGTGCATAGAGGAGGCAGCTAAAGCACTTCCCTGTCTTGCCACCATTACTGTGGTGATGTCCAACTAGCCTTTGGAGTGGTATGGTCCTAGTGTCTTAATTCCAAGGCTCGTTAGCTGTGTGACTCCAGGCAAGTCACTTCACCTCTCTGGGCCTCAGTTATCTTATCTGAAAAACTGGGCATTAATATACACCTTTTAGGATTATTGTGAGGCTTAAAGGAGATCACGTAGGCACAATACCTAGTGCTAAACCGGCACAGGGAGGGCCTCAGCAAATGGTGAGCTTTTGAATTATACAGAAACTGTCCTTTTTCTGTATTCTGGCCCTGATATAGGCCTAGTCCTTACTTTTGTCTAAGTGCATTCCTGTCTCTGTCTCTGGGGGTGGAGTGAACAGTTGGGGGAGGGAGCAGAGAGGAGGCTGCAGCATAACTCCCCTCCTTCCAAGGTTTCAGGAGGTCATCCAGCCTGTGGGCTCTGAGAGGAGTGTGAAGTGGGCCTCTGGGTCCAGTCTTGGGGTTGGAGAGGAGGAGGCTACTTCACTCCCTTCCCCCTGTGCTTCCTTCCCAGGCACTGGGGTGGCCAGAGCTGCCCTGACCTGGCCCAAGATGACAGCAGCTCCAGCAATGTCAGCTTCAAGGTAGGAAAGACTACAAAGAAGAAAGCTGAGAACCCTGACTCATAAGTCAGGCAACTGGGGTTCACTAATCTCCCTCTGCCGCTGATTCACTGGGTAACCGTGGGCAGATCACTCCTCACCTCTAAACCTCAGTTTCCCCATTTGTAAAATGCAAATAATAATGCCTTTCAGGGCTGCTGTGAGAAATGAGGTAATGGATGTAGAACATCCAGCCTGGGGCTTAGGTGCTCAGTAATCATGAGCTTTCTAATGCTGGGCCCCAAGGGAGGCATATAGGGTCAGGACCTGTTCCCTGGATCCCCTTTTTCACACTTCCTGGTTTAGCTTGACCTCCTCCCATCTTTGGCTCCTTTTCCCCACTTCCTGGCATGGATCCCCAGGGGGTCCATGGACCCCCAGTAGCTTAAGCTTTTAGCCACAGTTTTCTCATCTCAGGGACCTGAGCCATGGATTGGGCTGTACTGGGTGTCCTCCCCTTGGAGGAACAGAGGGGTCTCCTCTAGAGGTGACTCAAACAGCTGTGTATTTCTGTAGTTCCGAATACCATTAATAATTACTAGCGCTTAATTGAGTACTCGTTATGTGCTGGTGCTCTGCATGGATTATCTCATGCAATCTTTATAGCACTCCCAGAAAGCAGGTACTATTATTATCATGCCCGTTTTACTCATGGGGAAACTGAGATGCAAGAGGTATTGCATGTAGGGAGTAACAGAGCTGGGATTCAAGCCTGGGTTGCCTTGCTCAGGCCCTCACATGAATCACTGTCCCCTGCCATCTTTTGAGATGTTCAGCCTTGGAGAATGAGAGGCTGCATCTATTTAATAGATGAGTAAATTGAAACATTTGGGATCAATGGCCCCTGCTCGGAGGATGTTGACCCCAGACTTGGCTCCTCTGTTGCCAAGAACACAAACCTGTCTTTGAAAACTGGTGGTTTGGGGGGACAATGTCCATATGGGCCTGGGATCCTGGGCCCTTTCCCCTCATCCCTATAACCAGGCCTGGCCCCAGGGAAAGACAGCAGACAGAGGTCAGGTTTGTCCTATTTTCAGAGGAACTCTTTTCCATGGCTCCCTCATGTACCAGGTACATCTCTATGCCTAGGTACCTCCTACCAGGCATGCCTGGGAATCTCAGGTGGAAGGGTACTGGAGAGGTAGCTGCAGGCTCTCTGGAAGCCTGGAGCAGGAAGAGGCCATGGGCACCCATGGTAACGCCTAATCTCCAGACAGTTGGTTCCAAAGGACCGGAGATCTGTGGACATCTGACAAAGCAGCAGTTGGGCCCTCATACGTGACTTCATTCATGTCAGTGTCCTCTCTGGGCCTCATTTTCCTCATATGTAGAACGGGAGGTGGTGAGTTAAATGCTGAAGGGTCTTCCCAGAGCTCTGTCCCTTTGTCCAGCTCTCATGGCCCTGGCAGCCTCTTCAGAGGGCAGCTCTGTTTGGTGTCTGAGCTCTGCTTAGCTTCTCTGGTGCCAAGGAGGACAGGTAAGGGTAATTAGAGGTGCCTGAAGGCCAGGGGGAAGATGCTGTCACTGGATCCCTGCCTCTGCTTTCCCTCAGACCCAAGCCCAAAGCTGCTCAGAATGGGACCTTCGGGAAGGGAGCTGGCTTTGGAAGCGAAGACGACACAGCTCAGGGGGAGCTGCTCAGCCCCTGGGGCGCCTACAGAGGCCAGCTGTGGGCAGCGCCTCTGACTTGGCCAATTATACCTCCATGAAGCTGGAGAGCCCAGCACTGGCAACAGAGCCTGCTGGTGCCAGGCACTCCTTATGCCCAGTGCCAGCTCCTGGATGTTTGGAACAGGGAACCCCAGACTGTGCTTGCCTGCAACCCCCATGCCCAGCCCCAAAGGTCCCCCTGAATCCTGAGCCACCCAGCAACCTAGAAAACATGTTGCCCCGCCTAGCATCTTTCCTCATGGCGGAGGGGACAAAGGTCCAGCCTGCTACCCCAGGGCCAGCCCTGCCAGAGCCAGCCCAGATCCTACCTGAGCGTCCCTCTTCCAGGAGGACCCGCTACGACATCACTGTCATCCTGCAGGGGTGTGGGCAGGCACCAGGGGAGGAGGGTGGGGAGCCCAAACCGGCCCAACCAGCTCTCCACCCCTTCTGCCCTGAAGAATCCAGGGGCTGGCGGAGTCCTCCCCCAGGGCCCCGCCCCATCACGGGGTGCCTGACTGACCCGCCCCAGGAGCCAGGGCTAAGGGCCCCACAACCTCAGGAGAGCCCAGCCCAGAGGCAGGAGCTCCAGGCCCGCTGGACACCTGAGTTCCCACACAGACGGTGAGTACAGGTCACAGATCGGTCCCCATGTAGGGCAATGGTGGGAGGAGAAACTGGCCTAGCTTCCTCTCTGGGGTCTCTGCCTTGTCTCCAGACTTCTTCAACTCCAGGCCCATTCATTCAGCTTCCTGAGTGTGAACAGACTCTGCCAACCTCTGTCCACCTAGCCCGCCTTCCTCTCCCTCCTCTCACCCACAGCCTACCTCTTGGAGCCCACTGCTGCTCTCCTCCCTTGTTCACCTGAGGAGGGGGAGATCCTGTCATAGATAGGATGAGGGAGGGTCATCTTCTCCTCAGCAATATCCGTTACCCCCTGGTTCTGTTCAGGAGACCACAGACCCTGCCTGGGAATAGGCACCCAACCAAAGTGCTGGGTGTCCTGGGGCAAGTTGCTTAAACTCTCTGGACCTTGTGTTGGAGTAGATTTGGCAGCTGAAGGTGGTTACATGATCATGCTTTGAACTCTAGAGAACTGGGTGGCCAAAATAGCAGGGATGCTTATTAATAATGCCTCAGTCACAGCAATAATTACCCCATCTGGCTCTGTGTCGGCGCCGAGGAATAGGCGCCAAGATTCCCAAGCCTTGGTTTTTATTTGTGTTGAAATGACTCTCCCAAATCTGCTTAGTGGGCTCAGAGGTGAAAGGGTGGGTCCCCTAAACCTCACTGAGGAGGGGGTGAACATGGGACCTCTCTAGGACCACTAGGAAGGGTCACTAGGCTTCAAATGGGGCTCTGAAAAGTTCCTAATGATGATGGTGGTGGCCGTCATTTGTGGTTTGTTTTCTAATTTAATAATCCTATTTAATCCTCACAACAGACCCATGGAATAGGACTAATCCTGCTTTGCACCCCAAGGTTATAATAGGCTCAGAGAAGTTACATCATTTGCCCAAAGTCAACTAGAAAGTGAAGGGGCCGCAATTTGAACGTGGTTGCCTGCGCCCTAACCACTTCTCTACCCTGCCTCTCATAGAGGTCTCATTGGCTCTGTGCAGGGAGGCTGAGTGTGGTTGTTGCACAAATTCCAGGATTTTCTGTGACCCTGTGGAGGTGAGTTTGGCAGCACTGTGCTAGCAGAGGCAGCATCAGAAATGCCCAAGCCTCTGGGCAGGAATCAAGATACCTGGTCTTGTATCAAGGAAGAGGGAATGTGGGACCCCAACTGGCTGAGACCTGCCTGGGTGCTTCAGCTGGGAGAGAAGGGCTGAGAGAGAGAAGGTGGTGGAGGAAGCAGGCCTTAGAGAGGGTCATAAGAAGCAGTAAGTTTAGCTGGGGATCTACCTGCCACCCCCTGGCTCTTTTGGGCCCAGGCAGATAAAGACAGACTCTCGCTGGAGGTTAGAGCTCACTTAGGAGGAAGTGGACCTCCAGGGACCCTATCCTTTTATGTCCCTAGGGCTCCGGGGGCAGGATTGGCAAATATAGCAGGTGAAGAGGTAGGACACAGTTGGATCTGCACGTAGGAATGTGTATGCATCCAAGAGTGTGCGTCTATGTTCAAGTGCAGGCAAATTTCAAGAGGAGGAGGACTTGGAGCTACGAATTGACTGTGTGCATGTATTGTGAATGTGTGCTTGCGTCATTGTGTCTGTGTTCTGTGTGTCGCGCTGTGTCTCTGAGTGTCTGTAACTCTTACTCCGTGTTTGTGTGTCTGACTGTGTAGTCTTCATAAGTGTCCGTATGTTTTTGTGTCTGTTGACTCTGTGGGTCTGTGCTGGTGTCTGTCCATGTGTCAGTGTGTGCTTGTGTGATGCAGCATGTGTTTGTGGGCATGTGAGCCTGTGGACTGGTTTGGCCTAGTTTGAGGGTGACTCATGGTTAAACGGGGAGAATCCAGGACTTGTTGGGTTAGACAGAGCTCTTTCCCACACTCCCCCCGCCCCTTCCTCAGCCTCTCCCTTCCTGGCTCTATACACCTTGTTTGGCGGTCACAGGTTACCCTGCCAACAAATCCACTTCTGAAGTGGGCCCTGAAGAAGAGACTGCTCTGGGAATGGGCACCTCTTCTGGCCAAGGAAAAGCATCCTGACTCTTTGGGGTGTGTATTCGGAGCAAGGACAAAAAGGGGGAGCTATATAGGCAGGCAGATTCCAGCATCATTTGAAGAACATTCTAGCAGTCGTGACTGTCCAAGATTCAGACAGGTCAACTCTCAACTGGTGACCTACCTGTCCCTAGAGGTATGCAAGCAGAAGCAAATGATCATATGTTTGTGGAATGACTGACTGTCAGGGGTGTTGTCCAGGGGTAGGGTTGGGTTGAGAGAGGCATTGCTTTCTGATTATCGGGAGGTTCCTGACAATATCTGATCTGATTATCAATGGCTTTCTTGGAAGCTGCTCTCCAGTTGCTTTGCCAAAGGCTATGGGGCCTTCCAAATGTGGTTCCTGGTTATATGTCTAATTCTTTGGCCCCTGGACTCCTAGGATACCACCTTTATGGGAAAGTTGACTTTGGATGAACCTAACCAGGGTGTAGGGCATGACCTAAGACAATTAGCATTGAATAAATGAATGAGTGAATGAATGAATGAATGACTTAGAATTCAGGCCTTGCCTTTTACTATTAACACCATCAGGGACTGGGAATCTTAGCAAATAACCTTGTTAATAAGATTATTCAGAAGTGGAGGGGAGACTTGGGGGCTCAGTGAGGGAGCGAACCTCCATGTGGGGGAGTCCCAGTGAGAACAGGGGTTCTATTGGAAGAAAGGGGGCTCCTCAGTGAGGACAGGGGAGAGGGTCAGGGCCTCAGTGAAGGGCTGCACTCCAGGGATTCAGGTGTCTGATTATGTCTCCTGCTCTCTGGAATTCTGGCCTGGGGAAAAGATTGGGGCTCCCATCTCAGCCCCCCACCTTCCCCATACACAAGCCTTTTGTGGGGCCACTCAGACCCCGTCCTGGGCCAGGCTACATGCTGTCATAGCCACCAGTGAGTCCCGAGTCAGGTCAGGCTTCCTTGGGCCTCAGCCTCTTTCATCTCTGCCCCTCATAAAACCTGAGTCATTGCTGGGACAACAGGGCAAGGTCAAAGTTCTGGGTTCTACCAGCTTCTTAAAGGGGAGGTTGATAGAGATGGGAGAGGGCAGTTGTGGCATGGGTTCATTTTTGGCCTTAACTTCCCTTATCAGGGTCTGGGGGCTGCCTCATGAGAGGAGGAATAGATCTGAAGACAGGTTGGGACTGAAGCTGGGGATAAACAGGCTGACCTCTTGGGTCCTTGGGTTTGAGAATAGGATTGCCCTTGTCAGTGCAGCCTGAAAGTCACAGTGGGAGCTGGATGGCCCCCCCGCCCAGGACTGCTGTGGCCCCCTTTAAAAGTAAACCTCCAAATCATCTCAATTTACCAGGTAAATACATTAGGAAGTTTGGTATGGTAGTTAAACACTTAGGGCTGAGATTCAAGTCTTGCCTCTGCTACTGTGTGACTCTGGACAAATTTCTTAACCTCTCTGAGTCTTTTTTCCCCCTTCATCTTCAAAACGGGAATGTTTGTTTATAATTCATTAATAATTTATTTTTTATAAGGTATCAAATGCATAGGATTCTTTTAAGGATTCCATAAGACAATGCACGTAAAGCAGTTAGCATGGTGTTTGGCACAGAGTAAGCCCTCAACAAATTGCTATTGTTGTTGTTGTTGTTGTTATTACTATTAAAACAGACTGACTAGAAAGTTTCTAGGGAGATTAAAGATCTTCTCAAATAGTTGTTACTACTATTCCCTGTTTAGTAAAGGAGGTAATGGAGACCCAGAGGGATCAAGGACAGTCAGAAAAGAAATAACCCCACCCCTAAAAAGAGTGAAGTTGAGATGGAGAAGACCACAGGAATGTGCTCAGAGCCTTGGCCTCAGGTGCAAGAGGGAAGATGCCAGGATATGGATTCAGATATGAATGCAAAGCCCAGCTTGATGGCTGCATCACCCTGGGCCAGCCACTCCTGTTCTCTGACCCTCGGTTTCTTCATCTGTACAATGGGGGAAATAATCACAGAGGAGAGAATTGAGAGAAAGTGCATTCAAGTTCAAAGCGCTGGGTCCTGAGGGGCTTCATCCAGACCCACAGATGCCTGCAGACATGCACATATGCTCCAGCAGTCACACCATGTGCTCATGCTAATACACACATGTGCACACCTGCTGATGTTTGGTCACAATTCTCCAAGGAGACAGTATGAAGTTTATGAACCAGCATTTCAATTTATAAGGCGAGTTTTTGTTCTCTCTCACTTATTGGATCATGATGATAACCCTATGAACCAAATATTCATTATTACAGTTTTGTGACTGGGAACCCTGAAGCTTGAAGGGAGGAGTGCCCTGCCCAAGGTCATCCAGCTAGTGAGTGACAAGGCCAGGGGAAACCCACCTTTGTTTGAGGCCAAAACCCATTTTATAATGGCAGGAACAGGGCAGAACAGCCGACAGGTTTTCAGCTTTCTGGTTTTCTAATTTTCTAGTTTTGGGCTCCCAGAAGACTAGATCCAGGGCTCCTTGGAGAGAGTCCAAGCCCTGTCTGTAGGCCAGTGGGGTCAGACCACATGCCTTTCTGCTCTCTCCCTTCCCTCTCTTTCTAGGCTCAGGTTTCAGCTTCACCCCTGGAAGGACCCTGGCATAGGGGATCACCTGAAAGTGGGGAGAGGAGTGGGAGAACTGAGAGTATCATGCCCATTTTACAGATGAAGAAACAAAGGCCCCAAAGGTCAAATGATTTGCTTGAGGTTACCCAGCCTGACCTCGGCAGGAGTAGTTATTCTGCACTATAAAGAGCCACACTTACTACTCTGACCCTGTCTCTCTTCTTCCTGGCACTGTCTGCAGGGAGCTGGGGCACAGTGAACAAAGGATGCTTCAGGACAGGTTGCTGGGGCCCAACATGGAGGAGGCAGGAGGGGCTCCGGCTAGGGCTGAGGCCCGAGTGGTGAGTACCAGGCTGACATGGCGACAGCGGCCTCCTGCCCAGGAAGAAATCAGACACCGTTTTCACAAGGTGTCCCTGGTGTCGGGGGCCCGGATGGAAGCCCCCCGGGAGGACACGTGTGATTACAGCCACCATGGAGAGAATGTCAATGGCTTTGCTGCACAGAAAGAAGAGACTGTGAATCACGAAGGCCCCCGGGGAGTGGCTGGCTCCAAGAGTTTCCAGAGCCATGGGCCTGTTTTCTCCAGGAAGTACACATTACCCCCCAGGGAGAAAAGGCTGCTGGGGAGGCTGAAAGAGGCTGTGGACCAGGGCGATGGCAGCCCCCAAGACCTCAGGACTGAGCCACCAAGCCCAGGAGCCATGGCCAGGACTGAGTTTTCGGTGTCTTTGCCTGGGCCCCGTGAACCGAGCCCCCACCCAGGTGTGGGCCTTGAAGAACGGCGGGTGACACGCACTGTGAGGACTACGGTGGTGGTGGGAGGACACGTGGACCAACGAGTGAGCAGCTCTGTGACCTTGGAGCCATCGCTCCCTGGCAAGGCCCTGCCAAGGGGCCGCAGTGCTGTGCGCACGGTCCAGACAGTGGTGGTGAGCCCCAGAACTGAGGGCTCGCCAGGCCGAAGTCAGGCCCGGGAGCTGCTAAGTAGCCTAGTGCCTGCTGAGCGAAGCCCACCGGCTAGCCGTCTTCCCAGGCCCGTGGCTGCTGTGCCGAGGAGTCCAGGTCTGGGGAGTACGGGGAGCACAGCCCTGGGGCAGCTGCCTGAGATGGAGAAAGAGCAGCCAAAAGACAGATCGGCCCTGGCCCCTGCAGGCATCTCAGAGTGTGCTCACCCACCTCAGAACCAGGATGTCCCTGCCGCTTACCTAGATCAAGACCAGGGCCAAGCCCTGGATGCTAGGGCTCATGAGGTCCCAAGGGTGCAGGGAGCCTCCAGCCCTACGCAGCTCCCTCTCCAGACCTCTCAGGACCAGGTACCAGTGCCCTCCTCTCCCAGACTCCAGACCCACACCCCCTCCCTGGGCCTAGTCCACCCCCCTGAGCAGCTTGTGGTACCTACTCACCCCAGGGCTCAGCTCACTCTTGATCCCAGGGAACCCCAGGGCCTGCCCTCTGTAAAAAGGGAAGGGCTCACAGATCCCCTTGCTGTCGCCATCGTGCCCATGGTAAGGAGTGAGATTGTTACGGTCCCTGATACAGTCCCTGGACAACCTCTTGCTCCATCCTCTACAAGAAGGAAGGCTGTCCCCAGCCCAGGAAATCTTTCTGCTCCATCTTCCCCAAGGAATAAGGTTGTTCAGGACTCTGAAAATGTCCTTATCTTCTCGTTTACCCAGAAAGAGATAGGGCAGAGCTCTGATTTTCCTGCTGAACCATCCTCCACCCAGAAAGAGGCTGTGCAGGGTCCTAGTGCTCCTGCTGCCTTGTCTCCCAAACCAACAAAGGTTGTTCAGGGCTCAGAAAGCAGGCCTAGCACCGAGAAAGAGGCTGTCCAGGGCATTGAAGGTAGCCTTGTCCCTTTCCTCACCAAGGAAGTGTCCATTCAAGACCTGACTGCTCCTGCTGTCCCACCCCCTCAGAAGGATGAGGTTGTCCAGGGCCCTGAAGGGAGCCCCATCTCATCTTCCACCCCAAAGGAGGTTGTCCAGGGCCCTGGTGCTTCTGCTGCCCCATTTTCCACCGAGAAAGTGGTTGTCCAGGACCCTGCTGTTCTCCTTGCTTCCTCTTCAGTGGGCAAGATACCCCCCAGCCCAGGAGGCCCCCCTGCCCCAGTGCCAATGGGAGTAGAGGCCAGCCTGGAGTCCCAGCTTGTCCCTGACTCCACTGAGGGCAAGGTTCTCCCAGAGCCATCGAGGGAAGAAGAGGTGGCCCTGACGGCTGACCTGGAGATTTTCTTGGATACCCTGCGGAGCATGGAGCCCCCCAAGATCCTCCACACTCACCGGTTGCCACGAGCACCCCGCTCTTCTTACCTGGCCCTGTATGCCACGCTGCCTGCCATTGAGGAGGACCAGCCTGGACCATGGGTGCTGGAACCCAGCCCCCAGGAGGTGCCCACACTGGAAGAAGAGGAGGAGGCAGGAGAGGAGGAGGAGGAGCCAGAGAACCCCTACCTGAGCGATGACGAGAAGCTCCAGCGCAGGAAGGAGAAAGCTGGGCCCAGCCTCTCCTGGGACTCCCGCCCGACCAGGCCCCCCCAGGCCTCTTACTCTCCTCTGGAGATGATGAAGAAGCATGTCACAGATGCTAAGGGCCCCCACTCAGAGCCAGAGGGGCAGGTGGGCAGCAGGCCCACTTCCCGCCTTGGAGGCAGCCTTCTCTTTGGTGGTCTGGAATCACTGGGCACAAAACTATCCACTCTGCCCCGCCACGGGGCACCAAGTCTCAGGAAGGTGCCAGGACAGCTGCCCCTGCTCTGCAGTGAAAGGCCACCAGAGAAGTCCACATGTATCAGGCCCCCCGAGGGCTGGGTGAGTCAGAACTTGGGTGGGCAAGGGAGGGTACCTGGCCTCACCAGGTTTGGATGGTGTGAGGATCATGATTCTGGGAGAAAGAGCCTCCACAGGCCCGAAGTTTGGACCTGAGGTCTGGCTCAGTGTGACCCTGAGTAAGCAACCTCTCTCTGGGCCTCAGTCTCCCTGTCCAAACAGCAGGGGATTTGCACTGTGGATTCCAAAGGGCTCAGTGGCTCCCATCTCTTGGAAGCTGGGGAAAGGAAGCAAAAGGGACCGAGCTCCTTGGACTGCATGATGAGGCCCCTGGTGGCTGGGAACAAGTATGGCATCCTCTGTAGGGGCAGAGGCCAATAGAAGGGATGTGAGATGCTTGGAGTGGTGGGAGGCAACCCCATAAGACTTACCACCACCTCCATTCCAGAGCCCAGAATCGAAGACCCAGGGCAAACTGAATACCAGGCCTGGAAAGGTAGGGGGGCGGGAGGCGAGTATGTGTGGGGGGTAGCAGGAGGTGGCAGCCTGGGGACAGAGCTTGAGGACCCCCTCTGTGCTTTCTCCAGATGATCCTCTTCTCGGAGCCCGGCTGCCAAGGCAGCAGCAGGGAGGTTTGGGAAGACACTGCCGATGCCTCTAGCTGGGGCCACGTGGCCTCCATAAGGGTGGTTCGAGGCTGGTGAGTGCACAGTGCTCGGGGAGAGGCGGCCTGCCTGTGAACCTGGGGCAGTGAGGACAACGAGACGTACCCAGGCTGAGTGGCAGAAAACCTCTCAGCTCCCCAGAGACCCTGTTTTGTGGGTACATCCTCTCTCACCTAGTGATCCTGGGTTTCTGTGCCCACAGCTGGCTGCTGTATGAAGAGCCGGACTTCCTGGGCCAGAAGCTGGTTCTGCCTGAAGGAGATGCAGAGCTCGGAGCCTCAGGGCCAGCGTGGAGTACCCAAGGCATCGGCTCCCTGAGGAGGGTTGTCCGAGTGAGTAGGCCAGGTTCGGGGAAGGATGTTGCTTTGTCTACCCTGGGCCTCAGGTTGCTAGAGTTGGAATCTCTGGGAGAGAGCATATGGAGTAGGGGGCTCAAGGGGGTATATTATGAATTAACGTATAGATTCCTGAGCTTGGAGCTGACTGGGGAGTGCTCAGCCTGGCTTGGGGAGGCAGGGGCCAGACAGAGGCCAAGCACTAGCTTGGGAAAGCAGCTTGGAGAAGTTTGAGCTGGTGCTGGAAAAGGATTCAGTTAGAACAGCAGAAATAGTTGGGGGTGGATGTGGGTACTCACCCACTCCCAGAGCCCAGGCTCAAAGGTGCCTCAGATGTTTGTTTATTCATTGGCTGAGGGATGCTCGTTGATGTCTGTCATGTGCCAGTGCCAGCCACCATGCTAGACGATGAGGGGTGGCAGGGAGACCTGCTGTCTGCCCTGCAGGACTCAGGATCAAGCTAGGGTCTCAGGGTAGGGTTTGCAGCAGGAAAGCCATATAATAAGTTTAGGGGTTTATAAACACATCCCTCTGGCTGACAGGAAGTAAAAAGACTGGATGGGGATCCCAGAGGCAGGAAGACCAGGAACGTCTGGGATTTCCAGCTAAGGCACACCTCTCAATTTGAGGGAGGGAGGCATGGTTTGAAAAGGCGTAGTCAGTTTTATAGTTTCATGTATGTAAATTGAGAAAAAACCACCGTTTTCATAACACTAATTTACAAACTATAGAAATGAAGCTTGACAAAATCATGTTGGCCACTAGGGAGAACTGGAAGAGAAAGCAGGGCAGATGAGGTGTTTTGTTTTGTTTTTAATGAAAGGAGGAATAACTCCAAGTCCAGAGCTGTCGCAATCCCCTTGGTAAGAGAGAACAAGAGATGATGAGTCTTAACTAGGACAGTGGCCCAGCCATGTAAAGAGGGAAATAATTTTCAAAGCCTCTCCAGAAACACAAATGTTTGTGGACGATTTATTGTGAGCTTCTCACAATAAATTCATCTTTGTGTGGGAGATAACAAAGTACAAGAGGAAAACAAGGACGTTGAAGTCAGGTGAACCCGGATTCATTTGATTCATTCAGCACTGATTAGGCACCTAGTGTGTTCCAGGCACATGGGAGGTTCTGGGTTGCTACGGTGAACAAAAACTAAACTGCTCTATTTTTGGTCATGCTACTTACAGACTGCGTGCCCTCAGGCCACTTAACTTCACCAAGCCTCACTTTCCTAGTCTGTGAATGGAGTAATAACTCCCATTGGGAAGACTAAGTGAGATGTGGTAGGACATGCCCTTAGCACTGTGTCTTGCATTCAGTTGACACTTCATAAAGCATCTGATGGAATGAATAAATGAGAATAGTCTTAGTGAGGAAGAAATACCCAGAATGCAGAGGGTCTGCTGCTTCCTGGAATGAGGTGCAGATGGAGCCAGCCTGGACAGGGTCAGGTATTGTACATAAAGGAAGGGTCAAAGGTAGACCTCAGGAAGCAGCTGTCCATCTCACCCATCCCTCCACCAGGCTGGAAGTCAGGCTGCCTAGAAGCAAGGAGAAATGCGTGGCACTAGGCAGGTACCTGCTAGGAACTTTGGTCTCAGGTCCTGAAGGTCTAGTGCAGAATCAGCATGGTCTTTGGTCTTGGGTTTGTTTGGCTACCTTAAGAGAACACTCCAGTCATTCTCCTGGCTGCTGGGGAGATTGCCACAAAGGTTTCCCAAAAGCCCCCTGAAACCCTGCTGGACAGACTTGGAGAAGCAGATGCAGGCTGGGGTAGTCTCTGAGGGGTTCTATTACACTTTATTTTTCCACCCCTCTCCCACAGAACTATATTACCTCAGAAATCAGCCTGTACTCTGAGGAGGGTCTCAAGGGGGAGCAAGTGAAGCTAACTGAGGCCTTGGAGGACCCCCAGAGCCTGGGGAGGCCGCTACAGGTGTCATCTGCCACTGTCTCTGCAGGACTGTGAGTCTGGGATGTTCTGGAATCCCTTCATTTAATATTCACTGTGCTGGGTATCGGGGACAGAGATGACAGGACACAGTCCCTGCCCTCAAGAAGTTCATAGTCTACAGGTGGGGACAGACAAGTAAGCAGACAGTGGCAATCCAGAGTTCTAGGGCTGGGGAGCACAGAGCTGTGGGAACATAGAAAAGCACCAAGCCAGTCTGAAGTCAGAGAAACCTTCCTAGGGGGAGACTCCTCAGCTGGGATGAGTTGGCTCCAAAGGAAAATAAGCTCCCTGATGGCAGGGATTTTGTATGCTTTGTTCACTACTGTATCACTGATGACTGAAGCAGGGCCTGGCACAGGGTAGATGCCCCTAAATATCTGTTAATTGAATGAATGGGGAAAAGACAATATCTAGCAGAAGAAACAACACCTGCAAAGACCCAGAGATGAGACATCTTGCTTTGAAAGTTCAGTCTGGCCAGAGAAGGCAGCAAGTGGGGAGATGTGAGGCCCAGGAGGAAGGCAGGGGGACAGACCGAAGGGCCTCTAGTGCAGCTGTGCTGTACTGTGACGCTAACTGGGAACTACTAGGGGTGTTCAGGAAGGTATGTGTACTAGAAAAAACTCTCCAATTGCTGTGTGGGGCCAGGCCAGGGGAAGGGAGACTGATGGAGTAGCTGCTGCAGGGGATTATGGGTGCCTAAAATGTTCTCCAGAGTCCTCATGCCAGGGGCCTCTCCCCTGAAACCTCCTCCGCTCTAAACCTTCTCTTCCATTCACCAATCTGTGTCCCTGAGCATCTGGGGAGCAGCTGCCTCTCTGCCTCCCCTTCCCTCCAGGTGGCTGCTGTACCCCAAACCCTTCTTTGAAGACACTCCCTACATCTTGGAGCCTGGAGAGTACCCCACCTTCAAGGCCTGGGGTACATCAAACCCCAGCGTGGGTTCCCTAAAGCCCATGAGATTGGTAAGGAGTAGGTGGTCCCAGGTAGCCTTGTCCTGCAGTCTGGGGAAAGAGGCAGGACCTGGGAGCTCCTTCTAGGAATGGGATTGAAAGAGAGGGTGGATTCGCTCAAGGGGTGGGAGAGAGGGAGGATATGGGGTTGGCCGTTTTTAAGGGTCTCAGGATCAAGTAAATCCTAGGTCACCAGCCCTATCTGCCTTTCCCCACCTCTGTGCTGGTGTCTCAGCTCTGTCTCCTCTATAGGGCTGCCCAAGAGTGGAGAAACCAGGGGAGCCCAAGGTAAGAGTTGAGGCTTCGGGGTCAAAGAGGGCCTTTGGGTGAGGTGTGTGTATGTGTGGCTATCTCAGTCTGACTAGAAGATGGGAGAAGAGGGCCTCAAGGGCCAGAAATTGGGTCCAGGAGGGTGGAACCCAATAGGCTCACTGGGAACTGGCTTTTGATATGGAACTACTAGGTCAAAGAAGAGACAGGAATTAAGTAAGGGTGGGCGTGGCAGGTTGGGGGAGGGGAGCTCAGTGAGGGAGTGGGAGGGCTTATCAAGCTCTGGGCTGATGCTGGGCAGAGCCATAGTGGGCTGGCTGGGTGCCTTTGGGTCCAGATCATTCCCCACCAACCCAACTACGCCTTTCCCACAGGCTGTGGTGTATGAGGCCCCAGGCTTTCAAGGCCGGAGCTGGGAAGTGAGCAGAGACATCTACAACCTTCAGCAGCCAGAGGACAGCCAAAGCCCCCACCTGGCTTCCGTGGGGTCCCTGCAAGTTCTTGGTGGCTGGTGAGGACTCAGGACCCTTCCTTCTACCTTATCTCCCCTCTGACCTCTACCTTGGGGGTGGGGAGTGATCTGGGTTGCCTAGGGGTGGGGGCAACTGTCTTACATATCCAGGGACCTCCTGTGACTGAGTGTCTCCGTTTTCCCACAGCTGGGTAGGCTATGAGAAGGAGGGCTTCCGGGGCCACCAGTATCTGCTGGAGGAGGGTGAATATGCTGACTGGTCACACTGGGGAGGCTATGATGAGACGCTGACCTCCCTGCGGGTCATCCGGACGGTAAGCAAGGACAAGTGGTCCATCCTTCTGCCTCTAACCACAGCCATACGCCGGCGGTACAATTTGTTAAGGGGAAGCATTTGTGCTCTATTAGTGTTCCCTGAGGTCTAGACTTTCTCCCTCCTGCTGCTCTTCCCCAGGCCACACTGATCACCTCACCTCAAAGTCCCCCGGTGGGCCTCCCAGGGGTCTGGGCACTCTTAGGGATTTCTTTTGGTGGGCGGGGAAAACCTGACTGTCCTTGGGGCCCAGGACTTCGCGGACCCGGCCGTTGTGCTGTTTGAGGCTATGGACTTCGAGGGGCACGGCGTAGAAGTGAGCGAGGCATTGCCGGACTTGGAGCTGGCGCGACACGGCCCCCACACGCAGGCTATCCACGTGCTCAGCGGCGTGTGAGTGACCCCGGGAGCGGGGTGGGACCCGCGCGGTTCCAGCGTAAGTGCGGGCACCTCCCCGCTGACCCGCGCCCCGCCCTTCCTGCAGGTGGGTGGCCTATCAGGCGGTGGGCTACTCTGGCGAACAGTACGTGCTGGAGAAGGGTGTGTACCGCAACTGCGAAGACTGGGGAGCGGGCAACAGCGCCCTCGCCTCGCTGCAGCCGGTCCTGCAGGTGCGTGCCGGCCGCAGGGGACTGAGCCTCGGGAGGGAGGGGCTTGGAGTCTGGGATAAGCCCACTGTAGGAGAGTGCGACTAGGACGCGGACCCGAGCTTGCGGGGGCGGGGCTTCTGGGGGCGGGGCCTCCGGGAGGGATGGATCTAAAACCCACCTAAGCTATGCGAGAGCTACAGTTAGGTGCTGGAATATTGAAAAGCAGAGGAACTGAGGCTAGCGGCTGGTACACTCCTTAAGTCTCGAAACTTTGGTTCCTCTCTTCAGGTCGGGGAGCACAATCTGCACTTTGTCTCGAAGGTAGGGAGCTGGTGGGGACCTATGTCTCTCCGCTCATTTCAAATCTCTCCCCCTCTTCCCCAATCATTCTGGCTCACTCTATTGCCTTCCTGCACTTATTTATTCCTGTCTTTGGCCCCAGATTCAGCTTTTCTCGGGCCCCGACTTCTTGGGAGACCACATCTCATTCGAGAATGACCAGACTTCTCTTCCCGCCTCCTTCCAGCCCCAGTCCTGCCGTGTCCACGGCGGCAGGTGAGGACGTAAAGGAGCTGAGGCTCAGAGGTGCCGAGGGCGGGGCGGGGGGAGGGGCGGGACCCACCGCTCTGAAGTGCTTAACTCAGTTTGAAAGTCGAGGCTGCAGAAACAGTCTTTCTTCCAAATGATTTCCTTACTCTGGCTGCCTTGAAATTAGCTATTCTGTCCCGAAACATTAAATTTTAAAACAAAACAAAGTTTTAATGGAAAACTTTAATGGAAAATGTAAAACTTGTAGATAATATAGTAAGTATAAAGAACCCCAGTCTTGTTTTAGATATCCCTCTGCCTTTTTTTTTAAGTGTATTTAAAATCCCTGACAACATAAAATTTCACAGGTAAATACTTCAATTGTATCTCTAATAAGAAAGGACCCTCCACACACAGGCACACATAGCCACAAGTTATTATCACATCTAATAAAATTAATAATTTATTAATGTTGCCTAATACTCAGTCCATGTTCAAATTTCTCCTGTTGTCTCAAAAAATGCTTTTGGAAAATCAGTTTGTTTTTCTCAAGATCCAAACAAGGTCCATGCACTGTATTTGGTCAGTTTGGTCTCTGGTGTAAATGTGCCTCCCTTTCTCTGTTTTATACCACTTATTTTTTCAAAGAAACTCAGTAATTTGCCCTGTGAGTTTGCCATCTCTGTATTTGGCTACTGCTTCCTGGTGGTGTCTTTTAACTTGTTCTTCTGCGCCCCATATTTCCTATAACCGTGTAGTTAGATCTAGAAGTTTGATGAGATCGAGGGTGTTTTGTTTTGTTGGCAAGAGACTATATAGATGGTGCTGTTTACTTCTTACTGAATCACATCAGGAGGCTTGTGTCTGCTTGTCCCACTTTTAATGATATTAAAATCTCTACATCATAAGATTCCCCAGTTACTGTTCATCTAATGGTTTTATATCCATCGATGATAATTGCCTATATCTATTACTTCTTTAGAGGTTACAAAATGGTGATTTTCTAAAATTTGTTATTCCTTCTACATATATTAGCAGAACTAGTTCTATAAAGAATAATATTCCTTTTCAACTATTTATCTGAAATAGTTTATACAAAAAAAAGGCATTTTATCTTTCCCAAGGATCAATATTTGCCCCTTTCTCCTAATCAATTTTCAGAATAATTTCTGAATTGGTGCCATAGCAACCTCCAAAGCTGACCAATTAAGATTTTTTTAAAAGTATTGTTATAAACTCATGGATTGTTATGCATTTGTAATGCTTCAATATATTGGAGTCATGGTTCTTTTGTGTACTCAAATTGTTCCATCTTTGGCAAATAGGAGCCCCTTCAAATTGCCTCCTCGATCCTTTTGACATGACCTCAATCTTTTTTTTAATATATAACTTGCTTATTTTTCTGGTACAAATAGATACTCCAGGATAATTTTGCATTTTTTTTTTTTGTCCAAACTTGGAATTGGCCATTTCCTAAGGAAATCTGGTTCTTTTTAGTGGGAAATGGTATTTAGAGACCAAAAATCTGCCTACTAGGTGTTTTCAAAATTATAAGATTAATATTGCTACTAACATTAAAACCCAGTGAATGCTGTTTGAGGTTTCTCTGTGATTCTTTTTGTCCTCAAGACATTCACCTACATCCCATTTGGTATGTACAGTTCAAAATATTGTGTTTTTAAGACATTTGAAATAATGTGTGGTTTTTCTTTGTGGTTATCATCAACCTGATACACAGGTTTATTCTATTTTATTTTAATTTTTAGGAATATTTTTTCTTTTTATTTTATCATTTTTAAATTACATAAAATATTTACAGTGTTCCTGTCTTAGTCAGCTTGGGCTGCTGTGACAAAATACTGTAATACACTGCGTGGCTTAAACAACAGAAATTTATTTTCTCACAGTTCTGGAGGCTGGGAAATCCAAGATCAAGGGGCTGGCTAATTCAGCTCCCTGGTGAGGGTCTTCTTCCCTGCTGGCAGCTGGCTGCCTTCTTGCTGTCAACCTCACATGGTGGAGAAAGAGCTCTTGCCTCTTCTTCTTCTAAGTACACTAATCTCATCATGGGGGCTCTATCTTCATGACCTCATCTAAACCTAATTATTTCCCAAAGGCCGTTATTTGAGGATAGGGCTTTAACATGTGAATTTTGCGGAGATACATTCAGTCCTTAGCAGTTCCAAAGTCAAGTCTTAAACAATTTAGCTTCCATCTCTGTCCTTTTTCCTTCCTCCTCTACGTGATTATTTATTTATTTATTTTTTAGCATTTGGTTTATTCGTTCATTTTTTTGAAGACGTAGGCAAATACACACTCGTAAAAGATTTACATGTAACTATAGAAACCAAATATATTTTATTTTCCTCCTCCCTCATTTTCTTACACAAAAAGAAGTGTACTATAACCTGGTGAATATACTAAAGACCACTGAATGATATACACTTTAAAATAGTGAATTTTATGGTCTATGAATTATATCTCAGTTTTTTGAAACAAAGCATACACAGTCACTTTATATCTCTTTAAGAGCTGTTCCTCATTCCCTTTTACTGCTATATTATACTCCATATTTTTAGTGCGTTCGACCAGTCTCTTACTGATGGCCATTTGGGCTGCTTCCACTCTGCCACTGCACACAGTGCTATAATGAATGGCCTTGTGCATATGTCATTTTATGTTTTCTAAGGGGTGATTGGGATAGATTCTGAGAAGTGGGATTGCTGAGTAACTGCATAGAGTTTTGCTTGATATCGCCAAATTTCCCTCGATGAGAACAGTATGATTTCAGTCAGTCCTTTCTTAAGTCCCTGTTGCTGCAGTGCCTGTTTATCCTTGACCTCTGCTGGATCAGAGGGGTCACGATCAAGTCTGTGTCCATTGTGCTGTATCTCAGGGGACCTGGGCAGGCTGAGGACAGGGCAGACTCAAATATCCACCCACTCACATCCTCCCACTCTTCCCCTTCCCCAGCTGGATCCTGTTTGATGAGAAGAACTTTGAGGGTGACCAGCACGTTCTCTCTGAGGGCGAGTTCCCCACCCTCATGGCCATGGGCTGCCTAGCCTCCACAGTCCTAGGCTCTCTCCGGAAGGTACCCCTGGTGAGTGTCCCTGTCTAGTTCCAGGCAACCCCTGAGGAAAGGGGTGCTCCTGAGCCTCTTCTCACTGTTGAGGCTTGAATCCAGTCTTCTTCAGAACCACGCCAGGTCCCCCTGACCCCAGGGCTTCAAAGCCAGTTCAAGTTACTAGAGATTAATTGAGCACCTGATGAGATAGGTCCTGGGGACACTGAATAAATCAGCCCCGCTTTCAAGGAACCCATGGTTATG
Organism: Eidolon dupreanum; assembly: GCA_028627145.1. Lineage (NCBI taxonomy): Eukaryota > Metazoa > Chordata > Mammalia > Chiroptera > Pteropodidae > Eidolon > Eidolon dupreanum. The sequence continues at coordinate 12,775,457 of CM053502.1, read as the reverse complement.
CTGACGTAAAGGTTACAATGCAGAGTGGTGTGTCCAGATACAGAAGTGGTACGGGACAGGAAGGAGTAGCACTCAGGGGTGTGCAGGGAGGAGTGACACAGAAAGATGGCTTCGCTGCCATGTGGAGAACAGATGGGTGGAGGCAAGGCAGTGGGGTTGCTGCTAAAGTAAGCCAGAATAAATCATGATGTCCTAGACCAGGGAAGATATGGAGAGAAGTGACAAGAACCTTATTAAAGATCTGAAGTCTATAGGACTTGGAGACCGACTGGGTGGGCCAGTGGCAGTACCATGAGCAGAATGTCTGGCATTTACTGAGCACGCATCATGCTCCAGGCAGTATTTAAAAGTCTTCCTGTATGTTAAGGGGTTTAATCCTTACTACAACCCTATAGCGTTTGTTACTATTACCATCTCCCTTTTCCAGATGTGAACACTGAAGCACAGAGAGGTTGTGAGACTTGCTTCAGGTCACACAGCTGGTACCAGGCAGAGCCAGGTTCTCCCTTAGGCAGCTCCTGAGTCCAAGCTCTTTATAACTACACACTGGGCTCTGAAGACAGATAGACCTGGTTCTGAAGCCCAGCTTTAGGGCCTTGAGCAAGTGGTTTACTCTTCTCCAGCCTCAGTTTCTCCTCTGATAAGCAAGGATAACATAGCACATACCTCATAGAGTGGTTGAGAAGTTATAATGAGATCCGGTAAAGTGCTTAGCACTTTACTGGCATGTAGTAAGCCCTGAATATTTGAGAACTGCTATAATTACCAGTATTATTAGTATACTATTCTTAAAAGTGCCATTTACTGAGTAGGGGGTTTGAGGGACAGTGGAGTACCCAGTCTGGCACATGCCGTATCTGAGAATCTGAGGGACATCCAGCTGGCAATTTCCAGGAGCTCAGGAGGAAAGAGGGCCCGAAATACCCATCTGGGAGTGGGAGGTGGGGCTGACCCTGGGGCTGGGACTTTGTGGCCTTACCCCTTCTCCGTGCTCCCGGGCCTCCAGCACTTTTCAGAGCCCTCCCTTTTCCTGTATGGCCTGGAATGCTTCGAAGGGAAGGAGATTGAGCTTAACGGGGAGGTGCGGAGCCTGCAAGCCGAGGGCTTCAACAACCACGTGTTGTCTGTGCGGATCCAGGGGGGCACGTGAGTAGATTGTGGGGAGGCACAGGAGATTAGGGGCTGCAGTGAGTGAGGACTGGGTCCCTGGCCTCTTCCCCCTGCCCACTTCTACTCCTCCCTGCTCCCAGCCAAGAAGGAGGGAGAAGTGCAGACTGAGGAGGGTCATTGGCTCTCAGGGCTTGGACGCTAGCCCTGGGGTGTGTGGGGGGGTCTCCTGGACCCTCCTCTGTCCTCCAAACCCCAAATTCACTTCCCAGCCTCCCTTTCCCCCCTGGGGACCCTAATCCCAGGCAGAGGAGTCCCAGCAGGAGAAAAAAGGAGGGAGAGGATCTTCTGACATTTGTGCCTCCATCTGTCTGTCTGTCTGTTTGTCTTTCTCTCTGTCTCTCTGTGTCTCTGGCATTTGCTGGGCCCAGCTGGGTGCTATGTGAGCACAGTGACTTCCGAGGCCGCCAGTGGCTGGTGAGCAGCTGCGAGATCACCAACTGGCTGACCTACAGTGGGACCCAGAGGGTGGGTTCCCTCTACCCCATCAAGCAGGTAGGTAGCATGTTGGGTTGAGTGTGTCTGTGCCAGCCTGTCTCGGTGTGTATTTGTGTATTTCCTATGTTTCCTAAACTCAGCATTTGTGTGCTTTTGTCACAATTTTGCCACATCATCATTCCTATTTAACCATTATCTACTTAATATTTTTCTCTAAATCAATGGACTTTTTTTTTTTTTTTACTCAATCCTTATCCTAAGGGATAATATTGATAAAATCATGGGTTTGATGTGGATGTATGATTTTTCCTTTATAGACACTATAATAAATATAAAATTTTAACTAAGTTTATCTATGTAGGACTGAAAATTATCTCATGTACCACCCAGTAGTAGTAAGCACACCTCACTTTGGGAAATACTGAGTCTGCATATCTGGACATGTGTCTCATTTCTGTACATGTCCATTAATGCGGAAGCACAGCCCTGGGTGGGAGGTGTGTGTGCACGTGCACATGCACACACGCCCATCTGAGAGTATTTCTATATCCGTGATATCATTTGTGTCCATGTATCTGTGCGCCCTGGAGGTGGTTGTGTGTGCGTATGCATCTGTAAAAGTATGTTTATGGCTACATGTGCCTATATTTGTGACACTGTTAAGAGTGTGTGTGTCTTTGTATGAGGATATGTGTAGTCCCTGTATTCACAGACTCTTACAACATCAGTGCTAAAGGAAATCTTGGAGATAATCTCCAACCCCCACATTTTACAGATGGGTAAATAAAGGCCCAGAGAAATGGACAAGGATTTGCTCTGCAGTCTTGGGCAAGTACTGTTGCTCCATAGACCTCAGCTTCTTCATCTTTAAAATGGGGGTAATACATATGATCGAGTTGTTTTGAGGACTGAAGATAGTGTATGTAAAACCCTTGAGTGCTTACGCACTCAACAGATGTTTGCTGTGATTCTTATTACTATTACTACCATCACCAGTATCTGAGGCCCCAGCTGATTTGTTGCAGGGCCCAGTCTGGTGTCTGACAGTACAATGCAATATCTGCCCTGCTATGGTAACTCTTCAGCATGGGTGTGTATGTGCATGTCTGTATTCTTACATGCATCCAACTGTTTAGCAAATACAAGTGCTTGGCGTGGAGTAGGCTAGGGGAACCCATGCATTGCTTAGAAAGTGTGAGTATCCGTGTGCCTGTGTCTGCTGCAAACTTCTGTGCAATCATGTGGACCTTGTGTGTATATGCTGGTGTGACCCTCTACACATATCTGTGGGTATTTATGGACACGGAACCATGTGGGTGTGGGTATGTTCTATGGATGTGCCCTTAGTCTTCGTATGGGAAAGAAGGGGTGACTTAAAGCAGGATGAGGAAGGATTGGGGCGGGAAGAAGAGCTTGAGACCTAGAAATACTGCAGAGTCCAGAGTCGAGGGAGTTGGGGGCCCAGGTGGGAGCATCCCTGCCCAGGGAGCTCTGACTCTCAGCTCCTCCCACTCACCAGCGTCGGGCTTATTTCCGCCTCTGGAATGCGGCACTGGGGGGCTTCCTGGCAGTGCCAGACCACGTGGAGGACATGAAGGCGGGCCGTGTGGTGGTCTCTGAGCCTGGAGCCGGAGGCAGCTGCATCTGGTACTATGAAGATGGGCTGCTGAAGAACCAGGTACTGGTTTAGGGGCGGAGATAGGAACCCCAGGACCCCAGGCATATGCAGGCCCACTTTGGGGAGTCCCAGCCCAGTCAAGAACAGGACCCACCCTTGGACCAGAGAGACAGAGACACACACAGACAGCAGAACTCTGGGGAGGTGGAGAATGCAGCCTGTGCACTCCTGGGCAATTCAGGCTCTTCTCGGAGCCTCAGTCCCCCATCGGCAGGAAAGAACATTGAACCAGATGCTTCTAGGGGACTGCCCAGCTCTGATAACCTGTGACAGAACTTGGATCCTAGTAATGATAGATTCACTCTACAAACATTTCCTGAGTACTTACCATGTGCCAGGCACTGTTCTAGGTGCTAAGAATACAACAGTGAGAAGCCAGAAATGACTCCTGCCCTCCTGAGGCTTACATCCTAGTGGGGAGAGGCAGAAACAAGTTAAATGAGTGAAATATCTTAGTACCTTAGATGATAAAAAGTACAATTGATAAGGGCGACATTTGAGGGAGGCAATTGTGCAGCTGTTTGAGGGAAAAGTGTTCCAGGCAGAGGGAATAGCAAGTGCAAAGGCCCTGAGGTGAGAATATGCCTGGTATTTTCCAGAACTAGCAAGGCCACCTGAATGGCTGTAGTGAAGTGAGTGAGGGAAGAAGTAGCAGGATATGAGATCAGAAAGATTATGGGGATGTAGGTCTTTCTAGGCTATTAAAGGGTTATCTTTTACTTAGAATGAGAGGGAACACTGGCTGTGTCCCCAGTGCTACATTAAGCCTTTCGCATGAATGAATACCTCATCTCATCCTTAGCGGGCACCACGGGCAGGTCCTATTTTACTCTCCATTATACAGGCAAGGAAAGCAGAGCTCAGAAGAGTTAAGTAACTGGCTGAAAGTCATGTCGCCAATAAGTGTGTCGAGGCTTGTCTGATGCTAAAGTCAACCATGGCAGGCTTCTTGGAAGAGCTAATATTTTTTCAGCTCTTCCATGGTATCTCACATTGAACCTTTACAACAACCATCCCAGAAAACCAAAGCTCAGAAGGATTAAGAGAGATGCCCAAAGTCACAGCCATAAGAACAAGGATTAAAAGCTGAATGTGTCAACGGTGTCTTGGGTTTGGTGGAGTCTCTGTAGGGCGTGGGGGAAAACAGTGCCTGATGACCTCCTGGGGCCTCAGGTGGCTCCCACCATGAGCCTGCAGGTGATCGGGCCCCCCAGCACAGGCTCCAAGGTCGTGCTGTGGGCTGAGAGCCGCCTGCCCCGCCAGACGTGGAGCATCAACGAATCAGGCCACATCTGCAGCCAGATGTTCGAAGGCCAGATCCTAGATGTGAAGGGTAAGGTGGGGGGTACCTGTGGGAGAAGGCATCTGGGGGAACTGAGGACAGTGGGTCTGGAATCCCCAGATCTCTCTGACCATCGCCCCTTCTCTTACCCCTTCCACCAGGTGGCCGGGGCTACGACCAGGACCATGCAGTGCTGTGGGAGCTGACCAAGGACAGGGTGTCTCAGATCTGGACTGTCCATGTGCTTTGACACTCCCTTTTACCAGCCCTGGCGGCCTTCCCTGGGATGAAATGTTTGTATAGGTTTTGTTGTTGTAAAATAAGTTGTTTTTTAATATGCTGTCAGTATCCTCATCTCTGTGCAACTTGATATTTGGGGGTGGGTGAGGATTTGTTCACCCGCCTTCTTCCCCTACACTCAGGCTGGCTTCTTCCCTTCCTGCTCCAGTTCTGGGGCTCAGATGTAATGCCTTCCTTTGCCATCAGAGGGACCCCTGAGACCAGACTAACTGATGAGTGTGTGTGGTGGTTTGTTTTTTTTTTTTAGAAAAACACAGTCACCCCAAATGTTGTGTTCTGAGGGACTGCTCTGAGCCAGGTCTGGCACTGGGCTGTGGGAGCACACACACGAACCAAGTCCCTTGACTGAGTTCCCCTCAGGGGACTCACAGGTCCAGTGGAGGATTCTGATGGGTAAGGCAGTGCGCTGAGTAATAGGGTAAGAACAGAAGTGGAGAGATGCACAGTGCAGGAACCCAAACCATTTAGGGCTCAGGGTGAGCTGCTCAGCTGAGATGCGGAGTATGGGAAGGAGTCAGCCAGGCTAGAGGGGAGCAGAGGAAGTATTCTAGAGATGCAGACAAGTCCAGGGGTGAAACTGGGAAGTTCAATGGGATGGAGGCACAGTGGGCCGGGTAGGCGAGGTGAGTAGGAGCCACACCCCAAGGGCCTTGCCCACTGGGGCACCTCTCAATTTTCCCTGACTCTGGTCTCAAGGCCTAAAGGTTTGGCCTTAGTCAAGAATCCAAGACAGAGGGTCTGGATCCCTTGCCCAGCTCAGAGAGGGCACGACAGAGAAGAGCAGCAGCTCCTCTGTCCCCCAATCTAGCAAGCACTTCTTGGCCGCTTGGCCAAGGTCCTCAGGAAGAGGCAGAGATGGTTAATGCCCTTGTGGCCTTCTCTGCGGTTCCTTTTCCTCTCCGCAGCCCTTAGTACCGCCACCCCAAACCCAGGAGGGGAAGGAGTGGTTAGAGCAGTTATTCTTCCTGCCTTCCCAGCACATAGGTAGGCAGGGCTGCCGCATCACCTTCTCAGCCCCTTATGGCTAGAGATGTGAGGCTGGGAACCCCTTGAGACTGGGAGAAGGCTTGTTCTCTCTGAATCCGTCATTCTGAAGGCACCCAGGTACTGGGTTGGGGAGTCTCTGAACCTCTGCAACTGGGGGCATCCAGGGTATGGGTGGGTGGGGTTGGCAAGGGGGTCCACTGAGACCATCATTTCCAAACACCCAGGGACAGGTGAAGCAAATGCAACTAAAGGGGACGGTGAAGATGATAGGTTCTGGGCCTGTCCCTAGGAAATGATCCTAAGGGGAGGAGCCTCCGCATTTGGACTTTGGGGTAGGGGAGCTGGAGCGGGAGCCCCTTGGCACCACCTCCTGCTAATGGGGGCTTGGGAAGCTCCTGGGCATTGCTGCAGATCTAGCTCTTGGAGCCCAGTGACAACCAGTAACTACACACACAGGACTCCACTCCAAGTACAGGACAACTTTATTGACCCCCAGTGGGTGGTGCTAGCCCCTCCACATCAGCAGCTCCCTCTGTTGGCTATTGTCCCCAAGGCACTATCTGTCCATTCCCACAACTGGTGATCTCTGGCATCAACCCCTGCCAAGGATTGATGGGCGGAGGCTTCTCTTGCTAGTGATGGTGGCAGCCATCTCAGGGGACACAGGGCTCGGGCTGAGGCATGTCACCTCAGTTGAGGTGGAAGAGCTGGATGAGAGTGCTGGTCAAGAAGAGAAGGATGCTGCCGCTGCCCAGGGTGCTGAGTACTGGGGCTGCACTCTTAATTTCCTTGTTGCCGAGGGGAGCGTTGGTGGTGGTGGTGGGTGTGACATCCTTGCCCAACACTCCAGTTTGTATCTGCAAGAGAAGTGGCATAAACTCAGGGCAGGTGCTCTTGAATCTCATGTTTGTTGTTTAGAGATGCAGTTCCCCCGCCCAATACAATAGTTCTCACTTCTTTGTCCCATAATCATGACTTCTGCCACAAGGTCCTGTAGAGATGATTGACTGCTTCCCACCTTCACACAAGCAGGGTCAGAGGCCCACCTCTCATAGAACCTTCCTGTTACTTCCATCAGGCTACCTAGCTCCTCTAGCATGTGGAAGAGCGGGGAGCCTGTGGCTGCACCCCTTAACCTTACTAGCTGGGCCAGGGGCTTAGCCTCTTTGAGCCTCAGTTTCCTCATCTTCTGACTGGGGAGAAGAGTCCATCAGAGTTGTCGGGGGTGGGGGGGAGAGTCACATGAGACAGGGCTTATGAGAAGGCATCTGACAAAGTGTGAGTGGATGGATAGGTGAGGAAATGGCCAGATGGTGATAAAACTGTTCTCAAAGCTTTATCAAGCTGCAACTAAAACTGCTCTTGATGGAGAGTAAATTGTTCTTGATGGTGCTCAAGCTGTTTTTGATGCTTATCAAGCTGTTCTTGATTAAGAACTTGATGGCTTCTGTCTCCTATACTGACTACAGCCCTCTAGGCACATGGGATGCTGCTGAAGCTGCCTCTTGGAATAGCAGATAGTTTTGAGACTCCAGCTATTTCTGGAGTGAGAGGTTTCTGCCATCTCTGCATTCCCGAACACCCAGGCTTCTCTCCCCAGGAGTTCCCTGCTACCTCCAGAGCTGGAGCAGGCTCCACTTGAATATTTCCTGGCCCCCTCCCAGTAAGACCATTTCCCCAGATTCCCTGTGGGCTGACGCCATTCTCACTGAGGGCTGTCTTCCCAATTCTCTATTACTTCACAGCACCTCGTGGGTCCCTCAGTGTGCCTGGCACCCTGTAAATGCTCCCTAGCCTTGGGTACAGGCTTCTGTTCAGGGGTAGCCCTCAAGTAGTCTGACTCCAGCCAGAAGAGCTAGAAGTCTGGGAGCCAGGTCCCCCCAAGTCATTGGTTCCCCTGCTAGAGCCTCTTTGCCTGTTTTCATGGGAGAAGACCGGGTGCCCAGGAGCTCACATTTCTACCTTCCCATGCCAGGCAGGTCTGGGGAGTCCTAAGTGATAGTACCAGGGGCTCTGAGGGGCTGCTCTTACCTGAATCATAACCAGGAGGCTGATGGTGAACAGGAGGAAGAGGAAGCCCTTCATTTTGCAAGGATCTTGGTAGTAGCTTTTGGAGATGAGCACAGGGCTGTCTGCAGGCCCCTTTTGGCTTGGCTGCTTTTGAACTGGGGGGGCGGGGTGGAAGGAAGAGGAAGGACGGCCTGTTAGGTGTGGTTGGGTGGGGTGCTGCTTCCTTCTACGGTTCACCAGGTTGAGGACAACAGCCCCAAGTTTCTAAGGCCCTGGCTGATGATGCATTCTAAATTGAGACCCAGCCAAATCCCAAGGGATGGGAGGTGGGCAAATCAGTGGGACAGTAAGTAGGGCCCTGGGCTTGGAGTAATGTCTACTGGGGATTGGATTTTTGTTTAATCACCTACCAACTCTGAGACCCTGGGCCAGAAACCATGCCCCTCTGAGCCTTTAATAAAAGGATGCAGTATAAGCCATTTAAATGTGCTAACACATTGTAAATAGTATATAAATATATTTTAAGGAGTAGGGTACAGGAGCTGAAATAGAAAAGTTAAGGTTGTAGGTGGCTCTACAGGTTCAGAATATTAAGATTTGGGGGTGGGGGGTGGGGTGGGATGGTAGATTTCTGTGAAAATGAGGGAGCACTGCATTAGAAATCTGGAAACCTAGCTTCTAGATAGGTCCATTCCTTCAGGCCTCATATTTCTCATTTCAACTGAGAAGACAACTGAATTATTTCTGAAGTTTCTTAAAATCTAGCATTTTGTGATTTGGGTAAATAGCAGATAGGTTATTTGTGTCAATTTAGGGTGGATGGGAAGGGGGCTAGTGGAGGGATAATCAGGTGACTAAGCTGCAGTGGAAGGGATTTGGAGTGGGGGATGGCTGTGAAGTCCCAGCCAGGGGTGGGAGGATGAGGTGAATCACAAAGTTGCCTGGAGGGTACTCCATTCTTCATTCTTTGTACATTCTATTGTCTCAGTGGGGCTCTGCAATAGGTTTTATAGCTATCCCCATTTCCTTGATGAAGAAACTGAGCCTTAGATATTAAGTGGCTTTTCCAAGGTAATAAAATAAATAGTGGAACCAATCTCATTTGAACTTGAATCCAGGTCTGTTTGAAGCCACAGTATGTATGTAACCTCTGGCGCCTAGAAGCCACCAGTTAAGTCTTGATTCCCTGCCCCTCTTCTTCCTGGAAGATCCAAGGATTGGCTCTGTAGCCTCACCCACTCTCCATTTCTTAGTCTTTTTTTTGGGGTGGGGGGGGGTCTCATTTACATGCCAAATAGTAAAAGAAAATCCTCTCACTTCTCCTTCTATGGTTTTGGGCCTCCTGTTGCAAGCTTCCTACTGTAAGCCACAAAAAACCTGAGCAGGCCACTGGGAACTCCCAGCTCTGGCTAAAAAGAACTTGAGAGTCAGTCCACTGGTGAGAAGCCAGGAAGAAGGAGGGGGCAGGAGTCTTGAGGCCCCTGAGGGTTCGGTAGGGAAGAAAGTGGAAGGAACTCTCTCAATTACCCACTATTGCCCACCCCCATCAGCTCCTTCACCAGATGTCTCTCCCGATCCTGACTTATCTCAGCTGCTTTTGGTGTTCCTGTGGCGTGGGTGATTCTGGGGGTTCATGAGAGTCAGGGAGGTAGCAGGTGCTGAAAGGGCACTGGCTCAGGAGGCCCATGTTGAAGTCCAAGATTGCTCTGCTGAAAATTTGCTTCATCACACTGGGCAGTCTTCTCCCCTTTGACTAAGAGGCAGCTGGACAGGCCAAGCTCTGGGGCCAGCTGGGTTGTTTGTATCCTCTCCACACTGGGGATGCGTGTGAGGATACTTAAATGCTAGGCTCACACTTGTAAAACTTTTCTTACAAACCTCAGACATTTCATTTCCACATCCTGAGCCTCTGCTGTGGTGTGAGCCTGAGCTGCTCATGGTAGTGAGGTCTTGTGGGTGCTGGAAGGGTTTTTAAGGGCCATTAGGACTTGGGGCATGGAAGGACATCTGGTGTCTGTCAATACCCGATGGAAGTGGGGTTACACACCTTTTCTTCTCCTGCTTTCTGATCAATTTTATTCAGTCTTGACAACAACTAGATAGACAGAACCCTGGTCACAAAGCTTAAAGAGAAACCTCCATTCTACAAATGGGAAAACTGTTACAAAGGGACCAAGAAGGGCAGGTTAATGGCAGAGCTGGATATAGAACCTAGTCTGTCTCTCGACTTCAGTGTCCTACTGTACACCTTCTCCAAACCTGGCTATGGAACTTTAATTAGCAAGATGGGAAATCTCGGCTCACATCCCTTATAACTGTCCCCAGGAATCAAGACCAACCTCCTTAGTATAATATATAAGGCCCCTGCCTTCCTCCTCAGTCTCATGTTTTGAGTTCCATAACATCCTTCTCCCGCACCCTAGCCCTTCAGCCACACCCAACTTGCATCTCACCTGCTGCTCTAGGCTCTTTTATACCCCATGTGTTATCTTTCCAAGGAAAGCTGTTTCCAGTTATTTTATCTGGCAAACTCTTTATTTGTTCTTCAAGACATAGCTCAGAACCTCCCTCTTCCCCTGGGAAACTTTCCACTTGCCCTAGGAAACTCCTTCAAAAAGAGAGAGTTCTTTAGTGTTCCAAGAGCTCCTTCTGTTGGCCTCTGCTCTAAAGATTGTGTCTGCTAAGAATACTTTCTTGTCCCTTGAGGGGATACTAGGTCTTGTTACCTTTACAACCCAGCACAGCACAGAACATGGCATAGAGTAGCTGAATGAATGAGTGAATATAAAGCAACTACTCCAACCCCCATGCCTGTATTCATTCAGTCAGTAAGTATGTATAATGGGGCAACAGCAGACTTAAGTACTGGGGAGTTACCAATGCAGAATATAATTAAAGGGAAGAGAGAGGTGAGCCCTTCCTTTAGGGCTGCTTTTCCTCTAAAAGTATTTGCTGCTTCCAGAAGAGACAGCTGAGAAATAGAGCTTTCTACAAAGAAATATCTGTAGTTCAGGACCCGCTATGAAAGAAGGGCAGTGGTAAACAGCCCCCCCGCCAATCCAGGCCTTGGGTTGGAACCATGAAAGGTTACACCTGAGAAGTAAGTGAACAGGAAACAACAGTCCAGCCCTCACAGAAATTGAGGACAATATAACAAATACATACATACATACATACATACATACATACATACATACATACATACACAAGAGAAGCAACAGATAATAGAAAGTTACACAGAAGATCCAGATAATCAAATTATCAACCAAACTTTCAAATAACAATGCTTAGTATATTTAAAACGTATGAGGCAAGATCGAGAACTTGAAATTATAGAAAAGATTCAAATAGAAATTTGTGAGCTTAGAAATACAATAATAGACAAGTCAAAGGGGAAAAGTCAAAGGAAAATGTTCCATTAGGAGAGGCCTGAATATAGGAAAGAGTATGATAGTTTCTGGAACACTGAGAAGGGTAGAGGGCAGGACTTAATATGAAGGCCCTAAATGTCGTGCTAAATGAGGGCTTGATCCAAGGCTGTGGTGATGTGGGTGGAAAAGAGGAGGAAGGTGGGAAAGAGCTAGGCATTTATTCTGAGGGAAAGCTTGCATTTAGAGGACCTCTCTCTATGTTTTACCTTTCCCTCCAGTGGCCCCCACCCCAGATGTCCAGAGGGAATCCTGGGTGCACTTGGAAGCTGAACAAATTGACCTCCAATGTCCTCTCAACACTGAAAGCTTACGTGAGCCCGAGACCTAGGAAATATTTCCAGACCTCTCTGAAATGGGGGATAGAGAAATATAGGTCAGAAAAATAAATATTGGATGAGCTTAGACTGTTGCTGCATTTTTACAACTTTGTTTTGGAAAACACTTTTTAAAAAATAATAATGTGACGATGTTATGAAAAACTTAATTTACATAATAATCCTGTGAGGTAGATTATATTAGTATCTCTATTTTACAGCTATGAGGCTCAGATGAGTGAAGTAGCTTGAGCAAGAACAGCCAGCTAGTTAAGTAACAGAGCTCAGTCTCATAGATTTGTTAAATTATGCTGATCTATAATATAGTCTCAAACAATAGCTATTATTATTTTCCAAGTTTCTATAATGAAAATGTATACTTTTACAATAAGTCTCTGACTTTCCCCAATAAATGTTATTTAAAAAATAATAACTGGCCCACCAGATTAGAGGGTTCCCATCTCCTTCACGCAAACTTGGTGTTTGCCTACAGCAAAATATTAGGCCAGGCTTTGGGCCCTGGGTAGGAGGAAGGCATGTGGTAAATTCTGATGCCTAGGTAAATGCCAGTTCATGCTTCCCAGTCTTGCTGAGGCAAGAAGCAGTGGACAGACCACAGCAGGTCTCATGAAGCCAGAGTCCCCTGCCTCCCATGTTGTTGGGCCTTATTGAAGGAACATGACCAAGGTGACGACATGAGGTTGCTAATCCCCTGGCCATGGCCCCAAAAACAGTTGGCCCCAGTATGACCTTTCTCATCTCATATACCTCAAGCTTCAGAGAACTTTCTAACAGCAGCTCAGTGGCAAGAGAGCTCTCCCACCTCCAACTTCCAGCCACACTTTCTACCTGAATCCCTCCCTTGGCACCTGCACCTTGGCTTTGCCTGCCTGTTTTACTAAAAAGGATGCTTTTAGAAAGAGCACGTACTCTAAAGGCAGGCAGTCCTGGGTTCTAATCCACTTCTGCTTTTTACTGCACAGTCTTGAGCAAGTCACTTTACTTCTCTGAGCTTCAGTTTTCTTATCTGTAAACCTCATAATATTGGCATCCGGCATTTGGAAGGCACTCATTAATTGGTAGCACCCTTTGGTCTCCAACTGGTGTGTAAAGAATGCCTCAAAGAGCCTGCCCTACCCTGAATGCAGAAAGTCAAATGGAAAATATTAAAAAGTGCTGTCTGAGACACACAGAGAAAAGACCTTGGTGGTTGAACCCAGGCATAAAGAAGTGGGTGTCTGAGATCAGAAGTCATAGACTCCCAGACTATCACAGCTGGAAGGCTGAGGGATAATGCTAATGACAGTGAAAAGCAGGAAATGTTTCTGAAAACATACTCTGTGTGTGTGTTGGGACAGGTGCTTTGCATGTATTACCTCATTTAATCTTCACAGCACCCCTGTGAGGTGGGTTTTATTTCCATTTTACAGATGAAGAAGCTAAGGTGAATAATTTGCCCAAGGGCACACAAATCAGGAGCCAGTACTCCCAAAGCCAAAATCTATGCTCTTAACTAAACTGCCTAGTTGCTCTTATCTAACACCTTAATAATGTTAAGGTTTTAGGCTCAGGGATGAGGCACAGGAGGGGAAGGAATTTTTACACAAAGGAACTAGAATTTGAGCGTCCCTTCAGGGAGTCATCCATCCAGTCAAGAAGTTAGCAGAGAAATTCTGATTTAAGAAACATTAAGTATTGTCATCACTTGAATTCATGCTCAAAACAACCCCACACAAGTACTGTACTGATCAGAAGGGGAAATAGGCTCAGGGGGATAAGTTATTTTCCCCAAAATCAATTTAGCAAAATAGTGGTACTATCGGGATTACACATTCAGGTCTGGAGGCTTCCAGCGTTTCATGAATCTAACCCCGGGAGCTTCGCTTTCTGAGTCTCCGGGTGGTATTAACGAACCCTCCATTTCCCCAGACCCTGAGCGTTCTCAGAGCGATGGATTCTGGGACTTAGAGTATCCCGGGAAGAGTTCAGACTCTCTTGGCCAATAGAATCCAAGCACAGACGCCTCCGCTGCCTGCTGGTTGCTCAGGGACTCGAATTAGCCAATGAGAAGCGCATAGGTTTTGGTCGCCTGGGAAACCGCGTGACAACAAGATGGCGGTGCTGCGGGACGGCTACAAGGCCCTGCATGGTGAGTAGGGAACCGAGGCCTTTCTGCCCGCAGTGTCCCCTTCGCAGGCTGGGGCTTCGCCCTGAGAGCCCAGCGGACCCGTGTCCCGGCTCCCCAGCAGGCTCACCGTGTCTTGGGAACTGATTCGGGCCTCTGCCTACCATGGCTACGCATGGAGGCGGGAGGAGGGGACGCGGCTCCCAGGGCCGGGTTTGGTGGTGAAAGAAGTCGCGCGGTGAACGCTTCCAGCTGGGGATCTAGGGAATGAAGGCGTGCAGCCTTCCGGGCCCTGCAGGCGCTGGAGAGCAGTTGGGCCTGGGGGAAGCGAATCGGTCAAGGAGGTGTGACGAAGGATGTTGTTAGTCAAGCACAGTCCTAACTGGAGTCCCAAAGGCGTAGAGGCATAGGACACAGCTTTCCCCTCACAGTCCGAGTATGAAGGGGAGGACAATCCAACTTTTAGGCGTCTCTGGCCTGAGGGAGAAGGCAGTTTGCCCCTGCCAGCCCCCAAAGTGAAGGGAGCAGGTATGGCTCTGTCCTGAGGAAACCCCTGCCTGAGGGAATAGAAGACAGCCCGGCACGCTCAGGAGTCCCCAGACTGATGGGAAAATACAGTCGTAGCCTTCAGGGGTCTCCTATGATACCTCGGAAAATTGATCAGGAGACAGTGTGTTGGATTAGCCTGGAGTGAGACTAGAAGAAATAAAGTCAATTGTGGGACACTGTGACACCCTCAAAGGGCAGTGAGAGCCCCACTAGGATGGCCAACAGTGGTCATAGAAAGGAGGAGCTATATGTGAGAGACTTTACAGAGTTTAACCTGCAGGGTTTGATAACTGATAGAATAAAGAGGGAAGGAAGGAGAGAAAATTTCTGTGGTGGATGATGGAGTCCCATTAAGAAGGGGGAAGTAGGAGGAGCTTATTTTGAGGGCAGATGTTGAGTTGGGTTAGAGGCCAGGTCCATTTTTTTCTATGATAGCTTTATTGAGATATAATTCACATACTATATACTTCACCCCTTTAAAATATAAATTTCAAGTTTTTAGTATATTCATGGAGTTATACAACCATCACCACAATCAATTTTAGAACATTTTCATCAGCCTAAAAAGACACCTTAGCAATTACTGCCTCCTAGCCCCATTTACTCCTCAGCTGCCCCCAGCCCTAGGCAACCACTAATCTATGTGATTATAAATTTGCCCATTCTGGACATTTCATATGAATGGAATCATAACAACATGTGGTCTTTTATGACTGACTTCTTTCCCTCAGCATAATGTTTTTCAGGTCCATTCACATTGTTGCATGTATTTCATTCCTTTTTTTATTGCCAAACAATCTTCCATTATAAAGATATACCACACCTGTTTATTCATTGGTTGATGGTCATTTGGGTGGTTTCCACCTTTTGGCTACTGTGAATAATGCTGCTGTGAACATGTGTACAAGTTTTTGTGTGGATGTGAGTATTTGTTTCTCTTGGGTATATACCTAGTAGTGAAATTACTAGGCCATAAGGTAATCTTTTGTGTTTAACCTTATGTTGAACAGCCAGACTGTTTTCCACAGCACCATTTTACAGTCTAACAAAGGTTCCGGTTTCCCCTCATCCTCACCAACACTTGTTAATTTCTATCTTTTTGACCATTTTCTTTTGAGGGGTCATTATGGCAATGAGAGTTTGAAGAAGGAAAGGATAATCAGGTTTGGTGGGAATGCATGCAGGACAGTTTAGCCGCTAAAGACACAGTGCTTGGGGCTTTTTAGCGTGATGAAAATGTTTTAAAATTGATTGTGGTGATGGTTTCACAACTCTGTGATATTCATTATGATAACTATGTCTCAATAAAGCTTTTTTTTTTTTTAAGTTCACATACTGTATGGTTTCATTTATATAACCTTCTTGAATTAAGAAAATTATGGAGATGGAAGACAAAGTAGTGGTTGCCAGGGGTTAGGGATGATGGAGAGAGGATCATGGGCGAGACTATAAAGGAATAGCATAAAGGAGATGTAAACGGTGACAGAACAGTTCTGTATCTTGACTGCAGTGGTGGTTACACAAATGTACCCATGGGATGATATGGCATGGAAAGATACACCCATATAATTATGTAAAATGTAACTATTGTGGGAAACTAGGTGAAAGATACAGAAGATCTCTCTACTGTTTTCCTAATCTCTTGTGAATCTATAATAATTTTAAAGTAAAAATTAAAATATAACTAAAGAACAAACAGAAACAAACTGAAAAAAAAATTAGAGGGAATTAGCCCAGCCACGGGAGGGGTGTAGTTAGGAGTGGGAGACCACTTCTGGAGGGAGTTCCAAGCGGGGAGCCATGTGCACGAAGGCCTGGTGCCTTTGAGGCCAGGCTGGCAGTTCAGAGTGGCTCAGATGTGGGAGAGGAGAGGAAGGATGAGGTCAAGAGACACGGGCAGAGACTAGATAGATCATTCATTTTAAGGAATTGTGAATGTTATTCTGTGAGTGAGAAGGAACCACTAGGAGCTCTTAGCAGGGAAATGACATGTCAACTTTGTGTTTAAGAAGATCCCTTTGGTACGAGATGGAGATTGATTGAGGGAACCACAGGGGCTGTCACGCTTGGCCACACAAACCATAAGAATGCCCGGACAAGACAGCAGGGGCTGGGGCAGGCTGGGGCAGATGTGGGAGGCTGGATGGAGGGGCAGGGAAACTCCAGGCCTGGTTCTTGGAGGGCCAGGCCTGGTTCTTGGAGGGCTTATCTGAGGAAGGGGCTGGGCATGAATCTTAAATCCAGAATGAAGTCAGAGGAGGCTGCCTCCAGGCGGTACAGGTCCCCTTGCTGGGCAGTTTCAAGAGCAAGGTAGAGGCCAGTGCCACACATTTCCAAAGTGGAACAAAAGACTCGATTCAGGCCCTGATGGAGGTCCTTTGGTTCTAGGGTTTCTAGATACCAACCACATAATATACTACTTAATTCACTGAATAGAGTAGTGCCCTTTAATTACATCCCTGATGTGCATTCATCTTTCCAAAAGGAAGCAGTAAAGGAGGAAAACCAACATTTATGAGTGCTCTCCATGTGCCAATAACAATAAAAGCAACAACAGCCATAATTCACATTTGTAAGTGCTTCCTTTGAGTGTGGTGCTGAGCTAGGTGCTTTATGTATGTTATCTCTGAATCTCCTGGGTAGCCCTACCTGCCTGGTACTATTACCATACCCACTTTACACTAAAGGAAACTGAGGCACAGGTTATACTGGTGGATGGTAGAACCTGTCCAGAGCCTGGGCTCTTGACCTCCCTGCCATGCAGACCGTGTCTTGGTCGAATCCTGCACTCAGATTGCCCCTCCCTGACTCTGAGACTTTGCGGTGGCACCTGAGTTCTGGTTGGAGGGGAGGGGACACCTGGACTTTGTGTTAACCAGTTCCTTGATGGATGGACAAAAGCCCCAGGCCTCCTAGGTAGTCTCATATCTGGGCTCTAAGTTTGGGGAAGTTCCAGGCTCCTGGCCCATCTCTGCACCCCGACCTACCCCCATTGCCTGTTTCCAGGCACAGCTAGGACAGAGGCCTCCAGGATTAGAGCAGAGAGTGAAATATCAGAGGAGCAGGCAGATATTGGGCACAGGGATCCTGAGGCCTAGCTCCCTCCAGAAACCTCAGCAAGGGCAGAGGGAAGTAGTGAGGGTGCTGGTCCCTGGACAGTCTTCCCTCAGGGGAAAGTAGCCATAGAAGAGAAAGTTTCAGGCCACTTCCTGGTCCTGAGTGAGTGGCCCCAAGGGCTGACTTTCTTCTTTTTACTCAGGGAGTTCCTGACAGCTAGAATCTAGAAGGAGAACTATGAGCTCACCTTTGGCTTCCCTTGGCAAGACTCGGAGAGTGCCTCTGCAATCAGAGCCTGTGAATTCAAGGTAAGGGGCTGGCCTCTGGGGCCCTTATGTCCATGCCTCTGCCTCTTCCTGGCTCCTCCTGTGGACTAGAAGGATGACTCCTAGTGTCTTGGGGAGAACAATAAGGAGTCACGTAGCTTTCCCTGCCACCTTTATACCTTCTGGGAGGCTCTACATCGTGTCAAGCACACGCTGGGTTGTACCCTCTAGTAGGGTATGGGCCCCATGGGAGTGGCTCAGCAACCATCTGCTAATTAATTTGCATGAATTCTGCAAACACTGTTGGTGCACCTGTCCTGGGCCCAGCCACGTTCTGGGCTCTCAGTAAAGGGAATCCTTTACGTCTGTCTTTCATATTTTCAAAGCATTTTTTACCTCTCTGCTCACTCTTCTGAATACCACTTGAGTCATTTGTAGGCCGAAGAGATCCGGAGAGGTCGAGCCACAGGCCTGGGGTCCCATAGTCATTTCAAAGCAGAGCTGGGGCCGGGCTCCTGGACCTGGGGACTCTTGTCATCTTCTACCCAAGACTCTTCCCTCCAGCTCTTCCCCATCCTTCTCTGTTGGGAGGAGTTGGGAACCCTGAAGCCTGCCCTTTGGCTTGTCCCAGGGCCGGGATGGGATTTGAGGATGGATGTCCTCAGGAGGCAGAGGCCCAACTTCCCTCACCTTAAGGCTCCCTGGAGCTAGCTGCCCAGAGCATCTCCCCTGATGACACTCCAGAGGGTCCTAACCTGTCTGTCTTCCTTCTCCTTCCTGCCTGGCTTCCCAGGAGGCGAGAGATAAAACTCTATGGAGACGGTAAGTGTGGGCTCTGCCCTTGTGTCCGCCTCACCTCCCATCCGCTGCGTCACCTTGTGGTTGGGCAGAGAAAGCACGATGACCACGCCTGTCAGCCAGAGCAGCTGGCGCAATGCCAGTGTTACCTACAGCTGTCCTACCCCACACTGAGGACGAGGCTTCCTCCTGGCAGCTTGTCAGATCAGAAGGCCCCACACCCCTAGTGGCTATGTCATCACTAACATTTGGGGTTGCCCAGTGAATGCTGAAAATCCATGATGGGGCAAAATCCCAGCCCTCCTTCCTTTGGCAGCCTCCTCCAGCCCATAATAGCCTTTTCTCTCTGAAGTCCTGTCCTCACATTGCTACCCTGACTCCTGCAGGCTCAGATCCTTGCATCCCCATCCCACTCTTATTCTCACTGAGGTGCTGGCATTGGTCACTCATGTGCCCCCAGGAGCCAGGCTGGGAGAACTCTTAAGAGGCCTGTTTGGTTGGGTCTTTGTTCACTAACACCCCAAGTTTCCTATCCTCATATGCTTGCTGGGGCGGAGTACAGGCTGCTTCATCTTGGCTAGGGCCCGGGGCCCCAGTTTCCTCTGGGCCTTAGCGCCAAAGCAGCGACCTGGACATCCCTGTCTGCAGAAGATGAGGTGGATATGCCAAATGATGGACACAGCTCAGAAGAAAGGATCTCTGTCCCTTCCTGCTATGGCCAAATAGGTGCTCCTGTGAGTAGACAAGGTGAGGAGCAGAGGCCTAAAGGATCCCAGCAGTAGGAGAGGGCCCCAGAGTAGTGAGGCCCAGAGAGGCGTGGCACTTATCTTCTCCTGCTGAGTCCAAGGCAGTTGCTCCCACTTGAGGCTGACCATGGCCATGTGCTGTCCAGGGCCTGGTTTGGCATAAAGCTACATGGGCCCTGTCCTTAGCTCAGGAGGTCGGCCAAGCCATAGGCCAGGCTGTAGCTAGTGCTTCTGGAGTGGACCTGGCTATAGTTACCACCAAACATGATGTCAGTGGGTCCAGGACTCAACGAAGGGCCTGAGGGTGAAGCTCCATCTCCAGCCATCTGCTTCCTGCTTTGTAGAGCTCTGGGCAAAGCCCAAAGTCTTTTAGGTAGCCCTCGCCTGACCCATACCATCCGCAAAGGGCTGTGGTGTCACTGTGGTCATGGAGGTGCCTGAAGTGGGATGGGGCTCAGCAGGGAGACTTCCCAGAGGAGGTAGGATTGAGCAGGCCTGGGCAGAGGGGAGACATGGGCAGGCAGGATGAGCTATGCGGAGCACAGGGTCAGAGTCTGAGCTGGGAGTCTGGAGGAGCTGGGGAGAAGGTTAGAGTTCTCCACTAGCTGTGATACATTGAGTAAGCAACTTCCTGTCTCTCCAGCTCCATTTCCACCTCTTTGAAGTGGGAATGGGAACACGGAGGTCAGCACCCATTCATTTAACAGGTAGAGAGGGAGATTGAAGTGGAAGCAGGGACAGAAGGAGCCTGGCCCCACAGCCATTCAGTCACAAAAGATCTCCTTCACCGCTGCTGGGGACACTCAGAATAGTAACCATAATGAGCAGGTCCTCCCCTTAAGGAGCCATCTACCTACTCTCTGGACCTCACCCCTCCCACTCACTCCTCACCCCACTCTCAGCCAGTGTCTCCCCGGCCCCCATATGACATGTAAGGACTTGCCTGTTTTATCTCACTGCTCTGCACAGCAGTGTTCCACAGTTTACCATTCCCTCCTCAGAACACCCCAGGCTCTTGATCACCGTGACACCACTGTCCCAGATGTCTTCCTGCCTCCTAGGTTTTTCCTCTCAGCATTCTTTGCTAGCTCCTTCTTATCCTCCAGCTTTTCAGTGTGATGTTCCTCCTGCCTGGGTTCTTTCTCTCTGCTCTGCCTCATTGAGCTCATACCCCTGCTGACATCTATGTGCTGGCAGTTCCCAAACGTCCATGTATCAGTCAAGAAGCTTTTAACTGCAAGGCAAAGGAAATCCTTATTCAACTAGCACGAACATCAAGGAGGACTTATTGTCCCACACACCAAGAAGACCTAAAGCAGCAGCTCAGAGTTTATGTTACGCCAACGACTGACTCAAAGACATCATCAAAAGCTCAGGTTTCTCTGTCTTCCTGCCGAGCCACCTGTCATGTCAACCCCACGTGGCTGCACGGTGGCGTCTGCTGTTCCTGCTTCACACATACCGACGACATGCAGGGAAAGAAGAGCGCCTGCTTCTTCCCATGTCTCTCTTTTTTCTCAGACTTTTTAATTTGAAAATTTTCCAGTACACAGAAAAGTCTAAATAATAATATCTTGAACACACCCATATACCTTCCATCTAGATTCGACAATTACTGACATTTTGCCACATTTGCTTCCTCTCTCTCCACACACACACATGCGTGAATGTAAATGTATTTTCTCAATGAACCATTTAGAAATCAGTTACAAGTATAATGAAATTTCACCTCTAAATACATCAGTGTGCATCCCCTAAGAATAAGGATATACATAACCACAATATTGTGATCACACCTAAGAACTAGTGTGATTCAGTAATACCTGCTAACATCTCTTCTACGTTCACATTTCCCCAGTTCCAAAATATCTCTCAGGCTGTTTTTTTTTTCCTGATCTAGACACTAGTTGAGGGTTATGTGCTGCTTTTGATTGTAATACCTTTGTAGAACAGAGTCCCTGCCTTTTTGAAAATGTCTCTGTTTGAAGAGTCCCGGGCCCCTGTCTTGCAGAATGTCTCATGCTGTGGCTTTTTTGGCTGTTTAACTTGCTTCTCTATCCTCTGTCTTTCCTATAAATTAGGGATGAGGTTTAGAGGCTTGATTTGATCGAGGGTGAACTTCAGTGAGATGTGACCCATATGGTATACCTCTTACCCATACACCTTGGACAAATTACAGAATCTCTCTGTGTCTCAGTTTCCTAAAGCATTTCTTCTGAGGCATGTCGTGAAGATTACATGAGTCGATTTATGAAAAGTATTTAGGATGGTCCCTATTATCTAGGTGGTAGCTTTTGTCATTACTCTTATTTTCACTCCTGGGGATCCCTCTCCCCTTACCCTGGACCCCCATATGTCAGCCTCAGCTCGAGGCCTGGGCTCTAGGACTTTATCTGGTTGGCAGTCCCTGTATCCCATGACTCGGAGCTGGTGGCCACCATGGCAAGGAAGGTGCGGGATCTGGAGCGGCAGGTGAAGGCCCAGGCTGACGAGATGCTGTCCAAGGTGGGACCCCAGTGGGGAGAGGGCCAGGGTCTAGTCTGAGGGTTGGAGGGGCCCAGGCTGGGGTGGTCACTGAAGCTACTACTGCAATAGGCCAGAGAGGAGGGGTTCTAGAACCATCTCCCTCCCTGAACTGCCTAGTTTGAGGGCCAGAAGTGGCCTGGGACTGTCCTGAGTCCCTGTCACCTGAGAGGCTAGAGGTCTTCTCCACAGCTGAGCAAGGCCCATAGACCTCTGACTGGGTGGCAGCAGTGGCCGCTCAGTGCTGGGACACTCAGGTTCACCTTTCTCCCACCTCAGTGGAACCACAAAGGTCATCTTAGAAGCAGTGTCTGTGCCAAAAGGTGGCAAGGGCAGGGGCTCTGAGCTCCCCAGTGCTTCCACAGAGGTAAAAATTCTGGATCGTTCCTTCTGGAAGGGGCTTCCTTGGGCTCTGGGAACCACCAAGCCTGCCCGCCCTCTTCTTCCTTCCCCTACATCTTGTTGCCGTAGGATCGGAAGATACGGGCCCTGGAGGAGTTGGTGGAGACCCTCCAGGAACAAGAGGGTAAGAGGCTCTCTCAGTGGGCTGGTTGGCCGTCCTGTTGCACCTCCCCTGGGCTGGTGACCCCTGAGCATCAGGGCTTCAAGTGCATGGAGCTGAGTCCTATGGTCGGGTCTCGACAGCTGAGCTCAGATGGGGCAGTGACATACCCAGGATGCCACCCTCCTATGTGGGAATGAATCTCCTGAGTACAGACATAGCCCAGCACAGGGGGCCCCATCAGAAGCCTAGAGGAAATGCAGCCTCCTCGGAGGGTGAAGCTTCGCTCCCTGTGGGTGGTGGTCTCCTCACAGTCAGTCAGGGCATCCCCTGTCAGGCAGAGGGAGAGGCCAAGAGGCAGTTTTGGGTATCCTTCAAGTTCTCAAGGGGCAGCTTCTCCAGATGACCCTCAAGGAAGAGCTCTGAGCAAGGCCGGAGGTGGCCTGGCAGCCTCCGTGCCGGGGCAGCAGAACCTCTCTCCATCTCTACCAAAGGCCAGATGTCCTCACAGCAGCATAAAGAGCTGGAGACGATGTGCGCACAGCTGCAGCGGCAGGTTGGGGAGATGGAGGTGAGAGAGGCAGCTGCCGCCTCAGGAACTGGGTCAGAACCCACCCCTCCAGGGCCCCCTCACCACACAACCCACACTGAGGCCCTGCTGTGTGTCCCCTCACTGAGAAATAACCCAGTTTAAAGAGCCAGGAAGGTGTCCGGGGTGGCACGCACCCCTCCTGTCTGCCTGGGCTTCTTCTTCAGTCTCACCTCAAGCCACTTTCCCCTCTAGCCACTGGCCCTGCCTCTGATTCTTGGGCCACATTGTGCTCTTTCTCACCTCCAGACCTTGGCCCTTACCGATCCCTCTGCCTGAAGTGTTTTTCCTACCTTACCCTGGCGAGTTTTCACTCATCTCAGTCTCAGATCAAGGTGGGGGCCCCTCCTCAGGGCAAGCTCTCTGTCCTGTGCTTCCTTAGAACACCCCAGGGCTCCCCAGGGTGGTAGGGGAGGAGAGGGACCGCTTTCCCCCTGTTCAGTGCTTGGTGCCTGGCCATATGTTTACCAAATTGGTCACAGCCATCCCCAGCCTCTGAGCGTGGCATCTCAGTCACTCACTGTCACCTTCCTTGCTCTCATTCATATAGCAAGGCTCAAACTGGAGGGATCCGTTGTTTAAAGGAGGGGTGGGCAGGCGTGCTTCCTCAGCACCCACTGCTCCCTCACTGGCCCCACCAGAGGCTCTTCGTGGGGTCTAACCTCTCCCTCTCCACACAGAGTTGGTTTCCAAAGCCCCAGCCTAATTTAAGACCACAGCAGCAAACTCCCAAGCCACAGCTGCAGCTGAGCTCCCACCCTACCCCACCCCACCCCCACCCCTCACTGCCTGTTTATACCTGGGACTGTGGGGAAACATAGCTGCTTCCTGAGCAGCCTGGCAGAATGCTGGCAGCCCATGGGTCTTCTCTGAGTAGCTGCCACAGGGGGTGAAGGCTGTGCCCCAGAGCCTCAGGGCAGAGGGCATTGGGGTCCCCACATTCAGAGTGTTCCCACATTTGTTGCTTCATTAGTTTAACAGACTCATACAAAGTATCTCCTGTGTCCCAGTCCTGAGGCAGCCTCAGTCATGAGGCTGACAATCTGGACGGGACAGAGGCATAAACAAGTACACAGAAAGATACACAAGAACAGAGAATAGATGAAATATTTCAGTGGGTGACACAATAGAAACTAGTTGGGGTTTGGGACATTCTGTGGGGTGACATTGGGCAAGAGATCTGGAGGGTGCAAGGGAGGCTGAGAAAGAGGATCCAGGCTGAAGAAATGAAAAGCACCTCCCACCGCTGACACTTGGCTTGTGGTGGGCGGCTGTAGCAAGAAGAAGAAGAACCAGACGAGGCCACAGGGGTCACATTATGGGGGGCTCACCGACAGTGTGAGGTCAGATTCAGGTCTTCAAGAATAGGAAACGACAAGAAGCTTTCAGTTAGAGGAGTGGATGGGGAAAGGCAAGTAGAAGCTCACTTTAAATTGTCTGTGAGAAAGAGGACCGTGGCTTGAACAAGGGTAGCAGCAGAGGAGTGTGGAGTGGAGTGGAGTGGATGGATTTGAGCCTGGTACCCACAGGCCTTGAAGGTCGTGGGGAAACAGAGAGGAATGAGTCATGGGCAAGGCCTACGTGGAGGGGGTGCCACTGACTAAAAGTGGAAGACCTGGAGAGGAAGAGGTTGGGAGATAGGGGCAAGGAGTAGTGACCATTTGAGATACCTGTTACACATCTAAGTGGAGACGGTTGGAAATGTGAAACTGAAAAGTAACCATGTGTTGCAAGAGATGAAGAAAGAAGTGTGCCCACCGGGTTTGGCACAGGGCAGGTGGCAGGTGGCTGCACATTAGCAGATTCAGTGAGTTGTGGAGATGGAGGCCAGGTTGGAGTGGGTTAAGGAGAGAAAGGGGGTTGAACCAGCAACAGAAAATGTAGACAGCTCAGAAGTTTTCCTGTGGCAGAGATGTGAAACCCAGCCTAGAGAGGATGCATGCAGGTAGCCACATCCTCTTGGTCCTGCAGAGCAGGGCGTCTCCGCCCCTCCTCCTCCTTAGGCCAGACTCCTACAATTCCCCACTGCCATAATGGCTGCCTTCAGTGAGTTCTTACTTGTGCCAGGCACTGTGCTAAGTACTTGACATGAATTTTTTTATTTAGTCATCCTCACAAATTTATGGGGCAGGTGCTGTCATCTTCATTTTATAAGAAGCCCGAGGCTGTAGGAGGTGAAGTAGCTTCCCAAGTTCACAGCCAGAAAGTAGCCAAGACCCCCAGGCCCATCTCCTCTGGGAACTGAGGCCTGAGGCTGGGGACCGAGCAGATGCCACCTCTTCCCTGGCAAGGGGCTGAGCTGACAGTACCCCCTGCATCTACCCCTTCTCTCCCTCCAGCGGTTCCTCAGTGACTATGGCCTGCAGTGGGTGGGCGAGCCCATGGACCAGGAAGACTCAGAGGACAGTACAGACTCAGAAGGTAGCAAGAGGGACTGGATGACGGTCAAGAAGTTCTGGAAGCCAGGTAGAGTAGGGGATTCACCCCTAATGCTGCCTACAAAGAGCATTCTCCAGTAGCTTTCTTTTAGTCAGCAGCTGTCCAGAGGCCATCTCATTTATGCCTCAGCCTTCCAGCATGAGGTGTCCTGAGACATCCCACACCTTGCCACTGACATAGGGCAAGAAGGAAAGGCCTTAGCCTTCATCACTGACCACCTAACCTGCCACCATTTTTTTCCTCTGGTCTCGCCTCAGAGTCTCTGCTTGTTCATCTTTCAAAGATCCAGAGACTCAGAGATATAAGATGTAATAAGACCTCACTTGTCTCAGGCACCATAGTTTATAAAATGTCATCCATCCAAAAGCTGTTGCCTTTAAAAGCAATCCCTTTGCTTTGGAAGCTGCCCTTCAATTCCAGAACTTGGCCTCCCCTTGGGCTCCCTTTCCAGGTTCATTTATAGTGAGACAATTGAAATCTACCTGCTTCTATGAGACTCACCACTTTGTATTTTTAATTTGACTGTTAATATCTAGAGGGATGTGCCTCATAGATTTGGGACCATAGAACTGGCCATTTCTGAAAGCCAGGTCCATTCTCTTTAAAGAGTGGAGGTTGTTGCCCAGCAGGTACTTCTCCAGGCTCTGGAGCTGGTCAAAACCTGGGTCCTCATCTCCACTCCACCACGATTCTAGGTGTGACTTGTGCACATGACTTCCATTCTCTGAGCCTCCAGTTTCTCATCAATGGGAGTATGCTCTTCTCCATGGAGTTAAAAGGATTCAGTGGGTTAGACAAGATTACCTGGTACTGACCTTGCACATCATCAGCCCAACAAGTGGGGGCTCTTATTGTTTTCCATGGTCGGTTGGAGGCAGTGGCAGCCTCATGGTAACATGAGCATGGCTTCCCAAGGAGACTATTTGGAAGATAACAGCACTCTCTCGATCTCATAAGTTTCTTGCTGGATAAAAACCCAGACTCAAAACATGAGAGTCCTGCCTGCTCTTCAGGCCTGAGCTTTGGCCAGATCCCTGTAAATTGTAGGGCATAACTTTCTTGTTCTGAAAACACCCCTTTCCATTTGTACAACACTTGCAGCTTTCAAAATATTTTCAGACATGGCCTCGACGTGGGCCAGGGGTTATTCCATTTTACACATGGGAAAACTGAAGCACTTAAGACGTCTGAAGACTTGAGTGAAGAAAGGCAAGACTGTCACATTTGGGAGGTAGTTACAGTCATGCAGGCAGAGGCGAGATGATGTCCAGTGTAAGCGCGGTACGGACGGAGATGGTGAGAAGGCACAGAGCAGAGACTTAGGTGGTAGACTCCATGGCCTTGGTGATTGACCGTACATGAGGGAGCGGACTGTACATGTGGGGAACATGGCCGTGAGGGAAGATGCTGAGTCCATTTGGGACAAAGATGGGATGTGGTGTGGCTCCCAGGCCATGCGAGGAGAGGTGGGAGGCGGCATGGCCCTGCTGCCCAGGATGATGTGGGCCTGGCCATTCCAACTGCTCAATGCACTAACAACCCTGGGCTGAGTGCTGTGGGAAGAGTGCTCCAGGGATCCCCCTACCCAGGTGAGAGGCGAGCCCCTGGCAGGCGACTGCCAGGTGCTATAAGAAGGTGTGTTCCTGAGGTCTAGGGCAGAAGCCCCGCCGGCACTTCCCCAGGGCCTCTGCTGTGGGGAGCTGGGCTCAGGCCTCACAGGACCCTGCTGACTTGTTGGAGGGCAGCTCACCATCTGGCTGCTGAGGGCCTCTCTGCTCCTTTGGGGAGGGGTCAGAACTGAAAGCTGGTTTCCATCCCTGGCTCTGTAGATTCCTACCCTCTGCCCTCCTCCACCCCAAAAGAAAGTAGCCCCCACTCTGCTCTATGCTGTTTATTTGTGCTCAGAGTAAGGGTGGCTCTGGAGCTGACCGCTTCACAGCTAAAGCAGCTCGTGAAAGCTACCTGTCCATATGCATGCTCCCTCTATGCGTCCTCTTCTTTTGCTTTTTGATTCTTCAACCTGGAGGGGCCTCCGTTTAGCAATTCTGCCAGATGAACAACATGTTTTTCATTTCAACAGCTTTTCCTTCTGGGAATCCCCTCTCTCTTGGCTTCTCCCTTCTCTCCCCCACTGCCTTGTCCCCAGATGCCAACCTGCTCCTTCCCCAAGGGCCCCTGGGAGCCACGAAGTTGGCCTCTTGGGGGTCTTGATGCTCTGGTTCTCTCTCTAGGACACCATGCCCCACAGGCCCTGGGGCGACCTGCCAGGGCACCTGTGTTGGGCTGAATTGGGACTAATTTTGTTCTAGAGCCTGGGCCTCTTGCCTTGGAGAAGAAGGTCTCTTGGGTCCACAAAGAGGGCCCAGCAGGGGGAAAGGCTTCCAAGGGCTTGGCCTCAGGCTGGATCATTCACCTCTCCCCACCCTCCCTACCAGTATATTGAGTATCAAATAGGGTTTGGTGCCAGGCATTTCAGGGTATGTGGACACATGAGAGGAACAGTTCTGCTCTGGTCCCACCACGTGTTGAGCTTCAGGGCTGAGAGCTCCAGGCAACTCTGAGCTCACTACCCGCTTCCCTGTCCCCTGCTGAGCCCCTCCCTCCCCCATACCCTCCATCCTCACTGAACTTCTCATTTCCCCCACCCCTCTTCAAGGTCCAGTGCTCCTACATCTCCCCTTCTTCCTGCCAGTCACCCCCTGCCTCTTCCCTCCCCTGCTCAGGAAGCCACACAGACTTTATGGGCTGCAGAGGCTTCACTTGACCCTGGGCCCCCTTGAGCCCCTAGAAATGGCCTGACCCAACCCCAGGCTCCTCCCCATCCTCACTTCCCCCTCAGGTCTGTGCTGTGTCCCTTAAGTGCCTTGCCCGGTTTCCTCCCCTCCTTTGAACCTGCCCCAGCAAAGGTACTTTAAGGCTGTAGCTGCCCCGGGGCATATGGGGAGGGGCTCTACGTTAGAATCCTCATCTGTGGAAGAGGAGATGGAATGTGGAATGACTGACCCCTAGGCCACTGAGCACTGAATGGAGCCTTCTCACAGGCTGCTGTATGGTAGATGAACAACGACCAGGAGCCACTGCTGCTTAGCCCTGCGATGCCCCAGAGTGCCCAGCACAGGCCAGGGCATGTGCACATGCACGTGATTGGCGGGTGGTAGCCAAGTGCCCAGGCCTCAATGATCAGAGTATGTTGGGAGATGCAGGGACAACCCCCTGCACAGGATGAGGTGGGAGCAATTCTCAACTGTAGGGGCCAGAGTGTTGGTTGTGGCCCTGGCAGAGCAGAGCGAATGCAGGTAAAGTCCCCAGAGCAGGTGTGACTTGCAGGTGTGTGGAAATGGGTCCATTTTCTGTTCAACATTCTTTGCCAGAGGTGGTGGAATGGGGCATGCCAGGACACCTCGGGCACTACTTTGGTATTTCACAGCGGCAGATGGTCCAGCGGTCCAGCGAAGGTGCTCACCTGCTGATAGTGATAGGGTCTGCCCTCTGGGCTCCCAGCCCCAGAGTGGCACTTAACACATGCCATTGTCATTGTTTTTCACCCTGTCTCCTTCACTCACTTATGAGCCTGACATGGGCAGGACTGAGCATGGGCATGGCCATAGTTCTCTGGGCCTAGCAGAGCATGGGCCCTCCAGACATGTTTGCTGGATGGCAGCATGGAGGGATGGAGACAGTACATGCTTCTCAAGCATCTGCTCTGAACCAGGCCCAGGGCTGGATGCTCTAGCCTGGGCTCAAGGAATACTTGATGTATTTGGAAAATCAAACAAGCAAACAGAAAATGACAACGGCCTGTGACATGGGCTAAGGGAATGACTCAAGGGCTCCAGGAACCCAGGAAGAATAGGGGCCCAGCCTCAGAGTGGGTTGGGGGTAGCTCCTAGCAAGGCCTCTCAGAGAAGGTGAACTACCCTGAGCCCTGCAATGAGCAAGAGTGTAGGAGTTAGTGACAACAGCCACCATCCGCTAGGCATTTCCCTGAGTCTCATAGCAACCCTGCAAAGTGGGGACTGGTTATTCTTATTTTATAGAAGAGGAAGCTGAGGCCCAGAGAGGTTAGCCCACTTGCCCAGGGTCACACATCAGGGGGGACCATGTTGAGGGGAGGCTGGGGAGTCCAGGCTCTGAGGGTGTTGGGAGTTGGGCCAAGGAGCTTGTACTTAATCTCCATGCTTACCTATTCCCCTTTTTAATTAAATCATGGGCTCTTGAAGTTCAATGAGGCTTCAGAGATGATCTCGGTGCACTGCACCGCTCCTTGGAAAGGGACCCCAGTGAGCAGTGTCTGAAGAACCAGCACTGAGAGGCAGCCTGCGTGGTCACTGAGAACAGAGGCTTAAAGTCACCTGGACCCTGCAAGCTTCGTGACCCAGGGCATGTTGCCTCACAAGCCCCAGTTTCTTCATCTGTAAAATGGGAGTGGCAGTACATGTCTTTGGTGCTTGGCATGAAGGAAACATTCACTGAGTTGTCATCACAGTCTGTTCAGAGCTGGGTTTTGTGGGCAGGACGAAGGTTTCTCTTATCGACCCATTCCATGGAAAGGAAAGCTGCGGCTCAGAGAGGAAATGGCCTCTGAGCTGCCTTACCCCATGTGACCCCGCTGCACATGGCCAGGCTTCTGTTGAGCTCTTCCGGCTGTGTGGAGGCCACGCCAGGCTCTTCCTGCCTCTTTCTCTCAGCCCTGCTTTGCCCAGAGTCGTGGTTCTTTCTCCTGGGCCCCTTGCCCCATCTCCACTCTGCTGCATCCAATTCCTGCCCAGCCACACTGCTTTCACTTCTCTGCGTCCTAGTCCACAGGCTGACAATCTTCAGCCTGATTTTTCTCCGCAAACTTCTCTTTTCCCTTTCATTTCTTCTTGGCATCCACCTATGGGCTTCTCTTGCCCCTCCCCTGGTGACCACCCCATGCCCGTCAGCTCCCTGAAAAAGCCATGGTCCCAGGACTCAGCTGAATTCCAGTCAGCATACCCAGTGGTCCTCCTGGCTCTGCTGGGTGTGGTCTGCTTGGGCCAAATCGTCTGACCTTTCTAGACCTCGCTTTCCCCATCTGTAAGAATATAAGGATCAGGCCAGGCGTTGAAGGAGATGAGCTTTTCTGTTATTTTTAGGTTTACTAATATGTTCTGAAAGTAGTTGTTAAAGGCAAATAATGTCTTAACATTATTCTGACTCATACCAGGGATGCTGTACTCTGTGTTTTTCTTGGGAATCTCAGGGACTCCAGGGGACCCCATGAAGAGGTGGGGTGCAGGTGCAGCCCCTACAACAGTAGGAAATGTAGGGGAGAGGGGAACGCCAGTTGGGGTCTACCATTTCACCAGTACAAAGGCAACAGGAAACAGCCACCTATATTTGTACTTCCCCAGACAGCCACTGTACCTCCGTGGGGAAAGGAATTGGGTCCCGAGAGCCCTGACCCACATCCTGTTGCATCCTGGCTATCCTGATGAAAAACAGCCTCTAAGAAGGCCCAGAAGGTCACTAGTGTTTGGTGGGGTTACAGCCTAGTAGATGACTTACTTGGGAGCCGGGTCCCTTCAAGGACCAAGAATAGGACCCTTGCCTATCCCCTGCCAGTATCCTACCTGCCATTTACCCTTTCTGCTCCGATATCTGTCATGGCTGTCCCACCACCCCTTCTGTACCCCCTGAAGCTTATGCACAGCTGTATATGCAACACATTTTTCAAAAGAGGAGGCTGAAACTTCTGTCAGCTTCTCAAAGGGGTCTGTGACCCAGAAATAGTTGCACAACCCAAGGTCTGCCTCACATCTGTTCTGTCCAGCAGCTGTCCAGAAATTTTCCTTAATAGCCATCTGTCCTTATCCCGACCTCTCTCTCTTGATGTCGCAGATGGGCGGGAGAAACAGACTCTAAAGTCAGCCCTTCCTCCAATTTGCCAGGGGGCCTGGGGCAAGGTATTTTTCATCTCTGGGCCTGTTTCCTCATGTGTAAAATGGAGTAACCTCTGCCTCAGAGTCTCTGAGTTGTCCTGAGGTCCATGTGTACAAGGTAGAGTTGGTAACAATAATGAACATGGACAGAGTGCTTGTTCCCTGCTGGCCCTTACATGGTCGTCGTCTTGGGCCTCAGCTGCTAACCCTGTGGCTGACACACAGACAGACCTGGGATTATATTCTGCTCCTGCCACTTTGTGCATCCCTAGGCAAGCCATTAGCCTTCTATAACTCTCAGTTTCCTCATGTGAGAGAAATGGGGCTGATTGTAGCTCCTACAGCATAGGGTTGGGATGGAAAAAGAATGGGACAATAGATACTAAACTCCTAGCACAAAGTACACGCTCAATAAAAGATAGCTATTATTATCTGTTGTTAGTTGTCCTTCCTCCTCCCTGGGTGGTCATTTAAGGAGATGCTAAGCCGACTGCCTATCATGCTAGGGGGGATGGAAGCCAGGACACATGGCAGCCATGAAGAGAGGCCCATGGATGTCTATCCTCTTTGCTAGGGGATTCATTGGTGCCCCCTGAGGTGGACTTTGACAGGCTGCTGGCCAGCCTGAAGGATCTCAGTGAGCTGGTAGACAGTGACACCCAGGTGACGCCAATGCCCAGTGGAGCACGGCTCTGTGCCCTGGAGCCCATCCCACTGAAGCTCTACCGGAATGGCATCATGATGTTTGATGGGCCCTTCCGGCCCTTCCACGATCCCTCCACACAGGTAGGAGTGGGGGGTAAGGGGAGACAGGCCCGTACATACTCGGGCCTCTCTAGTGCTCCCCACTCTGTTCACCACTAGTTGGAGATGGTGGTGTCCAGCTTGCTTAGGGCCCATCCTGCCCCCCATGGGCACCCAGGTCCACGTTGAACTTGCAGAGCCTTCCCCACCCCTCCCCCACTCCCACCAAGTCCTGGGCCAGAGTGTAATCTACTGGGTAAGCCCACAGCCCAGGGCCTGCCATCTAGACAGGAAGCAGGGTGGGGGCCACCACATAGGTCTAACTGGTCCTCACCCTTTCTCTTCTCCCCTTGCAGCGCTGCCTCCGAGATATATTGGATGGCTTCTTCCCCTTAGAGCTCCAGCGCCTGTACCCCGATGGGGTCCCTTTTAAGGTGATGGGCTGCTCCTCAAACCAGCCATTCCCTGTGGGGATTTTGGAGGGCTGGGGACAAACATCTTCCTTAGGCATCACCCAGTCTGAGGTGCAAAGCCACTGTCCCACCTCAGGGTACCCCAATCTGATGACCTCCAGGAGGAGGGTGAGCCTGACACAGAGCTGGGAAGGGAGTGGGGAGGCTGCCAGGGCCACAGTTGCCATATCATCATCATCATCAGCAGCAGCAGCAGCAGCCTGTGGCTAAAGCAGCAGGCAGTACCCCCTGCTGGCACCATGAAGGCATAGCCTTCAGCCACGCGTACCACTGCCCCTCCAGTGTTCAGGACACCCTGACAGACTGGTGTGTGAGTTCCACAATGAGAGCATGTGAGGCGGTGTGTGCCACCATGGCTTGGGAAATCGCATGTCGTGATTGGGGGTTTTTGAGGCAGTACATGCCAAGATGGGTCCAGGACTTATGCCCTGAGGGGTACAAGGGAGGTGATATGTACAATGATGGGGTCTGCTCTGCACACTAGATGACAGCAAAGGCTTAACCTTTTTCTAACACCCTCATCCTTCCCCTTCCTGTGGGCTCCTGAGGGGCTTTCTGAGGATGTCAGTAAAGTGGCTCCAGCTGGCATGGTGAGGGGTGCTTGCAGGAAGAGCAGGGCCCAGGCGTGTGATAGCAGTATGCACTGCAGCTCTCCTGCTCTGTCCCAGGGCTTCAATTTCCTCATCTGTAGAGTGGGGATTGCATTAGACCATTCCTCGGGCCTAGTCCCCAGGGCCTGGGCAAACAGGGGTTGTGGTGGGGCCCAGGGCTGAAGAGCTGGGCCTGCCGCTGTCTCCCTTCTTGCCAGGTGAGTGACCTGCGCACTCAGGTCTACCCAGAGAATGGGTTGGACCCATTCCCAGGTGAGGGCCGTGTGGTTGGCCGGCAGAGGATTCGCAAGCTCTCAGTCGCAGTGGAGCACCCAGGTGAGCTTGGCCCTGAGGCTGAGCCAGGTGGTGGGGGCGCTGTATAGGACAAGCTCCAGATGTCCTCCTTCACTATCACTCACAGTCCCTCTCTGGGCCAAGGCTCCAATGCCCTCCCTGCAGGTTCCAGGATGACCCCTGAGAAGTTCCTGAACCGTCTCCCCAAGTTTGTGATCCGTAAAGGCGAGGTGGTTGACATCCGGGGCCCCATCCGGGACACCCTGCAGGTGAGGCCAGCCCTAGCTCCTCCAGCCTCCTTGGGGGCTTTACCATCAACCCTGGCCCAGCCTACCAGAGCAGTGGCTTATGTGGAGGCTCAGTCTTGGGGGCCCCTGAGGAGGGCCTGGATGGAGAGATGAGTCCCTCAGAGCTGTCCCACTGCCTCCTGGGATCAGTGGAGCTGGGTTCAGTGGTGTGGCTATAAGAGGAGGAAGGTCAGAGTCTAGGCCAGGGGTGAACCCAAGGCCCAGGCCACCCCCTTGAAGTTCAGACAAAAATATCCAGTTCAGTCCTAGAGACCCCTTCCTGACCCTCACAGAACTCATCATCCTCACACCCCATCCTGCTAATCCTCCCACACTTCCACCTGTGAACGGTTCCAAACCTGAGTTTCCCAGGACTCTCTACCTCCTCCTCATATTGCCAAGTCCTAGCTGATCTGTTGATCTCCAGAACTCCTGAATCCATTCCTTCTCTCCATTCCCACCACCCACCATCCTAGTCTAAGCTCCAGAGTGTCTCTTTCAGACAACTGAAGTGGTCTCACTGGCCTCCCTGATCCACTCCTGCCCTGCCAACTATCCTCCCCCAGGAGCCTCTGCACTTTTAAAAATGTAAATTGGATCTTGGCTCTTCCTTATTGAAACCCTGTGGTGGTTCTTGGGTAAGGCTAAGCTCTTACCCCAGCTCTCAAGGCCTGTGCTTTCCACCTAACCTTTCTTTCTTCCACTCCAACCTGATTCCCAGCTTTAGCCCCACGAACTGCTGACACTTTTCCAAATGTATCACCTCCTCTCTGAAGCCTTTCCTGACCTGGACCTTTGCCCGTGGTGCCTAGAATATCCCTGTGCTCCATCCCATTTCTAAGGACTCCTGTTCCTTCAATCACAGCTCAGGTGTCATTTCTCCAAAAAAGCCTTCCAGCTAGGCATCCAGCCTGGTCATCATCAGTGTGGGGTTCTGTCTTCCCCACTAAGTTTCCACACCTCAAGACTTCTTGGAGGATGGAGCTGTCTCCCAAAGCTTCCCTTCCATTTCCTCTCCTTGGGCATTCCTTTACACAGAACACCCTGCCTTAGGCTCACTGGTCGCATCCGTTTCTGGTCAGGGATGTTTCCTCTAAGGGTTGGGGGTGGGGTATGACTCCAGCAGGGCCCAGGGCTCTGTCCACTTTCCATCGATGCCTTCCAGAACTGCTGCCCGTGGCCTGCCCGGATCCAAGAGATTGTGGTGGAGACGCCTGCTTTAGCTGCTGAGCGAGAGAGGTGAGGGCAGAGTGGAGAGGTGAGGACCTGGGGGATGGGCCATGAGGGACACTGACAGCCTCTGGGCCCGCAGGAGTCAGGAGTCACCTGAATCACCATCGCCCCCGCTCTCCATGCTACGCATCAAGTCTGAGAATGGCGAGCAGGCCTTCCTGCTGATGATGCGACCAGAGGACACTGTCGGTGATGTGCGCGCCCTGCTCGCACAGGCCAGGTGGGCGTGGGGCGGGGCTGGAGGCCGCATGGGGCTCTGGTCCTATGACGCAGCCTGATTCATTATGCCGGGTCCCCAGGGCCGTAGATGCAAACACCTTCGAGATCTTCAGTACGTTCCCGCCCACGGTCTACGACGACGCACTCACGCTGCAGGCTGCGGGCCTGGTGCCCAATGCGGCACTGTTACTGCGGGCGCGCAGGGCTCCGCCGCCAGCCCCCTGACCCGGCCCCCAATGCGAATAAAGCACCCGCCCACCCACACCCGCTGCTCCACCAGGCTCTCGTGGAGGGGCAGCCCAGCTGGGCGCCAAGGAAGATTCCCCAACCCAGCTGGGCCGGGGTAGGGGGCGGTGGCGAAGGCCCTCATTGTAATTTGAGCTCCAGCTGGCAGGCCTGGCCGCTGGGTCTTTGTCCTCTAGGTCCCTTTCCCCGCAGAAGGGCTAAGCCCATCCAGTGAAGGGAAGGCTGGCCCCAGCACAGGCATAGCTGGGGCAGCAGAGCCTCATGTGCAAGTGTGCAGCCAGCAGATCCCTGAGCACAGATATGCACAGAATCACAAGCACGTAGAGATACTTCCTCAACACTATGCACAAAGTCACGGCCCACAAACTGGCAGAAATGTGGCTGTGTACCCACTCTCGTGACACACCCACTTAGCCAATCTGCTGGAACATAGGCAGGCAGCCACATGGGACAGCAACATTACTGACAGGAATGCAAATGTGCAGGACACACCAAGGCACAGACATGTCATGGGCACCATCGCATACGTGAACTGGAGGGGGACTCATCCCCAGTTTCCAGAAACCATTGGTCCACACAGGTATGTGTATGCCCGACATATATCCAAACACATGCACTATCACACACAGGTGCCACACAGGGAACAGCACAACCCACCTGCCAACAGGAACACAGCATTAAGCACACAAACATCAGCCTCGCTCAGATCAGGGTCCTGGGATTTCCAGGCCACACCAAACAGACACAGCACCAATGGAATGGGACATTTAATTGTCTTTATGGTGCTCCCGGGTTGAGGAATGCGGGGCCTTTGGCAAAGCCCTGGCCAATGGAAACAAGGGTGCCCATCAGCCAGTGCCAGGCAGGGTAGAAGCCTCAGGGCCGGGCCGAGAACAGCCAGCACTTGGGCTGTTGCTTAAGACAATTTCTGAGAATACTGGGTAAGGAGGAATGTTGCCTCTGAACGGAGGAGAGGGGGCTACAGTTAGAGGGAGGAGGGGAGAGGCTGGGTTTGGGGGAGGGGCTCCAAGGTCAGGTTAGGAAAAACAAGGAGTTGGTCACACGGTCCTTCATGGCCAGCGATGGCTGGGGGAATGTGATGGCGAAGTCCAGTGGGCTGGTTTGGGCTTGGCTCAGGCCAGTTTCAGGAACTCCTGCAGCGTGTTCTGTTCCACAGCCTCCACGAAGAGCTCATAGTCCTGTGGGAGAGAATTTGAGAAGTGGTCACCTGAGTGCTGGTGCTTTGTCTTGGGTCTGACTCTTGCCTGAGTCCGCCTACAATACTCCTCCCTCTCACAACCCACAGGACCATACCCCACAGTACTGGTCTCCGTTGACAATCTGGGGTGGGGTGGCCTTGGGGTTGCCTGCCAAGGCTCGCATCTCTTCCCGTAGGGCGTTGTCCTGGGAGATGTCCACTAGTTGGTATTGGATGCGCTTCCCATCCAGGATGCGGGTCACCTCGCTCTGCTGGGACTTGATCTAGGGGCAGAGGGTGGGCAGGGGTTAGTGAGCAGGCTAGAGGACTTATGGGTGGTACGCTGGGCAAAGAAGGACTGTCACCAAGAGCTTTTGTCCCCTTATCCCTCTCTGCACCACAGGGGAGGGCTCTGGCCACTAGGACTTTGGAAGATGATTCGGGCTTGCTGTGGTGCAGCATGTGAGAGAGACCACACCATCCCTGGGGAGGGGAGTCAGAATGTAGGGGAGTGGGATAAAGTTCAGGGTGGATAGAACCAGTTCCGGGAAGAGAAGGTAGGGCAGGCCTGAGTGGAGGCTGGTAAGGGGTCGCCCTGCCCCAGGTACACACCATAGAGGAGAGAAAGGGCAAGATAAGGACGCAGTCAGGGTCCTCCCGGTAGTGGGAGCGCAGAGAATGGAGTACGAGTAGTGGGGGGATGGGCATAGGCAATTCAAATTGGGGTTGCTGAGGCTCCAGGATGCCCAATGAAGGCATTCATGATGAGGCCGCGGGGCACACCCTGGGATCCGACCAGGGAGGCCGTGCCCGCGCCTCGCCGCCCCAACCCGCCCCCACCCTCGCCCTGAGGGCGGGTCCGGGCACCCCGCGCTCTTCTTGAGCGTGGGCCCCGGACACACACTCACTTCGCGGGAGCCGGTGACCGACGTGCTGTAGACACGCAGACCACTCATGCTGCGGGTGGACTGACGGACAGGCGGCGGTAAAAGCAGCTGCACGGCCTGGAGACGACGCCGCTGCTCTCGGGAGCGGTTTCCTTCCTGCTCAGCCCGCGAGTCACCGCTCTCGGGACCAATGGGAGGCGCGGGCAGGGGCGGGGTCTAAGCTACCCCGCCCAGCGCACAAGTCTCCTCCCCTCCCCCTCGGGTCCCGGCGCGCAAAGGACCTCAATCCCGTGCAGGGCAGCGCCCTTGCGCCCTTCTCTTTTCTGGGTTCACAGTGTGAGGCTGGGAAGGGTCCCGGTGGCAAGAAAGGCAGGGGCGAGGGTTTGGCAAAGGCCGCCGCCTCAGCCTTGCCCGAGTTTACTGCACCCAACCACCCACCCCCAGTGCCACGACAGCGCAGCTCAGCTGCAGGCGTTAAAGGCTGTTTTCAAACCTAAAGCTCTCAAGCGAGGGAACCTCGTTCCAAGGGACGCGTCCCTATAGTCCCCTGGGGGATACCCTCACATGGCTAGCCCATCAAGATAGGAGGCACACCAATGCACAGATAGCCCCCCTGCTTAGAGATTTTCTCCAAAGTTCCTTTTCGCTCAGGCAGGTTTAGACAAGGAAGTGTGGTGGCAGGAGACAGGGCCACACCCTCAAGTAGCCAGATGGAGGCCAAGGTAACAAACAGGCTGCTAGCTCTGGAAAGGGTGGAGGCAGAGGTTGGTGTTAAAGATCCTTGTTAAGATCCACAGCTGGTCTTGGGGTGGCTTCAAATCAACCCCAATTCCAGGTAGCAGATGGCACTCCAAAACCACTCCTACTAGTACCCAGCAAAAATTCAGGGAACTCAGAGCAGACTCCAGAAACCAGCTCAACTTTGGAGACTCTGTTCTCTCTGGGTTTGGACATGATGCCCCTCAGAAGTCATCCCAGGTCCAGGGCTTAGAGAGTGGCCCAGAAAGACAACCTTAGCCCCTTGAAGCAAACAGCGCTGCCTCACACTGGGCATGGGCAAGCCACATCCTCACAGCAACGCAGAAGCAGCTGACTTCCTCTTAGGATTACTGAAACTCTTCAATGACAAATTTGCTCTATGACTTGGCAGCTTCGCCCAATACAAAGTTGCATGGGAAGAGATCTTATTTGTCCCCACTGAACAAGAGGAGCAGAAGTGGTTTAGACATGAAGCTTGACCTGCCAAAAGTCCCTCCTTGCTGCTGTCTGGGGAACTTGGCTAAACACCCAGCTTTGGCTTCATCAACCCAAAATGAGGGGTGGAGTAGGGTGGTGACAGAAGGCAATGGAAAACTGAAGTCTGTTTAATTTTTATTTTGTAATCAAAATAGGCAATACAAACCAGTTGACATAACAAGAATTCATATAAATAACTGCTTATAAACTTTAGAGGAAAAATACCCATGAGCATGGTGGCTGGGCTCCCAACACAGGGTGGAGACCAACCAGGCAGCTCTGCTTTTAGGAGGCAGGAGCCCAGAGGCTGGGGGGTGATGGCTGGGTGGGGCTGCTCTGAATGGAAGGAGTAAGTCACTCCATAAATAAAACACACTTGTAAAAACACTTAAGGAGTCTCATTCAGGCCCAGGACTGAGGTCCAGGATGTTGCCCTGAAAGCCCAAAGCTTAGAAAGAATCTCGTGGTGGCTGAATCTGGGCTCCTGAACTGCTCAGTGCTCCCCCGCAGCCACACACGGCCTGGCTTGGCTCCAGATCTAGAGGTCTGGGGCCAGCCCAGCAACCAGATACAAACAACTGTGAGAGGCTCCCTAATCGAGGAGGCAAGAAAAACCAGAAAGCAAAGGGTCAAAAGGCCCCAGAGAAACAAAAAAACCCAGAAAACACTGAAAGATATGCCTTAAAAGCTGATCTGTACTGGGTACTCTGAAATCTCAAGGAGCCCAGGTCAGGAAAAGGAAAGGACCCCCATCACCAAATACAAGAGAGGCACAAATCAGAGGGCTGGGCACTGGCTCCAGCCCTGGGATGGGGTGAGCAGCTTGAGTCACCCTGTGGTATTCTGGGGGAAAATCCTGCCCAAACCCAGAACCATAGAGAAGTTTGCATTCAAAGTCTGAGAAGGAGGCTATCTGGAC
Source organism: Eidolon dupreanum (assembly GCA_028627145.1). Classification (NCBI taxonomy): domain Eukaryota; kingdom Metazoa; phylum Chordata; class Mammalia; order Chiroptera; family Pteropodidae; genus Eidolon; species Eidolon dupreanum. The sequence continues at coordinate 12,736,027 of CM053502.1, read as the reverse complement.
AGCCTGAGAAGAAAGGAGAAGGCGGCTATGCTAATCACATGGCCAGGGCCCCAAAGGTGCAGGGCAGCTGGAATGGGGTCTCCTGTAAAATGGGCATGACAGCACAGATGAAAGAGCCCTGGCTATAATCCCTATGCCAACAATTCTAGTGAGTACTTTGCTAATGAGTAGATCACCCTGAGGCGTCTGTGTGAATAAGAGCCCTGAGGAAAAAGCAAAGCAGTGGGACTGGGCCTAAGTAAACCCAGAAAGCCAGTTCAGCTCCCAGGAAGGCTGGCACATGGGGCACGGGAATTCTCACATGGCCATTATTACTGGTACACAGCCTTTCTAGGACCCTTTAATGAATTCTGGGCCTCAGTAGAACCAAGGTATGGAGTAGGAATGAATGTGGATCCAACTGAAAGGATGGAGAAGGGAAGTGAGCAGCCTGTCTTTGACATCAGCTGGGAACAGTCTGTGAGGACTTATCAGGTGACCTGAAAAAGTTAGTGACTCACCCTCAAAGGATGAATCAGGATGACAGGACCAACGCAATCCAACAAGGCAAAACCAGTGTGGAGCAAGGCAGGCAGTTTCCTAGTCAGCCCTTGGCCCCAGATGCAGGCTCTTACCTCCCTTCCACCCCTTCTCTCTGGGAATAGCAGCAAACAGGAGGCGAGAGACTGTCAGGGCAGGGCCTGCTGAACCAGATCCTCCCTGGGGGAATAGAGCATGTCCCATGCCTAGCATTCCTTACTGTGTGACACAGTTTTCTCCCATATCCTGGGCATATCTGTCTGACATGGTGGTCCGTAAATCCTCAATGTCATGGCGCAGTTGTTGAACCTCTTCTAGTTTCCTCCTGATCACATCTGGCTTCTGCAAATCTAGCGGAGTCCCTGGGTGCTGTGCAGCTGGAAAGGAGAGCATTTCGAAAGAATGTTATAAGTCAGGAGATGCTATTATATAGAAGGGGTGATAAGCACTTTGAGGCCCATGGTCCTGAGACACAGCACTTCCAAAAAAGCAGCTGGGGCTGGTGGGCTAAAAACTTGCTGCCTAAGGGCCACATTTTGTCTGTCCTGCACCCAGTCACTCCATAAGGATGCCTGTTCCCAAAACAGATTTACGAAACATCTACTTTTTGAAACACATAACTCCCAGGGGACAGTGACCAGGCCTCCATAGCTCTAGTCACCCATTACCATAAATATGGGAAAGGTGGATGGGGGTGAGAGAAAAACAAAAGCCACACTCTCCTGGGTCCCAGACTGGCCTGAGGACTCACAGTGAATGCCAAGGAGCAGGGAGAGATTGGGGTCATGGCCCTGCACCCTTTGGGTCACAATGCTACAGACGGCCTGCAGATCTTGAAGACAACTGGCCAACTCCTGGTGCAGTTCAGATGCCAGCTGGGCTGTGTCTGATGAAGATGAGAACCCTGGTTGAGCCTGGCGCAGGTGTTCCTGGAGTGTCAGATTCTTCTCAATCAGGTCCTGGTTCTGTGCTGAAAGCTGAGTGGAGAGATGGGCAAGCACATTAACCGAGACCCAGGGAAAGGCAAGAGTATCTGTACCTGAGTGTGGCTATATGTTTATGTGTGTGTGCAGGGGAGGCAAGAGTCACAGGCTTAACATTGCCACCCCCTCCTAGTATCAGGCCTAGTTCCTCCTGCAGGTGGGCTAGGCCACAGGGCTTCCGCACTGAAGAGGAAACTGCTGCCCAGCAGACTCTGAGTCACCAGCCTCCAGGTTTCTGTTTAGGAATCAGAGCAGATACTCCCGCCCCTCGGAACTCTATCTGAAGCCAGTCCCTCAGCCAACTCTGTTAGCCAGGCTATTAGAGAAGGCTTAACTTGAACCGTGAAATCTGAGGAGACACTGGTTTCAATCTCTCCCTGCCACCCTGACAAGAGTGGCCACCAGCCAGCCTGATCAGAGTCTGTCAGAGAAATAAAGGGAACAATGAAAACATGACAGCTAGTGGCCACTGGAGGGGCGGGGGCAGGGGGACTGGAGAAGCTGGGGACCAGAAGGATACAGCACTGGAATGTGTCCTTTCTTTTCAAACCTTCACCTCAGTGGAATCAGGCTTCATGACATAGACCAGTTATTCTTATATATCTCTTTCCCAATCTCTCCCTGAACAGCTTAACCCACTCTCCTTCCCTCTCTACCCTCAATTCTGTTTTATAAACATAAAAGATTTCCTTCTCTAGTACCAGCCCTCCACTCACACTGGGTCTTGTGACAATCCTAGTTCTGGGAGGTTCCTTCCTAAACTCTTGGCCAGTGAACTTGGTCGCCCCCTGCCGACAGCTCTGTTTACTGCATGAGGATCACCAAACATCTCTCTTCTTGAACCCTTCCCTCCCCTACCTCACAAATCTGTGGCTGTACCAAGACAAAAGGAGAGAAAAAGACTTTCCACACTCAAAAAGCACTCCTGGGTCATTATGGCCACTCTAAGACAGGTGGGACCTTTAAAATAAAGGATGATGCAATGCTCTTTCCTATTCTTCTGCTGAAAAAGCTCAGCAGGGACCTCAAACATGAGGGCTTTTGTGGGAGGAGTGACATCAGAGAAAGTACCAAGAGGCCTAGGTGTGTTGCTAACCTCTTTCACAGCTGTGCGAAGCTGCTGCAGGGCTGTCTCCCTCCGCTGGGCCTCTTCTTTTAGGGCCTGGCTTGTTCCTTCTTCTTGAGCCATTTCCTGCTCTAGGCTCTGAATTCCACAGCAAAGAGTGGTGGGAGCACACACCAGGGGTAACAAGTTCAGACCATTTCACTTTCGGCCTGGACTCTACGGTAAAGCCCCATCCTGTCCAGACTGCTGCTAAAAGATTAACAACAGCCCTGACTGAAACCCTCTTGTAGTCCCTGAGCATGTATTGAACAGAGGCCAGTTCTTCAGTAGAATGACCCAGGCCAGTCTGGCCCTTACCTACTTTTCTAGTCATACCTTTTTTTAACCCTCCACACAACCTCCACTCCAGCCACACCGAATAACTGGCTGTCATCCCCAAAGGCTCCAGCTCCAATACTGCTACTCACTCTTCTTCCCCTTTACTCAGAATTCTCTTCTGCTCAGGAAACCTCCAAGGCCCGCCTGAGCTTTCCTCAATCTGCAAATTGGATTCAGTTAATCCTAATCTGGTCCTGCTACTCATACTTCCATCAGAGCTCAGGAGTACATTTGCTGGTTGTGCACATGATTCCCTCCTCCAGTAGACCATACCTTTCTTGAGGGCAGGGAACATCTATTTAGTTGAGTTCAATATTTATTGAGCACTTACTGTGATAGGGACTGAGGCTACTGAAAAGAATACCAGTCTTTAAGGAGCTCACAGCCCAAGCCCTTGACAATACTGTTTTCAATGCTTTTGACAAAGAAGGGGTAGGAGAGCACTCCCACAGGCACTAAATCTAGTTAGTAATGTGTATGCATGTGTGTGTAGGGGTATACAGGAGAGATTTATATCTGTTGTCTTTTACCTCTCATTCTATCCATTTCAATTTCTCCCCAATTTCATAAGTGATTTGAACAAATTAAGTCTAAAAAATATTTCTGTAATTGAAAAAAATTTGATTAGTTTGTTTTTTTTTATTCCTTAGATCAAAAACAGACTCACAAATATAGAGGACAATCTGGTGATGGCCAGAGGGGAGAGGAGTTGAGGGGCTGGGAGAAAAGGATGAAGGGTTAAAGAAGTACATATTAGTAATTGATAGATGAGCATGGAACAGAGAATGTAGTCAGCATTAATGTAACGGCTAGGTGTAGAGCCAAGGAGAGAAAAAGCAATCAAGGGGATTGTTTCATAAACTATGTAAATGTCTAACCAATGTACTGTATACTTGAAACTAATAATAAAATAAAATCTAAAATTCAAAATAAAAATTTTCCCTGAATTTTCCCATTTTGTATTAATAAAAAATGTAACTTTCAAAAAAGAACATCTCATCACCATGAAATACTCAAGGCAACAACCATTATAAATCCATCTAATTCCAGCAAAGTCTCCTGACAATTTGCTTGATCATGGCTAAATGTACCATTTAAAATGTTGGGCTTTTTCAACCTTTGTGGAACCTCAGCATTCCAGAAAACATACTTTGAGATTCATTAAAAACTCTACTAAAAACCTGGAATTTTAAAAGGGTATAAATGTTCACTAGGCTTGACTATATTCTAACAGGACTTGGAATAGGTAAACTAAATAGATATTGCCCAACCCACGTAATGGTAAAGGCAGGATTGCAGCTTTTGTTGCTCCCCAGAATCAGTGCATTTTACCTGTTTTGGTGTAAAACTTCTTTTAAAGTCCAAAGAGAACCTGAGTGAATCTGCTTTACCTAGGATTTCTTGGAGAACTCAATTAAGGACACTCCCACTCTGACCCAAAATAGAAAACAGGAGTTATCTTTGACTTTTCCTTATTCTTCAACCCCTTACATTCTGTTAGTCACTGATTCCTCTCAATTCTGCCTCCCAAGTCACTTAAATCTGTCCCCTCACATCTCCTCCTTGCTATGCTGCCTTATGCCAGGTTCCTGCATCATCTCTTACTAAGATTTTTGCAACAATCCACTGGCTTCCAGCCCTGCCTCTCTCCAAGTGCCAATCTTGCACACTCAAGCCTGAGCTGCAAACCTGACTATAACACACTCCAATTAAATGCCATGTAAATTCCCATAACCTATCTAAAAAATAAAAGCTAACTTAATTGGGAAGACAAAGCCCTCTCATAGCCCAATTCTCCATTCACCATCTTACTTCAACACTATCAAACTGCTTACAGCTCCATGTGCAAACCCTGCTGTTTCATGCCTCCATGTTCCTACCCATGCTGATCCTCTAGCTGGAATTCCAATACCATCCCATCCAGCTGCACTTCTTTGCCTAACTCTTCTTCCTCCTTCAAGGGTAATGACTTCCAGAAACCCTTCCTTGACTTCTCCCTCTCTCACTTTCTATGCTCCCCCAGGGTAACATGGACATTGTTCTCAGAGTACTGTGCTAAGACTCCTCTCAACAAGACTGTAGGCTAAAAGCACTGATTGGTTCTCATCCTTATATTCCTAACACTGAGTAAAATTGCATGGCAGAAAACAACAGTGTTGGCTGAATTCTAGAGATTCCATTATTAAGTCCTATCATGTCCCAAGGACTCCAGTTCACCTGTACTTGTGAACGCAACTGATCCATCTTCTGCTGTTGCTTTTCTACGATCTGAAAGGCAAAGTTAGCAAGGAAGGCTGTAAGCAAAGGCTGATGATATGGTAGGGGGCACGAGGCTACGTTAGGGTCTGTGGTCTGGCTATTAGTCCCACTAGCTATAGCCAGTTAATAGTGAGACCAAGGTGAAGACAAGTTAGCTCTACCTACAGAAATATAACCCAGATTCCCTCGCCTGACTGACTAGCTTCAGACTCTTGTGCTCCAGGCACAAAAAGGAATATAGTCATAAAAAGGAATATAGTGAGGACACTACTGGGTGTGGGGTGTGGGGTGGAAAAGATAGATCAGTGGAATTAACATTATATATAGCAAGCATACATTCTGGTTCTTTGGTGAAGGACATTACTAAAAGTTCAGTTTAATGAAGCCTGTCCTATCTAGGGCTGTGACGGTTGTTACTTATAGCTTTTGTCACACTGACTGTCCAAGGAGAGAACCTGAACGGGCTCAGTTTCCTGTCCTTTGAGACCTCAAGTAGTCTCTGAACCTTTTCTGGGTCTTCTTTTTTGCTGAGCTATGATCAGCAGGCTCTGGGCTCCTCTTTCTCTGCTGAATCAGGGCCATCTCACTGGTTAGAACTCTGCCCAGTACAGAGGTTCAGTATGAGGTCTGAGCCATGAATGAAGTACACAAAGCTTCAGCGCACCATTTTGGAGCATCTAGTCTGGATGGTCAGAGGCATGTCCTCCCTTCACTTTGCTTGCCTGTCATAAGGATGAATAACTAAAATACAAATTTACTATGAAGGGGTGACTTTTTGGAAAAAGAAAGAAAAGTAATGGGTAACAGATCCTAGGTGGCCCAGGACCAGAAATTCATGCTTCCTTCCCCATACACAATCTGCTCTTTCCTCTCAGCCTACCCCGTTACAGCCTGGATACCCTCAGTCACCTTTCGGAGAGAATCACATTCCTTCTGCCAGGACTCGATTTCCACTTTTGGACCTTCTTCCTGTTGGACGGGACCTTCTCCATTAGCTTCCACATACTGCTTATCTTGCAGGCTGAAAGACAGTGGCCTCTTCAGGAACTCTAAAGTCAGAGAGATGTGGCTCTGACTCCTGATTCTGCTGTTTCTATGATTCTGCTATATTTATGTTTCGGGGCAAGATACTTAGGCCCTTCTGCACCATAGCTGAGGCTATGTATTAATGTGTTAGTTCTGTTATAACATAGGTTATGCCACACAGAAGTTCCCTTTCCTAGAGGCCAACATCTCTGTGATGGCCACTGTTCAACACTCTTGTTTTGAGCGTTGTTTTGATACCTGAAAAAAATAAACATCACATGTATTTAGACTATCGAAGTCATACATGTATACTGTAGAAATTTTGGAAAATTTTTCTTGGTACTCGTAGTCTGGGGCAGAGTCAACTTTGTCCCTTAACCTTGCTGACTCCAACCAATGGTCTCCTCAAACTGATCCCCACAATCACTTTCATCACAGTCCATCTGCTAAGTTAAATAACAGGGTCATTCGGTTGAATATGGGATGAGAAATCTAATCTGTCCCAGTAGAAACTGGATTTGGTCCAAGAGGCTGTTGAAACAACCATCACATTTTTAGAAAATGTTATTAATATGGAGGAAGCTCTCAAGACAACCTGAAAGTACATTATGGCATCTTGTTTTGTTCTCAGAACCTGCTGTGGCAATCGAGAGCAATCCCTAGGCTGAGGAAAAACAGATGCTCCTAGTAGCCTTTAGCTTACAAGGCTCAAATTATGGATAACCCCCAGTTCCCAGCACAAGGATCTACTTCTGCAAATATACAGATAACTCAGAAGTAAAGTGATTTGCCCAAACTTACACAGGGAGTAAGCAGGGTAGCCAGGACCAGAATCTAGCTCTCCACTCCTTTCCTCAACCCCACAGGGATATTTACCTATGTCTAGTGGAGGTGAATGCTGCTTCTCTCTGTCTCAGACTTTCCAGTTGAACCTCCTTCTCTCTGCAGGCTGCCCGTGTCTCCTCCAGCAAATTCTCCAGCTCACTCACTCTCTCCTGCAGCTCTGTGCTCTTCAACTCAGAGTCCTTAAGCTGAGAGACAGGATGTCATGCTTAGGTCAACCCAGACTGTCTGGGTATTTCAAAAAATTTGCAGTCTAGTTGTAAATTTGATGGATGTGAGTCTGGACATGACTCTTTTGGGATTTTCCTTTCAGGAAACCATGGGGGTAACCACATACAGCAGAGGCTGAGAAGTCCCCTTGCTTGGCTACTCCCTGCTTGCCCAGGGAATGCCCTGACATTACACTACCTGCTGGCTCTGCTTCTGATGGTCTTCCAGGGTGGGCAGGTCAGCCAGGTAGCGCTCCAAGGTCTCAATACGCTGCTGCTTCTCCCGATTTTGATCTGATTCCTTCTGACATTTCTTTTTCAAATTATTAATATGTTTATCACGACCCTTGACCTAAGAAACAAATGTCAAGAATTTGTCTCAATTTGACTTCTCTAGAACCCTGAACATCAACTTTTTTCAAACAGACCACTGTCCATAAGGCTGTAAATATTGTTCTACTGCAACGAAGGCAAGAAGCTGATCAAATTTTGCCTTTGAGATTAGGGCATAAATTGCAGAGTTAACACACCTGGACTTTCCAATCAAGGGCAAAGATTAAGGGCTCCCTGGGCAGTTTTTAAAAACTGCCTAAGCACTTCTATATAACAAAAAATTTGTCTGGCCTTTGTCCCAGGTTCCTGAGCCGTAACTTCTAAACTCTCAGAATTATCCAAATAATAGAGGAAATCTATTCTCTCCCTTCCTCTGCTATTCATATTGGTACAGAACCCACCATTTATGCTAATGAGATTACTCAGAATGGGGGGCTGGTCACTAAAGACCAAAGGAATTGAGCTCAACTTCCTGTAAGGGGGTGGGGCAGGAGTTTAATCATGGCTACATAACAAAACGCCCAATAAAAACTCTGGATACTGAAGTTCAGTAAAGATTTCTGGTTGGTGAACACATGGATGTGCTAGGAGGGTGACATGTCCTGATTCCATGAGAAGAAGGCAGAGTGTCTGCTTTAATGAGCTTGCCCTATTTGTCTCTTCATTTGGCTGGCCCTGATTTGTATCCTTTATAATAAAACTGTAATCCTAAATATAGCACTTTTCTGAGGTGTTCTGGCAAACCAGTGAGTGAACTTGAAGGGTTCATGGGAACCGCTGGATTTGTAGCCAGTTGGTCAGGAGTATGGGTGACTTAGGGAACCCAGAACTTGCAGTTGGCATCTGTAAGAGCAGTCTTATTGAGGACTATGCCCTTAAAACTGTGGAGTCTAATGCTAACTCTGGGTAGTCTGCATCAGAACTGAGTTGCAGAAGTATATTCAACTTCCCCGCATACATACAACCAGTCTGGTCTGTTCTGGTTAAGAGGCAATGCATTTCTCCCTAAACACCACACACGATATAAAGCTAAGCAATCATTGGGAAGGGCTAATGAGACTGTAAACTCTCTGACAGGAGGGACTGTGTCCATTTTTCTCATTATCATATCCCAACACATAGAACAATGGTTGGCACAAAGCAGGCACTCAATCAAGTTAAAATCTGGAAAACAATGTTTTCCATCACAACCCCAAGAACCTCTATACTCAAGGCACCAGTTACCTCTGAATCAGGTTATTAGCCATAGACCTGAAAAATAGGAGGATTTGCTTAAAGTCTATATATAGGCTAGCTGGATACCATCCTCATCCTAGGTTTCCCCAACAGGAGACTGGAGATTCATTCTCTGTAGAAATCAAAGAGTGATTCCATATTCAGCTAGAGGGAGAGTGAAGCACTGGGTTGAAAATAAATAAAAAAATCTATGTACAGAAATATAGGACTGAACCTAATCTCCTCAGCGTTGAGAACCTAAAGGTCAAAAGCATTCCTGCTCCCAGCCTCCCCATCAGGCAGCAGCTGAAGACTCTTTTTTAGAGAGTGAGATAAGACATTTGGACACTGATATTTGAGGATTTCCTAGTGAGACGACAGTTTAACTCTGATCATCCTACTGTGGAGTCCATCAGGCAACTACCATTAACCCAGAGCTTCCATTCAGCTTTTAAATACTTCATTCTTAAATATGAATGACCACTTATTCAAGGATTATTAAGCCTCTAACATAAAAGACACCAAAACAAACAAAAAAGTATCTGAAGGAAACAAGAAACAACACTATAAGCATAGTAGACATCCCAAAAAGTATAATCGATATAGTCAGAGAAATAAGATATTGTATCCATGAAACAAAAACAGCAAAAAAACACAAGAAAAGAAATATTATTCAGAGATACAGAGGTATATATCAAGAGAAAGAAAAGAATTGAGGATGGATCCCTTTTGGGATGGGCCGGGCACAGAGCTACTTATTTTTATTATAAACATATGGTATTTGATTATTTAATTTAGATACATGCATTATTTTGATTAAAAGTTTCTGTTTTAACAAGCCTCTAAGTCCCTATTATAGCAATGGCATCAACATCACCTGCGAGCTTGTTAGAAATGCAGGATGTGCATTTTTACAAGATCTCCAAGTGATTGTTAAGCACATTAAAGTTTAAGAAGCACTACTCTAGTTGATTTTGATACAAGTGGTCTAGAACTAATAAACATTACTAAACTTGTCCTCCAAGAACATCTGCATCAGAGCAAGCTGTGAACAGAACCAAAGATTTTAAATTAGCTCCTTCTATGACCAATCTTGCCCTAAGGCAATTCTAAGAGCACCAGCAAAAATGTAAAAACTCTCAAACCAGCTGCACACAAAGAATTCTTGTCTCCTTTTAAGGTAAAGTGAGGAGAAACCAGGCTGAATGATGTAAATTTACCACAGGTGTTTAATCTTGCAACAATACCATCCAGTATGACTGCTCAGGCTGGTTCTCTACCCAGGCCAGCTGGTGGCCTATTACAACTTGGGGTAGTGAGGGTTTATACTGTGGTAGTTTTGTGGAGATAAAGCAGAAGGAAGGGTTTCATTCCTAGCAGACCAGTCCTGCCTGAGAAGTCAGTATAGGGTTTGACCCAATTGGCCCCTGTTCCAAGAACAGGGGCCAGAAACAGCTTATGGTTTGCCTGGAGAGGGCTGACTGCCAACTCTTTTGTGAATTAGAGAGCCATCAGCTCTTTAGCTCACCCTTTCTTCTTGTTTCTTTCCCTCTTCTGAATGTTTCTGCAATGCCACTTTGAGCGACTCTCTGATGAGCTGGACTTCAACTTCTGAAGCAGAGAGTTTCCTTTCAAGCTCGATCTTTTCTTTGCTCAAGGCTTCTGTCTTCTGTGCAAATTGTGCACGTAAGAAAGTGTTCTCTCGCTGCAATTCCTGCAAAGATTCTCAATATGTAACTGTTCCTTACCCTTATAGTCCCATGTACTTTACTAATCCCAGCAGACTTTGTGGTGAAATATCTTTAAGAATTTCTTCAAGCAGTCCTTCTCAAAATGTGGTCCTAGAACTAACTGCATCTGTATCACCTGGGAATTTGTTAGAAATGCAAATTCTTGAGCCCGACTCCCAGGCCCCTGAACCAGAAACTCTAAGGTTCAGTCTGTTTTTCCTTTTTTTTTTTTTATGGTGACATTAACAAAATCCAATAAGTTTCAAGTGCACAATTCAACAGTAAGTCATATATATATTGCACTGTGTTAACTGCCCATAGTTAGATTTCTTCCTGTCACCATAAAAATATAGAACACTTCACGAAGTTGTGTGTCATCCTTGTGCAGGGGCCATGCTAATCTCTGTATCATTCCAATTTTAGTATATGTGTTGCCAAAGCAAGCACAATAATCTGTTTTAAAAGTGATTCCAATGCATACTCACAATTCAGAACCCCTGCCTTAAAGTAATACCTGAGGAGTTGTAGTATAACTGAAGGAACACAGGACAAGACATCTGAAGACATGGGCTCGAGGACAAATTTTTTCTCCTTCTTGGGCCTCAATTTTATCATCAGTAACTTAGAGAACTGAACTAGATTTTATCTAAGGGCCCTTCTTACTCTAACACTTTGATTCTACAAGATGGAATACTGTCTTAACAGGGCCACTAGGTGGCAAAGCCAGTACTATAATCTAACACTCATCACTCAAAAGCCCAAATTGCAGAGAAGCTTGGTAAAGCAGGCTTTTTCTAGAGCCACTTGACTTGAGTGAGAATATGGTTTCCTTCGGTTGCTCCTAGACATGGAAGACAAGAATGAAAATCACTCTAAATCCCCCACTACCTCTGCCTCTCCTTCCATTTGGCCAGGGCTGGTAGATTAAGACTTCTCAGGACATCATGCTACTCTGGGACCTTACAATGTACTTTGCTCTGCCCTTCTTTTCTCCCAAGTTATGTCCTGACACCAAGGCATCTGGACTTCCACCCGATTCTACCCTCAAGCCTTTTCTGCCCTAAGAGGGCAGACTAAGGGATGCTTTATAATTAAGATGCTTACTCTTTGAGGGCAGGGATACTTTACATCACTTGGTCCTTTTTCTCTCTCCTGGATACCTACTGGTGCCAAGCATAGGGGAGATACTGAATTATGGCAAGGAGAATGCCAACCTGACTGCCAATGCTTACCTGTAGCCTCAGCAAGCAGACGTCCCCAAAGGGGGCAGGGCGGCCCAAAAGAGCACTGTGGACTTGTATTTCACTCTCTCGCACTTTCTGCTCCAGCTGAGAGATGTGTTTCCTCTGCCTGCAAAAGCCAGCAGAATGAGGTCCAGGGTCCTGACACTAACCCAGCTACAATATGAGCCTCCCCTTTCCTTAGATAGGTCAAATCCATACTATGAAAACAAGGACCCTGGATTCTGAGAAGTACTGTTTTGCTGAAGGAGGGAGAGCAAATGAAAAAGCTGAATGAGGGGAAATGACAAAATATTAGCTGCAAAGAACCAGTTGTCCCCTTTAGGCACTCCCCAGAGCCCCTGCAGATATACACAACTGGCTTATCACATTAGTCTGACATAGGATGGCTGCTTATCAACCTAGCTTTACCATGAGGCAAGAAGTGGGCCAAAACAGAAGGCATGTACTGCCCTTGAGGAGACCTCATTAGCTGCCCTCAGTGGGGGCTGGAAGGACAGAGGCTGGACCTATGGCACCCCATGTCCTCTTACTTGTCAATGAGGAGCTCCTTTTCTTTCAGAAGTTGTTCATTACTGTTCAAGATGCTGATCCACTGTGCTGGTTCTAACGTGGGCAATGAAGGAGCAAAAGCAGCGGGATGGTGGCAAATGGCTCCATTCTGAAGCTGAAAGACAAGCAGGTCCAGAGGGACTTGATCTTGACCTATAGGCTTCTCAAAACATCTGAGCAGTACCCTGGGTACTAGCACAGCTGGGTCTGTAGTCAAGGCTCATTTTGGCTCAGTCTGAGAAGGCCTGGTGTTTATGAAATAATTTTAGCTCTGATGCATGACTGGAAAGAACCTGCCAGGGAGACTCCTGCCAACTGGACACTGCTCAGAAAGGCTTTAGTTTCTAAGAAAAGGTCAGTTATCTTTCATTATCTGGCAACAGAGACAAAACAAGAGCTAAGATGTCCTCACTAACCAGGAAAGAATATGTCTAGCTTCTTTCCTTCCCACTCAAGCAGCACAAGAACCTTCTTTTTTAAATACAAAAGTGGTATAATGGAAAAAGCATAGATTCAGACTGTTTTTAAACCCTAGCTCTGCCACTTACCAGCCTTGTGACCCTGGACAGATTACTTATTCTAAGAATCTAGCAAATTTCTACACATACCTCATAAGGGTGCTATAAGAATTAAATAAGACTGTGTTGCAAAAGTACCTAGCTGAGTGACTTTTTGGTTTTTTTGTTGTAACCCTTTACTTTGGAGAACCTAAGTGGTGTTTAATCAGACCACCAACAGACTTGATGGCATTCACAAGCCTTCATGTCCTATCTGAAAACATCTTCCCTCTTTCTTGCAAATGTTTTATTTAGAGCCAAAACTTATAAAAACTTTACAGTTCTAAGATCTGCACAGAACCTGCAAAATTCAAAGAAAGAAGGTCCTCTACCTGCATTTGCTCCATCTGTAAACGAATCAACTCTAGCTGCTGCCGACAAGTGCTGAGCTCACAAGATCGTTCGCGGGGATTCCAAGGGTCAGAATTTGGCTGCCACACCTGAGAGGGTAGAGGCTTAGAGAGCCCAGGAGCAGGCTGGAGTCCCAAAGGCAGCAACCCACTGCTGCTGGGGTGTGGTCCATTCCGCTCACATACTGCACCACTGCCTGGTGCCTTCTTGGTCTCAGGCAATACTTTGTATAACTCCTTGTTTGGGTCGGTTCTTAGGTTGTGGAAGTGGACTCGGTAGTGAGGATCTGAATAAAGTGTCTCCATCATTGCTGACTGATTGAGGGTAGACTCCATACTTGGAATATCAAACTTCCTCATCTCTTCTTCTCTTTCATGGCCCACTGCTGGAAACCAGGACTGCTCAATTCCATTTTCTCCAGGAGCACCACAAAGATACATGAAATCTCTAGACAGGCCTGGAGAACGTTTCATTGCACCAAGGTCTCCATTTCTTGTCATTCCCACATTTTCAGCCAGCCCTGACAAAGAGAATTTGGAGGAAGAGGGCCCAGCAGGTATAGAATTTGGCTTGGCAGGAGAGGTCCCCAAAGTAGAAGGTATCACATGAGCTGTTGGAATGGTTACGTGGCTTTTGATGGGCTGGAAAGGAGGGCTGCTACTTGAGCTGCAAAAATCTGTGGAGAGAATAGTCTTCTATAAGTCAAAATTGAAGCATCAGGCTTTCTTAAGTTTGGCTGCTATTTCAGACATTTTCTGCCTGTCCTGAGACCAGGGAGAGAGTGCACTGTCATCACAAGTATCAGACAGAAAGACATGATAGCCTAACTGGGAGATGTGTGTTCTGGGGTCTCTAATGCCATTCGTAAGGTAAACCAACAAAAGGCAACAATAACTTCATTTTTAACTTACACTCTTGTCCCTTGTATTTGAATAAAAAAATCTTGCCAGTCAACAAACCAAGCTGAAAAACTGAACTTAAAATAAAATCACTTACTTAATAGGTCCTACTCTTCTGGGAGCTGGGCACCTCTAAGCTATAATCCAACCTAAAAAAATATCCTTCCCAAGGACTGCGGCAATCCTCTGTGACCTCCAAAAGCTTCCCAGTGAAGGTAAGCAATGAATCTAAACTATCTGAAGAATAAGGCAAACTGGATAGTGCTCTCTGTATCCAGGACAGGGAGTACAGCATCTAAATCAGGATTCTGTTCTCTGCCCCACACATCAGAACTGACTGCTTGGATATGTGAAGTTATTCTTAGTAACTCTCAAGTTTCATTCCAGCACAGTAAGCACTCTCAAGCGGGTACACACTGAAATCCTCTATTTTATATTTTGCCTTTCACTTACCCCTTGTTTGTATCCAACTGTGACTTTTCCTTCAGACTGGACTTATGTTTCCTTTAGCTCCTTCCTACTGTTGAGTGAACTGATTAGCCCTTCTACAGAAGGTTCACATTTCCACATATTTCCAACTTTCAAGTGCTACTCTGAAGAGGACTACAAAGTCAGAGAACTAATGTGCTGGGGTAGTAGGCGGCAAGCACAAAACAGGAAAACATACCTATTACCTTCAAAAGGCAGAAAACTGAGTCTTCCCTTTTCAATTATGTCCAATACTCTTTCCCAAACCAAGCACATCTACCATGAAGAAGAGTGGACTACCATTTGTTTCTCTTTTTTCTTTCCATCAACCAACACAGAACACACTCGGCTAATGAGGACAGACAGCAACCTTTCCCAGAATTACATGAGCTACTGTTTTCTCATGGGTGTGTAAGCAGCTCTTTGAAAACACAGGCAAACCAAATTATCCCTTACAATACATGCAGGGTATCTAATTTCCTATACTCAAATGATCTTGGAGATATATAAAAGGCCATACTAAAAACAAACATACAAAACAAAAACCCCGGGAACTTCTGATAACATGTGTCAGCTTCTAAGACCAAGAGAGAAGGACATTTCTGAGTCAAAGGACACAGTTTTTGATGCCCCACCACTTAAATATAGGCCTAGTCAACAGGTTAAAGCAGACTTGTGGTGATGAAGACTTCCAAGACTAGTAAGCTCTCTACTTGAAATCCTCCATAATGGCATCATAATATCCACTCTGACCAATGATCTCTCTTCTCAAAGTATAATTATGGAAGACAGTGAGATTGTGGCACATGAGGGGCTGCTACTATGCTGAATTTAGCAACACCTCCCATTCTCTATTCACAGCACCACTTCCTTTCAACACTCACCAAATTCAATTTTGGGCCTATAATCCCCAAAGTAGTAAAGCCAAAACCAAAGCCAAGAGGAAAAGTATCAACTGATCCAGGAGAATATCATTTTTCTAGTTTTCTAATGAGTGTGGTCCACCTATGAATGACAGAAAAAGTGAGGTCTTTGTCAGCTTTTGTCACATGCCCATTGGGTTTGTTTATTTATATTAAGAAAACTGCCTGATTCTGATAACTATTATAAAACATCAAGTTATACCTTAAGTCTGGTTTGCATTTTAGAACATTTTGAAATGAAAGAGCAAAGGGGTCATTATCTTGTACAATTTTCAAAGGTTTTCAAAATTTGCTGAATGGAATATGCGGTTTTTATTTAGAGGAGTCTACAGTTCCCATAATCATTGGGTTTTTGCCACTTTAAAGGTATATTTCTAAATCTCTCCTCTCTTCAACCACATCCTCCCACCTCATCTCCCTCCCCTTCAAAAAAATTCACAACTTTCTTTTTATCAACCTTCCTTTAGCTATTGCTAAATCTTGATCACTGTCTACATCCCTTACCAGTTTATGAATTATGGTAGTATAAACTAAGCCAGTGACTATTTCAGTCTTTAGCAAAGAGCTGAAAGCCTTTCCAGCTCTCCAGTATCCACTTCTACCTTGTCCCTTGAGAGTCTGCAAGGTAAAACACCTTAGTGGAGAGTGGAATCAAAAGCAAGCCCGTTCAATTTACAGATGCAACAAAGAACTATATACCAGTTGTAAGGGTTCTTGTCAACTGGGCCCAAGTAAACCAAGTTAGAGTCATCAACAAAATGAGCAAGAATTAGAAAATATACATAGCTCCCCAAAGGAATGAAAAGCACACAGTCATACACAAGCTATGTAGCAATTTGACTGAATTAAATAGAGCTAGTCAATTTAATTGTGGTAAAAATCTAGACTACTGATTTTTAAAAAGACCTATTATTTAGACAAAATGAAAGGTCCCATGACAACACATATAGACAAAACTTTAACAAATCATAACTGAATTACAGTAATATTTTGATTACACAAGTGACAGAAAGAACAATACAGTTGGGAAATCCAAATCTGATAACTAGTTGTGGGACATTAGGCAAGTTAATCACTTAACCTCTTGAGGAAATTTTTGTTATTTACCAACAAAAAGGAACTGAATTAAGTGATTTTTAAAGCCCTGTCTACCTCAAATCTTTAATTCGACTCTACTCAGTATTTACTGAGCACTGTGCCCATATAACACACATCTATCAAATAATTAAAATGAAATGCCAGGAGTCTAGGAGTCAGTACTAGTAGTAAATGAGTCTTCCCTTTTTATTCCTCTTTTATTTTTTCCCTAACATTTCTATTCTTTTTCTTAAAAAAATCTTTACTAGGATGTAATTCATATACTATACAATTCGCCCACTTGAAGTATACGATTCAATGGTTTTTAATACATGTATTCACAGAGTTGTGTAACCACCTATACAATCAATTTTAGAATATTTTCATCACCCCAAAAAGAAACCTTACCCCAGTCATGCAACCACTTAACCAACTACTAATATACTTTTTGTCTCTCTATATATTGAACTATTTTGGACATTTCGTATAAATGCTATTATACAATATATGGTCTTACATATGTGGATTTTTTTTTAACTAAGCATAGGTGCTTTTAAAGTTCGTTCATTTTGTAACACGCATCAGTACTTCGTATCTGTTATTGCCAAATAATATTCTAGTGTATGGATATACCACATTTTATTCATCCATTAATAAACATTTGGGTTGTTTCCATTTTTTGGCTATTGCAAATAATGCTGCTATGAACATCTGTGTACAAGTTTTTATATGGATGTATATTTTCATTTCTCTTGGGTACATATCAAGGAGTAGAACTGCTGAGTCACAACGTAACTTGCCAAATTGCTTTCCAAAGCAGCTGTAACATTTTACATTCTCACCAGCAATGTATAAAGGTCTCAATTTCTCTATATTCTCACCAACGCTTGTTATCTTTTTGATTATAGCCATCTAATGAGGTCACATCTGATAAAATACCATAGTGACTAGTTTTGTAACTTTAATCAACTAATTTAATCACTTTGAAATTCAATATTCTCACATGTAAAATTACAAGAATTTTTCATTTTATAGTTTATATAAAGTTTAAGAACTCTTTATAAAAAAAGTTCAAATATTTCATAGAGTTCTTAAAGGCATAAATAAAAAATATTTTAAAAATTTAGTACAAGATTCATCACAAAATATTTAATAAATAGTAATTAATTACTATCATTAGGTCTTCTGCCCTCTTGGAACTCACTATCTAAATGAAAAACAAAATACTCTTGTAAAGTACTGCTTGGCAGTTATAACTTAATTTTAAGCGCTAAATCAAGTGGAAGAAACAGTAAGGATATAAGCTTATAAAGAGAAAGATCAGTAATGGGTGAGAGGGATAGGAAAATTCTTATTTATCTATTCATCAGTTAATAGACATTTGGGTTGTTCCATTTTCTGGCTACTGTGAATAATGCTGCTATGAGCATCTGTGTACAAGTTTTTGTATGGACAAAATAGATCTTGAAAAATAAGATCAGCATAGCTGGGAGGGGGCAAGAGGAGATAGGAACAGCACAAATAGATCCAGATTAAAGAAGGAAAGAGCTCAGATATAAAAAACAAAAAAAGTTCTTCACTTTCATAGCATAGTAAGACAAGAGACCTGGTGATAGTAAGAAATGTTTGCTTAGGTAGGAGAAGGCCAGATCACAGAAGAACTGAGGCCTCTGAATTTTATCCTCCAAATAATGAAAACTGAGGATTTGCAAGAAAGGGAAACTATGAAATTAAGCTTTTAGAAAGATTAATCTGGCAGTACAAGGAAAGATTTGAGGGCAAGACATCTATCAGAAAGTTGGTTGAGACAGGACAAACAAGAGAAATTGAGAGGAAAGGATCAGCTGTGAGAAGCACTGAGTAACAAACAAGCATACTCCTTCTTGTATAAACTGATTTATGAAATCAGTTACTTTAGAAATGACAATACACCTGGAACACAATCTGAAAATGACAACACATACTGGTAATCAAATCATGAATCCAAACTTACCCTCCGCAATGTCTGAGCACGATGTGCCAATGGCTGTGTCCCCACTGTCAGTTACACTTGAACAGCGGCTGAAGCGGCTCCGAAAGGCCTCTGAGATAACTGGGGTCTGCCATTCAGTCCCCAGGGAACTGCCCTTCTGAATCACGCTGGACCCTGAAAGAAGTGGCATTTCCCACCTTTAGTGTGAACCAGCTGATGTAGCCCCAAAAAACTGTTTTTAAAAAAATCATTTAAATCTCTGAAGGACTAGCAGCCCCCTGCCCCTTTCTCTCCCCTGTGTCTAGTCTAGAAACTAAAGTTTGTTAATTTTAAATGGAAATAGCATGAGAGGTAAGAATGTTCAAAGACAGAAATAAGACCTGCTAAGAATCCAAGAGAATCGGAACAGAAAACAATATTTAATAGCAGCTACCATTTTTTGAAACCTAGAGGGCAGAGTACGTTACAAACATGATCTCATCTACCTACTTACTGAAAAGTATTATCACTCCTATTTTACAGGGCATAGAGCTGAGATTTGAACCCAGGTTGTTCTGGTTCCCATACCCACATTCTTTCCTCTTAAAAGATTTCTCAATAGGTGCTTTTAGCATTCTGGTAAGACAGTTCTTCAATGCATAGTCTATACATTGCAGGACCATTTAAGATCCCTGCTTCCCATCCACTAAATGCCTGTAGCAGCCCTCACTCTATCTAACCATCACTGTGAAACTTGAAAATCCCCCATATGTTTTCAAATGCTGCCTAGGGCAACAGGCAGTTCAGTCCCCTGTTGAAAACCACTGCTTGACCGAACTACGGTACCCTCATGCGCAGGGTGAATCCAGATCAAGATAAATCTTAAAAGTGAATCTGAAGAGCTTTTGAAGGCAATTAAAAAAAAAAAAACAAAAACAAACAAAAATAACACCAAACGATTAAAATTTCTGAGTAAGATATAAGACTGATGAAATTTGACTTTAATATCTTGCTGATTAAGGGCTAGTAGTAAGTGTTCAATAAAGACTTGATTTACTAACTTACTAGCAAAGACTTAAATTCAAATGATTTCATAAAAAAACACGATAATTTTTCTAAATTGTATCTAATGATACAAAAAGGTAATGGTGGCTACTTATTCATTTAAACTATCACAGTATGAATTGAAATCAGAAAATATGGTTCTACAGACTCTTGGATCTAGTGAGAAACAAATGATATTTGAACACAAATCATCTTATTCCCTTCTTCCAAATTTAGTGTTCTCCTTTCTTTTTAACCTAATTTCTTCTACTTTGCTCCTTTTCTTTGCTACCCTTACATCTGCTTTCTACTGAAGTAAATCTAATTTTCCCCAAAGACTCCTTTTATTCTTTGGGTCACAGTGGACTGCCTGATTTGAAAGAATCTATATACACACAGTAATCTGTAATAATCTTTAATAAAAGACACAGACAATAATCAGAGCTTCTGATCAGCATAAGATTAGCCAGTGTTACTAAATTAATGTAATTCTAGCCAAAAGCAAATAAATTTGACCTCTTTGTGAGTCTATATGGTATTATCTCTCTAGTCATTGTAAAATTTGCCAGGCCTTCTGAAACAGTAAAAATTGATTGAGGGCCTCTATTACCATGTTCTTGGCCCCATACTGGAAACCACTCCCTGTTACTACTACTAACCTATTCTTCACCTGGACCACTGCCACTTTTTCCAGGCACCCACTTCGTACATCTATTCTAAAGAGATATTTGCTAAAATTAAAGTATGTTTTGGTATAGTTTATAGAGGCTTATGGTTATTTCAAAATTCAAGTTTGAAAGCTAAAAATTTTTTGTTACGTTGTATGCCCTATCAGCAAGCATTTTTATCAATATTAAACCATTATTAATTGAATGAGACTACTAAAGACAAAACTATCAGAAAAACAGTTGAGCTTTGTTAGGAATTGCTACATTCCAAAAACTTGCATTATACACATAATTGTCATAAGAAATTGTACAATCTAGCCCTAAGACTATGCATTGCACATAACAGATGATCAATAAATATTTGCTAATGAATCCTGAATTGATTCAACAAATGCTTTTCAAAGTGTCTACTATATGCAAGGCAACATGCCTGGCAGAACATAACAAATATCAACCAAATGTCTGCAATAAGGCACTGTATGATTTTTAAAGTTAAATAAAACACACCCTTAGTTGAATAAAATGTATCCTTTTATTCATAAATGTCACAGAATTCAAAGTTATGTCTAAATGCTTTCTATTTGAATATACATCTATTTAAAATGTCTATTGAATGTGTGCATATTTTTATATATATTCAATATATACTTAATATATCCACTTAGTATATCTACTAAGCTTTCAAAATCTTGTTAATCCATTCTAGAGATAAATTCCTGAGTCTCTAGTGACAACACAACTGAGATTGTTGGCATTCAAGAATTCCAATCTTTGTGGGCTAGCAAATGACTGGCTCACCCACAGGACTACAAAGACAACATAGTACACAGTAATTTGTGCTGTTTTTTTCTGATTTCAAATAGAACTATGTTCCAAAGTTATTTGTTCCAATCCTTTATGTGTCCTCCCCTCACAATCATGTGGTCTTTTTGGAAGCTATGTAGGACCAGAGATAAATAATTGTTCTTTCAGAGAGACCTGTTTTTCTATTCAGTACAGCCCCATGTTATTTTTGTTTCTTTAATACCGCATTTCAGTGAATGTTTGTTTGCTCAGTATGTCCTTTAAAGGAAAATTCTGTTATGAAATAACAGAGAGAGGTCAGAATTTAACCTAGAATGTTTTGACTACTCACCTGGTGGAGTGGCATGAGAGAGCCTCTCACTTGGATATTTTTCCTGCATGGCCATCGACACAGTTACTCGATCCAACTGTAGAATAAAGAAGTAACCAGTCAGATGTCTTCACTATCTTTTAATTCCCTGTAACTCATTCCCATTCAACTGAAACTGTCAAAACCACACAGAGTATTCAAGTATTCTTCCACATGTTTTACTCATAAGAATATTTTTTAAGGCAAAGCAACTCTCAATACTCCACTCTATTTTTCTTCCTAAAACAAGGACAGAAAACCTAGCTAGAACCAGATAGAGAGTCCCAATACTGATCTTATATGGTCCTAGAATTCCTCCAATTATTGCAAAAATTAAAAATATTACTTTTCATAAACTTTGCCACAGATATTCTTCTTAGCAATGGGGACAGGATGGGAAGATGGGGTGAAGAAAGAACTAAATAACTAAACCAACAATTACGAATCATGGCTTCGATTATGATTAACATAAAACAAATTTCCTGCCTCCAGTAATGAAAGTTAGTCATATGAGGCACAAAGATGGATAGAATTCTCGGTCATTAGCAGAACCCCATCTTCAGCAGGGAACATGAGGTTTTCTTCTCATCTCTCCACTCCTTAAAACATATTTACTCTAATGGTAAGTTCTGAGAATGCAGTGGAAGTCTGATTACTACCTGTGTAAATAAAAGCTTTAATTAACTGTAACTCATAATGGCAAATAATAATATCTTATATTTGCATAGTACTCAAGAGGCAGTACAAAGAAGTGGTTCAGAGTGTGGACTCTTGATCAGATAGCTTGGATTTAAAGTCTGACTTAGCAAATTATTTGCTGTGTAATCTTGGGCAAATTTCTTAACATTTCTGTGCCTCAGTTCCTTCATATAAAAATGACAGAGACAGGACCTAATTCATGCTAATTCATTAGGAATTAACTTACAAGAATGCCTGACACACATTATGTTCTTTGTTAATATTTTCATTATTATACTTGGTAGTTTATATCAATAAAAAGTCGCACAGTATGGTCCCTGAAAGATAAAGTATCAATTTAGAAACTCTGAATTTGTAAGAGCCCCAAAGAGTTTGGGACAAACTCTGCCAACAGAACAATTCTTAGAGGTAAAATTCAAACTTTGGAGGGGGGAAAAAGGTTATATGGTACTATTTCACTAATGTATTTTACTGACCTCTATAGCTTTCTCTTAGTAACAACAACCCAAACCCACACTAATTTACTGTTTTTACAATGGAAATCCCTGGTCTTCACATACTGGGTAAGAAGCTTTGTTCAGTAATAAAAGCTCCAATTTACAGTGAGTATCAGTCAGTGTGTTAATGGTGACACAGAATGGTTAGATCACCTACCTACTAGTGATATCAAATAGTCAATATCGAAATCCTTTTCTTCGCTCCTTTCTTTGAAGTAGAACAAAATGATAGGCTCACTGGACTTTGAGACCTTTCCAAATTCATATAAATTTAAAACAGGATGACAAAAGAACTCTCAGTTAAACAGAGGTACCCTATGACTTAGCAGTTCCACTCCTAGGTATATATATTCGAGAGAAATAAAAACACAGGTCCGCCTAAAATCTTGTACACTAATATTCATAGCTGCATTATTTATAATAGCCAAAAAGTAGAAAGAACTCAAATGTTCATCAATTAATGAATGGATAAATAAATGTGGCAATAAAAAGGAATGAAGTGCAATCTACAAACATGGGTGAACATTGAAAACATTATGCTAAATGAAAGAAGCCAAACACAAAAGGCCACATATTATATAATCCCATTTATATGAAATGTCCAGAATTGGCAAATACAGAGATAGATAAGTGGTTGCCAGGGACTAAGAGGAGGGCAGTGGGGGAATGGTGAGTGGATGCTAATGGATGTCGGGTTTCTTTCCAGGGTGATCAAAATGTTCTGAGATTAGATAGTGGTGATGGCTGCACAATCTTCTGAATATATTAAAACCAGTGAACTGTACACACATAAAATTGAATTTTATATGTGAATTCTATCTCAATTAAGAACTCCCACAATGAGTGAAACAGTACAGAATAAATAATTCTTGACTGTTTCCTACTAAGTTCGGAAGTAGATGGGATACTGGTGGAAATTTTTAGGTTCATTTGAAGGAGACAGAGATTTCCTGAAATAAAAGAGAGAAATGAAGGTACAAAAAGCAACGCAAATAACTAATTATACAGCCAAGAAAGGTAGGAGTGAATGAAGGCAGACAAAAAAAAAAGCACCCTACATTGATGGCTTCCATCTTCTAAGCCCTTTAATTACAGACATATTCATTCATTCAACAAGTTTAACATGTTTTCAGTACTTACTACCCATCAAGCATTGTGTTAAACACTGTATCATGTCTTAATGTTTAATGTTCACATCAAATCTATGAGGTAGTTACCATTATTATCCTCTGGATAATATTTTCTGGATGAAAAAATAAAGATTTAGAGTAGTGAAAGATATACGGCTAGGAAGAAGCTTCAAAGCCAGGGGTGTGCTCTCAAGCTACAGGAGTCTAATCAGCATTCTTTTTGTAAGTGACAAAGAGAAATAAAGGAAATGGCTAAGACATAAGTTCCAGCCTCAGGAATAGCCAGATCTGAAAGCCCAAGGGCAGTTAAGGGGCAGGGACAGTTCATGTAATTTCTTCACTTTGCCCAGGGCTCTATACCCCAAGTTGCTACCCAAGAATTAAATTTTTACTGTTATAAGTATTTCTTCCCTTGAAGAATTATAATCTTAGTGTGGAACATCACACTTGGCAGTTAAGAAAACCACATCAAGACAGGAGAGGATGTGAAAGGATACACAGACAGCTGACACAGACACATTAAGCTCACACCATAACATGATTTTAATGGCCTTGATCATTCATTAAACCAGATCTAAAAAAAGAGAAGCCAAATAATTGCCAATAAGTTGCCTTTACAAAGAATAAGTCTTGAAACATACACCACCACTAGACCATTATAAAACAGACAAGGCCTAAGGGCAATTAATAAGGCATGGTTATTTTACTCATTCTTGTATCACTACTCCTCCCTACCTAGCACACAGTATTCAATTCATCAACCAAAGTTTACTGAGTGCCTATTATTTGCCTGTCTCTGCGCCACGTGGCAGAAATATATTGGTGTAAAAGAACGGGGAACTGATCCTCTTAGTTTACTGTAATGAAGTGATCACCTTCTTTATTGAACAAATAAGCTTTAATACACTAAACTTTCAGTTCATCCAAAATACCAGCTCCTTGTCTAGAGCAGTTTCCTCAATCTCAGTACTACTGATAATTCAATGTAGGATTAGTCTTCGTTGTGGCGGCTGTCCTGTACATTGCAGCATGTTTAGCAGCATCCCTGAATTCTACCCACTAGATGCCAGGAGCAATCCCCCAGTAGCGATCAACAAGTCTGCAGACGTTGTGGAATATCCTGTAGCGAGAAAAATAGCCCCGGCTCAGAAACTCTAGCCTAGAGCCTTCACAAGTGCTCCCGGTTCCCTAACCTTATTTCTCTATTCATCCCTTCAAATCTCAGCTCGAACTTCACTTCCTCAGGGAGGGATCCCTGCCCTCAGACTACGCCAACGCCTTCGGTTCTGCGCTCTTTGTACTTCTCTACCCTACACTACGGAGTGCTAACCGAGGAATCAGTTGCTTAAAGTCCACTTTCTCCTGGGACTGTGAACTCCAGGAAGGCAAGGATTGTGCTCCCCACCATCCCCTGGAGACTGGCACAGGGCCTGTCTTTTACATAGGTACATTAGCTGTGGAGTGAACGACGGACAAAGGTGAAAACAAGGCGATAAGCGCGGGGAGGCGACCGAGACACGAGGGGGCGTGTGTGGGGCAACATTTTAGGAAGCCCGTACAGCGAGAGAAACAGGAGACAGCTTATTCGCTCTGCGCGTGCGCTTTCGCTCCCTGCACCGCCCCCCGCCCCCACGGAGGTAGGTCCTGCTTGTCTGAGGCTCCTCAGAGGTTCCCCAAGGTGGGGCAGGGTCTGTCAGTTCGACTGGGGCCCGGAGAAGAGTAGGACTTACGTGGGCCTGAAAGCGGGCGGCGAAATACACCACTCAAGAACACCCACTGTGGCCACCACGTCAGCCGCAGGCGGTGAATCGATCCCTGAGCTTCCTAACGGCCGTTACACACCCTCCAGGCCGCGCGCCTCAGAGCGCGCGCTCTCCCGGACCCGCCCCTTTTTGCCGCCTGTGACCAATCAGGAGTTGGGCTGTGCCTGTGTCCCGCCCCCGCACGCAGTCCTCCGCGCCGAGAGCGGACGGATC
Organism: Eidolon dupreanum; assembly: GCA_028627145.1. Classification (NCBI taxonomy): domain Eukaryota; kingdom Metazoa; phylum Chordata; class Mammalia; order Chiroptera; family Pteropodidae; genus Eidolon; species Eidolon dupreanum. The sequence goes on along the minus strand of CM053502.1, from coordinate 12,710,280 downwards.
CCTCTGCGCATGATCCCACCGTCCCTGTGAGCCTTCTGCTCTGACCCTTGCCAGGTTTTGCCTCTGGGCGGAGCCCTCCTCACCTAGCCCTGGAGTAGCTTGCTGGGCATGTGCAGATCTAGAAGCTGGAACATAGGGCAAATCTTTCGGGAATCCCACCCAGCCTGCCCCAACCCCTGTCACTACTGCCCCCTGAAACTGAGAGTCAGGTTGTGACCAAGTGTTAGGGAGTGGTCTGGGTCACTGCCTTGTCAGGGCTCAGTCTGTGGCTGGGGTCATGGCTGGCTGGGTTCGTCAGTGGTCAGTCTGACCAGGACTCAAGTTGAAGAATCATTCTTGCCTTCCTACCCAAACTTAGTCCTCAGGAAAAGGAACTAAGTTCATTTGCATTAATATGTATTTAAGAATCATACTTGGAAAATGTTTAAAAGAAGGATCAAAGCCATCAGCCAAAGGATAGGGAAATTTCAGATATCTGGAAACCTAACTAGGGGCGGGGAATGCGTTAAAAAGTTGTGATTTTTTTAACTTTGAAGAACTATGTTAAAGAGCTTTAATTACTGGATCAAGTTCACTCTAAAACAGCCGTCCCCAACCTTTTTGGCACCAGGAGTGGGTGCTCCTATGAGAATCTAATGCCTGATAATCTGAGGGGCTGAGGTGGTGATGCTAGTGCTGGGGAGCAGCTGCAAACACAGATAAAGCTTTGCTCATTAGCCCACTGTGCTGCCAGAGGTTGGGGACTCCCCCTTCTAAAGGAAGGACTCTGGGGATGTGGTCCAGAGTCCTATCTCCCATAACATTTTAAAAATAAAGGAATAAAATAGATGTCATGAATAATGAATTTTATGGTAGATGAATTTAAGGTATATTCTCTGAAATTAGGATCAGAAAGCTTCGTTAAATATAAATGATAAAGATAATTGTCTAAATAAACTTGTGCACTGGTGGGTAGTAAGTAGACTGGTGGGTGATGGAAACATCCACTTGATGGCTTCTATTTCTTTTGTGAAAAGAATCTGTGAGGAGGGAGAAAACAGCATGGAGAAGATTGCAAAGAATGGGGAAGATATGAAGAGCTGATGCAGAAAATGGAAGAGAAATCTGACTGGAAAATGGTGAAAGTGCTGAGATTTAAATTTACAAATGGCAAACAGTATATTTGTACAGTTTTCTCCAATGTACATTTATATTTTAAAAGTAATTCTATTATCATACTACCTATTTAAAAATGTGAATTTTTATGTTTTAACATAGAGTTGGTATTAATTTCAGAAAATATCCACAGTCGATTTTTAGGTATGAGATATTCTTAAATCTTCAGTTACTTTAAAGAGTTGCTGCATATTTTAATAAAATATATCAATGGGACTATCACCTAACATGACTAAAAATGGAGTAGAGAGGGCCAGATATGCCCCACCCCAATTTAATCAAAGAAAATTAGAAATAAACTAACTGCATCTTAGTTATAATCATATGATTAGAGCTACTGCTTTCAAATGCATTAAGCAGTGTCTGGTGGTTTATTTTATAATCATCTATTGTTATACAGCACAGAGGCTTTTTAACATGGTCAACTAAATATAGGTAAGTTCAATAGCATCGCTGTTAACTTAATTTTGTTTCATTCTATTTTCTTTTTGAGATGTTTAAGCATAGTAGAGTCAATAATATTTTGCCCTTATACTTCAGGATATGTTTTATTATTAATTATTATTTTATTATTTTTTAACAAAGCTTTCTGATCCTAATTTCAGAGAATATACCTTAAATGAGGGCTATTTAAACAATCTACTCCAGACCTATAAAGTCAATATTAATTCCCAATGAAATGTGATTAATTGTACTGATTTAATAAATGTGACTGATATATATGAAAAAAATAATATGGATTGATCATTTGACTTAATTTTTTCAGGAGGTGTCAAAGCATTAAAAGACAAGAAAAGTTTTTGCAAATGAAACATTAAAACTGTTAAATTTAACTTTTATTTTGTTGCTTGTACCACCATATTTTCCCAGGAAATTAATTTCTAAAATGATTGTAGATATCAGTAAAACATCATATTTCAAAAGCAAAATAACAAAACGAGGCACAGGGATCTTAGGATTTTGTGAAAGTGCCACCTCCTCCAACTTATAAAGCCTGTCCTGCTTCTGGTCCACACCACCTACTTCCTGTATTCAGCTGTCCTCTCTATAAGGTCAAACAATATCTTGTGTACTATTGAATTCCCAGGGTCTAACACAGGAACTGGTACACAGTAGATTCCAGACTATTCTTTGAATGAATAAATGATAGCACAAACATTACTGCCTGTATTCACCCTCTCTACTAGAAAGGGGGAGTTTATGAATTTAGAAATAATTAATGGTCAGGATAACATTGTATGGATACATTTCAACCTAATTCTGAAATTGAATAGCTCTTGCCTATTCTGCAGAAGTTTTTTTTTTTTTTTTTTTTTTTTTTTAAGAAAGGAGTCTTAGGACCAGCTGGCCAAAGCCCAGAAACTCTCCCTGGAAAAAGTCATTGAGTTCCCATGTTGAAGCAGAATCATCTGGTCAGACTCATTTTACATATGGGGGAACTAAGATCCATAGAGAATAAAGTGACGTCTTACACATACATACCCCATTCCTCATAAAGTACTGAAGCTTTGTGGCCAGCTTGCACCGAAAAGAAGTCAGAGTAGGTGAATTCCCTGTTGTTTGTTGGCCAGGCCATACTCCTTACCAGATAGTAGTTGGCTCCCCCTAAATCTTCCTCCATGCCACCCTTGCCTCAGGCAACTACACTAGGCCAAGGGCTAGAGTTAGGGAAAGTGTCTGGGCAGGATTTTATCCCAGCATCCAGCTTATCACTATAAGAATAAAGACAGCCATCCAGGCTCCTGCAGGAAAGAAAGAAAGAATTATAAACAGGATTAGGTGGCTTTGAGAGCCTGGACATTTTTTAGGCTTAGATATTCCACTTTGGGAGATTATTTAGTGATCCATTCATGAATTCTTTCAACAAAGCTTTCCTTGGACTGTGTGTCAGTCCCTCATTAGATTGGGGGTGAGGCAGATGGAGATGTAGAGATGACATGCACTCTCTAGTTCAATGTGGACCCTGCTCAGCCCCTCACTTGCCGCCTGCCTGGCCCTGTATCTTAACATTTCAGCCTCTACTCTAAATCATTTCTGGATAGTCTCAGGTTCTGATGAGGTATAAAACTCTAACTATTGTGGACAATAATGGGGTTCTAAGTAACCTCACAGGGTGATATGATCATAAATACCTAACTGGGCAGGTCATGGTGGGTTGTCATGCCCCAGGCATATAAATTTAGTAAAAGCTTTATCTTTGCCTTAAGCAAGCCCTGTTTTTGTGCATCTAGAATAACACATCTTTGAAATAAGTGATAACCACCCTCAGGAGAGCACATAATCTTGTTACTACCCAGTAATCCAATCCCTGACTTGCTTTCTCCCACCTTCATTTACTCTCCCTTACATTCCTTCTTTAATTTCAAATGCATAAAAGAAACTACAAAACTAATTCTCAAGAGCGTTTGAGATTTGCTTCCCAGCAACTGCCATCAATTTGGGCTCAAATAAACTCTTATAAAAATTCTCCACAGGTTTGGATGTTCTTTGTCAGCACCAACAACCCACAATAACAACTCTGCCATGTACTGCTAAGGAGGCTGAAATTTCAACAGGGTAAATGACTTCTCCTAAGTCACAAGGTAGGGCAGAAACAGGATCCAAGAGCAGCACCTGCCAATACCCAGTGTGTACCCCCAGACTCTGCTCTGAGCCCTCGACCCTTCACTGTGCCCCCTTCATCACAATCCCTGTGTACCAACCTGCTGAACTCCTGCTGCTGGAGGCATTGGACTCTAAAACCACAGAGAAAGAAAGATTGAGCTTGAGGAGCCATCCTGACAGGACAAAGCCAGCACGCTCCCATCATTTCATCAAGATTGGGCAAAACGGCTAACCCCTTGTTGAAGGTGGGACTCAGAGGGGCATGATGATGAAATTTCTTCCTCTAATAAGAACGGCTTAGTAAGGAAATGGGCTTTCCCTTGAGAACGAGAGGACTGTCATGGAATAAAAAGGAGAGACTGTTCTAAACCAGCAAGGAGGATTTCCAACAGCACGCTGGCACAGGGGACAAACAGACTGGGAGAGAGGAGTGATCTGGTGCGGTAGGAAAAGTCAGAATGGGAGAAGAGACAACTCAGACTAGAAGTTTAATGAGTAAGAAAAGGACCGGGTGAGGAAAGAGGACCTCTCCCGAGCAGAGGGGTAGTCCAGGAGACTATGGGCTTGGGTAGGAGACTTGGATTTGGGAAGGAGTGAGACGGCATGAAGATAGGAGGGGGCTCAGCGAAGGGTCAGGGGCCAGAGCAGGGCAGTGGGAGACTCTAGAAGAGGAGTTAGGGAGGCCCCCTTCCCCCAATGATCCAGTTACGGCTTATTCCGATGGGCCCGAACACCATCCGGCCGGCGCCGCTCTCCAGGCCCTTGCGAGGTCCAGTCTTCCAGGCTCCATTCCTCCCAGGCGGGTACTTCTGACTACAGGTCTGCCGAGAACACAAGCACAAAGGGTAGCGAGGCCCCTACCCACCTCATGCTGGGTGGGTAGACTCCACATAGCCACGGCGAGTTCACCAATCCACAAGACCCTAGGCTCCAAAATATCGTTAAGTCAATCACCTCCACAAGCCCCGCCCCTGGCCCTAACGGATAAGCCAATCCCGCAGACCGCCAGGTCCCTCCTTACTCCCGCCTGGAGGATGACCGCAGTGCGGAGTCTGGCTCCCCAGCTGGCAGCGCCAGAGCTGTAGTAGGTGGAGACTGCAGTGACGGCCAGGATCCCCCCGCTTGTCACGTAGGGTCACTCGGCCTTGCGGTAGAGCGTATCGCTGGTCAAATGGAACAGGTTGAAGGCCAGCGTCACCTCCAGAGAGGCTCCGTTGGCCCTCAGGCCCCAGACCAGCCAGTTGCTGACTGGACAGCTATGGGGAGAGGCAGCGTCACCCGCTGTTAGGAGCCGGCGGTGTAGATGAGCAAACATTGATTTTCCCTTTTGTGCTTGGCCTGTGGGCACGTAGATGCTGTGTCTCTTGCTGAGAACTTTACATGCCTTATTTCACTTCATCCTCACATCAATCCTAGAAGGAAGACAATACTTTTATTCCCTCCCCTTTCTTTTCTTTATCTTTTTTTAAACATCTCTCTCCCTCTGTTTCTTTCTTCTCCTTCCTCTTTTCCTCCTTACTATTATTATTATTATTATTATTTTAATGATGGATGGTAGTAATTCATGGCGAGGTGACCTTTTATTTTATTTTTCTTTATTATTATTATTTTTTCTTATGCTGCCTCCTTTCAATAAAGTTTGTTTATTGACTGAGCATAGTTTATCAGTGATCACTTATTAGCAATAATTGCTCCAAATTTAAAAAGGAAACCTCAGTTACTGGTGGCAATGTAGGGATTGGCGGCAAACTCTGACAGACATCAAAAATTCTGAACTAAGGAATTCAGAGATAGTGATCTGATCTGTCCACAATACTATCATGGTGACTTTTTTTAGGATGATGTAACCCCATCATTATAACTGCTAATATTTAGATAGACCCGTGGTGTAGAGTACATGGGCAGAAAGAAATTCTTACTATAAGTAACTCTGTTCTAGGTGCTTGGGAGAATTAGGGAACAGGAGTGAACAAAACAGACCAAAACCTCCTATTCTCTTGTGGGTGCAGAGAGACAGACAATAAATAATAAAAAAAGTAAATAATGGTATGTAGTAGTACAGAATGTAGTTAGGAAGAGATAAGCAGATGGAAGAAAGAAATTGGGATCTAGGGTGGAGGAGCGCAGGGTAGTTTGTAATTGTAAATAGCATGGATGGGGTAGAATTCATTGAAATAGTGGCATTTTAGCAGACTTAAAGGAGATGAGAGTGTTCCATATGGGTATCAGGGAGCTAAAGTTTCTAGGAAGAGAAACCAGCTAATGCAAATGACTTTCTCACTTAGTTACCTGTCCACTCAGATGTTACCTCCTAGGTATTGGGGAGTCACCTCTCTGATCGCTGTCTCTTGTACTCCCTAAAGCTTATTTAGTCTTTTTACCCTGGGGTCTTTATTCTAGGACTCAAGCTCACCATCAATAAATCCATTCTACTTTCCTCCTTAACGAACCCTATCTTTTTTAAAGATGAGAAAACTGAGGCTCAGAGAGGTTAAGTAGGTTGTTCAAGTTTCTTCAAGTAGCACCCTGGCTCCAGCGTCTACCTGTACTCTAACCACTAGATTCTATTTCCTCTTGACAAAGGAGGAATTACATGCAAAGACAGACTTGGTGGTGGTTCAGAACCTGGACTCTGAAGCATAAATAGACCAACAGTATGTCCTTGGTCAAGTCATTTAAACTCTCTGAATCTTCTCTAATCCCTTCATCTGTGAAGTGGGAGAAATTACACTTCATAGGGCTGTTTTCCAGAATAAATAAGGTACTGAATGACTCACTGTGCTCTGTGAAGAACTGTTAATATTAATGAATCACAACCTAAAAGTCAGGAGACCCAGCACCTTCTCTATACCAGGAGCTGTAGAAGGTAAGGACTTCATTTTACTTATCTCTGCCCCCAGCACTTATAAAGATCAGCCACTTATCAATTGTGTGAACTGAGCCTCAGTTTCTCCATCTTTTCAATGGGAATGAAAATATAACTATATGGATGTGGTTCCATTGTGTAGCAGTTAGCATGTCTGCTTTACACACAGAAGGTCCTGGGTTCATGCCCCAGTGGAGCCACAGCCCATAGTCTATGGCCATGCCACCCTGAACAAGCCCAATATCTGATCTTGGAAGCTAAGCAGGGCTGGGCCTGGTTAGTACTTGGATGGGAGACCACCTAGGAAGACCAGGTGCTGTAGGCATAAATAATAATAAGTAATAATAATAATAAAGAAAATATAACTATCTCATACAATGTGTTATGAGGTTTAAATGAGTTATATGTGAAGTGATTCAAACAGTGACTTGAATGGAGTAAATGCTGTCAGTATTAGCTATTAAATATAAAGCATGCTGAATGTATTACATAGTGTCTAGCATTCTGAATGTTAGTTTTTGTTTTTCACTTTTATCATTGTATGCCTCAATAACTGTTTGAGGAAAGAATAAAAAGAATGAATGTCATTTATTGGCTGTAATCTTGGTCAGGCCTGAATTTCCCTATGCCTTAATTTACTAATCTGCAAAATGGGAATAATAATAATACTTGAATTCATCCAACAAACATTCACCCAGCACTTACTTTCTCCCAGTGTTTATATACCTGGGATACAGAGGAGAGTGACAAGATCTGTGCTCATGGGTACAAAAGCACCAAGCATTGGCAGGAGGTTACTGGTGCCTGACAGACACTTACCTCTCCTTCACAAAGTGGTGGGTGGCCTTAACGGCACCCATCCTGGAGATGTTGGTACTGGCAAAGACCTCATTGGCCACCAGGGCAAATCTGTCTGGATCATTGCTTGTGGCTCTGAAGACCACATAGAGAGGCTTGCCAAGGGGACCTGTCTGTTCTCAAGTGGAGATGAGAGCTGAGGGTCTGTGAAGATGCCCAGGATGACGATGGTGTCCCCAGTGCCCGGAACATGAATGGTGCTATATCTGGAGAGGGATGGGGGTCAGACTCCAGAGGGAGGAACACTCACTCACCTTCTGCCTTGCACCCAAGGTCAGTGAGCACTGATAGCTATAGAGAACAAGGGAAGGGGAAGGGCAAATCTGCTAACCTTCCTCCTGGACCCCATAAGAAGTAAGGGGCCACCTCATAGATCCCCAGACCTAGGACGCTTGAAGCCCTCCAAGCCATCCTACTATATGGTAATTTGTGTAAATAACCCCTATCACATTACTTTATAGAAGCATATTTTTTTCTTCCACTAATGCTTTGGGTCTTGATCTAACAGGTTCCTATGTTCAGTGGGCGCCATGGGGAGCCAACATTCTGAGGGTGTTGACTCCTTTTGCCTGGATTAGAGATAGCAATGGGAACTACGGAGCCTCCACAGGGCCCAGCCTGAGAGGCAGCTGAATAGAGGAGAACTCACGGGAAGACCACAGGGTAGGGGTGGGTCTGGCTGACGTTCACCACCAGAGGGTACACACAGCTGAGGCTGAGCATTGTGGAGCTAGTACTGGTGAAGCCAGAAAGATTGTGAAGAAACTGCTTCTCCAAGGAATAAAGGGCATGGTAGCTGCTGGTCTAGAAAAGACAGGGAGGCAGCCATTACTCTCAGATTTCCAGAGGTAACCTCCCATCCTTGTTGGTTGCAAGTTGTTTATTTAAATAAAAGTAGTGGTCCAAGTTCAATGAGAGCACAGGCTCTACGCCAGGCACTGTGGCCTGACTACAACTCTCTGAGGAGGGTTCTTAGTCCCATTTTACAGAAGAGCAAACTGAGGCTTAGAAAGTAAAAGATTTGCCTAAAACAAGTAACAGAAGCAGAATTCAACATCTCCTTGATTCCAGAGCCCATGTACTTAACCTCTGTGTGAGTTTTTCTCAAATTTCAGTGTGAATTTTAGAATCCCTTAGAAAATAAATAAATAAAAGAATTGTTGGGTTGCTTGTGAAAATTGCCAAGACCTGGTTCTTATCCCAAGATTCATATATCTTTTTGGTTTATTGTTTCCATAGGATTTTAAAAAAGAGTCAAAATGATCTGTTTTGTTGTTATAAAATAAAGCAGTTATTTTAAAGAAAGAACACTGAGAAAGAGCGTTCTAGTCGCATATCCATGGACTTAGCTATTCCATGTTGAAACTGCCAACTCTGTTCTAGGGCGTAAGAGACCATGAATATTTGGGTGTCAGAACTAGAGATAATGGTAGACACTGGAATCACTCTTTTAGGACAAACTGGTTTTCCAACTGAGCCCAGGGAGTCCCAGAGGCTCCTTGAAAGGATGGGAAAGCCCACCTATGGGGGCGGATTCAATCAGAGCTGCCCTGCTTTTACGTATTTATTTTTATATTCAGCTTTTATGTAAGATCCCTTCCAAAGAAAGGAGGCAGCAGTACTGCTGAACAGTTAGGAACACAAACCAGCTGTGAGAATTGGGAACATCTCTCAACTTCTCCGAGCCTTAGATTACGTATCTATAAAATGAGAACTTTACAGAATTATTGTGAATATTTAATGAGATGATGCATGTAAAAAAGATTTTGACCCACAGTACATGGCAAGAAATTAATAAATATTGTTATGGTTGTCATTTTAATGGGTTCAGTGGTCAACAAGTTTGGAAACCAATATCCCTATCCATCAAAATGGCACAATCTATAAGGGCATTCCCATTCTGATGGGGGAGTGGTCTTTCCCAACAAAAAGACTGATTTGATCGATAGCTAAGATTTGACTCGACTCTGGAGAATTATTCCTCTGCCAGATGGAAATAGTCAGGGCTGGTGCCTAATCATTCCTTTCCCAGCCCCTCCCTACCACATACACATACCGTCCCCTTCCTATTGGGCCAGCCCCAGCTTGCTTACAGAGAGGTGGAGTCCACAAGTACCAGCCTTCTTCTCCATCATGAAGACCTGGACATCCTCTATTTTGGTGACACTGGAGCATCCTGAGAAGGTGCCTTCCTTTAGGATCCAGTGGCGAGTCTTCAGGAAGCAGCTCAATTTTCTGTGGTTTACAGTGCGGGGCCACCAACACCCTGGACAGTTCTGCAGGAGGACAAGACCCAGGACAAGGGCCTTGTGAGGCTCTTGGGATGATGCCATGGGAGGGGGTACTAGCTATAATCTGGGTAGAGGAAACACTGTGACTCCCTTAACACATAATGACTCCCTTAAATAAAGACTCCCTCACGGGAGGTGAGACTTGTATGCCATGGGACCCTGATCCCTGGCCTTAGCTGATCCACTCACAATCTCTTTCCCAGGAACTGGGCCTAAAAGGTGGTGGTATAAAGCTTGAGAGTTGTGAGAAAGCCATTTTCTGCCACGCAGGCTGAGAGGCAGTGTGTGGAAAGAGGAATAAAGCGGATGCAAGTGCCAAATGGGAGAAGCAAGACTGAGAAGAGAGAAAGGTGAATCCCTGGTTCCTGCCACTTTCACAGTTCCAGGTCCTAGTCCCTGGAGAACTTGGTTGGAGCCTTGGCCTCCATCATACACCCTTATGATAAATTCTCCTGCTTTCCCTTAGCCAGCCCAGTTGGTTTCTATTACCTGTCTGGCAAGATTATTTTTGGAGATATTTATTTGTTTTGTTCTTTATTTTTCCTTTCAATACCAACAGGTAGCCTGGGGCTTGGGAGATTTACGAGGGGCCTAAATTCCTAAAGAGACAGAGCTGAGAGCGGGGACAGAGGAAGTACCTTTGAGAGCCACGAGGGAAAGGGGTCAGTCTTCAAGTTCTCTTCAGGACTTTTTAGTTTCAAGAGCCAACAAATTTTGTTTTGCTTCATATTTTCCAATTTTAAAAATTTATTTATTTTGCTCAAGCCAATTAGAGTTGGTTTTCTGCCACTGGCATGAGACAACCCTCTAATAAGCCAGCACCTATTCAGAGTTTAACTAAACCTCCCCTGGGTTGGACTAGTCATCCTGATCACTTCTACCTCCCCAGCCCTGCTCAGTTCTCATCTGAATTCCCCTCCTCTGCAACAGAGTATATTCCAAGGTGTTGCATAAATGTTCCTCATCATGAGGATTCTAGGGACAGGCACTCTTGGAAAACGCATGTTAAAATACACTTTAAAAATCTAATTTTTAAAAGAGTCACAGTGGACCATGGAATATTAACTGTTAAAGGCCCTGAAGAGTTCTGTGGTCAAGAAACAATTTTGTATAATCCAGGATTTTCCCAATATATTTATAATAGGACATTTTGTGTAATGTCTATTGAAATCCCATAGCACTGATGTCCTGCAAAATACATTTAGGAAAATACTAGACCATAAGTTAAGCACTACCTAGTTTTAGAGGTAATAAAAGCTTCATCCAAAGCGAGATTATCCAATAGACCAGAGCAGGAATGCCAAAGAATATGATATTTAGGAAAGCAGAATAGTCATTTTAGGAAAATCAGAATTATGTTAAATTTAAAGGTTTCAGGGGATAGAATTATTTCAACTGTGGAGGATACATGTTTGAGGGGCAACATCATCTTTTTGGTTCCCAGGACCCAGCTTCTGTCCTGCCAGAGGGTGGGCCTGGAATTAGTTGCACCACTTGGGGGAGGCCCTGTGAACTCAACCTTGCTAATAATATCTGCCACTTTGGTCTTGCCCACACTGGTTTTGCCTCAGTTACTTGGCTTAGCCTTCCAGGACTCTACTGGGGCTACAGCCTCTCTCTTTAGTGGATCATCAGCTCCTTCTCTCAGGAAGGTTTAACTTCTGGTCAGTTGGAGTCCTGGGGGTTGAGGATTGACAAACTATCCATTCAACCTCTGCTATAGACTGAATGTTTGTATCCCCCTCCCCAAATCCATGCATTAAACCCTAATATCCAATATGATGATATTAGGAAATAGGGCCTTTAGAAAGTGATAAGGTGAATGGGATTAGTGTGCTTATAAAAGAGGTCCCAGAGAGTTCCCTTGCCCCTTCCACTGTATGAGGACATAGAGAAAAAACAGCTGTCTATGAACCAAGCTCTCACCAGACATCTAATCTGCTGATTCTTTGATCTTGGACTTTCAGCCTCCAAAACAGTGAGAAATAAATTTCTGTTGTTTATAAGCCAATCAGTGTATGACATTCTATTATAGCAACCCAAACTTACTAAACACTCATACCCAGTTACCTTGTCTTTCACTAGAACTCACCTCTACCTAGATGGACTCTTTAGATGCCAATGTCTTACTAAAGCCCATGCCCTTTGGACACACATTCACCTGGGCCTTACAGAGTTATGATGTCTACTCTGGTCCCTACCTCTTCTTTGCTATATTGACATTGAGTTCCTCAGACTTACCTGAGTGGATGTAGTAGCTGTCATTACACATACAGACTACTACTGACTGGGCACTTGTCAGAAGCACAGACTCTTGCTCCAGGACTACTGCTCTGGGTTGCATTTAGAGGAAGCTTGACTGGCCCCACTCATGGCAGAAGATTTTGTTGTCCCTGAGGAGCTGGGATAAGGGCTGTTGGATGAGCAGCTGTTGTCTCAGGTGACTGGGCTGTTGCAGTACCAGCACTGGAGGCTGATTCCACTGCACGGGAAGGTGTCTGTGGCAATGGTGTGATGCATTTCAGACAGTGTGGTCATTGCAAGGGTTGTTGGGATTGGGGGTGCAGCTATAGTTTCCCCTTCCTGAGTCCCAGACATCACTGTTCCAAGAACAGTTGTCCCTAGGGTGGTCAGGATTAGTGACGTGATGTGGATAACTGCACTGATTGTTGTGGGTAGAGATCCTCTCACATCAGTGATTTTGTTTAATATTGTTGGGGATATCATTGTAGCTGACTTCTCAGACAGTGGTTGTCATAGACCCTGCTGATGTAACATCAGTGTGTGGTATATTAAACGTTGTTGGGCTGTATTGGTGGCTGACTTCTGAGAGTAAGTGGACACTGATGTTTCCAATCCATTGACCATAGAGCTTGATGCCAAGGGGCTGCAGTTGTATCTTTCTGATTCTGTTTTGGGGTCTCAGCTGAAATGACCATGCTGGATGAGGCTGTCTCTTCTTGGTCTTTCAACATAGAAGTCATGGAATTTGATGGTGTTGTGGCAATAGGTGTATGTAATCTCTCCTGAGTGTCATGTGTTGAGGTTGTCTGCTCAGTGGACCTAGCAGAACTGTTGGCTAGTGGTAAAACTGGAGTTGAAACTAGTGTTGTATGGTTCTGGAATTTAGCCATTGCTGCCCTCCTGGTTGTTGGTGAAATGCTAAGTGGAACTTCAGGGACGTTGTCACTCCCATTGTTGGATAGAGCTGAGGTTGTGTCTGAAAGAACTATCTATCTCTTAGGCATGGAGGTTGTTTTACCTGACTCAAACCCCCAGGTTGTAATAATGCCTATAAAAACAAACAAATAAACAAAACCCAACATACCTGTTCCCCCCACCAATTCAGAGTTCTTCTCAGATGTCCTCACTTACCAAATATTCTTATTAGAAGATTCAATAAAAATAATGTTAACACCAACTACATTATGACTGCCTCACATTCATTTATTTGTGTGCCAGCTCTATGCTAATAGATCTCAGCTGATGCGTGCCAGAGTTCAAATTTAACTAGTGCAGGCAACTATGTCTCCTTCCACTCAATGACTATTCTAAAGACAGAATCAGCAAAAGATGGAAATCTGTTATTGTAGTTGGTTTTTGATTTCTTATGCCTTTTTGATTTGAGTTTCCTACTTCATTGAAAATGACTCTACTATTTAAAGATATACATTTTTTTTGGTACAACGCGACCCCTGATTACAAACTAACATCTTCATTTCATGCAAAAGCAGTCAAGGATAGTTTTGACATTGTTCAACCTTCACTTTGTCCAAGTAAGATGCTGCTCTAATGCACAAGCATTGGCTCATTGAATTTTCACAATCGACCTGAGGAAATCACTATTGTTTCTATTTATAAAATGAGGAAACTGAGGCTCAGACCAGTGAAGACATTTGTGCAAGGTCACATGGTCAGGAAGTGGTGGCACTGTGTTTGAAACCGGGTCCATCAGACCTCAAAACCCAGTGTCTCCCCTACTACGCCATATTGCCTCACAAAAACATAGCTTCATTCTCATGGCTAAGCCAGCCACTCTCTCTAGAGAGAAGGGCCCAGATCAGATGTGCTGAGCTGGATCCCTTGGAAACCTTCCTCTTTCCCCTGGGCAATGGGCAGAAGTAGATCTATCACTTGATGCCCTTCATTGCATCCTTGGTAGTTGTCAAAGAACTAATTCAGAAAACTGGAGGTGACTGGTTCATCCTTCCCACAACCTATCCTGAGGAGGTACTGACTCTTGTCCTCAAACCGGCCCTCACCTGGCACCTGCTCCTTCCATACCCCACTTTCTTCTAGCCTGGTGCAGAGCTAAAGGATCACAATAGGGCAGAGAGCTGGCCAGGACACATAGAAAGAATAAGAGAATCCAGACTCTAGACGTGGCTCTATTCTTAACCTGCTGTGTGACCTCGTGTAAGATTCCACCCCTCTTGATGCCTCCATGTCCCCCTCAGAGCAATGAGAGACATGGGCTCAATATCAGAGGAGCCCTCTAAACTTTAGTGATTCATGGGTCATTTTGCTATGAAAGTCCAGGCTTAAATGAACAGATCACTTGTTACAGGGCCTCAAGTTTTATATTAAGGGAGAGATATTTCCTTTGGATCTAATTTTATGTTTTTTTTTTTTTCTTTCCCATGTGGTTAACCAGTTGTCCATGTCTCTTTATGGAAAAGTCCATTCTTTCCCCAGCAATTTGCCATGCTACCTGTCATTATGTATCCAGACCAATTTCCATGCCCTCTTTTTCACTCTATTGGTTTGCTCACTTATCACTGTACCAATGCCACATTATCTTACTGTTACTTTAATGTAAATCTCAATTACTTGGTAGAGTCTCCTATCGTGCTCTTCAAAATTATCTTGTCTATTGTTGGCCCTTTGTTCTTCCTTACATATATTAGAATCTGCTTATCAAGTTCTATAAAGAATCCTGTTGGGATTTTGACTGGACGAGTGCCACGATTATAGGTTAGGTGAGAATTGACATCTTTATGATACTGAGGTTTCCTGCCCATAGCATCTCCTTTGAGAAGCAATAGAGTGTGGCCTGGGCTCCGAAGTCAGACCTGGGATAGAATCCTAGCTCTGTGATGTGGGATAAATCACGTCATGTCTTTGGAATTCAGTTTCCTCAACTGTAAAGCCAGGATGGCAATAGTATCCAGTTCACTGATGGTTGTGAGGATTAAATGAGATAATGTACGTGAAGCATTTAGCACAGTGTTAAGCATATAGTAGGTGCTCAATAAGTAGATCCTGCTATTGGTAATAATTATTCCTTCTGCTCCTCTCACCAAAATTGTTATCTGCTTCCTGGATGCTTTGCCAAGATGCTTTCCTGTCCCTGGAAAAAGTCATGGACTCATGGGAGTGATGAGACATGCAATTTCCTGCCACCTCCTGACATCTTTCTCCATACTGTCCTAGGAGCTCGGGATCCATGACTGCATTCCAACCTCAGGCTTAACAAGGTTCTGTGCTGGAGTAGGGCAGGGGAGGGGAG
>CM053502.1:12508326-12694497 GCA_028627145.1 Eidolon dupreanum | reverse complement strand
ATCTGCTTCCTGGATGCTTTGCCAAGATGCTTTCCTGTCCCTGGAAAAAGTCATGGACTCATGGGAGTGATGAGACATGCAATTTCCTGCCACCTCCTGACATCTTTCTCCATACTGTCCTAGGAGCTCGGGATCCATGACTGCATTCCAACCTCAGGCTTAACAAGGTTCTGTGCTGGAGTAGGGCAGGGGAGGGGAGTAGGGGTCCAAGTCCCTGGGCCTCCTCAGTTCTAGGCCAGTTTGGGAGAGAGCTAGCCTGCTGAAACCCCAGACTATTGGCGTGGCCAAGATGGGAAGGACAGACAAAAAGTGGGGAAACAGTTGAGATGACTAACAAAATGGAGGGAGTAGACAGGTAAAGATAATATCCTAGAAGATGAGCAATGGATGAGCAAAGCCAGGAGGCCCTTGGAGTTCATCCCATCATGCTCCTGCCTTCAAACTCATTGATGCCACAAGCCTTTCAGAGAACTTGGGGGTGCGGTGGGGGATGGCTATGCTCACATCATAAGATCTTCCTGCGGATGCTACTCAATCTTCTATCACCTTCTTTCCCTTTCTGGCCAGCCAGAAGAAGAGCTGTGAGAGCCCCTGGAGAAGGATAGATGAAAGGGTATATGTACATACTCACTAGGCAGATTGAGGGCTCTGTCCCCAATAAATAGCAGCAGCAGCAAAAGCCACTGGCTGCCCATGGCTCTGCTGGTTGATGGTCTGGGAAGACACTGGGAAGTAGTCCTAGTTAGAACAGGGAAACAACAGTGGCTCCAAGATAGTGAGGCACTGCTGGCACTGGTGCCACCTCTCACCTGCTGCTGAGTATACCACCTCATCCCCAGTTGTCTAGACTCTTTCTCAGCAGCCCCCTGGGGGCTTTTCAGGGCTGAAAATAGAGCCGTTGGGAGGTGGATGGAGGGTGGAGTTTCCCATCAGCTGCAATCAGTGGGCCTCTGGGGACACCCATTCTAATTGGTAAATATCCCCAAGGTTCCTAATTGTCAGTCTTTGCTGAACAGCTGGGCAGAACTCTGGGCCTTCCAGCCTTCCCCCAACCCAACACCAGGGAACCTGAGTCTCAGTGACATGGCTGATCTCATCAGTTTCCCAACTCCCTGGCCATTTGATTTCAGAGCTGGAGATCAACCTCATCCCTTCCCTAATGCATAGATGGGGAAAATGAGGCCCAGTGACTTGCCTGAGGACCAGAATACAGGTGTTCCTATCCTCCAAGGCAGCTCTTCCTATTGCCCATAACTACCACAGCTTTCTCAGACTCTCTGCATTGCCTACTTCCCGAAACTGCTGTGGCTCTCAATGGTGTTTGGTGTGAAAGTCTCAAAGGGGCCTCACAAGTCGCAAGTTCCCCTCCAGATTTCATTAACCTGACCCACAAACTCTTCTTGCTGTCTTCCTCATTAACCTGACCCACAAACTCTTCTTGCTGTCTTCCAGTAAGCTTCAGTGCTCCTCTCTTCCAGAAAGCCTGCCAGAACCCACACTTGGTTCAGACATTCTTCCTTGCCCCAGGATGGAGCTTCTTGTACCTGCACAACTTGGTACAGAAAGCCACATCAGACAAGGGCTCCCCAGAATGAGGATCAGTCTCCTTCATCTTCAGACAAAGAGAAAGGGTAGGGCTGTCTTCTGCATCAGACAGGGGTTTCCAATGATGAGGACCAGACTTTTACCTCCAAAGTTTAGGACCCTAAGAGTAGAGATTATATCTATATGATTAAGTCAGAAATGTTCAGGGTGCAGATTCTCTCTCCCATAGACTGACTCTCCCATCAAACAATCAGGCTTTTGTGGAGCAAGATCTGTCTTGCCCATCAGACTGGAGGCAAGGTTGCCCTAAGGGGTTGGAAATCCATCAGTCAGACACATTGATCTCAACACAAAACTTTATTGTCGATACACAGATGCTCGGCCCCACTGGCCTCACCTTTCTTCTCTTGGTGCTTGGGCCCACTGAGGCCCCATCTAGCTCTGGCCTACAGCAGGGGGACAGAGATGCCCTTCCTTAGGCCAAATCCTGGCTGCCTTAGCCAGCACCTCCTCTGTGCTTATCCTTGCTGTAGGGCTCCCACTATCATCCAGCATCCTGTTCCATCCTGGTGCCTCTGGACCTGGGGCTTGCAGGCATAGGCCCTAGAGATGGCTGCCACCTCCACAGCACCAGGCATCTGCCCAGGTGCAAGGAAGAAGACGGGCTCAGGCCAGGCTGAACCAAGTCATGCTAGCGATGCAGGAAGATGCAGCAGCTGGGTGTGTGTGTGTGTGCAGGCCCCTTAGCTCCAGTCTTGCCCTCTCAGCGGCTGGTCCTGTGCTTGTTAAGGAGTATATTTGTGTTAGAGTCATGAACCTGCAAACAGAGACGTCTTCTTGTCAATACCCTACCCCGACATGGTAGACACTCCCTTATTCTCTTCTCCAACGTCAACAGGGCCCCATCCAGGCCTCCCTAGCCTGGATGGTATCCTCTCTGAACTTGGGAGCCTAGGCTGTGGACATTCACAGGCTCCAGGTCATTCTATCCCAGTTAGATGGTGTGGGAAGAAGAAATTAATATAGGTGTGTGCCTTTTTTCCCCCAGAAGCCTCCTCCCTTAGGCTTCTTATGTACCCTTGACAGGACCCAGGGGTCTTTTGCCATCAGTGGGCCTAAGTATCTGCCACTAAGCAGAAACTGAGCTGGCTCAAGCCATACTAAGAAAGGGTTGGTTTGAGGGCACTAGCGTGGCATTGGCTCAATGAGTGGGGCCTTATGGTGCAGAGCCTCTCAGAGAAGGACCATAATTCGATTGGCGGATTGGTGGTAACTACTGGAGTGTGTGGGAGCCTAGAGGGCAGACCAGATCTTGAAATTGACAGAAACCTTGACCAAAGCGGCAGAGGCTGGCCTGGGTGGGGTGGCAGGGTGAGCATAGATTGGATCGGAGAAGGAAGCTGCACCTTATCCATATTGATGAGCGCGGTGATCAAGTCTTGCTGGCAAGCCATCTCACGCAAGTCCAAGGAGGACTTGCTCTCGGTAGACATGCTCATTGACATCTGTTTGTTCAATATCTCCTCCTCCTGCTCCTGGTTGAAGCGGATGGAGCGCACCTCCTCCACTATCCTGGGGGCGAAGGAGTGAGTGCATTCCAGAGTGGGGAAGAAGGCGGAAGCTCGTCCAACTTCTTCCCTGGTGTTCACCCACTTCGTCCTGCTCCCTCACTCTGATAGAAACCCAGACAGAGCTGTGCGCTCAAAACCAGGAGGTCTGGATCCCAGCTCCTCTACCAACAAGCTGGGGATCCCTGGGCAAGTCATTTAACCTCTCTGGGCCTCAGGGTCCACATTATAAAATGGTGAGGACATGAGGCCAGAAGAATCTGAGGCTCCGCTCAGTCCTAACTTACGGGACTCGAGAGTACTCCCAGTACCCGCCCTACCTGTTGAGTTCATCTCGTATCTCCTTATACTGCATCAAGTTCTCCTGTATTGCCTCAAGCACCAAGCAAAAGTTGTCACATGTGTTTTCCGAGAGGTTCGACAGGGGCCCCCCCATAAGCGGTTCCTGGGGGAGGCCAGACATCTCCGAGCGGGCTACCGCACAGTGCACCAGTGGCAGCTCATTATCACAGTACTCTGCCTCATCAGCTGTCTGGGGAAGTGGAAATGGAGAGGGAACAGAAAGCTCAGCTAGCATCCCCTTCCTCAACTCCTTCCTGCTTGGCTTCAGGGAGGGTGAATTTCTTAGGGTACCAGGGTTCTTAAGCCCCTCATTTAATCACCAGCCAATCTTAGCCTCCTTACTTTGCTGCAGGAGCTCAACTCTCTGGAAATTTTTACCCCTCTTTAAAACTTAGCTCCCCAACCCTCCTCCCCCGCCCCCTCCGCAACCCCCGCCACCACTTTCACTTCTGGTAAATTCTACCTGACATACTTCTAAAGCCAAATCTACCCTCAAGCCACAGCCCACAGCCCTCAACACTTTGCGAACTACTCCCTTCTCCACCTCCCCAAAATTTTGGAAGTTCTACCCCTGAATTGATAACACTGTAGCTAACATTTATTGAGTTCTTAGTATGTGTCAAGTACTGTTTATTTACCCATGTAGTTCTCATAACAGCTCTATGAGGTAAGTACTATCATGATTTCCATTTTAAGAAGAAATCAAGGCTTAGATTGGTTAAATGCCCTAAGGTCATCCAGACACTCAGTTTTGAGTAACCATAGAAACAAGACATCTAGGATATTCACACCCCTCAGAAGCCCCAATTGTTGAGTTGGCTCGCAAGGTGGGAGATGCTGCCTCCAGGTCTCTGGCCTAGCTTTCTCCAGGCCCTTGAGTGTGTGAGCACACACACATACACATATTTTCAAATCAGCACTCATACACACTCCCTCTTTCCTCCCTCTGCCCTCCCCATCTCACTCACCTCACTGAACTGTATTTGAATCTGTTGCCCCTGCTCTGCTTTCATCATTTGCTCCAGGTTGGTGGTCACCACGACGACCAACAGGTTGATGCCAATGAAGGCACCGATGGTGATGAAGATGACAAAGTAGAGGGCACCCCAAATCTCCATTGTGTACTCCCTCGTCTCTATCCTGGAGATGGCAGGCAGGGGCCCTATCACCGCCCTGGCCCTTTGAGCCTCAGTTTCCTCATCTATGAAATGGGGAAATTATCTCAAGGCCTACTGGGACTTCTGCTGCCTCACTGCTGTGTGCAGATCTAATGCCTACTCCTAATTGTCACAGCAGCCGCTCTTACTGAGCACCTGCTGTACTGCCAAACAGTGGGGTACTCAAGCCAACCCTGCAAGGTGGAGATTTGTACATCAGCATTATCAAATTTAATCTATTGGCTATACTCTTTATTCATGTTTTTATTATTATTATTATTATTATTATAAAAGTAATTCAAGCTCATTCTAGAAAGATCAGAAAAATACATAGGAGAAAAATCCTACCCACTGTTAATATGTTATAAATCTCCCACAAAATATTTTCCCAAATAATAGTTCTCTTTCTCTCTCTCTCTCTCTCTCTCTCACTCTGTGTGTGTGTGTGTGTGTGTGCGTGTGTGTGTAAACTGTGCCAAGCTCTATGCTAAGAGATTTAGATAAAGTTTCTCTATTGATCCTCACAGCTACCCATGACAAAGTTAATATTGTGTTATAATCCCTGATTGATGGATGAGAAAACTGAGGCTTAGAAAAGAGATAAAGTAATTTACCCAAGGTTGCATGGGTAGTGTGGTGGAACAGAGACTCAAAAGCCCAGTCCACCTTTGTTGGGCACTCTATGGTTTCTCCACTACCTATATCATAATGGATAATGACAGCAGAAGCCCTTTACCAAATGGGCTTCTACTCTCACATAAAGGAGATAAAAAGAACTCAGTAAGGGGGACTCACTCCCTGGAGTGGACTGGAAACAAATAGGGTTTAGACTTAATGGGAAAGAGGTAAAGAACAGAACCCAGGCAGCCATCTAGGACCAAAAATGACCTTGGGCAGTGGGTCTTAGAATAAATGAAATGAGACCCTAAGTTCCTAGAGGTCTAGGCTTGGTGGTCTCCAGTGCGGACTGGAAGGCTGCCCTGAGCCCTAGTGCAACCACAGATGGCTCCCTCGCCCAAGGTCTGGCTATCCAACTGTTTAGCATGATGAGAGAAATTTCCATGAATAGGCCTGTGGTGGTACTGTGGTGGAGTTTCAAGGGGGACAAGGCTTCAAGTAGCCCACAAACCCAGAGGTCCCAGCCCTAGGGGTCTCCCTTCCTCCAGTATAAAGCCCCAGGTACCCTCTTCCTGCTAGGCCATCCTCATCCCCAGCCCCTGAGCTCCACTCCCACCCAGAGCCCTTCTCCCTCCCCAGTCAGTATTTTGCTGTATGGGAGCCCAGCCCCTGCCTTGCTCGGCTGGGCTAGGGGCCCAGAAGCCCCATGGGGACTCACTGAAAGTTATTGTAGATGTCCACCCAGCCATCCTGCGTGATGCAGATGAAGAGGGTGTACAGGGCAACCTGTATGTTCTGGAAATGCGTGGGCACAAATGCACCAAAGAGAGTGACCCCAAACACGGAGAACATCTGTCAGAGAGACCAAAGACCCACCTTGACTTCACCCAAGAGCCTTGGAGACAGGACATGCAAACGCCACGCAAATGAATGTTGCCAAGGGAATCACAGGGATTCAGGCCCATAGGTCTCTCCTCTTCTCCAGACACCCCTATATTCCCCAAAGACCCTGGGCCTGTTCAGGGAAGGGCAGCAGCTGGGGGTGAGGGAGGGCACTGACCAGCATAAAGAAGAGGATGAGGGCAATGATATTGGTCATGTCGGGCACCGACTGCAGGATGACACGGATGATCCGGGCCAGGGGCTCCACCGCCATGCACACATGCACTAGACGAAGCACCCTGTGGGAGAGCCTCTCAGGGGTGCCCCTTGGCCCTTCCCAGACCCCTCCTCCTCATTACCACCCAACCCACATAGGCAGAACTAATCCCCAGCTAACAATACCCCCCCTTTCCCAGGGTCCCATCTTTTCTCCAAAATTCCCAGCTCACCTGAGGGTGTAGGTGATAGAGATGATGTTGAGTTCATCAATGAAGAACCCCAGAAGCAAGATAAAGATGATAAGGAAGTTGAGGATGTTCCAGCCGTCCTGGGGAGGCGGGGCCAGCCCCAGCAGGGTCTGTCAGGCCCAGCCCATGGGGACATCCTGGGTTTGGTGTCCCCATACCCCAAGGATGGGGGCTCAATGTTCTTCTCACAGCAGGGCCAGTCATCTGCCATCCACTGCTGTTTACTCATCCTGCTGCCCCCAAAACATGCCACTCAACATACATGTACTCACTGTCTCATACATGTGTCAACAGCCAAGTGCAGTCTCAGAGACACACAGTAGAGATTCACATACAGTTTCCTAAACTGAGCATCCACCTTGACTAGGGCATTGCTGGAAATGGCCTTGTCCTACAGTTAAGTGACATGAGAGTTTGGATGCTCCAGCCTTTGCATGACACACATTCCAATTAATAAGAAAAACAAATACTAATACAAACATTAAATACCACTGCTTCAGTAGCCAGTTCAGAGGTAAACTAGCTCTTACTGTACAAGAGAGACAGAAAATTTTTACAAGTCCTTTATCTAATAAGGGACAAACTCATCTAGGAGTGAGAATGGGGGAAGGTGTGAGAATGGGGAAAGGAAGATCACATATATGAAAAATTCAAGCACAAGCCCCAAAGAGGGGAATTTGCCCTAACAAATAAGAGAAGCGTTTACCTTTTGACCAGTGATCCCACTTCTAGAAATCTGACCCAGAGAAACTCTGATACAAGCACAAAATGATATTTGTATAAGGTTGAAAACAACCAAAGTGTCTAGCCATTGGACCCAGGTTGAATAAATTATGACACAATCATTCAATGGAGGTCTGGGTAGCCATAAAAAGAAAAATGAAAACATCTCCATGTACTACCACAGAAAGTTTGCTAAGATTCGTTAAGTGACAAAAGCAAAGTGCAGAACAGTGTTTATAGTATGCTACTGTTAGAAAAGGAAGGACTAAAAATATATACGCATTTGCTTCTGATTGCAAAATAAACACTGGGAGGATAAACAAGTGGCTATAAATATACAAAGATTATCTAGAGAGGGTTGGGGTGGGGAGAAAGGGATAAAAGGAAGGAGTGAAAGCTAGAACTCTGTGTGTACTTTTCAGTATAGTTTTGACCAATATGTATCTGTATTAAATATTTAAAAATAAAACTTTTTAAATGAAAAAAAAGTTCTTAAATTTATTAGGCAGTCCAATAAACACAAACTCTCCTGGTGGGTGCCCCACATTCAGAGTATCTGTGCCTACACATATACAAGGAGACACAAGTCTACCTGCCTATGGATCCATCCCTCTATCTATCCAGTAGTAAGCTCTACTATTTGCCAGACCCTGAACTGGATTCTGAAGATACAGGATTTCTGCCCTGCTGGGCTCACAGATTATTCTATTTTGAAAAAGGTCATCAGGCAGTAAATTTTAACTCCAGGTAAGGGAGATAAGCACATAGTATTAGGAAGACACAGAGCAACACGTAACCTAGCCTGGGAGAGACAGGACAACTTCCTGGAAGAGAGGACATCTGAATGAATCTTAAGCTGTAGTAGAAGTAAAGCAAGTAAGTAAGTGGCAGGGAGCTTGTGTAAACTAGGGGTCAGTGTGGACAAGGGCATGGAAGTGAGAAGTAGCAGTGAAGGTGTGTGTATGTGGTGTGTGTGTGTGTGTGTGTGTGTGTGTGTGTGTGTGTGTGTGTGTGTGTGTGTTGGGGAATGCAATTACAAGCAGTCTGATGTAACTGGAACATAAAGGGTGGGGCCAGGAGTGATGAGCCTGCAAAAATAAGCAAGGGTCACATTACAGAGGCCTTAATTAAGCACAATAAGGCATTTAGACCTGATCCTATAAACCAGCAGTCCCCAACGGTTTTGGCACCAGGGACTGCTGTTCCTATAAGAATCTAATTCCTGATGATCTGAGGTGGAGCTGAGGCAGTGATGCTAGTGCTGGTGAGCGGCTGCAAATATAGATGAAACTTTGCTCCCGTGCCTGCCACTCACCTCCTGCTACGTGGTCTGGTTCCTAACAGGCTATGGTCTGGTACCTGTCCACAGCCCAGGAGTGAGGACTCCTGCTATAATCAATTAGGAGCCACTAGGGGTATGTTAAGGATATTTTGGCTTGTGCCTTAGGAGGATTACTTTGATGGCAGTGGGGGAAACAGGAAGCCATAGCAATATCCTGGTGAGAGAAGACAAGAGCTAGAAGAGGGGTAGCAGAGATGTAAGGGCAGCAAGAAATTTGAGAAATATTTAGGGGATGAAATAGTGATTGATAGTCTGTGGAGGTGAGGAGGAGGGAGTCACAAGAGCGCTATAGAAAAGAGAGAGTTGGGGACAAAACTGGATCTCTATGTGGCTGGGTAATATTTGAGATATTTACAGACTTTCCTTCTTTCATTGTCTTTTTCCTTTTCCCTTCTCTCACAATTCTCCTGCACCGCACCCATGCAACAGGGAGCAAAGCAGGCTTTGTGCACCAGGACCCAGGGGACAGGATGGGGGTGGAGGAGGAGGAGGAGGCAGAAGCAGCTTCTAACTTTTGGCACTCGGAACCCGACCCCGGATGAAGGTTAAGATTTGGGACATCAGTTCTCAGACAGGGTGATTTTGCCCTCCAGGGTAAATTTGGCAATTTCTGAGGACATTCTATGTTGTCACAACTAAGAAGATGTTAATGACATCTAGTGGTGAGGCAGGATAGTTAGCCTAGAAAAATTCTCCTCTCTCCAGGATACAGCTCTGGAATTTTGCCTTAGTCCCTTACTCAGCCCTCTGCCTGTTTTGATTTCAAGCTGAGACTCTACCATGAGAAACTAGCCAAGACCAGGAGGCAGGATGGATAGCCCTGAGAAAACAAAAGTATGCAATTCAGACAACTCGGGAAAGACTCTCTCTCTGAGCTGCCCGCACTTTTCTCTTAAGTGTGTACTTTTGCTTTAATAAAATTTGAGCTTTCCTGCTTGCTGTTTGTCATGCTCTTGAATTCTTTTTTGGGGCATAAGACAAGAACCTGGTCACTCGACTCCTCTTTGGACTCTTACCTACGTTGAGCTCTCCAGCATCAGTGAGAAGATGCCAGGAATGCTGCTAAACATCCTGCAATGCATAGGACAGTCCCCACAACAAAGGGCTATCCAGGCCAAAATACCAATATTTGCAGTGCTGAGGTTGAGACATCCTGGTTTAGGGGACAAGCAGAGGGGCTCAGAGAAACACAAGATCCCAGGCTTGCTTCAGTTCTCCTATGCTAAGAAACATCGGGGCTTAGCTTTGAAAGTACAGGTACCTAACTGCTACTGAAAGAAATATCAGGATGATGTGAAGGAGGAAATGTTCCCTCTTACAAACAGATGTCTGTCTGCCTGTGTCCTGGAGCTAGTTTTGATAAAGGGGTGTATTAAAATCTTCACAAAAAGCATGGTACCTGCTTTCCTTCTGAGTATGGAGACAAGTAAATATGAATCATCCTATTCTTTTTTTTTCTGTTAATAAACATCCTTTCAAGTATCATTTGCCCAAAGCAGTCTTTAAGATACCCAGACTTCAGAATTTTGGTTCTAGATTCCACATTCTGTGTACTATGAAGTGAAACTTCTAACCCGTGGAAAGCTTATAACTTTAATTGGTTGTTCTAGTAACTATAATTAAATGAGACTTCCTCTTTATAAACGAGCTTTTTTTTTTCACCTGGGATAGTTTTCTTTTTTTTCTTTTTTTAAGCCTCTTCACTAAAATGCCTAAAAGCAAAATAAATCCTTAGCTCCTGAAGTCCTATTCAAAAAAAGAGTTTGAGTCTTTGTCTCATTAATGTAACTTTCAGATCTTTTTCCATCCAGCTTCTTGATACTCTCCAGAATGAGGGCCAGCAAACTCCAGCTCAGGGACCAAATCTGAACAGCAGCCCTTTTTATATAAGACCCTCAGGCTAAGAATAATTTTTATATTTTTAAATGATTGAGGGGGTAGGAATCAAAAGAATAATATTTGGTGACACAGGCAAATTATATAAAGTTCAAATTTCAGTGTCCATGAATGAGGTTATTTGGAGCACAGTCGTGGTCAGGAGGCTGCATGCTGTCTGTGGCTGCTTCCTGATCTCATAGCAGCGGGGAGTGTTTTCAACAGAGACTGGATGGCCCACAAACCATAAAATATTATATGGTCTTTTACAGAAAAAGTTTGCTGACTCTTTTTTTTTGAGCCCTTTAAATTAAGGTGGTTGCTCTCGATCTCATTTCTTAGTTAAGGAAATCAGTGTTTTCCCAAGATCACAGAACGAAGGAAGGCTAGAGCAGAGACTGGAACCCAGGGAGGCTGCGCTTCTAGTACAGGTCACTTTCTGGTGCATTACAGACATCTCAGAAGTAAGTCAGTCTCTCTGCAAACACACACACACACACACACACACACACACACACACTCAATTTGTAGGGCCAGGAGCACAGGAGTGGGTCCTGGGTGGGGTACAGTTGCTAAGAAGGAGTAGCGGTGATGGCAGGGAGGGGCTAGGATCTCACCTTCCAGAAAATCCAGAAGCCATTAAACCAGCCGAGGAGAACCTCACAGATAAGGATGGTCAGCACAATGTCATCTATGGTAGAGAACAACTCATAGTGTTTCTACATGGAAGACAGAGAAAAAGAGAGGGGCAGAGAGGTCAGTGGAGTGGGGCCTAGGAGGGTCAGAGAGAGAGGACACTTGGGGGGGAGAGAAGGCCATATTGCTGCTGCTCTTCATCCTCAGCACCTTTGTAGCACACTTTGAGCTCACTTTGCATGCACATGCCAGATACCATGCATCATTTCACGCTTCCATCACCATCGTCCTACAAAGTAGGTTTTATTCCCATCTTATAGATGAGAAGAAATCGGAGAGGTGCCCAAGGTCAGACAGATAGCAATAAGGATTGTTGTCTGACTACAGATCTTTCCTCCTAACCTCTAGAGTAGGGATACTTGGAAAAAGGAGGTAGGGGAGAGGCAGAACAGGCTCCAATACTGGGAGAAAAGGATGGAGAACACCAAGCCCCATCTTTCCTTCTTCGGTTGTTCCAACCATTTCTGCTGATTCAGCTCCCCAAGTCCCCTAGGCCAAGCCCCACTGAACTCCTGAGTGTTCTGCTCTTCATGGGTCCAGGACATGTTTTCTGAGGGGATGGATTGATGGCTGGATGACTTGAAGACTTTGAAGAGTTTAAACCCAAACTCACTTTCACCCAACCTAGATCCTATTCCCTTAACTCCCATTAAACTGTGAGCCCATTAAAGTCTGTGACCCTATTAACAGCTCCCAGCCCCCTAACTCCACCCCGGCAGTTACCAAAGTCACCTGAACTCCTCCCTTTCTTCACCTCCATGGCCAACAGAATCTGCCCCAAGGCTCGCTGCCACTCATGGAAGCCTCCTACTACCCACATCTTGCCACCACCCCTATCCACTGGCCAATGCGAGGCTGGACAGAGCTTCTTAAACCCAGAGGGGAGGTTAAGGCTTATGGGCTCTCTGCCTGTTCCAAATTCCCAAAGGGTGTCATGAGCCAGGGATGTCAGCCTACAACAAAGCCTACAACAAAGAAGAGTTTTCTGTCTCCTCACCTGTCCTCTGAGCTCCACCTCCCCGGCCACTAGAGTCAATAGTGGTTCACCATTTATAGAAAGAGCTTCCTAAATAGTCCTCCTGTCTTCTCCAAGTCATGGACATCTATTGCTAAATCAGAGTTGCCTTCTCTACCCACAAACCTTCCATGGCTCCCTAAGGTTCAAAACCAGTCCGGCATTCACAGGCCTCTAGGATTTGAACTCATGGACACATTCTATACCAGGGCTTTCAGCTTTTTTGACTGGGACCCTTAGTAAAAAAAAATATTTACATTTTACAACATAATGCTCCCTTTCTCTCTCTTGTCCCCCTCAACATACATATATGCAGACAATTTCCATTTCATTCTTTTTCATTCTATATATCACAATGTTGGCATCTGCACTCTGAACCAATTTCATGTATGTGATCTGCCCTCCTGTCTACTCATTCTGCAAACCTTAGCAGTTGGGTTTCTGCCTCCACACAGCAGAGGCAGCTCTCATCAAGGTCACAAAGAGCTAAATCCAAGGGATACTTTATAGTTCTTATTGCCTTGTCTCTTAGCCACATCTGCCCTCGTGCCTGCTCCTCTGACAGTGCACTCTCCCAGTTTCTTCCCACCCCTCTGCACTCCTCCTCAGCCTCCCTTTGCACCTCCTCCTCCACTTTCTGTCCTTTATTTGGATGCTCTCTTCCGAGCTTTGTCTTGACCTCTTCTCACTCAATTCTCTCTCCCCTGGCAACCTCATCTATTCCTTTAGCTTTGGCAACCATCCACTCAGATGCTGGCAACTCTCATGTCACCGTCTCCATTCCAGTACTTTCTGTGGCATTTTGGAATTGGCCTCTAACCCTTCACTAGGCATCTCTGTATGGATATTGCATGGGCATCTCAAACACTGTACAACTCAAACTGACTTCAGCATCATCCCCCAATCTGCTCGTCCTCCAATGTCCCCATGTTCCAACAAACAGCACCATCCCCACACAGTTGCTTAAGCCAGAAATGTAACTTTTTGCTCTTCCTTTCTCTGTGTGCATGAGATGATGGATGTTTAACAAGGCAGCATGTATAAGTGCTCATGAGGTGTTTGATATAAAGAAAATCAATCTGGAAGGCCCATGGATTCTACTCCTAGGGAGCTTCAGATGCATGTGGTCTCTTTTTACCCACTGCCCTTGTAATGGTCCGAGTACCATCATCTTGCACCTGAATATCCCCAGCAAGGTCCTGCCTACTCCATCTTTCCCCAGTCTTGACACTTTCCCTTCCATGGTCCACACTGTGGCAGCCAGTGTGAGTTTTCTAAAACATGTGTCTGGCTATGTCACTTTCATGCTTTAAACCCTTCCTTGGCTTTCCAATCATGTAGGATAAAGACCATCCTCCTTAACATAACTTAAAAGATCCTGCATGATCTCACTTTGACCACCTTTCTCAAATCATCAGCCAGCACATTGGACATTTTAAAAATACTAATTTTAAATAGCACAATCTATGTATGTATGTAGTATACTCTTTGTAAGACAATGAAACATCGAGAATAAGACCAAAGTCATACTAGACTTCAAGTTGGACACATAAAACTCACATGCTATTTCTTCTGTCCCAAATACTCTTCCTCACCTTTTTTAGCCTGGCCAACTTCTACTCATTTTTTATTCTCAGCTTAATTGTCCCTTTCTCCAAGAAGCCTTCCATGACACTCCCCCACCCCTACAATATCAGGTTTGAAGTCTTCTTTGAGCTCCCACATGCTCTGACACTCGGACATTTATAATGACATGTTCATATCTGTCTGAGACAGAACTGGGTCTGTTGTGTTCATACCTGGAACCCTGGAACTGAGCATAATTCCTGGCACAGAGTGATTCTCTCTTAGTGACTGTTGGTTAAAATGGGATATCTTTTCCTACAAGGCACCCATTTGTCTGTCTCTGCCAACACCATTTTTTTCCCGCTCTTCCTGTACAAATACAATGCATTCCTCAAAGCTGCCCGCCCCCACCACAATGCCTTCCTTGATCTCTAGACCCCTGGAAGGTCAGAGATGATAGGCCCCTGAAGAGCAGCCAATCCAAACATCATGAGGACAGTTGAGGATTCTGAGGCCCAGAGGGGAAGTGCCCTGCCAAGGCCCGCATTCGATCAGTAGGGGCAGAGGTCAGGCTGGAGTCCCACCTGGCCAAGGATGGAGTTGGTGCGAAGCGCGATGGTGATGGCGTTGACCACCAGCAGCACGGCCAGCAGCAGCTGGAAGGCCGGGTGTCTGAGCAGCTGCTTGATGTACATGCGAGTGATGAACTCCTGTATGTCCCAGGCATCCTGGGAGAGGACGACGGACCTTCCTTCAGGCAGGTGTCACGGTAGGAGGCCTCTGCCTGGATGTTTGCTCTCTGTAAATGGGGGTCCCTGGGGAGCCACTACGGGAGGGGGGGAAGGGGCCTAAGAGAGGATCATGGATTGGGGGCATCAGTATAGAGGTCACTACCTAGATAGGTCACTGCTGGGGGATCTTTGTGGTGGTCATTACAAGGAAGACTCTTTTAGGGTCTCTGCGGCTGAGTGATTGCCATTATATAGGAATTCCTGTGGGGGGCACTGATGGCAGTTACTAACATATCATAAGGGGTGGGGTAACTGCAGGGATTATTGCTGAGGATTATCCTCTGGGGGCGTATATTTAGAAGGCAGAAGGGACAGAGTTATTATGAGGCCTATTGCTCTATGGGTGCAGCTGCAGAAGGGTCACCTGTGGGGGTTGAAGGTGGCTGCAGCAAAGCCTCGTTCTTACCTTTTTGCTAGTAATATCTTGGCGGTTGATGAGCACTTGCTCCTCTGTCCGAAAGTAGGTCTCATGAGTGGACCTCTGCAAGGATGAAGAGAGGTCCTTTCAGTGTAGCCACTGCCCCTCTGGACCCAGTATGGTCCTCCTGTGCCCCACATGACCCCGGGATGCCCAGCATGGGCGGTGGAGCCAGGCAGGGGCCACCTACCATGACATTCAAAGGTTTGATATTGGTGGTGTCAGTACACTGCTGCCACCAGTTATCTTTCTGTCTCTTAGTCTCCTCCCACTCTTCAAAGAAATTCCATTCCAAACAGTCTTGCTCCCCCTCGTGGTGATATCATAGAGGCCTCTGTGATCTCCAGTCATCTGCATTCCACCAAGGAATTCCATTCTCGAGAGAAGCTCCTCCCACTGAAACCCTTTGGTATTCCACAGAGGAAGCCAGGGATACCAAGGAGCTTGCTGGGGTCAGAGGTCAGAGGCCAATGGGAGCAAGTCAGTTCTCCTGCACAGCGTGGATAGAAACACAAGTGTGTCCCTGCTCTGATCTTGGAGCTGGAGGTGAGACTGGGCTAAGGAGAGGAGAAAAATGTTTCACCTCAGGATCCTCCTCCCAGCAGAGCACAACCTGCACCCCTCCCCACCAGTCACCCCATCCTACAACCCTTTTCTCTGGGAGCCTGCCCTGCCCTTCCATGCAAGGTATGTTCCCCATCTAGAGTGTAAGGCTGGTCTTTATTTCTTACATCGCCCCCCTGGGGATGGGGCAGGAGAGTACTCTCTAGTCTCCAAAGGGCTGGGGACAGAGTAGAAGCCCTCATGAGCCATGGATGAGCAATCCTCATCCCACATGGCAGGAGCTCCAGGTATATAGCCCAAGCCAGCGGGCCACCCAGCGGGCTAGTTACCAAGAACATTCACCCCTGTCTGATAGTTTTTCATCCCAGTCTCCCTGGGAAGCAGATTCCTGATTCTAATATGAAAGTCAAAGGCACACGTAGATCCATGTTGGAGAAATTGACTTTATTTGGTTGAAAACTATCTCTTCTGTAAAGTGAAAAACACCTATACAGACTGGTTTGCGGTGGTATGGGGAGAAGTGTCAAGGGACTGAAGTGGGCAGGATGTATGAGAGAGAGTTTCTTTCAGCCCAGTCTCTCACTCCTTCATTGGTAGGTGGGGAGAGGGTGGCACAAAGCCCACGTTACCCCACTCCAGGGGAGAGGGGAGCAGAAACGATAGATGCTCAGGCAGAGGGGGTCAGCTTGGGGTGAAACCATAGACTAGTTCTACTTCCAACCTTGAACAGAACCCAAGGATGCTTTGTCCTAGACACATCAGAAGCTGGGGGTGGAGGTGGCTCTCAGGGCCAGAGGTCAGGAGCTTGGGTACTGGCCAGGGTCAGAGGCCAGGAGGTCTGGGGTCAGGGGGCAGAGACGGGAGTGCTCTTCAGGGTCAGAGGGCAAGGAGTGGGAAGACTGTTCTCTGGAGTCAGAGGTCAGGACTTGGGAGCTGCCCTCAGCCTGCACCACTCCCCAGGCCCCCAGGCCCTCTGAGTAGAGCTCCTGGTTCTGCTCCTTCCACTGTCGGAACTTCTCTCCAGTCAGCTCAGGGTCACCTAGCACTTCCTCCAGGGCCTGCAGCTCCTGCAGCTTTGCCTGTGAGGGGAGAAGGGGTTAAGGGGCCATGATCACCCAGGGAGGAGGATAGAGCCTGAGCCCAGAGCTAACTCTAGAGCCCAGTGTCTAGAACCCAGCACCTGGCCTGGTCTAGCCCCAATTCTCATCAAGAGCCTGGCTTCAGGAACCTAGAACTTAGCCTAGTCCACAACTGAGCCCAGAGCTGCGGGCCAGGAACCAGAGACAAAAGCCCAGAACCCAGCACCTTGCCATGCCCAGTGCCCTCCAGCTGACCTTGAGTGTGCTCTGCAGCATCCGCACACGGTGCACTCGCTCATTGAGCCTGGGGTCGCGGTTGCGCCGCATGAAAGAGCTCCGCCACTGTTCATGAGTGAAGGGCTGCGGCTGGCCCAGGAGGGACACGCCACCCTGCCTCAGCCCCTGTACCATTCCTTCCAGTGCCCTTTCACTATTATCTGTGAGAGGGGTAGGAAAAATGAGGGTGTAAGGCTGTCCCCGTCCCAGCCCCAGCCATCCATCTCAGCTCCACTCCCAACACCAGTACAGTGCCTGTTGGAAGGCCGAAGGAGGTTGGTGGGCTGTCCCGTGTGGGGGTGGCTGCAGGTGATGTGTCTCCATGGAATGAGCTCCAAGCTTGGGCTGGGCTGGGCTGTGGGCAGGGTGGAAGGAGAGGAAGGTATCAGTCTGAGCTACATACACTATGTGTCCTGCTATTCACCCCCTACCAGTCCCCTACTCACCGAGGCTGAGCGGGACCCAGTCTCATCATCAGGGTCTTCTGCTTCTGTCTCACTGTAGCAGTCTGGGGTGGACAGGAGCAGTTGGGAAACTCACTAAGTTTCACGGGATTTTAAGAAGCCAGGAAGTAGGCTAGGGTATTTGAGTTCCCAGCCTCCATCCCAGGAAAGGTAGAGGCTCAGGTAAGACCTGATGAGACCCGTCCCTGTGAGACACCCACCTTCCTCTCGGGGTAGGGAGCCCCGGCCTGGAGACTGGTACTTGGAAATGCATGTGATAAGGTGGCGTACCCACCTGTGGAGGAGCAAATGGGTCTCAGGGAGTTTCCACTTACTGTATGCCAAGGACCTTTCCCCTACATCTTCTAATTTAATTCTCAGAGCAAATCTGAGAGGTAGGAACTCTTATTAGCCCATTTTATAGATGATGAAACTGAGGCTTAGAGAAGTGGTTGCCTTCATCAACCACTATCAGAGTGCTGGGATTTGAATCCAGGCTCCCAAGCACTCATGTGGGAGTTGGGGGTGGTGAGGAAGGTGGCACTCACATGCTCAGATCCGTCAGGCTATCAGCAGCAAAGATGAAGGGTTTATACACATCATGGGTGAGCTGGAACACACTGCCAGGGAGCAGAGGGGCCTCACTCAGCCTGAGTATGCCCACCCAGAACCCAGAGAGGTTGAACTGGGAATCCCAGCCCTCTGCTGTCCCCACCCTGCCCCGTCTTACATCATCCTTTCGCTCCTCCCAATTGCCCCCAGCTGTCACACCCAAGACTTAACTATTTTTTCTTCTGATCATGTCCACTTTCCAGGCTGTAGTTGGAGACATTGATGAGGCCCTCAGCCTTCTCATCCTGGGGAGATCACAGTGAGGGACAGCATGAAGCCCCAACGCCCTTGAGGCTCAGTCAAGGTCCTGAGGACTCCTCCCTCAGGGGGTATCTCCTAGCCTCTCTAGCCACAAATCTTTCTGTGCCTGGAGCTCAGGGCAGGAATCTGGGTGAGGCAGAGGGCTTGACCAAGGGGTGCTTTGAGCCAGGAAAGGGAAGCAAAGAGATCCAGAGAAACGGCCACAAAAGAGGAGACTGCTCATGCATTTATTCCATCAATAGACACAGATGAAGCTGCTTCATATCACTGAGCTCTGCAGACACTTTTCCCTTTCAATTTTCTTTCTCCTTCCCATTTGACTAACCCCTAGGCATTAACTTCTCAGGAAGACTTCACCCTCCTCTGGCTGGACTGGCCATCTCTGTGGGTTCTCATCCATCCCCTGGGCTTTTCCTTTGTCATAGCATATGTTCCCCATACTGTCCTCTACTGTATATTCATCCTCTCCCCCATCAGCCTGGAGTAGCAGGAACTGTCCAAGTTTTCTCTGTGTCCCCACTACCCAGCCTGGAGCTGGATACACAGTAAGCATCTGAATGTTTGTTGAATAAACAAACAATTAAACAAATGACCCATCGTCAGGATGGTCAGAAGAACAGAAGAAGGAAAGGTAGTCAGAATAAAAATGGTTTTCTATACAGTCTACACTTTCCCAGACTTCTTTTATACACAAAGCAACTTATTTCTCTCTGAAGAGTGTTCTTGTCTTTCAGGTAGGAACACTGTGGCTCACAAGCATCTGTGGCCCACCTGTTACCACAGATGAGAGTGGATGGTGAAGTAGGGACAAGAATTGTGACCCGGAGGTGACACATTTGCTTACCTCTGTGTGTATAGGGTCTCACCTGGGGCTGGCGGTACCAGTAGAGAGTGTGTCCCTTGAGCACAAACCAGCAGCGGCGCCAGCGCGGGCCCATGAAGCCACTGGGCACCTTGCGTAGCAGGAGCCATCCGTCACAGTCTGGCCGGCCCAGCTCCCGGCATGACACCCGCCGGCGGCTCAGCCGTGTTGCCATGCCTGCAGCAGCACAGCATGGCCGGTTGGTGAGGGGCTGGCAAGGTGTCTCAGATCTCCAAACCTGCTCCCTTGCTCCCCACAAGCATCCCAGTTGATATTTCTGAACCCATACTCTGTGCTTGGGAGGTTGCATGTGTCAGCTATGAGGTGGGGATGATGACTCTTCCCATTTTAGAAACAAGGAAACAGAAGATCAGAAGACAAGCTATTGGCTAAAAGTCACCGAGCTGGTGAGAGGCTAGAAGCACAGGTCTATCAGACCCCAGAAAGAGAGCTCCTTCCAGGCGAGCCGGTGTGAAACATATAGGGTGTGGTTTTGCTTAGCACAGTGAAGACTTCTAAGACCTCTTCATACTGGGGGACCCCCACCCAGTCAGATGCATCTCATACCTTTTGATTTCTTCTGAGCAGGAACAGGATTCTGAAAGAACCATAGTGGGTCAGAGAAGGGTCTGGGTCCAGAGCCACTCCTTCCTTGTTGAATTCCTGAGCTTACCTTGTCAAGCTCTTCTGTAGGTCTCTGAGTCTCTGCTACATCTGCTTGGAGTGTGGCTGGGAGTACAGGCATGATGGACATGGGCTTGGGGTCAAGGGAGGCAGAGGCTGTCAGGGAGGGAGTGGGTGGTCCATGAGGCTAGCCCCAGGCATGGTGGTAGGATGGGGTACCAGAGTTCAGGGGTCAGAGCCAGGCACCCCACATACTTTGTCCAGAGCATCTGCCACCTGGTGGGGCTTTGAAACTTCCTGTTGAGGAAGGGCTGGGCCTAGGACTCGGGTTTG
This sequence comes from Eidolon dupreanum, assembly GCA_028627145.1. Classification (NCBI taxonomy): domain Eukaryota; kingdom Metazoa; phylum Chordata; class Mammalia; order Chiroptera; family Pteropodidae; genus Eidolon; species Eidolon dupreanum. The sequence goes on along the minus strand of CM053502.1, from coordinate 12,674,438 downwards.
AAGTCAGGTCAAAGGCAAAGATGTCTTTGGATGGGGCCCTGGGGAGAACAAAGGGAGATGAGATGAGCCCACAGCTCCCCCACCAAGATGCAACTAGAGCAGAGCCTGTTACCTGGAAGATGGTGAGGCCAGAGCTGGCGATGGGACCTTTAGCTGTGGGGAGTCCAGGGCCTGAGGAGGAGTCTGGGGAACAAACAGAAATAGGGTGATGGAGCTGGCAACAGGAGTCTGAAAGCAGGCTGGGGGGCAGGGTTGGACGGCCAGTACCTGTGGCGGGGACTCTGGCACCGGGACCTTCTTCAGCACTAAGCTGACCCCAGTTGGCTCCCGCAGCAGCTCCCTCACCACGTTCTTATGGGGCCAGCCCACCTGGGGGACAGGGCAGGGCAGGGACACTGGATCAAGCTGGGCAGGAGGCTTTGAAGCAACCCAAAAGCCCTCTCCCTCAGAGCACTCTCTCGGCTTCCTGCTCTGCCTCACGTCTTTTTCTTCCAAGAAGCCCCCACAAGTCCCTTCACCAAGGCTCTGCCAAAGCGTCTCTGACCTGTGTGAGCTGGCTCACCTCATGTAAGGCAGCTCTCACTACTCTGGTCTCCCCAAGGGTCCCTTCCACCCAATAGCCCTGGGTTCTACTCAATAAGCCCTTCACTCCCACCATGTCCCTCTCCTCCTCACTCACCACCACCTGCTCGTTGACCTGGACAATCTCATCTCCAGGCAAGATCTGCAGCTGGAAGTCGGAAGGGACCTAGTGTAGGGAGTGGGGCTCAGAGGGTGTGCCCTCCTGGGCCTGAAGCTGGCTTGGCTGGCAGGTAAGAGGGTCTTGGGGGTGGGCAGCTGAGAAGGGTGTGGGGCTCTCACCTGGGTGCTCACTCGGGACACGAAGTGCAGGCAGTTGTTTGTGGTGTGGATCTCCAGGCTCTGCAGAGGTAAAGGCTACAGTCATTGAGGATGTGAGGGTAGCAGGGCCAGTGAGCAGGACTTCCACTGTGCACCTGGATTCTTGGGTAGGCAGAACTAAGGATAGATCTGGCCCCGAGTTGGCACTGCCCAATTTGCTGTGTGACTTTGGGCTTGCCATTCCTCTAGGCCTCTGTCTCCTCCTCCAATAAGGATCAGATGGAAGCTGGGGTTGCTGACTTCTGAGGTGTGAGATTCTCAGCAATTCTTCTGAAGGGATAAGGAGGGACAGGGGCAAGCCTGGGGGCTCTGGTTTCCCCAACCGGTCAGAGATTAAAGCAGAAAAGTTCATGTCCTCTCCCCTAACCTGCCAGGTCTATATCTCAGGGCTAGAATGTATCACCTGAGACTAAACCAGCTGCAGCCCTTCAGGATTGGGGAAGGTGCTGGATGACGGTGAGACCCCCAGGAAAATCTTTTGGGTCTTTAACATCTGTACAAAAAAAGCCTTCCAGCTGTAACAGTACAGGAGTCTATGTGATCCCAGAATCACATTTCATGGCTCAAGCCAGTGGCTGAGAGGTCAGAGGTCAGAGGTCAAAGGTCAGGGCTTACCAAAGGATCGTCCAGCTGCACTCGCTCTAGCACAGCCTTCTGCTCCAGCAGCTCCCGGGGGCTGCAGTTTAGGATGTTGTGGCAGATCCCAGCCACGTGGCTGCACTGGGGGAAGAGGAGCAGGATGTCCAGCCTGAGCCAGATCCCTCCCGCCTCATCCCCACTCCCCCCGACACCCCACACTTACAATCCTGAGAACTCGGCTCTCCTTCTCACCTGCCGGACAGTCCTGGAAGCAGTGGGAGAGCAGGGACCTTCCCTGAGTAGGAGCACTGCCTTCTCCCGAGGGCAGGGTGAGTTCCCTAGAGTACCTCCCTGCCTCCCACACCGGGCCCCTGAAGTCTGCCGCCTGACACTGGGCCCCCAGAAGTCACCATACATGTCCTCCCTCTCCCCCTTCTAAGAATCAAACACTCTGAGTTGCCCCTGCCAGGTAGGATACTTGGTGCCCCTACTGACCCCTACCCAGTGGCTGGACGCCTCTCTTCCTGCCCTTGCCTCTTCCTGCACTCACACTCAATCCTGTGTTGATTCACAGTTTATTAAAAGCTCTAGCCTGACTTGGTCTCTACAGCCTGGGCCAAGCCTGGCCCCTGGTTCTCTTACCTCCTGCAAGGCCTGGCCCAGCTCCCAGCACAACTCTCCAATCTCCTGGCAGGCCGAGAAGTCATTTAAGTGGGAGAAGAGGTACCTGGCAGGGGGAAGGATGGAACAGTGGTTAAGGGACTGTACTTAACAGTCAAATCACAGAACCACTTGGAGCCTACTACTCATCTGAAATGTGGGGTAATACCTGCTCTGATGGGTTTTGGTTTGGGGTAAAGAAGATGATTGATACTGTAAAGAGCTTAACACAGGACTCATTTATCAAGCATCTAATATGTGCCAGACCCTGTTCTAGATAGATATTAAACATATAATTTCATCAATAATGATTTAACTTCAACTGCTGTGAAGTGTGGAGAGCTCTAAGAGTATATAACAGGGAAGGCTTCTCTGAGGAAGTGACATTTGTGCTGGGATCTGTGGGACAAGTGGCAACCAGTAAAAGGGATGGAGAAGCTCTCTATGCAATGTTATCAATATGACTGCTATGATTACAACCTGAGGGGTAGAGTGGGAACCCAGGCATCTCAGTGCCCTGTGCAAACCAATTAACCTCTTTGCCCTGCTCCACCATATCTGAACAAGAGCCAAGCTCTATTTTTCTCTTTCAAGCCCTGAGGAGGCCAAGAATGAACGAAGTCCCCTCACCAGTCACCCCAACCCAAGCCCTGGGAGGAACCTGAGGTACCTGTTGAGCCAGAAGAGGAGGGTACGGGCCTCATGCACCACATCCACAGCAGCACTGAGGACATCGGCAGGGGGCTCAGCACAGCCCCCCAGGCGGCCTTGGACTAAGCTCCTGAAGGCATGGGTCCCCTCCAGCAGCCCCTCTGTCAGGCTCTGCAGGTTCTCTGTCTGTAGTCCAGAGCTCTGTGCCAGAGAGGGGCAGTCACCTCACTGGTAGCAGCTAGCCCATCAGCAACAGCCCGGTAAGTGGAAGCTACAGCCAGTGTGGTCACCATTTACTTACCAGGGCCCGGAGCTGTTCCACCCCTTCCAGAATGAGCTCCTGGTGTCCCAGAGGCCACATGGTCAGAGCTTCGAGGCTGTGGGGGCAGAGCTGGAGCAGGTACTTGCCAGGTAGCTCCCAGTCCTCAAAGCAGTAGTCTTGCAGGGAATCATCGAGGCCTAGAGGGCCAGCAGGGGTCAGCATGGAGGGAGCCAGGGATTGTCATGGTCTTTCTGGCCACCACCTCACTCTCGCAAAGCCCTTTTCCCTTCCATCTGTTTCTAATGACAACCCTGAAACTTAAACTGTGTTCTGCCCATTTAACAGATGAGGCTACTGAGTTGAGAAGTAGGACAGTTTAGGGCAGTGGCTCTCAAAAGGTGGTCCCCAGACTAGCAGCAGCAGCTTCACTGGAGAGCTAGTTAGAAATATGAATTCTCAGCTCCACCACATAGCTCGGGTGAGGGTCGGGCGGTGGGATGGGGGCCAGGATGGGGGAGGGCAGGTGTTAGGGCTCAGCAGGTGTTCTGATGCTTGCTTGTCTGAGGACTACTGAATAGGAAGAGCATGGGGCTTTGAAGTCAGGGAGACCTGAATGCCAGCATTTAAGCAAGTAATTTTGTGCCTCAGTTTCCTCATCTATAAAATGGGAATAATAAAAGCACCTACTTTCTAATCATGTGTGTATAAATGACATGATATATGTCAAACACTTGGCCCATTTCCTGGTTCATGGTAGACAGTCAATGATAGCCACTGTATTATTATCACCAAACTTTTACATGATTTGTGGGCTGGGTATAATCAGGCTGCCACTTGCCCCCACAGTCTCATCTACTGGCATAGTCCCTCAAACTCAACACCGCAGATCCAGAGCACAAACTTCCTGTAGTTCCTAGAATGCTCTTTTGCCTCAGGGTCCTCACAGGTGCTATTCTTTCTATCAGGATTGCTCTTCCAGCTCCTTCACTCCTTTTTTTTCATCTAACTCTCTCCAGGAAACGTTCCACAACACCCCAGCCTGGGTAAGGGGCCTCTCCTGCTCTCACTGCCCCCTGAACCTCCACAAATCCCTGCACTTGAGCATTGGCCTCTCTCACTTTATCAAGAGCTCTTCAAGGACCAGGCCTTAAATAATGGCTCATCTCTGATTCCAGCCCATGCCTGGCACAAGGCAGACCCTCAAAAATAAGAAAAAGATCTACTGAATGCTTACTATGAGCTGGGCAAAAATTTAAGGGCTTTAAACATATTCACACATTTGATCCTTACTGAATCTAGGAGACTATTTCATGCCCATTTTACAGAAAAAAACTGATATGAATAGAGGTTAACGGCTTGCTCACTCTTTGAAGGAATTCCTCCCATTCCAAGCCAGTTTCCTTCATTGGAATACTGTGTGTGATCAACAGCTCTCCTTCATTCCCTGTATGACATTAAGAGCATGGGACAGGAATTCATGAACCTGTTATTCCATGGCTACGGGCTCTCGAGCAACTCCTTTACCATGTACAGAGAATGTGCTGTGCTGTCTTTCTCCCAAAAGACACTGACATTGAGCTACACATCCTAGGCACTTGTCATGATTATCTCATTTTGTCCACTTCATGACACCAGAGTTGCAACTCTTTTTATGGGTAGGGAAACTGAGACCTATGGTCACAGAGCTGGTGAATGGAGGGGTTGGGCCTGGAACCCAGTCTGGAAGTCTGAATCCAGCCTTGAATCCCTACTTTTGTGGGAGCTGGTCACCCTGAGACTGCTCCCAGTGTGCTCACACTGCCCCTCCATTCCATATGCCCCTCCAGAAGGATGCCCTGACTCACCTCCACCCTCCCACCTGCACATCAGAGGTCTTCACTTCCCTGAGTCTCTCAGCAGTCTGGACCCTTTCCTGCCCATCTGAAGTGGGGGAATCCTCTCCTCAAAGGCTCCTGGGGAGGCTCTATCAATTCCTTTAGTCTGGCTGGGGCTTCTGCTTCACACACTAGGAATCTCAGGGTGGGGAGAAGAGAAATAGGGCCAGCCCTATTCCAAAGCCTGAGCAAATAACTTCCTGGCTCAATGCGTCAGTTTCCGCTTCTGAAAAATGGGTTTAATAACAGCCCTCTACGCCCTGGGGCGGAGGGAAGATTAAGGAGATAAAGTGGGTGTGGGCCGCGCTGGGGCCACCTCCTCTGCTTTTATTACACCCACCGCCTCCCCACTGCCACTCTTGGCTTCCTCTTGGGATGCTGGGGCGATGTGAGACCCCTTCTGGGTCCTCTGGCCCTTCGGGGTCATCTTGTCTATCCTTTTGTCTAGCACAGTACCAGATACATGGCAGACGCTTATATTTGTTGACAGACTAACCAACTGACAGCCCCAGCAGGTCCTTTTTCCTTTACTTCTCTCGGTCCCAGTGACCCTCAAGCCCTACTCTGCTCCGGCCCCACCCACCTCTCAGCCAGGCTGCCACCTTCCCGGGGGTCCAAGTCTCTACTGGCTCCATGGCCGAGTCCGCCTGCTGGGATCGGCACCCGCTGCGTCCCGCCGGCGCAAGAATTTCCGCTCCCAGAGCCCAGGGCTGGGGATGGGCTGGGGACGGGCTGGGCTGGGCCCTGGGCGGAGCTACTAGCATACCTGGGCACACGTGGCTGGCCAGGTGAGGCGCTGCGACAGCCACTGGACCGTCCCCTGTCTGTCTCCTGCCCCGCCCTTCAGGCATCCGCGGGACAGCTGGGCGGATTGACCCGGGGGCGGTGCCCCTGGTATGTGACCCACGTGACCTCAAAGCCCGCCTGGGATCCCGCCCCAAACTGGCTTCAAATCACAGGACTAGACCTTGACCTTCCGGCTCCTCAAAAGGGGCGGAAATGTGAGCGGTGAGCGCAGCAGTTGAGCACCGAGGTTAGAGAGCCAGTCCCTGGGAGATAATCCCCAGCTCTGCAGCTTGTTAGCTGTGGAACCAGAGGCTAACCTACGCACGATGCATCAGTTTCCCTGTCTGTAAAATGGGCTGCAGTGCAGAATACCGAAGTTAATGGGTCCAAAACCTTTAGAACAGAGGTTTTTAGGCCCTCTTTTTTTGTACCATGGATCCTTTGGCAATCTCATGAAAATTTGGGACCCTTTCTCAGAATAATGCTTTTAAAAGCTTAAAATAAAATGCCGGATATTACATGGAGGTCAATTAATAAAAAAAAAAAAATGTTAAAAACACAAAGTTATAGTAATACGTTTTTATTAGCTTAAGAAAACTGGTAGGTTAAAGTTTTTTTTTTTTTCTTTCCTAACAACATCAGTGTGTTGTCCCTCAGCTTGAATAAGAACATTAAACTGATGGGTGGTCTTTGACTCACCTCCTGGAAGGTATTAACCAGCAAACAACTAAAGATAGAGAATGCAGGAGAGTAATGGAGAAGCCTGGGTTACTAGCGTGAGAACAGGCAGAGTCCCTGTTTGGTCACTGACCCTTCTCTGGGCACAGAGGTGCCCAATAAATGGCACCTGTGTTGCAGGAGTGTCTAAAACAGAATGTGATTTAATGGTGGGATAATAACTCACAATTTTGAAATAGTATAGGCACAAATAATATTTTGAGATACTTACAATAACTATAATTCAGTATAAAAATATCTGTGATTTCTTTTGGGGACAAAGTCACAGATACTACAATCCACGTGGAAGGAAATAGCAAATTTTGGTTAGAGGTTAGTGAAAATATATATTTTTTCCCATCCAAGTTTATGAGCCCCTTGAATTCTGAATTCAGGTTAAGAGCCTTCTTCTCAGACTAACATCTGAAACATATTTTTTGCAATCACCAGCATCAGAAGCAGCAGCAGCCCAGGCCAGCCCAGGGGACTTCCAGGATTTTGGAATCAGAATCAGTTCCACTTGCTGAGTGGCTGAGCCCAAACCCTATCCCTCTCTGAACCTATTTCTTCTTCTCTAAAGGAGGACACCTCGAACTTAGTGAAATCTGTAACATGGGGTATAGCTTAGTTATTTCTTTAATTCTATGGGAAGGGGCCTGGGAAGTCTCTCCAGAGCCTACCTGTCTGACTATGTCACCTGCCCCAAAACCTGGCCTTCAAAGCTTGTCACTGTTTTGCCTGTAACCAAGACCTAAAGTCGAATTTGGCCCACAGATGCCCATGTATTGTGGGTGTGTTTGTTGTCATTTAATAATTTTACATACAAAGTAAGCTATCTGGAACTTGGTTGGCTCTGTTGACCCCATCTCATCAAACATGAGTGCAGATCAGAGGCTGCATCCTTCAAAAAGGACTCCAGTTCACCAGGTCCCTGCAGGCCTGGCTCCCTCATTTGTGAACCAGTAGGCTGCAGGTTTGCAACATGGCCCTCACCTCTGGCTTCATCCTTTGCCTCACATCCTTGCATCCTGCACTGTATGTCCCCTCCAACTTTCCTTCATGCTGAATCCTCCTTTAATGTTTTTTGCCTCTTTCTTCCAACAGCCTCCCTGTGGCAGTCTGGGAAAGCCCAATGAACAGGCGTGTCTCCAACATCCTGTCATTGAACACCTACCGAGCTGGCATAAGGTACAGAGAAGCCAGGCAGCCTCTGCCCTCCCTGGACTCATAATCCTATAGGGGAGAAACAGACAAGAACTCACCACTTGTACTCATGTCCTTCTTTAAAAGGACTGGGAACCTAACAACCACAATGATGTCTTTACTCTGTGCCCTTAGTAAGGCTAGGCAGTTAGGGGCACAGTAAATGTCAGCTTCTATTTTGAAGGTAGTTTCATGACTTTACAAAAGTTCTTTCTATATGCTGTAAAAATTTCAAAGGTTATTACACAATAGTAGGTCATTAAGTGAAAGGAGGACATGTCTTTTTCCCAGCATGTTTTTATCTCATTCTCTAGTGGGGGCGACTGTTTTCTGTGTTCTTCCATTCTCTGTATGTGCAGATACTCTTCATACTATTCTCTAATAGGCTTTTTTCCCCCACTTTATGAGATAATGCCAAGTAAAATAATACATGTAAAGTACTTAAAATAATGCCCAGCAGTCAGCTACTAATTTTTAGCAAATTATGGACAGCTTTCTTAATTAGTATATGCAAATCTTTTATTATCGTCCCCAAGCTGAGGGTAGGAAAGTCCCTGCAGGAACTTGTCTTAGGGAAAGGGGTAATATATGTCCTCTCCAAAAACAAGTAATATATGATCTAACCAAAAACAAGTGAAGAAGGCATATTGCTGTTTGTTGAGAGCTGATTGGTGACATCCAATCATCTGAGGTAGGGACATGGCTGGGCCCAGGACTGCAGAGGCCCTCTCAGTACCTGACCCTGGTCTGAGACTTCTGAGTGCTATCAGACAAGGCCTTTCCTGCCTACCCAGCCTGACCTCCCCATGGGTGGGGGAGGTGCTGCTCAGGCCTGATGCTGATCGCTCCTGACAGCTGCTCCTAAGGCTGGCAGGGCAGGCAGGCGGGGGAAGGGACCAGATTTAAAGGTCCAGCTGCTCCGCCCCTTGCCAGACCTGGGGCAGACACTGGTGAGCATCCTCTGAGGGAATGGCGGGCATGGCTGTCATGCATATGAGAGGTCAGGAACCTCTATTCTCTGATTTCCACTTCTTGGTACCATGAATATCGCTGGTCCTCATTCCTGCTTCCACCCCACAGGCTGCCGAGGAGGCTAGGGGCACCTACCATGCGATTTCGACGCCTGACCCCTGGCTACTTCCGGGTGCTACAGGTAAGTACCCCTAATTGATGGCTTTTAGGCACCGACCCCTTTCTACCTCTACCATGGCTGGGTTGTAACCCCCAACAACCAAGCTGTCACGTTCCCTGCCGCCTGAGCAGCCAGGGCCCAGATAGGCAGTGAAGCGAAAGGGATTGGGGTGGAATCTCCCTGGGGCAGCAATGGCAGCCATATCTTCTTTACCCAGATGTACCTTCTCAGCCCCTTCCCACCACCCACCTTCCTAGAAGTCTTAACTGACCCATCAAGCGGACCCTTTGTGCACCCGCAGATGCAGCTAGCCGGGGAGCTGAAGGCAGAGCCCCGGAGTCCACTGACTGGGGTTGTGGCTGCACTGCTGGCTGTCCTCGGGCTGGGTGGCTCCTGCTATGCTGTCTGGAAGATGGTGAGGCAACAGCCACCACCACAGGCTCCATGATAAAGTGGGCAGCCTCTTACCTGGGACATGGGGGTAGGTAACTCAGCAGGGTTTGCAATCTTGGGAGTCTACTTTTCTGCTTTCGTTGGAAGCAAAACAGTATAAACCTGACCCTACTCCCCAATCCTCCCACTACACCTGTGCTCTACCTGGGGGCTCCAGCTCAGATTCCAGGACCCCTGTGGGAAGGGAAGGATGCAGGTTTCAAAGGTGGACCCTGGGCCCTGTACAAAAGAGAAGAACAGAAACCCATACAGGGCAGGAGTTTGGGGGAGTGGCCTGGAGGTTGAGAAGTCAGAAGCAAGCCTTCTTTATCTAGTTCCTTTATTCGTGGGGGAGGGCACCCAGAAGAGGCCATCCATTCTCCAAATCCAGGGCCAAAAGAGATTGGCACAGTGTCTCCCAGCCTAGCCCTACTGTCCATGGGCAGCTCCCTGTTTTGTATCCTCAGGCCATGTCACGTATACGTGTCCATGTCAGGTAGACGTGTCCATCTCAGGGACCTCAGTGGATACTTCTGTGGGCACTGTCAACCGCTGGGGGGGCACATAGGAGCCCATACCTGCTGCCCTCTCCGCCTCTTCCTGACTGTAGGGCTCCACGCTCAGCTGCTTTAACCTGGAAGAGGAAGTTGGGAGCTGATCAAATGCGAGCCTTGTCCATCCAGCACCCAACCATCAATCCTCTCCTTATTCCTTATACCTTTTCTTGTGGTCTTTGGATCGGAAATGGGTCTTCAGGTTGGCGGAATCGATGAAGTATCTCCTGTATGAATGGGGGGTAAGAGGAGGGTGATGAGGTGATTAATGCCTCTCAGGTACGTCTGTCTCCTTGACTCTAACTCATCCCAGGACACCAAGCTCCAATTCTGAGGGATGGGAGGTCGGCAGACACACGGGTCCCAAGGGACCCAGCTCGTTCCGGGGCCCGGACCTTACAGCACACGCCCGTACCACTGACCCTTCTCCTCCCCAGGCCGAGCCCTGCGGTACTTACGCGCAGGCCAGACAGCGATGCAGGCCGCCCCCTGGCAGATCCGGGTCGGGCTCGGCGCCTGGGTCTGGCCGGGGCCGTGCCGGAATCTGGGGCCGTAGCTCGCGGTGAATCTCATCCAGGTCCGGCCGCCGCCGCTTCGCCTTCATCTGGCGGGCCAAGGAGTGCGCTCGGTGCGCGCCTGTCCGGCGGGAGCGACCCATGGCTGGTGACAGCGGGGCCAGGGGCCCAGAACCAAGTGGGGAGTACACGTGCGGGCGCTTCCGGACTGTTCAATGATGTCATGCGACTCCCGGGGGCGGGGCAGGCTCAGCTAGACTGCCGCTGATGACGTCACTCGCGCGGCCCGCGCCTTGAGTGACCCCAGGCGGCCACAGATGTTAATGACGGAGCTCTCGGCGGGGTCCTGCGAAGGGTTCTAACCAGTGAGCGTGAGGAGGTCCGCCGGGCGGTCGCTGGGGACGGGGAGGGGTGAGGATGGGGTGCATGCCTCGGGTGGGGATCCCGGCGCTTCCGGCTACCCTGCCTGCCCCATTCCCTGCACCACCTATCGCAGCGTTATCCTCTGGCTTTATCATTCCTTCCTGGTTCCCAGACCTTAAACTCCGCAGTGGAGGGGGAATGCTTTAAGCATCTCTGGGAGGCACTGAAAAATGTCTATCATGTGAATAAATTAATAAATGAATGAGAATAAATAAGTTTGCGAATAAGTGGATAAGTCCCCATAGGACTTCCCGAATTACCTCCAGTTCCTGACAAAGTCTTCACCACTTCTCACTGCTCCCCAGTTATTCTCTCGAGTCTCCATCCTCCATTCACTCAGAGCCAAATCCGTGAGGGAGGTCACAGCACTCTGTCAGACTTAAGAGGGATCAGCTCCTCCCACAAGAAAAGGAGGTGCTCATAGAAGGACCTTCCATGTTTGCTCCCTTTCTCTGAGCCCTGGACTCCCAGGCGTGGGTTGGCAGCAAAGGAAGAGATACAGCCTAGATGGTGTGCGCTCAGAGGGGAGAAGGACAGAGAAGCCTCTTCTCATTCACTGAAGCCAGGTGCCTTCCAGGCTGACCAGAGGAGCTCAGCAATAATTCAAGGGTTCCAGCTCTTTGGAACCTGTTGCCAGGAAACAGGGAGACAGGCACGTGCATCCCTGGGGAGAGGAGTCATATTCCAGCACAGAGGAAGCAGTGAAATGTAAGCCCAGGGAGCTGACTGGGGGCCTAGGGACCTTCCCATTCCAGTTCACAGAAGCTAAGTGGGGACATAGGGCAGGGCCCTACTGAGAGCACAGCTGGTATTTGGTCATAGGGCCACTAGTATGGATCCTGGGCTCAAGGACTTTGGAAATGGGCTTTGTGAATGGAAGAGAATTTTTCTGGAGACATTCCAAGATATCAAATTCAGGTACTTCTAGACCCAAGAAGGAGGCCTCCGTGGAGAGATATGTCTTCATTATTCTTGGCCAATATGGGTCACAACAAGGGGTGAGGTGGCAGAAGCCTGCTCCCCCCCACCACCCTAGACTCCTTTGGATCAGTTCACTTGCTGGGCACTGTGCCAGCTGGGGAGGCTGGTGCATTTTTAATGAAGTCACCGGATCCCTGGGACAAGCTCTCTGCCTCACCAAGTTTCTGAAGCCAGACCCTGGGTGCCCACTGAGCCATTGCCTTCCTGTGCCTGAGTGCCAGGCTCATTTTCCCTGCAACCATGAACCAGGCCTTTTGGAAAACCTACAAATCCAAAGTACTACAGACCCTGAGTGGGGAATCTGAGGAGGATCTGGCAGAGGAGGTAGGTACCATCCATGCTTTCTGGGTGGGGCATGGGGAGAGAGGCTGCAGGAGTAAAAAGTACAAAGAAGGGCAATGGGCAGGCTCGAGAGTGGGACACATTTGTGTAGAAGCAATCAGCACATTCAGGCACGACAAATGTCATGGTACAGTGTCAGAAAGTCTAGAGGTGCAAGAAAACTGAGGAATAAGACTTGGGGGAAACTGGATGGGTGGTCACTGTCTCTAGAGATCTCAAGGGTTGCCACATGGAACAGATCCTTCTGGGTCCAGTGAGCAGTGGCGACATAGGGTATAATCAACTCCACATAACTTTCTAATGGGCAGAGCTGAGCACAAGTGGGATGGCTTGCCTTGAGGGGAAGTGAGCTCCCTCGTTACTGGAAGTAGGGAAGGTGACGCTTGTACTCTGAGATCACTGTAGCAGTATCAGATCAAAGCCACTCTTGGAGCATATATGTCCTGACATTAAAAAAACAGAAAAGGCTTTGAAATAGTTTTATTTACATCTAGAGGCTCTGATAAGTGACAATTGTGCAAATAGACGTGGCAGGGAAAGAACATACTCTGTAGGGTGTGTGTGTGTGTGTGTGTGTGTGTGTGTGTGTGTGCACGCACGTGCATGCACGCAAGCGCACATAAGTGTATTTCTTGACAGGTTGATATCCAAGGCTGGGCATGTGTAGGTATTAGGATTGATTTCCATACAGAATCCCCAGTGAAAGTGTATGTGTAGGTGTGAACTGAGTATAAGTATTTTAGGATGTGTACTTTTAGGGCCAAAGTCTATGCCCACATGCCTCTCAGCAGGATTGGCATGTGTTCTTTTTTTATGGTGTGTGTACATCTGTGTCTTGGTGTCTGGATGGTTGGAGAGATTTTGTGTGCTGCAGGTGGGCCTCTGTGCAGATGTCTGCAGTTGTATAGGTGCACAGGTGTGAATGGTATAATTGTCTCCATGTCCTTGTATAGGTGCCTCACAGCATGTGCAGCTACATACAAGTGAAGAGCTGTAGCCATGTAGAGGCATGCTCATGTTCAGGCATGTGTACATCAGTATGCATACCCATGTCCACATGTTTTGGAGTATGTATGGAAGTGTCTGTGGGTGGGCAAGTATGTGTGCTCAAGGGTGTCTAGGGATTTTCTGTACAGGTAATGTATGTGACTAGTAGCTTTGTGTAGAGGAATACCTGTATGCATTTGTGGAGGGTGTGAGGGTGCTAGGTGTACATTTAGTTCTGTGGAGTTTGAGGTGCCTTGTTTGTGTTTACCAGGCTAGCAGTGGGGGAGGGAGTTCCCATTCCTCTGGGGCCTCTCTCATGTTGGGGGGTGGGGGGGTCTTGTGTCCCAGAGGGAGAACCCAGCGTTAGTGGAGTCTGAGATGGTGGAACCGACCCCAGACACCTTCAATCCCATGTCACAGCTGGCTCGCCGGGTGAGTTCTTCCTTCTTCCAACACAGCCTTGGGGAGACTGGCAGAGGCTGCTGTGGAGTCTTGGGAGGTGGTGCTGTTGTCCCTTCCTGACTCCCTTCCCCTCCCTCCCAGGTTCAGGGTGTCGGGGTAAAAGGTTGGCTGACAATGTCATCTCTGTTTAACAAAGAAGATGAGGACAAGTTGCTGCCACCGGAGCCCTGTGCTGACCAGTATGTGTGTGTGTTGGGGGGGCGGGGTTCTGGGACAGGCCTGGGGTCCCCTTCTTCCTGTCCTTTCCATCTGATCTGTTTGACCATGGGGGGCTGGGAAGGGCCAGCCTCTGGATGTTTTCATTTCTCTCAGCAGGAAAGAGACCAGAGCAGCATATCTGGGAGATTAGGTTAGATCTCTGGAGGAATTTACCAGCTGTTGGGATTGTGGTGCTAGAAGGTATTATGGGCTCTCTCTCCCCATCCACTTGGGAGGGGTCATCTTCCTAGAATCAGGGAACCCAGGAGAGAACCTTTTGGTGTTTGTAAAAGAGGATGTTACAGATCAGTGATTCCCAAATAGCGATCTAAACCCTCATCCTACCAGGGAGCTTGTGACAAATTCTCAGACTCTCCTTCAAAGATTCAGATTCAGCAGGTGTGGGCTGAGGCCTGGGATCTAGCTTTTCAGCAAGCTCTCTGAGGACCTGAGGCACACTAGTTTAGGAACCACTGTTTTAGCAGGTCTTTGATGCTGAGGGTTAGGGGGTGGACCTCAGGCCTCAGTCTCCCTCTTAGCTCTGTCGTTGACACACCCTGGATCTCTGCCCCTTCCTCCAGCACAGCAGTCATATCCCTCCCTTTGACACTCCCCTATTCTTGCTCCCCTACATTCACCTCTCCTCCCCGTGCTCATCCTCTCTCTCTCTCCTAGCTCTTGTAAGATTCCTCCTTAGACCTGGTGCCACTTCAAGCCGCAACACCGCTTCTTGATTGCCCTTCCCCCCACCTCTCCCTGCTGCCTCCCGAGCTCCCCCTCCCCTAAGCCTCTGATCTAGACTTGTCTCTTTCCCTTGGGGTCGTTCCATCCGTCTTTCTCCCGTGTTCTCTCATTTTCCTCGTTCCCCCATTTTCCCTCCATCTCGGAACCTGACCCCAGTCCCCGCTCCACCTTTCTTCAGGGTCCACGCTTCCCCGACCACCACTTACGGAGTCCTACCCGGCCCCCCACCCTGGGGTCTAGCCCTGCGCAGTTCACGTCACACTCACGCATGCTTGGGCCCCGCCCCTTTCGCAGGCTCCACCCCCAGCTACCCAGACTCCGCAGCTCTGGCTTCCAGCTTCCATCATCTGTCCTCTGCCCTCTCTGCTTGCCCCTGACCCCGTCTGTTTCCCCTCAGCCCGCTGGCAGCTCAGCCACCCTCTCAGGGGGCGCGGACGGCGGAGGCGGAGCAGCGTGGGCCCGGATTCTGGGAAGCGTTCGCCAGCAGATGGCAGCAGCAGCAGGCTGCGGCGGCGTCCATGCTGCGCGGCGCAGAACCCTCTTCGGAGCGGGACCCCGAAACCCAGGACGAGGCCACGGAGGAGGCTACCGAGCGCCCAGAGCCGCAGGAGGCTGACGCGGCGGCCGGCTTTAAGTGGGGCTTCCTGACCCACAAATTAGCTGAGATGAAGGTGAAGGCTGCGCCGAAGAGTGACTAGCCAGGAGACTGCTCCTTCCCTCCCCCATTAAAACTCTGGCCCGACAGCCCGTGTGACCGCATCCTTTTGTCTGGACAGCAGAGAACGCTGCTTTTGGGTGGGCAACCTCAGGGTGCGCTTCAGCTAGAGGGCTCCTCCCCTCTTTCATACACAAACACAGGGAGAAAATGACTAGAGACAGCCCGATTATCAGGATAGATTATGTTAGATTTAGGGTTCATTTGCCCAGGAAGCTGGGGAACCCCAGAGGACAGGCTCCAGCGCTCTGTCCAACCTCTTTTAATTCGACAAACGTTGTCCGAGCCTCTACTATGTGCATCGTCCCTGTACTAGGAGGTCAGGGGTAACGAGAGAACTCAGACTAACACAAAAGGTGACAAATTGAGGCTCAAAAAATAGGGCTGTACTTGGGAGCTCAGGGGATAGGATGCTGATTGGGGAATTCAGGAATTTTGAGGGAGACTGAACATGTAATCTTAGAAGGATGAGTGGAAAGGGGAAAATAACCCAGGCAAAGGGAGGAGGACCATGAACAATGACAGAGGTATAAATGTGTGAGGAAGACAGGCGACCTGGTGTGTCTTTGAGGGAAAGGAAGACAGTGGTAGATGTGAGGCTGTGGGTTGGCAAATCCTTGTTGAAAGGATCCCTTCCTTTATTGTCCTCAATTCTGGATCCCCAGCATCTCAGCCCTTCATACCTAGTAACCAAAAGGGGGCAACAAAGCTCTAGGAATGGGGGCCTTTTTGGCGCTGGTGGACCCCAGAAATCTACAGCATGCCCCTCCCCAGAACCCCCAAACGCACTACTCCCGGCTCTGGGCCTGGGGGTCGGTGGAGATGATAGTAATAGTGTGAGTACATACTAATTCTGTAGTGGTTATAGCATCTATCTTTTATTGAGCACTTCCTATATGCTGAGCACACTCCATGAGCTTTACAACCATTTCAAAAATATTTTGACCACCGAGGGGTGCAGCTGCGGTCCAGAAAGGTTAAGTGCTGGCTTGGGGTCACATGATCAGCCTGGAACCCACCCTCTAATGTCCACGCAGGTCATGACGCAAACTTGTTCCACCCCCTTCCTCAACATCAACCTCACGAGTCATTTAAATAACATTTTGACTTTATTCAGCAGGTTCTCTGAATTCCCAACCCAGTCTTCACTCCCCAAACCCTCTTGGCCTCCACAGGGGCCATGAGGCCGCCCCCTTCCCCTTCGCCGTTTGCGCTGGGAAGAGTCTTCGGAATAATTTTGCCCCATGACCCCATCCATGGTTCTCTTGAGGAAGCACAGATCCAAATGAGAGGGTTTGCCCAAAGGCACCGTGCGCGTCAGAGGCAAGGGCGTCCCTGTCCGTGCCCGGGTCCAGCCCCGCGCTCATCCCCTAACCTTCCCCCGGCACCAAAATCTCTAGGAACCAGCTCCCGAGTGGCTGCGGTCACACCTCGGACTCACGCGGCGGGCCGCGGGCGCGCTGGCAGCGGTACAACCACTGGATGACGCGCGCGTTGCGCTCCACCACCGACACCGGGGGGCGCCCGTCCCGCGCCGAGCCCGCTGCCTCCGAGCCGCCTCCGCCACCGTCCGCACGGTCAGAGCGATCCGCACGGCCATTGCTGGACGTCCAGTCGCTGGAGT
Organism: Eidolon dupreanum; assembly: GCA_028627145.1. NCBI lineage: Eukaryota > Metazoa > Chordata > Mammalia > Chiroptera > Pteropodidae > Eidolon > Eidolon dupreanum. Next base: position 12,657,697 of record CM053502.1, on the reverse strand, counting down.
CTCCAGAGCCCGGCGGCGGCGGCGACGTTCCGGGCTGGGGGCTGGTGTCGGCGCCCCAACTCTGCGGAGAGAAGCGCTCGGCGCCCAGCACTTCCACCAGCGCACGCTCCAGGCCGCAGTAGTTGAAGAAACGCTCTTTCTCCGACAGGGGCAGCGAGCACGTGGGGCACAGCGCCTGCTTTCCCGCCGCTTCTAGGGCATCTTGCGGCGCGGCCCACCCCCCAGGAGCCGGGGGTCGCTCTGTTGGGCCCGGGCTGCTTGAGGCGGCATCTCGAGGGGTGCCCAGGAAGAGGCGCCTCACCAGCCCCTGGCCCTTGGCGTTCTCTTTGTTCACTGAAGCCTTGCAGTCCCGCTTCTGGCGGTAGAAGATGAGGGAATCTGGTCTTGGCAGCCGCCTGCCGCTACCCCGGCGGGCGGCCCTGGGCGTTCTGGGCGATGCAGGGGACCCCAGCTCATTGCAGGGGTGCGGCGTGAGCGGCCAGGGACCCCCGCGCAGAGCTGGCTCCTGGCGTCGAACTATCACCTGATGGGTCTTGACATACTTGGCTTTGTCAGCCTCCAGTCTCTCCACGGCGCTCGGGGTCCGTCCCCTGGACGGCGTAGAGGGAGAGGCCAGGAGCATCTTAGCAGAGCTGGACAGGACAGTGCCCCATAAGCCACTGGAGGCAGGCAGCTAGATGAGTTGCTGGGACCAATTGGCTGGAGCTCTCTGGGGCCTGCAGGGAAGGAGGAATGGTCAGGGGGAGAGTAGATGTCCTTACCCCTCTCCTGCAGGCATTCCTGGGAATAGGCTCAGCCAGCCACCCCTCCCCCGACCAAGTCAGCCCCTGCAGTGCCCAGAGGCAGAGGCTTAGGCTATCCCTTCCCTCCATCCCTCAAAGACATTGGGCAGGGGCCTTCTGGCCACCCAGAAACATATGCCCCTTTCAGTGTGCCCCAGTCTGGCCACAGGACCATGCCAAGCAGGCATAAACAAGCAGGACAGTTGGAAAAGGAAATGGGGCTGGTCCCGGCCCAATTCCCAAAAGTGGCCTCAACCGGAAAAAATACCTCTTCCCAACCCAGCAACTTGGAGTTCAAGACAAGGAGGCTTCCCAGCCACAGGCTGGCTCCAGCAGGGCCCACCCTTCCCGCCCCCAAGCACCAAGGTCAGGGATATAACCACAGGGTAGGAGCCTCCAGTAATTACAGCCAACTGCCCTGCCCAGGCCCAGCAGGGCTATTGGGCAGGAGAGGGCGGTGGTCACAAGGTCATGTCAGCCAGCTACCTGCCAGCCGCTCTGTGCCCCTGCCAAGGAAATTCCAGAATGCCCAAATGTAAACATCAGCTTCTCTACCTCTGTATTTCCATTTCATAGATGGGGACACTGGCCCAGAGAGGAGGTGGCTGGCTCAGGACTTACTGAGAGTTGGGGCTGGGACTGGAACCCAGATTTCTTGCCTTACAATCCAGATTCAGATCGGATCTTTCCCTCGCCTATCAGAACATCCCCCTTTTTTCTTTGCTTGTATTCCCACTGCTATAAAACCAAGCAATTTCTGTGAGAGATGAGCCCCTTGCCTCACTAAACATTTTCCTTCCACTAATTCTTTCTCAAACCTACACTTCCAGAAATCTTCCCTCAGGGTCCCTGCCCTCTTCTTATCCTGAGACCCCATGACCCTTCTTCACCTCCCTTCTGCAGGGGAAAGGGGCCAGGAGGGGTTGTTAATCAAAAGCTGACAGTTCCCTTAGCGGTAACAGAATGGGGCCACCCACACGGCTCAACACACTCCATCCCAACCCCTGCCCCCTTACTCTCCCCCATCCTCCATTCAGCTGAGAGGAACATGTCAGTTCTGGGGGCTGAGGGGACCTCAGGTCTTCAGGTAACAAAAGAACAGAACTTATCAGGGATCGGGGAGGGGAACCCCATGAGGGTCCATGGGGCAGAGACCCTGCCAACCCCACTCACCCCAGCACAACCTGTTCAACTTTACGTGCGTGCATACACTCTCTCTCTCTCTCTCTCTCTCTCTCTCTCTCTCTCTCTCATTCACACACATCCATCTAGTAAGTCAGCCCATAGGTAAGTGGTGACTGGAAACCCGGCAGCAAGAAGAGCCTGATAGTGCCCTTCTTCCGGAATCCCAAGGACTATACCAGGCAATGGGTCAGATTCCAAGGTCCCAGAAAGGCAATGTATTTGTCTGACCTCATGGGCACCTTCATGTCCCTTCCTTCCCTCCTCTTCTCAACCCCAAGCGACAGGCTATAAAAAGTCCCTAAACATAGGGACCAAAATAGTCTGTCTTGTCTTCTGGGCTGGCCTTGATGCCAAACCATAGATGTCCCACCCTAGATGCCTGGCAGACATCCTTGTGCCTTCTATCCCATTGCCCACCTTCTCCCAGTACTGGGTTAGTGGTCCAAACTCCCCAAGGCTTTGCTCTGGACTCAGGCGGAGGGACTGTGCTCACTGGCTTGGTACTGGCTTCCCTGCCTTTGGGTCTCTGGGTGCCCTCCCACGCCAGCCCTGGGCTCAGGATACACTCACCTCTGTGTGGGAAGGCTGAATGCAGGGGTCCCTGGGTAGAGCCAGACTAAGAGCAGGAGGGACAGCAGGGACTAGAAGTAACTTTGGTGGCAGCCAAACCTCACTCTCCACAGGAAAAGCTGAAAGAGCCTCCACCTCCCTCAGATTAACCCCTGCCTTCCTGACCTGGAGCCTGGACTCCGTTAACTCCTTCCTACTCACAGTCTTAGTGGCGGAGAGGACCAATGAACCGAGTCCAGCTCCTTTATTTTACAGATGATCATACAGGCCCTGACAGGTTAAGTGATTTGCATAAAGGCACAGTGAGCTTGGGGCACAGCCAGGACCCCAAACAAGGTCTCCTGATTCCTAGGCTTCCTCTAGGGGTTTGGGGTGGGGAGACGCTATTCATGTGGGGTCAGCCCCCTCTCCTGGGCCTTGGGAAATCGTCTTGGTCAGAATGGAAAGACAGAGCCGGGTTCTAGTTAACTGTGCCTTTTTCTCTCTGCAGCAGGCTTAGACCTGTTCTGGTTCCAGTGTGCGGATGATGTCAAGCCCGCTCTCCCTTGGGGTGAGGCTAGGAATCTGTGGCCTAAGGGTGGGGACAACGGTGCTGCATGTTCAGTGTGAGCTTGTTCCAGCAAGTCTTGGCGTGAAGGTCACCTGGAAGCCCATTGGAGGTGCCTCTGCTCCAGGTCCTCTGATGGTAAATGGGATTGGCTGGGGAGAGGATGATATAGGGATGATTCTGGGGCCAACCTGGGTCCTTTGGCCTCCTTCCTCCTCTGCTCCAACTCGGGGACTTCTAGAGCTGGCACAATTTTTTGTCTGGCACCTCAAGTCTCAAGGGGCAGGGCCTGTCCCCACTATGCTGGGACCAGGAGAGCTCCTCCCTTCCCCCAGCAGGTAAACTCTGAAGCACCCAGAGCCCAAACACCAATTTCCCTGCCAACGTGTTCCTGCTCCCTCTACCTGGCCACTTTCCACAAATCCCTTGCCCTTCCTTCTAGCACTTTTTAACATTTTCAAAGAGCATTCACACTTGTGCTCTCTGATCTCCTTTGTCCCTCCCAGGGACCCTAGATAGGGGGCGAGGTAGGAGTGACCACCCTACCTTAATGGGTAAGTAAACAGGATCAGGTGGGGGAGAGACTTGCCCAAGCCCAATCTCAAGTCTACTCTTTCCACTGCACCCTCTGCTTGTCAAGTAGGGTTATGAGCCTGAAAACCAGAAGGCCCATCTCCTGGTAAAGGATTTTTACTACCTGGTTAAAGTGATTATTATTTTGTCCATGATAGTTCTATATTGCATTGTTATAGCACGTCACAAGCTGCTTTCATGTACATGGTCACAATTCATCCTCAGGACAATCTTTGGGTAGGTTTTATTTTCCCCTTTTGACAGTGGAGGAGACTGAGGCTTAGAGAGGTGAACTAGCTGATCCAAGCTCACACCATTGGGAATAATGGCTAACTTTTACTGAGAGGTTAATATATGCTAAGCACTGTTCTGAGTACCTCACACAGTGATTAATATATTTAATCCTCACAACAGCCCAATGAAATGGGTACTTTCATTCTCCTAATTTTAGAGTTGAAAGTTGGAGGTACAGGCCGGTAGCCCTGAGATCTGGTCATGAAGGGGTTAAGCATGGAGGCTGGGCAGGGCCCAGCTGGGATGCTGTCAATGGCAGGAAACCTGGCCTGTGAAGGAGGGGGAGGATGGGGCTGTTGTGTCTGACTCCTGATACAACCCCCATCCCTTTGGTCTTAAAGGAGCATCTGGGTTGGGTGGAAGGGTAGGGGGCTGCCTTCTCAGCTTTTTTCTAGGGACCAAAGACAGATGCTGGGCTACAGAAAGAGGTTATTCAGAGGAGAACACAGGTGCTGCCCGGGGGCAACTCTGGTCTGAAGAGGGTGACTAGAAGGGACTCCACCTCCCTGAGGAAGTGCTCAGAGTGGGGAGACACAGTTCTGCCCTCAGGAATCTGAGGTGAGGGTTGGTCAAGGAGCCTTGCTCTTAGGAGCTCCCAGTTTGAGAGGTGACAGTACCCTGTCCCAGGATGTCAGTGGACACAGACCCTCTAGCATACTGGCAGAGCAGGGTCATGGAGGAGAGGGCAAACTGGATTGACTTTTTGGGTGAGAGGGCCCTGAAAGGGTCTGCGGGAGATGGGGGGATAATGGTGTGGAGCTATAGCTGCCTGCTCTGCCTGTCTCTTGGCCACACTTGCTGTGAACCAGATCATCTGTCTTCTGGTCATGGGTCCCCAGGGAGATCCTTAAAGTGGCCCCTTCCAGGCATTAGAGCCAGGACCTCGGGCAAAGTGGGGGAGGCTGAATCTGAGAGATGTTTCCTTCCTATTTCCAAGCTCATTCCAGAATTACCTTGAAGATCGATGGGAATGGGCCTGAGTCAGAACTGGCTCCTTCCAGGAGACGGAGGTGGGAGCATGGGAGAACAGCTCTGGTCAGTGTTGGAAATGATGAGGCAGATCAGGGAGGCCCTCCAGATCCAGGCTCGGACCCCAGACCCCAGACCCACATTGTTACAGAGGAGAAACATATCACCTCCCTCACCAGCCAGCTACAACCCCCTTGCCATAGCCATCCACACCTCTGGACGCCTTTGATTCTAATTGTGGTTTACCACTCACTGGTTGTGTATCCTTGAGCAAGAACTTAACCTCTCTGAGTTTCCTTCTGTGTAAAATGGAAATGGTAGGACTCAGCTTTTGTGTGGCAGAAAGAAGTGGTGGCCAAGAAAGCACCTGGCACCTCAAGGTGCTCTTAAATGTCAGATGAATCTGCCTCTTAGCTCTTGCCCTCCACCAACACCTTCCTGACACCTCTGCCCTATTTTTTTTTCTATACCCATAGTTTCACCCTCAGCTGCTGCCAACAAATCATTTTGAACACTGCTCTGTGCTGTGGGTCAGCAAATGGGTCAGACATGGTTTTTGCTCCTCAGGAGCTCAGCCTGGGGGTGGGGGGTGGGGCAGAGGCGTGAAGGACTGATCACATCTCAAGTGAGAGCAGTGCTGCTGTTACAGAGATGAACAAAGCCAGGGACATGGTGGGGGCCGGTGTATTTATTCTGCCTGGAGTGAGGTGGGAAGAATTCAAAGAGGAGGGAGTATCTGGACCAAGAAGGGATTTCTGATGGGGGTGGGATGGGAGGTGGAGGTTTGGGTGGTTGAGGTAGGGATTAGGGGAGGAACGATGAGAGCAATAGGCTGAGGATAGCAGGAGCCAGAGCGTCAGCGAGGACAAGAGGCTAGGGAAGGGGCTGCTGAGAGAAAGAGGGAGAGGGAAAGGGAGAGGAAGCAGAGAAGCTCCGGAGGCCTTAGAGAGAACATGAGGTGCAGAGAAGGGAGGGGTTCTGTGAGGAGATGGGTTTAGTGTGGTGATGGGGACACTGAGAAAAGGCAGGCTCAGAGCGAGAGAAGGAGGCTCAAGGAGGGGGGGCCTGAGGCTGGATGAGAGGACAGTTCAGAGAGAGGGCGGGGCTCAGCGCCGGGCTTTTGTAAGGCGCCAGCACCACAGGAGGCACCGCCCCCGTCGCTGGCCATGTGTGAGTCCCCAGAGAGATTAGAACAGCTATCCTCTCATTCAGGTCTTTCCGTTTCGGAAAGAATCTCAGCCGCAACAATAGCCTGGCTCTAGCTCTCCCTCTGAGGGGGCGGCCTCTGGGCAGAGCCAGGCGCCCAGCACCCACTGCCCACTAGTCACTGGAGGGGAGGGGCAAGGGCCTCAAGAGAGAGGAGAGGGCAGTGGGATCGTGGAACGGAAGATGTCATTAACCATTTTTTTTTCCTGAGCACCTAATAAACAATACTGAATAAAATAGACAGGATTTCTGCTCTCACAGAGCTTACAGTTTAGTGTTCAAATAACAAAACCAACTACATTTACTGAGCGTTTACTGTGAGCTAGATGCTTTATGCTCAGTACCTCACTTCTGAGAAAACCTTATGGGAAGTGGGTGAGGAAACACAGACAGAGAGAGGTGAAGTGATTCATCGAGGGTCACACAGTTTGCAGATGGAAGAAATGAGAGTCCAGAGCCAGGCTCTTAGCCACTGAGTGCCACTGCCTTCTACTGTAGGCTGGCCCAGAGCAAGTTGGCTCTCAGTACTCACTGGCCTTCCTGTCTTGCCTGCTCTGTTGTCTCAGCGTGCTGGACGGAAGCAAGGATTAGAATGACGGCAGCAGCCGCTATGGCAGCCCTCCCTGCAATGGCAGTCCTCACTCCAATCCTCGTCACCTACACTTCCATCTCCATCATCTCCACCTTCTATCACTGTCTTCAGCAAGGTGCCTCTAGATGAGTACAAGGAACAAAAAACACCCAATCCGGACTTAGTAAAATAGGGGAACACATGGAAAAGGAGTTTCTCATGGAATGTAGTGGCAAGAAATCTGTCCTGTTACCTTGACAAATATACCTTCATAATGACACATTGAAAAATGTTTTAATTTTTTTACATAGAGAAAGTCATTAAAATCTCAACGATGACTTTATCTAATTATTATTAAACATGTACGGGTATTTTCTTAAAGGGCCAGCAATGTTGGAGAAGTAAGACAATAAAGATGAGAAAAACATGTTAATTATTATATATTTATTCCATAAAATCTATTTTCCTTGCTTTGATTTCAGCAAAATTACTAATTGTGTTGCTATAATTAAAGATTTCACATTATTTGTATTCTACTGAGAGTAATGTCTAATTAGATAACCTCTCTTCAGTCTTTTTTTTTTAAATTTTTTAAAATTTCAATTTGGTGAAATTGCTCCTCTGAGGTCATAGCAACTAAAATTGTTAAAGCAATACTTAACATTTAGAGATGAACTATGAATATTATATAACATGTTCAAACATTTAAATGAGGTGTCTATGCTAAATTATCATTAACACAGAAAATATTACAATATATTTTAATGGCATTATATAAACCCTTATTTCTTATATCACAATTTCTAGATTCATAACAGTAAAGAATTGACACCTCGCTTCTCACATATTATGCCTCGTGTTCATTTACAAATTTAAAAGTAAAATATATTGTTTAATATTGCAGACTGTTCCTCAGCCATCATATGCTATGATTGCAGACACCACGCTACACATTGAAACACAAAGTTAAGCAAGAAAATGGATGCTCAGCACTTGCTGGGGAACGATACTTCCTTTTGCATGAATCCACGGTGTTCATGCTCTCTGAGAGGCAGGATTTGACAGGTTAATTAATTTGTCGTTTCTCTTACCTAAGTGCTTTCACCACTCAGCCTTCCCTGCGCTCCACACAGCGGCCGACTGCGATGTCAGCAGCAGCGCGGACCTTTGTGGCGTTTGGATGTAGTAGTCTTTTGTTTCGAGGACACAGGGCAAGAGATGTAGAGAGGCGTTTGTTTCCGTGGGACAGGAAGGCGTTAGGCCTGAGAGCAGCTGTTGAGGGGTACAGCTTACACTGCAGTGTTGAGCACTGGGTCCCCAGTGACGGACACCCATGTGTCTTCAATAAATGACTTTTGGGGCAAGGGGCCCTGTAAAAAGGGGGTCCTTCTAGCCAGTTCTAAGAGTAGCGCTGAGCTGTGGCCAGGGAGGTGTCGTGTCACACTGAATCTACTCTACGGTGGGGACCTAGATTTTTACATGTGAGGAGGGCAATTTCCACAGAAGGTAGAGGTTGAGGGCTTGGCAGACACCCCCCAAAATGGGTATTATAACCACCATCCCTGACATCACCACAGCATTATAACTAACACCTTACTCCTACCCCTGGATTATAACTGTCACCTTCTCTGTGGTCATCGTCAGCTTCCCCATCGTTTCACACTATGAATCTGCAGTTTCGCCCTTCAGCATGGACTCAGCTTTCTTCTGGTGATCTTACCCTGATCTTGGCCACCTTTCTCCCACTCTCAGTCCCTATGCTGCCAGAGTGGGGTCACTTGACTCAGGGTGGGGGACTCGACCTAGGCCTAGGTCAAAAAGCCTATCACATTTCTCTGGCTTCAGTACTTCATCTAAAGAAGGACATGTAACTCGAATTATAGCCAAGGAGACTTTTGCTGGAACCTCTGAACAAAGCTTCTCCCTCCTCTCTGCTGTGCAAGAACCTGAGGTGATAGAGCTCTAAGAGGGCAGCCTGCCCCAGAGTCAATAGAGAATGGTGATGGTGAAGACCCACCTTGATGAAGGGGCCTCTGCACCTAGTGACGTCTAAAGAAAACGTATACATGGTCCTCACAGTTGGGTAAATACATTTTCTTTTGGCATAACCCTATTGGGTAGGTTTTGCAGTCACTTACATCAAAATGCATCAGGAGGAAGCATACAATTCTCTCCAAAACTAGGGTTACCTTCATCACAGTGCCTGTAGCATAGAACACATGCAGCCTTGGTTTGCTCACCATTCCAACCCATCTTTGCACTAATTTCTCAGGTATGCCAACCTGATACCTCTAGGTCTGTTGTAAAGCTGACCTGAAAAAGCAGTAGAAGTTCCCATAGGAGTCAGGAGACCAAAGTTCTGGTCCTGACTTTGCCATGAACTGACTCTTGGTCTGGAGCAAGCCACCTCTCCCAAGCCTCAGATTCTGATCTGTTAAAAGGAGGAAAATGGATTAGACCAAATTGCCACTCCTTGGGTAGATTCTAGTTTGCTACATAAATTTTACCTGGGGAGCTTGTTAGCAAGACAGATGTCAGAACTCTGCCCTTGGAGAACCTAATTTAGTAGATATGGGGTGGAGTCAAGGAAGAAAGAAGATCACACTGGATCAGACTGATTTTTTTTTTTTTATATGAGTACCCTTACTAGAGATTCTAAATTTTAGTGCATTTTAGTTAGCTTTTGCAGCTGAAAGTTGCTCTAATAGTTTGCTTGTTTGGTTGGCTAAAACTAGTACACAACATGACCTGCACCTTGTCGATGAGGTTGAGATGCCAGCATTTCCTTGGTTAATGTGTCTAATGTCTAAGAAGGTAGGAATGTTGGAGATTTATTACATAAAATTTTGTATACTACCTAATCCCACTGAGTACCTTCCCCAAGAGGGTTCTTCACCTAGGTTTTGAGATAAGCATCAGTATCCTTGAACATTTTATGGTAGATGTACTCTGTAGTTTGGATATATTGGAGGTACCACTGAGCTGGGCTTCTTGATTTCACTGGGGATGATAGGGTCTTAGAGGAACAGAGGCCAAGTGGCAGAGCTGAACCGCCAGAGTCAAGGCAGGAGCCCTGTGCCGTAGGATGAAGTGATGTCAGAATGTTTTGACTTGCAGGGATCTTTGATCAGCGTGTCCCTAAGAATGAAATAGATGAGCAGCTTATTAAATATTATCGAGGTATATTACAAAAAAACCTCCATGTCTTATGGCCTAACTTGAATTGTTGTCACAATGGAGGATCCCAGCCTTTCAGCTAATTTCCAGATCTAAGTTTGTTCACAGACCTGACATCCTGATCAAATAGGAGGCCAGATCCCTTAAGGAAGGAACCTGTGGCACTACCATAAGCATATATAGTCAGTCTTCCTTTAAGTAAGGGTGAAGGGAAAATCCAGACATTTTACAAATTATGAGACATTGAGTTTGAATTGATGCTAATATCTGGGAACCCGAGATTCGGCATATCCAAAACTGAACTAATGATCTATCTTCTGCCCTCCCGAATCTTGTCCACAGTTGCTTTCTTCATCTTAGTTGATCCCTCTCCATCTCAGCATCCTTCTAATTGTTCTGACCAAATCCTTGGAGTAATCTTGGGCATATCTCCATCTTTCACATTCCACATCTAATACATCTGCAACATCTGTTGGCTCTAGCTTCAGAATACACCCAGATTTAGATCACTTCTCTCCCACTCCACTCCTATCACTCAGGTCCCAACCATTATCATCTCTTGCCTGGATTACATCCCCAGCGCTCAGGGACAATTCAGCTTCTCTCCAGTTTTTCTTCTGAGATCCCATTCAGAGATCCCAAGGGGATTTCTGAGCAGCTCCCTCAACATATCTCTGTCTCCTCTATTTTGAAATTTAGGCACCTTTTCCACCTCTTCCACTTAATGTTTGTTTTACAAACAAATATTAAGCATCTACTAGTTTCAGAACCTTCATAATTTTTTGCCTTCATGACTTTTAAATGTCTTCAGGAGGGAGCTGAGAACAAGTTTTTGTGTCGTGAAGGGCCAAGACCCTGAGACGTCTGCCTCCTGAGGTTCCAACTGTAGTCAGAGGGCCCACTGTTGCTAGCCCTAGTGATCTAAAAGAGGTTAGTCATCAGGATATGGGAGCCTACGCCAACTCTTGTTTAGTGATGCACTGTGGGATCTGTGGTCACTCGCTTACCTTTTAGAGACTGCCCCTAACAAGACTCTGAGATTAGGTGAGCTTAGCACTGTGAGGCACAGGCCACAGTGATAATTTTGTCCCCCAAATTGTCCTACTCTATCCTACAATGTCAACAGGAAACAAGTCTATGGAACTGAGATGGGGTAGAGACTCAGACTGGGGAGTGGTTTACCTAAGGACACCTAGAAACCGCCAATCTGATTGTTTGCACAAAGTGTTCCAGGCCCATCCACCAGAGGGCAGGCTTTGCCCTTCAAGGCACCCTTCTGATTCGTTTTCACCTGCTGGCTCTTTTCTCAGCTCCCGGTAGTTCAAGGGTCCGCACCACTGCCTGGCATCGCTGCACATCCTGACATCCTTAACGCTGCTGTTCCCCACCTGTTGACCACTCCGATGGTTATTGACACTTGGTGCTTGGTAATACTAGTTAACCGGTAAGAGCAGTTACTCCATTATTTATAATTTTCTTGTAGTTTATGAAATATCTTCAGATACATTATTTTCATTTGGTTTGCAAAGCAACTTGGAAAAATAATTTATTATTATGACTACTTTTTAGAAGAGGTAACTGAGGCTCACAGGGCGAAGTGGCTCCACCAAAGTCACATAGTAAGTTCTGCTGCTGCTGTCACCTCTATTAAGTGCTTGCTACGTGCCAAGGGTGATGTTAAGAGTTAATTTATTTAATTCCACAGTAATTAAGACAGTGAAGTATTGACATGGGGATAGACATATAGATGACTGGAACATAGCTTATTAATAATAAGGTTCAAATCTCCCATGTCCTTCCTGAATTTTTGTTTTCTTGATCTATCAATTACTGGGAAAGGTGTTAAAATATCCCAACAAGAGATGGCGGTTTGTTCATTTCTCTCTGTAGCATTTTGAGGCTGTGTTATTAGATGCATACCATTTTACACATGTCTCTCTCTGGTAAATTAAACTTTATCATTATGTAGTAAGCCTCTTAATCTCTAATGATGCTTTTTGCCTTAATATAGCTATTTCATCCCTTTTTTTTTTCTCCCTAGTATTTATTTTTCCAAACGTCAATCTGTGCTCTTATGTTTTAGCTATGTCTTTTATAAACAAAACATTGCTGAATTTTATTCTGTTCTTTGGTCTGACATTCTTTATTTTTGAACTGGAAAATTTATCTCATTTATTGAGATTGATATATTTTTATTTCTTTCCTTTTGTAACGTGCATTATGTTTGCTGTACTTCCCCCTCTTTTTTTTTTAAACCTTTTTTGATTGATTCCAACCCCCACTCCCGCCTCTGTTCATTTGAAAGTTATAAGCTCTGTCTCTCAGCAATTCTAACCTAATGATTAGTCTGTCTACTGAGTTTTCCATTTCAGTTAGCATATCTTTTCATTTTTGGAAATCGTATTTGGTTCTTTTTTAAATTTACTAGTTCCCACATAGAATCAAGTTTTACTTACTTAAACATATTAAACAAGGTTATTTTATATCGTGTGTCTGCTAATTCCAATATCTTTAAAGGTCTATTCTGCCTTCTCTCAATTCTACTTGTTCTCCTTCGTGGTGCCTTGTTATCTTGTGCGTTTAGTTATTTTTTACCATGAGCTGCTCATAATTGCTTAGAAATGTGTGGGAATTATTTGAAGCCTGTGTTGACATTGAGTTCCTTCAGAGACAATGTACATTTATTTGTCAAAATGTGCTAGTACTACCAACACATGCCACTTTAAAGTAAATTCTCAGCTTGAGGATTTTAGGATTACATAAATAATGTGACTTGACTTCAGACTTCATGAGAGAGCTGGCTTGTAAATTATGAATTCTTAAAGCAGAATTTTATTTTACCCTTCCCAGGGACCAGAGTTGACATAGGAAAGCATCATCTTTTCTGCCTTCCGAGTGCTCTTGCACTGCAGTTATAACCCTTTAGGATCTCCTACTAGACTTCCCATCTTGGAGAGGCCCTGAGATTTATCTGCTGTCTCCCACATATTCTATGCAGACAGGAAAGGACGATGTTATGGTCCCCAGGGTTTATCCTGATGGTTAAAGACAATTTAGGCATTTACTTTTCTCTTTCCACAGTTGGTGGTTTCACTTCATTTTGGGCCTTGGCGTATTTCTTACTTTCATGGCTCCTCAGCAACATAGTAAAAAAAGGATAAAAAAAACCCTTTATATAATATTTAATTTTTTTCATCAGGAAGGTCACTCAGGTATCTAATTCACCTTATTGTTGGAAAAAAATTTTAAAATATGAATTTTATCATCATACTTCACATTTATTTGTTTTATGACATTTTATAGTCTTTTATAATGTTATGAGTTTTATATAGTGTGACTTGTATATATTATGATTTAAAATAATAGTTCATCATTTAATTTGCATAATTAACTCAGAGAGGTAGATATTATTATTTCTATTTTACAGATGAAGGAACATAGGCTCTGGGTTTTACTCAAGGTTACACCAACTTATGCTATTGGTGTCCACTCTCCCAAGGCTAGGAATGTGTGGAGGACAAGCGCTCCCTTAAAAATCCAATGAAAACTCCGGAATCTTTCTCCAGAGACACATGTACCAATACAAATACACTAAAATTTCAGGGTTTGGGATTCTCTGAGATCTATCACAGACTTTACATTAAGAATCCCCTGTACATTATAGTGCTAAGAAGTGGAACAAAAAGGCACATTTGATTTTTAGTTTTGATTACAAGTTCAGATTCCTCTGCCTGTCTTCAAAGACCCTTCATAATCTGATCTCACTGTATTTAATCTTTTTTTCCTGACATATATTCTCACAATAGTCCATCTGGGCACCTCCAGGATCTCTCTTCAATTCTGAGCTTGCCGCCATTTGAGCAGCATAGAGAAGTTATTAAGATCATGGGCTTTCAGGCAGGCCAAGATAGCCCGTGTTCAGAGCCTGAACTAACTGTGGACCTTAAACAGGTTATCAATCCTCTCTGTGCCTCTGTTTCTTTACCTGTAAAGTGGTGAAGAGCAAGACATACCTTGCCAGGTACTAGGGGATGATATGAGTCAATGTATGTGAAGCACTTAAAGCAATGTCTAGCATATAGTAACTGCTTGAGACATTTTAGCTGTTACTACTATTCTTTCCCGTATAGTAATCATATATGTATTCATATATATATAATCATATAGTGACAATGATTAATTATGTGAAGACCAAAGACATCACTCTGTTGAACCCTTTTGGTCTATGTCCTTGAAAGAAATCCTGAAGTCAGGAAGTTTCTCCTCTAAGGACTGGGCCTGGGATAAAAGGTAGACCTTACATGAGATAAACACGTAATTTAATACCAAAGAATGCTTTCTTCTGCACAGCCCATTGTAGCCCAGAAAGTACTGACATTCTTTTGGGACACAGTAGAATAACCAAGTGTCCTCCCCCATCCTCTGCTATTGATATGATCAGAGGGGTTTCTGGCCCACCAGATCTCTTATTAGCTTCAGGAAATCCTGTCCGCTAAATTGGAAGACACAGGGCCAAGTCAAGCCTCTGGAGTAGGCCAGTTAGTTTGTGAGCCAGCTGGAGAAGGATCAGAGCCCCTGCAGACATAGGTAATTGTGTTCTGACATGTGGACCTAGACAAGAATGGGTATCACCTAGGAGACAACCAGTGAACTTCAGTTTGCCTTGGGTCAGTATATGACTTAGCTTTCCAATCCCTTTGGTGTCCATTCTTTTCCTTTTAATGTCCACCCCATTGGCCTTGCATCCAGAATTTTCATGCAATGATTCCTTATGCGACTAAAATAGTGGTTCTTAAAATAGTGGAAATAATGGTTCAAAGGACTTTTGGAACTTTTTAAGAATCTGCTAAAAGTTACGGAAAAATACATTTACTTATAATAATTCTAGTAGGTCTACTAACAATCCTGGATTCCTTTGTTGAGTTCCTGCTTAGGAAGCCCTGCCCTAGTGTAAAATACCTGATAGTGATTTAATGCAGCAGTCCCCAAGCTTTTTGGCACCAGGGACAAGTGCTCCTATAAGAATCTAGTGCCTGATGATCTGAGGTGGAGCTGAGGTGGCGATGCTAGTGCTGGGGAGCGACTGCAAATACAGATGAAGTTTTGCTTGCTGGCCTGTCGCTCACTTCCTGCTGTGTGGCCTGGTTCCTAACAGGCCATGGACAGGACCAGCTGGTCTGCAGACCAGGGGTTGGGAACCCCTGATTTAATGCATTGCCTCTTCTTTCTGTCTCTTAGAAATGGCTAAGTTCAACTACGGCCATGCCACCCTGAACAAGCCCAATCCCATCTGAGCTGAGAAGCTAAGCAGGGTTGGGCCTAGTTAGTACTTGGATGGGAGACCTTCTAGGAAGACCAGGAGCTTTAGGCGTAAAAAATAAAAAAATAAGAGATTATAAGATGACGAGGTCCTTGCAATCTGTGAGGTCAACCAAGGGTTGCCTCATCTAAAAAAAAAAAAAAAGAAAGAAAAGGCTAAGTTCTCACATGAGGTAGGAGTCTGAGGGTGAAGAGAGGGCCTTGAGTTGGGGTCGGGTGCTGAAATGCAGCCTGCGCTGCTGGTTGGTAGGAGGTAAGCAAATCTAAAATATACTACACTATAATCTTTTCTACCTTCCCACAGCCTGACCAATGCTGTCTCAATTATAATATTTTACTCTGTTTTCAACTTAGAATCGCTAATATGTAAAAATATTAATGTTAGGGTTTTACCTACTGAAATTCTCAGTATGAGATGGACCCTTGGCCTCTGTTTTTTAAATTTTTAAATGGCCTTATTGAAGTGTAATTGATGTAAAATAAAATGCATAGGT
Organism: Eidolon dupreanum; assembly: GCA_028627145.1. NCBI lineage: Eukaryota > Metazoa > Chordata > Mammalia > Chiroptera > Pteropodidae > Eidolon > Eidolon dupreanum. The sequence continues at coordinate 12,642,010 of CM053502.1, read as the reverse complement.
TTAAGTATACAGTCTGACAAATTCTGATCTATGTCTGAAACCCATGAACATGTCCATTGTCCCCAAGGGTTTCCTCGTGCTCTTTGTTAGTCTGTCTTCTCACCACATACACCACTCCACCTCCAGGCAACCACTGATCTGCTTTCTGTCATATTCTAGAATTCTATGTTAATGAAACCATACTTGATGTACTTTTTTGGGAGGAGGCTGGTTTTCTTTTACAGTATCGTTGAAGATGCATTTATCAATAATTTGTACATTTTCATTGCTGGGAGTTGAGGCAAACTGCACAGTCTGGGGGAACACTCCAATAAGACTGCCCTTATTCTAGACACTAAGGCAACTTCAGAGATCCCCAGGGCCACCCTCACTTCCGAGGAGCCAGCTACAAATTCAGAAGTTTCCATAATGCAACCACTCTCAGGTTCAGTAACTCGCTGCAAAGACACACAGAACACGGGGAAAAGTCTTAGAGCAGACCCTTGAATAATGTCGTCTTGTTCAATGCTGTTTCATTGAGAAAAAAATAATTGATTCTTCGCTGTGTGGAATTTGCACGTTCTCCCCATGTCTGCATGGATTTTCTCTGGGGACTCCAGTTTCCTCCCACATCCCAAAGCTGTGTACGTGAGGTGAATGGGTACATCTTTCTAAAATGTATGTATAGCTCACATTGATTTCAATATTTAATATTAGAAGTGTGTTGGGTCTTTATTTAGAAGTTTGGTGATGTTTTTATGATCAGAAATATGCCATAGGAACTTAACTCTTGTTTATATCAATTATAGTAGAATTGGTTTTGTTATAAGTTGTTTCCCTTATAGTTGCAGTACCCAAGAACCTATAGAAGATGTTAAGTGAGGACTTACTGTATTTATAATTACAGTTTTATTATAGCAAAAGAATACAAATCAGAACCAGGCCCACTAGAATTATAAGCAAAGGCAGAGACACATAGGGCGTAGTCTGGGGGAGTTCTAAATACTAAGCTTCTGCGTTGTCCTCAAAGACGCATTAACCCTTCCTGCGTTGACAGTATTCAAAGAGTATGCCAACCAGAGAGGTTTGCCTGAGCCTTTGGGATCAGAGTTTGAATGGAGGCTCAGTCACGTACTATCTGCATGACTGACCTTCAATCTCCACTTCCTCCAGACGTTGGAAATGATGTGTTTCCCAAAGCCTCTGCTATAGATCACATTGTTAAATCTGACATGTTGCTATTTGTCTCATTTGGGTTTTTCCTGATTTATTTGGGATTGAGTATTTTTTGATTCCATTTTACCTTCTTTTTTGGATTATTAGCTATATCTCTGTTGTTGTTGTTTTTGTTTTTGGTAGTTGCTTTAGGGTTTATAGTATATATCTTTCACTTATTCTTATCTCTTTTAAATAATATTAAACCACTTCACATACTGTTTAAGAATTCTTCTGACCTTTGTGTTATCGGTTAATTTTACATTTATTATAAGCCCCACAATATATTGTTTTTATTTTCCCTCTTTTAAAGAGATTTTTAAAGTAAGAAAAAAGTATTTTATCTTTAACACATATGTACCATTTTTGGTGCTCTTGATTCCTTTGTGTAGACCCAGATCTATCTGTTATCATTTCCTTCTCCGTGACGGATTCTTTTAATATTCTTGTAGTGCTAGTCCGTTGGTGATGAATTCTTCCAGCTATTGTACTTCCAAAAAAGTCTTTATTTCACGATTTTTTAAAGATTTTTTTAAAATTCTAAATTGACTGTTTTTTCTCTAAATATTTAAAAGATGTTGTTCCACTGTAGTATTGCCTACATTATTTCCAGCAAATCTGCTGTCATTTAAAATCCATTTCCTCTGTGTATAATGTGTCTTTTTTCATCTGGTTCCATTTAATATTTTCTTTTATCACTGAATTAAAATAATTGATATACTTTGGTGTAGTTTTCTTGTTCTTGAACTTGTTAAGCTTCTTGGATCTATGAATTTATAATTTTCATCAAATTTTGGGGAAAATTTGGCTGTTTTTTCTTCATATATAGCTCTCTCCTCTCCTTCTGGGACTCCAGCTATGCACAGGCCACTTGATGTCTCCTTAATGCTGTGTTCATTTTTTTCCAGTCTTTTTTTCTGTTTCATTTCGCATAGCCTCTATTGATATGTCTTCAAGGTCCCTAATCTTTTCTTCTATAGTGTCAAGTTTCTGTTTATTTTTTTATCACATCCAAAAAGTTCATTTTGGAATGTCTTTAGAGTTTAAAATTGTTATCATTGTTTTACATTTAGTACAACACATCTTCTCTCCTAGCCATGCTCATGCTTTCTTTTACCTTCAAATATACAGATGAAGTGTATTTAACATCTTTGTATACTATTCTATCATCTGTTATTTCTGAGGTCCGTTTCTGTTGGTTTTTCTCCATCGTGAGTTGCATTATTCTGCTTCATTGCATGCCTAATACTTTTTAATTTCATGGCAGACATTATGAACTTTACATTGTTAGGACTGGAATTTTTTGTGCTCCTTTAAATAATTTTGAGCCTTGTTCTGGCACATTAAGTTACTTAGAAAAAAAGTTTATCCTTTCAAGACTTATTTTTAAATATGTTATATAGGTCTAGAACAGCCTTTAGTCTAGGACTAATTTGGCCTCACTACTGATATATTAGGTCTTTCCATTCCAGAATTGATGTTCTATTTCCATAATATCAATTATTACTGGCCCTGTGTGATCTCTGAGAGTTGTTCTGCCTGATCCTTTCGGATGGCCTTTCTTGTTCTCGGGTAGTTTCCTTACAAGCATGTACTGATCAGTGTTCAACTAATGTCTTGAAGAAAACTCTGAAAATATCAGAGCTCTTTGTTTCTCTCTCTCTTTCTCTGTCTCTCCTTCCGTCTTTGTCTCTGCCTGTCTCTCTCTCTCTCTCTCTCTGATATTCTGCCCCATGAATTCTAGCTGGCTTGGCCTTCCTGAACTCTGAATTCTGTCTCCTCAATTCAGGGAGATTGCTAGATTTGGGTTAGGCACTCCATCTCTGTGGGGAAGTGTAAAGATTCTCTCCAGGAAGTAAGCTGGGACAATCATAGGGCTCACCTCATTTGATTTCCTTCTCCCAGGGATCACCGTCTTGCTCTGCTAGTTGTCCAATGTCTGGCATATTTGTTGTTTAAGTCAGGAAGATAAATCTAGGCCCTGTTACTCCATAATGGCCAGAAGCAGAAGTCATCAATTTTTTTTTTTAACCTCCCAGTTTAAAATTCCAATGTGTAGCCAGTGTTGAGAACCACTGCAGTCTAATTCTATTCTTATCAGAGTTTTAGCCATTGTTGTCATGCTCTTCTCCCTCCCCCTTACAGCTATGCTTCTACTGTCATCTCTCAAATCACACTAGTTAACACTCTCCCTGCCTTCTACCTGAAGTTATGAGAAATGTTATATCATTCTAGTATTTGATACATATTAGTCCTCTCCAAATTTCTAGGTATGATAGTCTAATTCAGAAAGACAGCAGATATTCTGAATTATTATCAATTACGTTACCAGCAAATAGAAAGAAGAAAGGAAACTGGGCTAAGAAGATTGTTAAAGTGGAGAGAACTCATGGAAGTCACACAGCTAATAACAGAAAGATAGCGTCTCATTTCAAAGTCTGTGTCTTTTCCCTCTGCCTCTGACAGTAGCTGTCATGATAGTCTCCATCCCCAATGTATAGTTTGTTAAAAACAAAATTTTACTGAAGTATAAATACCTAGAGAAAAGTATACAAATTTTAAGTGCAGCTCGATGAATTTTCACAATATAAATTCACCTGTCTAACCAGCACTTAGATCAAGAAATAAAACAAGTACCCCAGAAGTCTCCTTGTATATGGCCCACTTTTGACCTGGAAGCTTTATTTAGCACAGAGGGATTCAGTGGAGCCTATAGTTCAGGGTTCCTGAAGTTGGGGTCCATGTGGGCTTCCATAAATCCCCTGAAATTATAGGCATACATTTTCCTGAGGAGAGGATGTAATGCCTTCATCAGCTTCTCTAAAAAGGGAGGATCAAAGCTACAACTGAAGACAGGCTCATTGGCAATCCATTTCTTCATTCAACATATTGTCAAAATCAGAACACAATAACAAACATGGCTACCATTTGAGAACTTAATGTGCTGAGTACTATGTCAGGCACTTTATGTGTGTGGATGACAAAAAGGGGTTCTATAGAAAGCAAACTCACAGGGTGATCTGATCATAAATTTCTAACTGAGCAGATTATGGTGTAGTCATACCCCATGCCTGTAACTTCTTCAGCGAAAGGTTTTAAGCCAGCCCTGTCCATTGTTCTTATACATCTAGGTTAACACACCTTTAAAATGCCAGAAGTAATATCCCTTGAAGTGAGTATTAACCCTCAAGAGAGCACATATTCCTGTTAACTATCCCATAATCCAATCTCTGCCTTGCTTTCTCCAATCTTCTTTACATCCCCTCCTTAATTTCAAATGCATAAAAGAAGCTGCAAAACTTATTCTCCAGAGGTTTAAGATCTTGCTCCCCAGCATATGCTATCAGTCTGGCTGAAATAAACTTATAAAAATTCTCTACAGGTTTGCATATTTCTCATGTCCACATGTATTGCCTCTGACCCTTATAAAATCCCTGAAATGTAAATATCATCTCTATTTTACAGAAAGGGGAACTGAAGCTCAAAATGAAGTGATTTGCCCAATGGCACACATTATGTAGGCGTTTGCAAAAGCTGCTATTCAGTATGAGATCTGCTACACCAAAACCTGTGCTTCTGCTGCTAAGCCATGATGCCTTTGGTAATATCAAGTTGCCTCACTTCTGCTCAGGACAAGGAAAGTTTGAAATACCAGGGCTGAACAGGAAATGAAAGCATGAAGCCAAACAAAAACCCAAGCATCTTTTTTTTTAAAAAAAAAAAAAACAATTCCCTTCTAACCAATGAAAAATCATTGTAGAAGGGAAAGTACTGCCTTTAAAAGGCGCACTTTGCCTTCACAAGGTGTGGCCGGTTGGTTTTTTCAAAGTAGGAGTTAGTATCTAACCACAAACCAACTGTCTATCATTACGCTGCACTTTAGCGGACATCTATGATTGGTCGACCAAGAGAGCAACGTTTGAATTTAAAGAAAAGACCAAAACAACTAATGTCATTACTTCAGTGAGAAAGATAAAGCTTTCTTGTTAGAGAAAACTCCAGCTGGAGTCAGAGATCAGACACTAAAACCCAGGGTTAGGGTAAAACCATTACCTCACTAACTGGTTTTATTACTAAAAAGTTCCTCATCAAGAAATCAGCCTTTAAGCAAAACTCATTGAAAAGGTATGCAAAAGCCATGTGAAGGCACTTTATAAACTGCAAAGGATTACAAAAAGGCTAGTAAATAAAAACATTTATAGTTTAAGATTCAATTAAAAATTAATCTCTAAACAGAAAGCAAATTTGCCAGTCTACAAAGGCTATACCAGGGAAAGGCAGCAGAGTCAGGAGCAGCCACAATTCCTGATGCCTTCTTTCCTTCTTGTCACGGGGTTACATGTAAAGTTAATGTCTCTCATTTTCCCATACATAGTAACACCTATAAAGGAAAGAAAAAAGTGGGCCAGATGACTTTATAGAAAAGAAACCATGGTCTCAAGTTATGGACTGAAAAACTGCATTCTCTTTACTTCTGATTTTGGAATACATTTTCAGTTTAATAAGACAGAAGGACAAATGAAAAAAATATTATTTCAGGCAATACAAGTTCTGACGAATATCACAAGATAGTAAGCATTAAAATTTTAGAGAACTTGAAATGCTGAAAGGAACTTCTATAATTCAATCATCTTTTCCTCAGCAATAGCAAATTATAACAGTGAATTAGAAAGTTTGATAAGGCTGAAAATGACATTGGAATCTTATACCCTCTATTATGTTCATGAAGCACTATGAAACTACTCAGAGCCACCAAAGCAATAATGTAAAATTTCAGGTTTTTGTTGTTGAAACTCACTTTATTTTAAAAAAAAAACAGTCATGAACAATAAATTACAATCATTTCCCCCCTTTTATAAATTCTTCATAAAATATATTTGACAATTTTAAAAGAAAATTTCAAAAGTTGCTTTCATTTTTGAAGTGCTGATGACATTTTTTGACCATTTTGTCATGCTGGTGAATTATTTTGTAGCTGCTACAATAGTCTGATAAACATTTTACAATTAAAAACAACAACGAAGAGGAAAAAAACAGACCAGCAGAAAGAACTATTCAGTGTGCTATTTATCTGACACTTAACACTTACTTCATCATAATGACAAAGTATCCCTTAGCACCAAAAAATCTACAGGAACCCCATCTTTCTAAGTGACAACTAGTGCAAAATAACATTCTAAGAACTAACTGTACAATCCCATATTTTAACTGGCCACAGCTGCCTATAAGCTTATTTGAAATATTTGGTCTTTTTTCAATTAAGACAAATTTCATAAAACACTATTAACCATGGCAAGAGACTCTATGAAAAATAATTACTTATTGAGTACCTATTATGGGCAAAGCACTGTACATGAATCATTGCTTTCATTTTTCTTCTAACAAATGTCCAGGAATTTTCAAGTATCACTAATCACCTTTTATTTCTCACCTTTGGTTGGAAAAGACCTGTGGCTATATGCCATTTTAAAATTGTCATTTTATCAACTGACCTTTAGTGCTAAGCACATAGTAGGTACTTAATAAATACCTTCTGACTGAAAGAACAAATAAACAAAGAATTTACTATCATTTTGCTTGGTATTATAGGCTATTTTAGAATACAAAGACTTGAGAAAATTCCAGAAGAAACTTTCTGATCACCTCATACCTTTACCAATGAAAAGAAAGAATTCCATTTCACAGGTAAAATCTTTCAAAATAAATGATAATAGTCAACTCTTTTAAATGAGGCAGAACAGAAAACTATGTACTTAGGAAACTATGGCTCCAAGCACACAGATATTTGAAGAGCAAGTAAAGTCCTGGCATACCATCACCTGAATCATCACAAATCTCCACCATGTTATTGACAGACATCATAATGATGCTCTTTACTTCCAATAACTCAATCCCCTTGGTCAGACACGTTATACTAATTTGGTGGTTCAGAGGGTTAATTACACTGAGGTTTCAGTATACTGTTCCACCTCTAATTTATCTTGAAAGTGATGTTTAAAGTTTCTTTTTTCTTTTTCATTTTAAAAGGCTTTATTTCAATAAAACCTTTCAGTCCAAGTTTTAAACTTCTGGATCAAGTAACATATAGTTCAAAAATTTCATATACTCTAATTTCTTTGTGCTTTTTCACCTTCTATAGTCCCCTGAACACATTTTGAGGAAAAATTATGACGGCAACATTCCAAAAGTTGTGAAAGTTCAAAAAGTTTAGACTATGCAAACTATTATTTCTATTTTTTTTTCACTTTTAACCAAAGATTCCAGTGCTTTATAAAGATTAACCTAGATACAATTATTTTAAAGCCTTTCTAACCTTAAAGGCTAATGTTCTGTTTTAGGGAAACCTTCTTTCCTTAGATTTTAACTAACTGCATTTACAGAAAAACAAACTGGAAACAACCATGTAGGGTTAAAATCAAACTGACTTCAAGAAGAATAATAGTCTAGTGGTTTTGACATGGACCATACCAAGTGATTGTATAAAATCTATAACTTTTCTACTTGATATAGCTGATGCCACATTATCCATTTGCCAAACTGTATAGGTATCATCTCCCACTTTAGGAAAAGGTGGTCAACATTTAACCATATCACTACCATTACTGTGTCAAATTAGACAAAACAGCATTAGTGCCAAAATGAATGGAATTCCAGTGATGAAACAAGAGACCCTATTAGGACAGGCAATATGAGGGGAGAGCTCATTTGGTTTCTTCAACTTTATGTTGAGGCTTAGACAAAATCTTAAAATAAAAAAATTAATATATCAAGTACTATAGTCTACACATATATATATCAAAGTTTTCAGAAACAGAAGAATCCTGTGTTCAGATTTGTATCAGATTGCAGATGCTCAAGTGCAGACATGTCTCAATGCAGTGGTTTGATTGGTTAATTGAATGCTTGGTTACCTAAAACAGGTATGACTGAAACATCAAGGTCCTTGCCAACCTGCTACCACATGAGTGCATGGCCAATGCTACTCTTGCAGCTATAGGGCACTGGAGAGCTCAAACATACTTCAGCAGCTTTGGATCACTTAATTTCATTTACGTTTAATCAGATTATTTTAGACTCTCCAAAATGATGCCTGTAAAAAAAAGCTGTATAATATTATAAAAAAAAAAAAAAAAAAGGTAGTATGATTTTATTAGAGGGAGGGATAGGGTAAAAGATGAGAAGGTTCTTTTATTTTTCATCACTGATCTCACCAGCAATTCTCAAAAACCCAAACCTACATTAAATAATTTAAACAGAAGTGGAATTTTCTTCATATGGAATGCAAAATGCACACATTCACATACTTACATATACATAAATATATACATATATGTTTCCTTTACAAAGCTTCAAAGGTTGCATTGCCAGCACGCAAACCTCTTCTTCCATGGAAATTCCTAATACTGACAAGGAATGTCTAAAATACGTAAAGACATATTTCCAGAAAACTGGACTCTTCTTGGCTCTTATTTTCCTGCCAAACTTCTACCAATGATCATTTTAAAGAAATTTACACCCACATTGGTAATACACATTTAAAACATACTAACAAAATGGTCAGCTTGGACTTATGAAAAAATGAGGAAAAAAACACCCCACAATAAACTCGAAACCCTTAGAAGGTGGAGTTTAGCTTTTTATATTCCTTTTCAGCCACATTATGTTGCATCACTGTTAAAAGAGAAGCAGCATACCATCCAAGATGTTTGCAAATGTGTGTGTCACGTTTCCCAGCTGCTATCTTTAAATGCAATTTGTACTAATCTGAGTTCTAGTTCAAAAGCATCTGGACGATCCTGAGGGTTTGCAGCCAGCATTTCCTTAATCAGTTGTTTCATTCGCCCATTCATAGACTTTTTCTTCACAGGAATGAGAAGTTCCATTTTGGGATTTTCCAGAAGCGCCTCCCCAACAGGCACAATCTCAGTTCCTTGTTTTACATAACTCCCCAAGAGTTCCTTCTTTGTCTCTGTGTCTATGAATGTGATCCTTTCCAGCATTGCCCAGATGATAATCCCCAGAGCAAAGATGTCAGCTTTTGCTGTGTAATGTCCCTCCCACACTTCAGGAGCCATGTAGAAATCTGTTCCACAAGCTGTAGAAAGGAAACACTTGTTTACACTGACAGGTTCTTCTGGGTTCTGCCCAGAGGCTGAACAAACTTTACTCAGACCAAAATCAGCCACTTTCAGTGTAGGTTCCAAGTCACTGGTATCCAATCTGCTTTGAGAAATCAAGATGTTATCAGGTTTAAGATCTCGGTGGATGATCTGGTTTTTATGCAAGAAAGCCAGGGCACTGCTCAGCTGAAGCATGAAGCTGGTGTTAGTTTTACGATTGGGTTTCCTGGACAACAGATACTCATTCATATCTCCTCCGTCACAAAAATCCATCACAAACCACAAGTAATAGGCGCTTCTGGGATCAAAGGCAATTTCTCCTTTTAATGAAGTCTCTACAAGCTATAAGAAGGGAAAAAAATCAGATTATAATCATTTGTACAGTTTATACAATTCAGCTATAGAAAAAAATAACTGATTAAGTTAGTCTCCAATTTTAAGTGGAAATTCCATGAATAGTTTATTTGGTCAGCGCTTTCATGTGTGCATTTTATTTTAAACTTCAGTACTTCAAACTGTCACTTTGTCCCTCATTGGTATACACTAAATCTCCGAGTTAAGAGGTAAAAATTTATTTAAAAATAGCTTTACTTTGAAAAGTGTCCAACTGGCTGTACATTTTCTGCATGTGTCAATGGAGCTGAACTGTACCCACAGCTTCATGAAAAGATCAAAGTTTCAACAGCTAGAGCTAGGAGACTGCCAGCTGGAATATAAATATCAACTAAAAATTCTATTAAATGAAACTGCATGAAATATTCTTGCTCATTTTGCACATACTATCAACACAGTCTGTGAAATTGAGAGAAAAATGAACATGGGACAACTAGTTATTATAGAAATAAAGTGCTCCTGTAGTTACTGATTAAAAAAAAAACCTGACATCATTACTTCCCATACTTATGTAGGCAGAATGCAAATATGTTGGCTATCTCTATCAATGGATGGCTTCTAAAAATCAATTTATAAAAATCATCTTTGCATTTTGATATAAATTCAAAATCTGAGTTTGTACATTTCTTTGATACAAGCTGAAAATTAGAAATCAATGTTTTATTTGTTATCATTATCTAATTATAATTCTCTTATTACCTGAAGTTCACAAATATTACTTTCCTGAACATGAACTATACCACTCTAAAATACAGGCATATAGTGCTTTGAAAGCATTTGTCCTATAACGTCCTCTTCAAACTCAAGGGTTTAATAGAAAGTCAGGGAAGCCGAAGAGTTGTTAAAGAGTGAGTGAACTGCTAATTTTACATTAAAAATCTACTGGTACTTCCTCTTGTCGTTTTGGCGGGCAGAAGCAAAGAACACTTCTCTATACCCTCTCCCCCAATGGTAAACAGCAATAATTGCAACGGTTTGCAGATACCTTTTTTGTATGCATTTTCCTTGTTGTATGTATTTGCCAGTGAGGCAGAAAATGAAAGATTAGAAAGGTACAGATCATTCATTTATCAGGTGCACTGTTACTAAATATGCTGAGATTAACGACCAGTACCATTACTCTTTATTTCCTCTTTTTTGTCTTTACTCTCAAAAGCAAACTTCCTAAATAGCTTTGACCAATGTAGTCCCAGCATTCAAGAATGGTTTAGAGTAGCGGTCCCCAAGCTTTTTGGCATCAGGGACTGGTGTTCTTAGGAGAATCTAATGCCTGATGATCTAAGGTGGAGCTGAGGTGGTAATGCTAGTGCTGGGGAGGCTGCAAATGCAGATAGATGAAGCTTCCCTAGGCCACAGCTCACCTCCTACTGTGTGGCCTGGTTCTTAACAGGCCACCAATGGTACCCCCTGGTTTAGAGTAAGGCCAGAGCCACATAGTAAATATTTTAGGGTTGACAAGACATACAGGGTCTCTCTGTTCCATATTCTTCTCTTTTAAACTCTTTAAAAAAATGTAAAAACTATTTTTAGCATCCAGGCCATACAAAAACTGGCATAGGGCTATAGTTTGAGGGCCTCTGGTTGAGAGCTATGGCAATATAGAGCCCAATCTGCTCACTTTCACATGTAGAGGATGTCAGCAGTGAGTTTTCTTGCCTAGAGTTCTTCAATAGCTTCTCCATTCTCTCAGGATATAGTGTAAGCTCCTTAACAGGGGCTAAGGGATGTCTGCTCTGACTTTCGTTGATCTTTCTAGCCTCGTCTGAAAGAACTCCCCCTGTATACTACAGTCTCACTAACTTCTTTTGATTCTTATAATGCTTCATGCTTTTTGCTTTAAGACATTTGTATGTACAGTTCTTTCTGCCTGGGAAGTTTTCTTATCTGCCTAACTCCTCTTTACCCTACAAGTTTTAGTTGAAACAGTTCATAATTTCTGAATCCCAGGATTATACCAGGTTCCCTATTACATGCTCCTATATCATCCTGTACTTCTCACTTACAACACTTATCACAGTATGCAGATTAGCCACTAAGTTCCTGTGCTTGAGATTGTGTCCTCTGTTAATTATTTGTTTCACATTTTCTTCTAGGTGAAGTGTTTAGCTATCAGGAACTGATTTAATGATTTCAACTGACAACAAGGAAGTATCTGGAAAAACATGGGAGAAAAATAAAAATTTGTATAGAGAATGGAGGAAACCATGCATAGGAACTCTGTGGTCACACCAAAGACTTGTCTGTCTTTACTAGATGTAAATTTAGAGAAGGCACTTGCTAAATGTGTTAATAAATGTCTAGTTAACTAAACAAATCCATAGAAAAGACAATTTTAATAGAGCTAAGTAGTACCGAATACTTCCTATATACCAAGTATTATATCTGTATCACCTTTAATTTTGACAACTTTCATGGAAGGTAGAAATTATTATACCTATTTTACATATGAAGATACAGACGCTGGGAAAAGTAGGGTTATTTATCAATGGTTGTACACCTAGCAAAAAGTGTCACAAATCAAACACAAGTCTATCAGGCTTTAAAAGATAAAAGAGGTTACTAAATAAAGAGGTGCTTTAGATTTTTCAAAAATCACTGAATCGAGTCTGGAAGCACTTATAACATAAAGCCTTGAAAGACTAGCTAATGCCTAGTTACCATAAAGATTGCTTGATCTGACACTCAAGAATATCACCAGCACTAAGTCATATGTTTAAGTGAAAAAGATTATACATCTTAGTCTCCAAAATTCAATGCAAAGTTCAGCAAGGTACTATACACATATAAAAGGAAATGTGGTAAGAATGTTTCTGCTATTTTTTGTCAGTGCAATTTATAAAATAAGCACTTTTAGGAAAGTAAACAAATCAGATGGACAAAAGAGTTGTGTTTTATAGTCAGTCTTAGGAGAGAAAACTTCAGGATATAGCAAGTTAAACTGCAATATAACTTAGATTTTCAAGATTGATATTTGTTTACCACGCAATGAAACTTGTAGGTTCCTAATTACACAGATTAATGTGTTTGTTTTCTTTGTTGTTCCTAGTATGTAAGCTTTTGTTGCTTTAAAAACAGACTTTTGTACCCTGATGGTAAATTCTGAATTTAGACATGCTCATGGAAAGTTGTTTACTTTTCCAAGAATGACTGCTCTTAAGAGATTTTGCTCTGGCCTTTAACTAGCTATATCTTAAGTATCTTTTCTCTTCAGTGAGTATAGAACTAGAGATTTTGATTTATGGCAGAAACTAACCTAAAAAAACCAATCTTTTCTTTTTTCTTACGTTAATACTTTTCCCAGGTCTATAAAAGAGTAACTTGAAGGCAAAAGAGTAATTTGGAGGCTAGGAAAGCACAAGTTCTGCTGTCAGTCCTATGTTTAGCTTCCAATTCTGCTACTTGCTAGCTACATGATTGGATAAATTCATTATCTATTCTAAGCCTCAGTTTCTTCATTTGTAATGGTGATAATAGTACTTTCCTCATAGGATTGTTCTGAGCAACTGCCTTTAAAGCACTTAGCACAGAACATAGAACTAAGTAGGAACCCAAACGTTAGCTTTTAGCACGTTAATAATATTCAGGTGCTAAGCCACATACTTCATGAAAATTAAGCAGGATTATATGGTTAAGAAACCATACAACCCTCTAAAACAGCAGAGGCTTATGTTCAAACCAGTGAATTATAAAGAAACGCCCAATTACTTATGGGTTTTGCTATTGGTTGTGGAGTGTTTCCTTTTCTTCTGTCTTCAGTTCCAAAGAAAATGATTTCAAATAAGTGAATTTATTAGATTCTAGTCTTGATTACTTCTCTAGCTTCTATGTTGCCCCAATCCTATGCAGATTGGCAAGTATCATGGCCTAACAGGTGGCTTATGTTATTTTTAGGTATTTGCATCAGAGGTTTAAATAAAACCTTGTTTTAAAACAAACATCTACTCAATTCTCCTAACTGTATAAGCACCTGCATTTAAAAGCAGTTCATCTGATTCTTTCATTCCTCTTCTTGCTCACCAATGCAGTGTTTAAATCATTTCTATATCCCATTCAACCACACATACCTGTAAATAAAGGGAAGAATTAGAGCCGTGGGACATCTTTTGTACCATCCCATCTTTTTGTAGGATGCATTCCTCCAAGTGAATCACATTTGGATGTTGGCTCTTGATACTGCTTAGTGCCCAGAATTCACGCAGGGCTAGTTCAACATTCTCAGGTGCATGGCATCGAATTTTCTTCACTGCCACCCGTGCAGAGGTCTTTCTGATGACTGCTTCATACACAACACCGTAGCTACCTCGGCCTACCTCCCGTATTAGATCGTACTTTGGCTGGCTGCTCACCATCTTCAAGGTCAAGGTTTCTGGAAAAATCAACAAAATGCTCTGTTGAAATCAAGCATGCCTACTGGCTTGTGTTTCTTCTTATGCATGATTTAGTTATCATCTGTTTCACTGTTTGTAGTGCATGAAAGATATTTGCTGTACCTTGGGCAAATCTAAATATTCTAATAATAACAGTAAAGCAGCTAACATTTATGTAGTATTTACCATGTATCAAGAACTGTTCCAAGCACTTTATAATACTAAATTCATTTAATCCTCATAACAATGTCATGAAGTAGATATTACGGTCATTTTACAGATGAGGAAACCAAAGCATGGAGAGTATAAGCAACATGCCCAAGTCAAACAGCTAGTAACTGGTTGACCTAGGATTTGAAACCAGGCCATCTGGCTTTGACATCCATATTTTAACCACTACACTACACTGCCTCTTATACAAACTGCTTCAAAATGTCAGTCACTGTTAAAAATAAACCAAAAAATTCAACATTCTTTACTGATCACAAAAAAACACAAAATTCCCACTTATCCTTAAAGATGACACACACATAAAAGGTTATGAAACAGCAAAAACAAAAATGAAACCCTTCACAGTTAGAAATACAAACACCTGGCTCATGCTTAGGGACTGAAAGTGAACCAGATCACATATAAAACTGAAAATGTGTAGTTGTTTTTATTATTTAGAAGTAAACAGTCAAAATGCATATGTTTTTGTTACTTCCTTACTTCTTGTAAACTAAATGGAAATAAAGTTTGTAGAGAAAATGTTCCTTTAAAAATAAAACTACTTAGAATATGGTTACCTTTTTGTTGTTAACAATAGCTATTTAGATCTAGGTCATTTTTGTCAACAAAAACTGTCCTACGTATCAAGGGGCTCTCTTTGTTTGGGGAAACAGAAAACTACTGATTCTTGAGCCTGAAAAGTTGGGAACAGCTTCTTTAAGTCTATAGGATGGATTTAATAAAGAAAATAAAAGTTTCTGAGATTTCTTCCTAGTCCTACTTCCTCAGATTGGACACCCACCCTTCAAATTCCTACTGTATTTCATACTGCCTGATTTCCTGACCCAGAAGCCTCTGCCCTAGCTACACAGTATACTTTCTTTTCCGGTCTCCATGGACTGCCAATTACTGTCCATCTCAAAATGCCCGGTGTCTTTGAAGCTGTCCCATATCCCCAGACGAAAGAGCACCTGTATAAGGGGGAGGGACGGTCTTAATGAAATCTTTGCTTTCCGGGATCAAAACAGCGTGGTGATGCATCCTGGTTGAACCTCAGTGATTTAGGCTGGCATTTCCCGGGGCCTCACGCCCGTGCTAATCCAGCGATCGGACGCGGGCCGGCCAAGCCGGACACCTGCTGGTGCCCGGGAAGGCCAGTCCTGGGCAGAGGTGTTGCCCAACGCGGCGGCTCAGGGCCCCGCTCATTGGCCAAGTATCAGGCCCTCCCCCTCCTCAGCTGCGTACAGACAAAACCTGGAGGGGATCCTTCCCGGGCCCTTCACCCCCAGGGACCAGTCCTGTGCCTGCCCCAACCCCTCGGGGCTGGCGGCTGAGGCCCGGGGCCTAGGAAGGAGGCCACGGGCTTAAAGGAAAAGGCAGCAGCTGGGGCCGGTGGCCCGAGGGGTGCGGGCCGAAGGTCTGAGGAGCGTGAGGCCTTCCCCAGGATGACTACGCTGACAGGTCTGTGACAGGCCCTCTGAGGAAGGAGGTACATGCAAGGCCCTCGGCTCTGCAGCAGGGCCTCTCTGCCAGACCCAAAGGCCAGATTTACCTCAGGGTAGCCGCCGCCACTTCTTCTCACGGGCTCTGCAGGCCGCCATTATCGGGCAGCTCGCGCCTCCGCCGCTGCGGCCTCCAGTCAGAGGCCGGCGCGCGCCCCCGTGGTGCGCGGACACACCCCCTTACGCCTCGCGGCCCCGCCCCCCTCCGGCTTTCCGTAGCGCGAGCCGGAACGCCCAGCTCCGTCCCTATAGGGTGCGCGCATGGCACTCCGCGCTGGCCGCCTTCCCGCTCCCTTGGCTTCCAGGAGCCGGGAGTCGCAGAAGGTGTGCGCGCTTTGGCACGCACCACTCGTGTCCCTCCTCGCAGGGGTGGCCCTGCCGGGAGCACGGGGGCCACTCCACTCTCGAGGCTCGGTCGTGCTCCAGCCGCAGAGGGCGCGCAAGGCCCGCGGCCCCGGGGCTGGTATGCTGCAGCAGCTCTGGGCGCGGTGCGGGGTGCGAGCGCTCAGCGCGGCCGCCCCTCTCCCTGTCAACCTACCGAGCTGCGAGCAGGTGTGCGGGGCTCTCTGGGGTAGGACGCCTGGCGCATCTTCCTCGGCACGAGCCTAGGGTGCGTGCGAGACACGGAGCTCTTCGGCGGGCCCGCGGGGAGGCGCGGCCGGAGCTGGAAGGCCTGGCGTCCGCCCCACCGGGAGGGAGGCTGCACCTTTTGTCAGAGTCACTGAGCCATATTTGCGAGCGGTGCAGTTGCTGAGGCGGCGGCGGCGCGGGGCTGGGTGCGATCATCTGGGAAGACGCTGTCCCCTGCCCCGCCGGCGCGGTGGTATCTCCCTTAAAGAAGCCAGCACCTCATTGTTCCCGGGCCGCGGTCGCCGGGGGTCGAGGGCGCCCCATCCAGCGTGAGGAGGAAAGGGCGCTGGCGTCCTCACCTGACCGCTGCCACCCGTCCTGCCCGGCGCCCGCACCCCCGGGCTCGTGGAAAGTAGGGATCCAGCAGGCGAGCGGCGAGCGGCGGCTGTCCGAGCGGGTCAGGGCCTGGACTGACAGCGAACATAGCAGTTTCTTTAGGGGCCCGACCGTCAATTCTTGTCATTGGGCCACCCAACAGCCGTCAGTCAGATCCCAGGAAACATTCTCTTGACAGCCAGCCGGTGACTGTCAGTTACTCAGAGACCAGGACCAGTCGGTCATTCAGTTACCCAGATCAGTAAGCATCAACCAGAAACGTCCATTCCTTCACCGATTTATTCTGCACCTACTATTTGTTAGTAAGGTGGTTGTTCGTCCTCCTAGTGCTGTATAAGGCATGATGTACAAAGAATTCCTGTCACTGCTTTCAAGGATCGACCAAATACCCATTTTCTGTTCTCTATCAGTCTTCTCGAATCTGGAACTGGGTTAGGTCTTTATAGAAATGATCTCGCCTAATCCTAACCAAACTCTGTCTACAAGGGCAGGCCTTATTATTAACTATGTTTTAACAAGTGAAACAGATCTCTGACATCTTTGACCGGAAGGTGTCTGGATATTTGGTGGGGGTTCCTTGCCTTGATTACCCACTCCCCTGGTATAACACCTCCCGCTACCCCCCAAAAGACTGCTCAATGATCTGTTCAAACTTTTGTCCTGAGTGCCATGTACCAGTCATCACCTTTCTGTTGAGAATAAGAGGTCTGCCAAGGCTTGGTTTCTGCTCTTGAAAGCAGAAGGGGAATATGGAAGGCTCTGTGTAGACAGCTGATCAATTACCGGTGTGGGTAATTGATCAGAATGGGAGAGGGGTATCTCTGGGTCAGGAGGCTTTTCCTTTTGTCTCAGTCCTTAAATATAGGAGTCCCTCCTTTTAAGCTGGGTGCAGACCTGAGACTCGAAATCTACTCCCCCCGCCAAAGACAGGCTGATTCTGAAGTCTGTGAGGTGGATTCAGGTTTGTGGAGCCTGAAGCTTAAACAATTTGAGGTGTCCTCTTTCGGAAAGAGATTACAAAATGGCCTGGTGAACTCATTGCTAGAGCCTTTGAAAGGGTCTGTGTGAGGGTAAATCTGCCCCTCCATAATGTAATAATTACATTATGTCATCATTTGTTTGCCCATAGGCCTTCTCCTACTAGACTGAGAGTTCCTGGGACTCGAGACAGGAACCTTGTCTGTGATTCATCTCTGCAGCCTTCTCTATATGGTACCAAAATACACCTGAGGATAACATTCCAAGTGCAGTAATGCATCACTGAGGATAGTAATACATTGCTGGTGGGAAGGCAAAATGATATAAATCTAATTAGGGAAATTTGGCAATATATAGCCACGTTACATGTGTTTTCACTTACCCAGTAATCCTAGGTCAAGTCTTTAACTTCCAAGAATCTATCCTAGTGATATATTGGCAAAAATACAAAAAGTTGTATGCACAAGGCTATTTATTATGGTATTATTTCTATAGCAGAAGATTGGAAACTGCTCACATGTCAATAAAGAACTGGCTGAATGAATTATAGTAGGATATAGTGCAATGCAGCTGTAAGAAGATGTGGAAGCTTTCTTATATATAGTAAAAAACATACTAATATGAAATAAAGTCTATATAGTTAAGTGAAATAAGCAGTGTGCATAGTATTGTTTATAATATACTATTTTCTGTGTAAGTAATTGGGAAATATAAATATACATTAATAGCCTTTATTTAAAAGTTAAAAAATGGAAGAAGAATAAACCCCAATCTTCTAAAAATGGTTTACCATCTGGGTTGGTAGGAGCAGGATGGAAATGAGACTTCTGTGAATGTACCTCATATAGTTACCATTTTGGAACTTTGTAAATATTTTGCATATTTATAAGGCAAAGTTCAATAAAAAATAAAATATTCCATAAAAATTAAAAACAAATAGAAATAAATGAATCATCTCTATGTCAGATTGGTGGTATGACTACACAGAGAAAATAATTCCAAGTGCTTTTTAAGTATTTTGACTGTATCTCCCTAATGGGATGTGTCTAAGGATAGCTAGAACTGCATAGAAATACTAAATTGCATTTATTAGACTTATTGTTAGTAGTAATATTGATATTGCTATTTTGAAACATTGATATATTTTAGGGTAAAGCAAATTACGTTAATGGCATTAGGAATCAAATTTTCAATGTATGAGAGAAAATGTTACAGGTATTAAAGCTGTTTAGGATAATCTTAGATCTGAGTTTGTGGAACTATGTATTTTTCTCTTAAAATATGTATTTTCTTGCTTTGCCTAGAAGCAATGACCAACTACTAGTAATGAAAACCCTAGTGTACAGATTTGTCCTCTAAATACAATTTTCCAGTTTAAAAAAATTAAAAATTAGAGAAAATCGAGGCTAATTTGATAAATGGCTGATTTCTGATATGGAACAGGAAAGATAAGCTTGGGTCATTTTGTGCCTGGAAGCCAGAAAGCTATCAGACTATTGGGATCATGTAACAATGACTGAGGAACCAATAGAAAGGGACCTCCAGTGGCCAAATATAGGACAGTTTTAAGCATGAAGAGATAAATGGCTTCAATAGATAACAACACATAAAATATATAAAAATCTGTTAATAGTGATACTTAAGGAAAACAACACATTTGTTACCATTGGAGTTTTATAGGGAATCAACTAATTACTCTGAACATTGAAAAATAAAGGGAAGTACACATTTTCCTGGTCTTTTCTTAATGAATTCTATTCCAGGTAATGAAATAGATAGGAAAAGGTTATATTTTTAAAATTGAGATATAATTGACAGTTTCAGGTGTATAACAATGATTTGAAATATGTATATGCTGTGAAATGATCACAATAAGGCTAGCATTCATCACAAGAAAAGTTATTTTTTATAAAAAAATTCCAACTAATAAATGCAGGAGAAATTATAGCATTAGAAAAGCATGATTTTATAGACCCTAATGAAATATCGAGTCTAGGCAGTGGTCACAAAATGCTAAAACAATTGGGTAAAAAATTGTTGGGGAATTTTATAATGGAGAGCTTAGGCTGACGTTGCCTAAACCAATTGGTCAGTCTTAAAATCACTAAGGAGGAATACAGTGCTCTCCATGGAATATTCTTGCCTGAAAAAAATCAGCCTAATCAAGCCAAGATCTAATTACCAGTTTACCAGGGGACAGGCAGTCACCACGAACAGTCAGCCAAATTCAAAATGTGAGACACTGTACAGGGCAAGTGCCCTGGTTTCTCCAACATATTCATGGCATGAAAATAAAAAGGGAAGATAGAATATTAAAGCATAAAATTCAAGACTACCAAATGCAAAAACCTTATTTGGATTCTGATTCAAGTCAGCCCACTGTCAAAAGACATCCTTGATATGATAAGTACAAATTTAATATGAACCGATAGATTAAATTAAGGAATTACTGTCCTTTTTTTGTTAGGTGTGATATAATGCCTGTAGAAGTAAAAGCCGATTTTTATTAGAGCCGCACAGTGATGTATTATGGATAAAGTGAAGTGAGGTCTGGGATATGCTTTAAAATACTCCACAGGCAGCATAGCAAACAAAAAGAGGGAGAAAGATTGGCAAAATGTCGGTAGTTGTGAAACCTGGTGATGTTAACATGGAGTTTGTTATACTATTCTACTTTTGTCTACGTTTGAATTTTCCATAATAAAAAGTTAAGACAACCATGCTCACAAAATGAATTGAGAGTCTGGAATAGGTGGGAACTTGGATGCAGCAATCCTGCCCTCTGGTGGTAGATTCTATTAGCGCAACTGCTGCACCGGCCTAAGCAGATCTGAATCCCAGACCTGTCTAGAGTCACCTCATTTATAAATCTCACAAGAACTCCCACAAAATGGATAGTATTAGCATACTATGAATTTTACAGCTGAGGAAACAGACTCACAGGGATTCAGTAACTTAAGTTTCTAATAAATCAGTGGTGGAACCAAGATTCCATGTTCTAAGCTGCATAAATTGGTGTTTCTGCACCTTACTTTTCCTATCTGAACAAAGGATCACATGGGAAAAAGCAAGTGGAGATGCCCCTAATCAGAATGAGTCCACAGGAAGTAGATCATCAGGGAGCAATTTCACCTATGAATTATAGATAAGTAAATTTAAGTAGGTAATGTAAATATAAGTAAAAATAGGTAATATTCATGTTACTGTCAAGCAGAGATGCAAAGTACTGCTTATGCATGATGTCATTTATTCTGGCCAGTTATCCCATGAGGTACACAGTCTTATGTGACCATGAATCTGATCATCCCTCTGATGATTTTCTTGTAGGGAGGGGTGGCTCTCTGTTCTTTTAGAGGAATCTCCGTCATGCCTTCTCAGCCACTTAAACATACAGTTAAGTCACTGGTTCTCAAATGGGGCAATTTTGCTTCTCGGAGGACATTTGTCACTATCTGGAGACATTTTTGGTTATCACAACTAGAAGGTGCTACAGGCATCCAGTAGGTAGAGCCCAAATATGCTGCTAAACAGGAAAGTCTCCCTAACAAAGAATTATCCTGCTCAAAATGTCAATGGTGTGGAAATTGAGAATCCCTGATTGAGTAACAATAGTGGACTTGCTGTGCAAATACAGCTTCAAGTCAAGTCTTTTTGTCCCTTTTCTCAGATTGCTGGCCCCAAATTCCTCCTCTGTAGAAATTCTGGAGGCATCACTAATGCTTTGTCAGAGACCAGTACCTTCTGAAGTCATCTCACCCTGGGCTAGCCACAAGGCATTATCAGAATGCTACCAGATTATTAAGGGTGACTTGCCAGGCCAATCAGTGGCTGGGGGAGAAGCTCCTACCTTGCCATAGCAGGGAGCGTCCTCATCAGTGTTCCCTCCCCACTCCCTCCCAAGTTGGGGGAACCTCCAGCCCCATCTCTGGTGGAGAAACTCTTTTAAGGAGAGTGCCTGCTCTGGCACCACCAACATGTGGTGCGACCTTGAGCAAGTCTCCCAGTTCTGGGCCTTAATTTTCCCATCTGCATAATGAAGGGTCTGACCATCTCATCTCTAAGGATCCTCCCAGCTCTGACTCTTATTCTTTGATCTTATATCTCCACTCCGCTTGTACTAAGAAGACTAAAATGTTTATTTTTGATCCAGCCCCCAGCCAAGTGATTTAGAGGCCCAAGAAGGTCATGCACCAGGTACAACTTTTAGCTGTTCTGTCTTTGGATTGGTCCTAGTTGCCTCCTAGGTGAGAACTGAGAACAGCAGGAACAACTGGTTGTTTAGACCCAGATCCACATCCCCTGCCCTTGGCACCAAGCGTGTCTGATTGTGTGGGGGGGGTCCCTATCTGAGAGCCACAGTAGATGAAGAGTCGAGGGCTGCAAGACAAGATTCCAGGAGATTCCTGAACTGAGGATTTACTCAGCTCCCCAGCGGGTACTGAGATGTTCAAGCTTATGCTGCCTCTGAGCCTTCTGGATTGTGCATGTTATGAGGGCGGATTTAAAGGGAAGGATTGGCATGTGTGCTTGAGAAGAACGGAGATGGAAGGACTAGCTTCAGGAAAGGTTGATTAAGCAGCTCCCATATCACCAAAGACTCAGCTTCCTCTGTTTTGCCCTCCATGGTGCTGGCTTCATCTTAACGCAGGCTCCTCTCATGGGCCCAGGGAGTTCAGCAGTTCTCCTGGGGATTCAATTCAGCTTCATCAGTTTACATCTCACAAGGATGAGAAAGTAAGCTTCTCCATTCCCCAAGCAGTCCTGGAATTGAGTCTTTTTGGATCCGATTGGCTCATCTAGGGTTGTGGGCCCTTCCTTGACCAAGTTCCACATCCTGGAGGTTGGAGTTTACTGACTGGCTTAAATCCAGAGGCTGGGGAACAGCTAGCAAGTATCTATCACTACACATACTCCCCCTTACCCCCCGCAGAGCCAACTATTCCCTGGCACATGATAGGTACTTTATTCATTAACAGCTATTTAGTGAGTTCCTATTATGTGCAAGAAATTGTGCTAGATGCTGGTGACAAAGCAGTGAAGAGGAAGACAAGGCCCTTGCCTTCCTGGTCCTCATAGTCTAGTAGGGGAGACACCTCAACAGGCAGAGACAGTGCAGCGTGATTGGTGCCAGAAGGGTCTGCATGAGCCCAGAAGAGGGGACTCACATGAAGGGGGATAAGAGGTCAGGGAAAGCTTTTGACAGGAAGTGGCATTTAAATTGAGGCTTGAGGGTCAAAATGAAACACTCGGACACTTCTTCAAACTGACATACTTTGAATATTTGGTCAAAAGTTATTTAGAGCAGGACTGAGCGTTGTTTGAGGACAGGGCAGAGAAGGGAGCCCCAGGTACAGCAGTGAATGTTACTTAGGCTTGCCCCTGACCTCCCATCCCCAAAGCCTTACCCACACTTTCCTTCCAATATGATACAGAACCTCCTGAGGAGTGCTGGTTAATACAAATGTTCTCTGACATGCGTAGGAGCCTGGGAGCGAGGCACTGAGCCAGGTACTGGGGATGTAGCCAGGAGCAAAACGTGCAGAGGGTCTGCTCTCACAGTTTATCTTCTCATTTACTTCCACAAAGTGATTATGGAAATAGACACATAAAATGCAATTGTGGAAAGTGCTGTGAAGAAATAGCTCTAGGAGCCTCGAGACTTGGTAGTAGGCAGGGAGTGGAGGTAGGATGGGTCATTTGGGTCATGGAAGGCCTCTCTGAGCATGTGACATTTATGCTAAGAAATAACTGATAAGTAGTAACTGGCCAAGTCAGCCATGGAGGGAAGAGCATCCTAGATTGAGGGAACGTATGTGCCTAGCTGCTCTACCAAAGACTGAGCTAGAAGTTTATATCAGGAGCTGGGGGAAGGCAACAGAGGGAGGACAGTATTAGGAAGCTCCATTGTGGCCACAGGTACAAGCCTCGACTCCAGCCCAGCGTTATCAATAATAAGACCCATATCTTTCTCTCTCCATCTGTCTGTTACCCATTTCTATTTCCTAATAGATCCAAATCCCAACAGAAGTGGCAAGAGATGGGATGATCAGCCTTAAAACCCCAAGACAAAGCAGGGGTCAGATCCAGTAGGATTGCGTCAACTGTGTTATGGATTTTGAGATAAAAGTAATGGATCATCGAAGGTTTTTTTTTTTTTTTTTTTTTTTTTTTTTAAATTGTGGGAAAATATACATGACATAAAATTTACTGGTTTAATCATTTTTAAGTGTATAGTTTGGAGACGTTAACTGTATTGACGTTGTGTAGCCATCACCACCGTCCATCTCCAAAACTTTTCCATCTTCCCAAACTGAAACTTTGTACCCATTAAACAATAACACCCCATTCCCTTTTCCCCTCAACCCCTGGAAACCACTATTCTACTTTCTGTCACTGTGAGTTTGACTATTCTAGGCAACTCATATAAGCGTGACCATAAATATATATCTTTTTGTGTTGGGCTTATTTCACGTAGCATAATGTCTTAACGGTTCATCTATATTGTAGCAAGTATCGGAATCTTTATTTTTAAGGCTGAATAATTTTTCATTTTGTGTGTATAGCACATTGTGTTTAACCATTCATCATTGATATTTGTTTATCCATTCTATCACCAAAGCCGTCCATCACAAAAGGTTTTTAAGTAGAGATTTTAAACATGAGCAGATTTCCAGTTTAAAAGGTCACTTTTAGCTGTCAGGTGGAGATTGAATCAAGGGTGGGCAGGAGGGATGCGGGGAGGTCAGTTGCAAAGGTCTAGGTGAGAGACCATGGTGATCTGGACTAGGCTATGGTCAGGCACATGGGGAGAACCAGAAGATTTAAGGGCAGGTGGGAGACTGCACACCACCTGGGGTTTGGAAGTTTGGGGTGGAAAGGATGAATCGTCAAAGAATTCAGGACTGAACCCGTTTTCCTTAAGGACTCGGAACTGAGGAAGTCCGTTGAGTTGAAAGTAGGAGTTCTGTCTCTCCACACCTCAGGGCTTCCTTCACACCAGCTCTGCTTTCTGGGGAACCCAGACCAAGCCACCAAGAAACTTTCTGATTATAATTTGCCTTTCCCTGTAGCCTTCTAACAGAGAACAGACACACCGGTCTTCTGACATGTGAATTCTTGTTTTCCTGACTGTTGGGGACTTTCTAGATTGATAACTGATTTATGATTGAGTCAAACTCTGTTGGTTGGCTATTGTTAATCCATGATGAAGGGTGAATCGCCTTTTGGTGTCTGCAGGAAGACAGAGTTCTAACATTGTAAAGCTGAGTCCCAAACTCAGGACCAACAAGTCCTGTCTTGTGAGTCCTCATGCCAGTTAGACTTCTTGCGGAGACACGCTGCTGTACCACAGTATTATATGCCGAGGATTCTAGCTAAAACAGGTAAGAAGGAAGGTTATTGAGCTAGACTCTAGTTATGTGGTGTGCCCATAGCTTGCTCCTTCCACTGTTGGAGCTATACAAACTTTTAGGAAAGCAGTCTGTTAGTATTTACCAAGATTAAATCATCCCACTTCTGAGAGTCTAGCTTAAGGAGCTAATTAGAAATATGGCATTCACTGTAGCACTATTGATAACAATGAGAAACTAAAAGCAAAATATGTGTCCAACAATATGTCCATAGAATGGAATATACTGCAGCCATTAAAAAGTAGGCATTCTAATGCAATTAGCATTAATACGTTGGCTAGGTAGAGGGTTGTGGAGGGAGGGAGCAATTGGGATCATTTTACGAACTATATAGATGTCTAACCAAGGTAATGTAGATGTGAAACTAATTAAAATAAATCAATTAATAAAAATAAATAAAAAGTAGGTACTCTCAAAAGAATAGATTCTGTTGTTAAAAAGGTGGAGGTAATCTATATTGATAGAAGCCAGAAGGTTAGATAGGGGGATGAGGGGTTGTTATTACTGGAGAAGGTGGAGGAATCTTCTGGAGTGATAGAAATATTCTGTATCTTGATCTGGGTGGTAGTTACATAGGTAATAGATATGTAAAAATCTATTGACGTCCATGCTTCACATTTCTGCTCTCTACCGCATGTGAACCTTGACGTAAAAGAATGCGTTCTAAAGGCAATATAGCAACACCCAGTAGACTGTAAACTCCCAGGAGAAGAGGTTTGTCTGATCTGTTGGCTGCTGTATATCCAGAGCCTAGAACCATGCTCAGCACATAGTAGACTCTCAATAAAAACCTATTGAATGATTATAGAAAATGCCTAGGATAAAAATGTTAAATAAAAAAGTCTCAAAGTTGTACAACTTTTAAGTACACTATGATTAAAATGTAAAGATGATAGGAAAAAAATTAAAAGGAAATGGAGTGAAATGGTGTCAGTGGTTGTATTGAATGGTAGGATGATAGGAGATGATTTTTTAAAGTTTCCTTGATAAACGTCTTCTTTCCATTCTGTATTCTGTATATAACATTATTTGGAAATAGCAGCTAATACTGATCGAGTGCTTATTCTGTGCCAGGCTTTATACTGACAGAAATGTACAATTTACATTTATTAACTCATTTAATTTTTACAACAACTTCATGAAGTGGGTACTTAGCCCTATTTTACAGATGGCAAACTGAGGGCACAGAGTGGTTAAGGAACCTCACCAAAGCTTCGCAGCCTTAAGTGACCTTGGAGGGAGGCCCAGTGGCGGTCTGGCTCCAGAGGCTGCAGGCTTAACCCCTAGGGCACACTGCCCCTCAAAACTAATGTTAAAAGTCTGAATTCGAGGCCTTTGTGACCACAAGCCCCTGGACAAAATAGACCTCTTTGGGCTCCTCTCCCTGTGAATGACTCTGTCTCCTGGGAGGCCCCAGTCAAGCACCTCAAAGGAATGGAGAGGTGAGTGAGAATAAGAATCAGAAGAGAAGAGGTGAGCAGAGGGGTCAGGGCCTGCTGCGGGCAGAGCCCTGTCTTCCCTGGGCGGGAGCAGATGTTCTGTCACCTGATTTCCCACTCCTGAAGCCTGGGGAGGGCCCCTCTCCCAGGCTGGCCCTGTCCCTGCCCCTTGGGGCTGTCATGAGGCCTGAGCCAACAGGCCGTAGGCCGGGTCCTGCTGTCTACCGGAAAGGAGGCTTCCTGGAAGTTCCTCCCCCGCCCCTGTCCCATCCCAGTCAACTCTGTTCCTGGAAGTTAAAGGAACTGGGCTCAGGAACTGGGCTCGGTGTTGACTGTGGCCCCAGCAGGATGCCGGACTTTGGCTCTCACCACCCACAGGAGGGCTCCGTGCTGCTGGCAGATAGGATTTCAGTTCCTGCAGAGTCGTTCACCTGCTGTATGGTCTCGGGCAAGTTCCTTGTCTTCTCACAAGCCTCAATTTCCTCATATATATATATAAAACAGAGACACTAAAAGTACCCGAAGAGGTTGAATGCAACAGTATAGGCGAAGCATTTGGCACCATGGCCTCAAAACAGGGTGGCAATGATGATGATGATGATTTTTTTTTTAATACTGTGATGACTGTTATCCTACTTCCTACCCTCATGCTCTTCAGGGCATGAAATGCTTGGGGAGATGGGCTGAAAAGGCATTCAAATGTCTTTTGACTGCCAGGAGGAAATGCCTTTCTAATCAGCACAAATGAACTCAAAAAGTCTGGAGGCTTTGGCTAGAAATAAATGATAAAGATTTATTTACAGGTCTTAGAGTCTGCATGGGGAAGCACAACTAGGTAATATCCTGAGTGTTCTGAAGAAGAAAGAAAAGCTGAGTTCTTATGGCGAAAAGTACGTTCTTAAGAAGAATCAGTCCTGTGTTCTTAGCCTCTGGATTCTTCTGAGACATAATCATCCTTGATTGTTTTGATGTGGTCTGGATAATGGATGTCAGGCAGTCTGATACCTTAGTCCTTCAGTGGGTAATCAGATGGTTATCTGGAAGTTTAATCTATTCCTGGACATTGATGCAGGACTGGAAAGTTCCAAAATTTATGTTCCCAGCCTAGTTAAGAATAGAATAATTTCCTCATGCCTCAAACTACTTGATTTTATAATACAGCAACTCGACTATAGTGATTCCATTTTATTTCTTCTTTCTATTCCTCAGCACACACATCAGAGTTTAATTATTAAAACCCAGCTGATCCTACCAGCTCTTGGATTTGGCATTCCAGAGATGAGGTGTGAGGTGGAGAGGGTGGGGCTGGGGAGCAGGTGGCTGAGGGCTAGAGGAGACCTTTCCCAGCCTCAAGGCGGCTCTTGGCTGCTGCTCCTGCCAACACACCCTGTCCACCTGCAGTCTAGGGTTTGGAAGGTGTGAAATTCCTGCATGAAGTAGAGCTCCTGGCAGTCAATTCTCAGTCCCCTAAGGGCACAGCACAGGTCCTTCTAGGGATCCAGTGCCCAAGTCAGCAGGGCCCCCCAGCTGGGTCCCCAGAAGAGACAGAACAACTGGTGGAATCATGAACTGGAATGTTGAAGGTGGAAGGGGCTCACCCTCCCCTGTTGGCTTAGAGCTCAGCCTCTGGGCTCAGGTAGAACAGGGTTACTGGGAAAATCTGTATTCCTCAGCCTCGGTTTCTTGGGCTGTTAACTGGGAATAATAATAAGTTTCAGCCCTTAATTGTTATAGAAACATTTTCAGTTGGCTTTTGAAAGGACAAATGAAATTGTTCATATAAATAAAGCACAGGGCTTAGCATACAGTCCAATGAAGAGCAGATGCTGGTAGCCCAATCTCTTCCTTTTACACATGACTTTCTTCTTGTTCCTTCCTGTGTGACTGGTGGCAGAGGTCAAGGAACAAAGATCTTCCAGGAATTTCCCATTCCCACACCTGAGCTAACAAATTATACCAGACAATGCTTCTTTGTTTTCTTATATTGATTTATTTTTTTTTTTAAAAGTTAACTGTTTTTTAGAGTGTTTTTAAGTTCACAGCAAAATTGAGTAGAAAGTAGATTCCCTGTATGCTGCCTGTCCCTACACCCCCACAGCATCGTGCACCAGAGTGGTACATTCCTTATGATCAATGAACCAGTATTGACGTGTCATTATCACCCACAGTCCACAGTTTACATTAGGGGTCACTCTGTGTGTATGGGTTTTGACAAGTGTGTAATGACATATACCTTCCAGTAAAGTACCATATAGAACATTTTCACTGCCCTAAAAATTCCCCGTGCTTTACCTATTAATCTCTCCTTCCCAAACCCCCGGCAGTCACTGAACTTTTTACTGTCTCTGTATTTTTGCTTTTTTCAGAATGTCATATGGTTGGAATCATTTGGTATGTATGATTGATTGTTTTCAGATTGGTTTTTTTCTTCACTTAGTAATATGCCTTTAAATTTCCTTCTTTAAAAGTGCCGAATAATATCCTGTACCATAGTTTACTTATCCATCCACCTACTGAAGGACATCTTGGTTGCTTACAAGTTTGGGCAATTATGAATAAAGCTGCTGTAAACATTCACATACAGGTTTTTGTGTAAATGTAAGTTTTGAGTTGACTCAGGTAAATACCAAAGAGAGCTATTGCTGGACAGTATGGTGAGAATATGTTTAGTTTTGTAAGAAACCTCCAGACTGTCTTCCAAAGTGGCTGTACCATTTTGCATTCCCATCAGCGACGAATGAGAGTTGCTGTCACTCCATATCCTTGCCAGCATTGGTTGTCAGTGTGTTGGATCAGGGTCATTTTAATAGGTGTATAGTGGTATGTTGTTTTAATTTGCGATTCCCTAATGACATTCGATGTTGAGCATCTTTTCATATGCTTATTTGCCATTTATATATCTTCTTTGGTCAGCTGTTCAGATCTCTTGCCTATGTTTTAATGTTTCTTTTCCTGCTATTAAAAAAAGTACTCTTGTAGGTATGTCATGTGAATAGTAGAAAGGCTTTTCTTTGCCTGTGCCCTTATCTATGAGGGACCCTACTTTTGGCAGGCGTACCAGGCAGTGTGGCATCTTGAATGTTCAATATTGTGGTCCAGAGAGGGAGCATGACTTGTATGAGATTGCACAGCTTAAGACGATACATCTACCTCCCATGCACAGCCTTCACAGTAACCAGAGAACTGTGTTATTTGGTCTGTAGGAGACCCCCGGAATGCTTCTTCATTTTTCTTGACTTTTAAAAAATTACAGAAACAATAATGTGACAATAGCAGATATTTTTCAAAAAGGAAAACAATTTAAAAACCATCCA
The DNA here is from genome assembly GCA_028627145.1 of Eidolon dupreanum. Lineage (NCBI taxonomy): Eukaryota > Metazoa > Chordata > Mammalia > Chiroptera > Pteropodidae > Eidolon > Eidolon dupreanum. Next base: position 12,612,118 of record CM053502.1, on the reverse strand, counting down.
CAAGCACTCCACTTCAATAACTGTTTCACTTTTCTTAGAATTTTGTCTGTCTAGCAAAGGTTGAGATAAGCTGTTCATGGGTACTCTAATGGTTATCATCTTAGTTTATCTTGTACTTTTTTATTTTACTTTTTTCCAAGTTTTAGTTTTCAAAATGATATTTTAGAATGGCTGCATACTATTCTGTCTGTTCCTTAAATGTGCCAAGTTCAGTGCTGTTCTGGTGGAATGACCTTCCCGGAGGGCTGCCACACAGCCTGCGCCTCCACTTCATTCAGGTCCCCTCCCCTTGGGAGGACTTCCCTGAGTGTCTCATCTAAAACAGCCCCCTGATTGCAAGGCTCTGTCCATCCCGTTATTCTATTTTATTTTCCTAATGACATGTGTTACTATCAGAAATTATCTTTATTTATTTGTGTCTTTCTTCTTCCGCCAGAACATAATCTCTATGTGGACAGGGAACTTTTCTATCTTGCTTGCTCTGTATCTCCAGTGTCTACAACAGTGCCTGGCACATAGTAGGTGCTCAATAAACATTTCTTTAATTGGCTTAAGAATTCAGAAGACCACAGTTTTCCAAACTGGTCACTGACTACACAGTGTTTTAACTTATTCATTGATGCTGCAATAGATGTCTTGAGGAATCAGTTTCTCAAAGGGCTTGCGAGGGGTTTTTGGCAGAAGACTTGGGTTCCTCTCACACCTCTATCATTTACTAACTTTGTGATGTTGGCCGGTATATTTAACTTCTCTGAATCTAGGTTTCATTATTTGAAATGAGGGTAATATTAGTGCCTACCTCATAGAGTTACTGTAAGGACTGGATAAAAACAATGCACATAAAGTGTGTAGTGCAATGCCCATGAAACGAGCAAGTACCATTAGCCACCCAGTACCAGTACTCTAAGAACTTTCCAGGTGTTGTCTCCTGTAGTCCTCAAAACTGCCCTATTTGCTAGTCATACAACCACACTTATTTTGTGAAAATTCATCAAGCTGCACACTTATTGGTGTACTTTTCTGTATTTGGATTAAAGTCAATAAAAAGTTTGCTTATAACAACAACAACAAAAGCCCTTGAGGTCGGAAACTTTATCACCCCTATTTTACAGATGAGGAAATTTAGACTTGAAGAGATTAAGTCATTGGATGGTAGCTTTTATTATTATTAACATTTCACATTTTTGTTGTTTTAAATGTCTTCTTCTATTTTAAATAATGCCTCAGGGTGTATATTTGGGCATTTATGGCTTTTCTCTGCTTTTGAATTATTTCCCTTAGATACAATAACAATGATAGAATTAACTGGGGGGCAGGGAGAGGGAATCTATGGCCATGCTGCCCTGAACAAGCCTGAACCCATCTGATCTCGGAAGCTAAGCAGGGTCGAGCCAGGTTAGTACTTGGATGGGAGACCACCTAGGAAGATCAGGTGCTGTAGGCATAAAAAATAAAAAAATAAGAGATTGTAAGCTGACAAGGTCCTCGCAATCTATGAGGTCAACCAAGGGTTGCCTTGCCTAAAAAAAAAAGAAAAAGGAATTAACTGGGGGAAATAGGACCCAAGGAGCTAAAGTGCTCAAGGTCACGTATAAGTAGTGGTGCTTGGAGCAGGGCGTAGGTTGTTCACTTCATAAGGGCACATGAACTAGGGGTGAGTGGGCTTCCCCTAGGAGGTCCAATAGGAGATAAGCCTTGGGCAAAGTTTGACTGGGCAAAAGAGACAGGGCATTCCAAGTGGAGGCACATAGAAGGGCGAACAAGGAGGGCGTGATGGGGAAATAGTAGCAAAACAGTCTCAAAGGATCAGAGAATTAGAAAAAAGGAGGATATTAGGAGGTAGGTAGGGCTGGATCACTTATTCATTCCACAAATATTTGCTAGGCTCCTAGCATATGCCAGGGGCTGTGGATAAGCAGTGAACAAGCCCATCTAATGCCCGCATTCATGGAACAGATACTTTCTTGGGTAGGGGTGGGGCTGGGGACAGACAACTGACAAGGAAATTGAGTAAAACAATTATAGATTGTGATAAATATTAAGAAAGAATCAAACAGGTGTTGAGTCCAGTAGTAATGGGATGGATTCCTATTTAAATAGAGTGGTTAAAGAAGGCTTCTTTGGAGAGGTAACATTTCAGTTGAGAAGGGGAGGATTATTCTACGCAGAGTACACAGCACGTGCAAAGGCCCTGAGGTGAGTACTACAGATAGAGCATTCATGACCAGGCAGAAGAGAGTCTTCAGCAGTTGTAAGTTCAGAAGCTACTTCAGATGATCTTGAGCAAAGGACTCTTCCCTCCATCCCAGGCTGATCTTTCCTCTGAAGTCAGCCACACTTTGCCATCTGTCTGCTGGTCGACCCACAGAGTGGTCACCTCAAAGTCATGTGTCTTCCCCCAACCAGCTTCCTAGTTCCAGTTGTCCTTCTAGTACTCTGCACTCTCCCAGACTCTTGCCAAACACTCCGAGTCTTCCTTCTTCATTCTCTCACATCTGTCCCTCCTTTGATCACCTTCTTAGACCAGGGAAGCAGCTAGGTCCTGTGGTCACACACAACAAGCACTTTGGAGACACACAGACCTGGGTTCAAATCCCAGCTCTGTCATTCAGTTAACTTCACTGGGCCTTGGTTTACTCATCTATAAAGGCGAGTTATACCTTGCTGGTGACTGAGAAGTCAAATGAGATGACAATGTAAGTGACAGCAGCTGGCACACAGTAGGTATTTGATAAATGACAGTGCCTTGCCCTTTTCCTACCAATCTTGGGAATCGTCTTGTTTTCTTCATACCCCGGCTCTTCATATTTGGGAAGCAGAGAGACGGTAAAGGTCTGGGATAACCACTGACTCCCTTTCTGGAGGAAACCAAATCCCTAAGTTTCCCTTTTCAAAGTACTTTAAACAACTCGTTTGATTTGTAATCATATTTATCATTAACTGAGTGTCTACTACATGCCAGTTACTGTGCTAAGCGCCTAATATATGTCTTGTCTTTCATCCTCATGACAATTCTGTGAAGGAATCCCCATTGTTACCCCCATTGTATAGTTCAGGAAACAGATTCAGAAAAGTGAAGTGATTGGCTTAAAGTCATATAGTTCATTAAGAAATGAAATTGGGACTTGAGCCCATGTTTTTCTGGCACCAAAAATCTGTGTGCCCAAACACTAGACCATCCTGCCTCACAGTCCATTAGTTCATTTCCTGGATGACAAGAAGCCCAGGGAGGTGAGAGATTTTCTCAGTCTCCTAATGGACTGGACACTAAGTGAGGCCCTGGCGAGCCTGGCCCCAGACCCTAAACTTACCCCAGCTGAGCAAACTGGGAGGCTTCCGACCTCAGAGTGGCCCAGACCTTCCTCCCCGAGCTGGAATGAGGCCAGAGCAGCAGAGCCATACACAAACGTCTCTTTCAACAGGACACTGAGCCTGAGTCATGGGGTATTTATAGATGAGCCTCCTCTTTCTTCTCTTCACCTTTGCCAAAATTTATCAGGTTCACTTGGGGCTCAGAGGGTGACAACCTGTTTATCATCCAAGGTGCCCAAACAGGCTGTTGGGACATCCTCTGAGAACGAGGTTTGGAGGACTGCCTGTGTTTAGACCTGACCTGCCCTGACCTCCCCCTCCCACTGCCCACACCAGACTGAGGCAACTCTCCCTACCCCAGTTGTTCCACCTTCTCCCAAACACCACCACCGCCCTGCAGGTCCGCCTTCATCACAACCACACACACACACCCAGTGGACTCATGGTCTCTGGGCGGAAATGATGCTTCTCTCAGGAAGACCTCTTAGATTGATTTAGCCCCACTGCTCTTAGGGAGTAAACTCCCTCATTGGTTGGATGATTCAATTAATCATAATAACATTGACTGAGGACCTTCTCTATATCAGATATCACGCGAAGAGTTTTAACATTACTTTTTTTAATCCTCTGCATAATTTTATAAGTTGGATATTAATTTAATGTCATTTTTATAGATGAAGAAACAGGCTCAGAGAGGTAATGTAATTTGCCCAAGACCACACAGCTAGTAAGCAGCAGGGCCAGACTTAAAATCTAGTCCTTTCTTGGTTTCAGAGTCCAAGCTGCAAGAGACCTTGGGCAAGTTACTTCCCGTCTGAGCTTCAGTTTCTTTATCTATAAAATGGAGACACTAGTACCTACCTCTCACAGTTGTAAGGGCTGATTAAAACTGGTACACAGTAGGCTCCCAACCACTGACTGCTGCACCCTCCCCCCCAGCTGCCACTCCTAACAATCAGTAAATTAGCTTATTTTAAGCTGCATGAGACAATCAGCCAAGTCACAAGTGACATCTGGCTCAAACTTAAAGGATTTGAATCCAGGACCCAGGCTGTTCCAGCCACCACTGCCCACTGCCCCACCCTTTGTTTCTTTCCAATAGCCAGGCTTCAGGTCCAGAGTGACTCAGAATCCAAGGGCTGAGAGGGTTGGAGCGGGAGGGGCAGGGAAAGTGATGGGGTGGAGGGGGAGATAAGGGATTAGGGGGTTTGGCTCTGTGCAGAGGCACCGTGGACTGACTAGGCTCTCACTCCTGAGATCTATTTTGGATGGTGCCAGCCTCACGGCAGCTGGAACCCGAGGTGTCAGTGCTGAGTTAATGGAGTGGCCTCGGGGGCCAGATTTAGTGGTTGAGATCTGACCCAAGATGGGTGGTGGCACTGGAGGGAAACTGCTTTTGTGTTTCCTGGTAGGTTGAGGGCTCCTGAGTTTCTGAGCCCTGCAAACACCTGTGGACTAGGTTTCTGAGTCTTCCTGGAGGGCAGCCTGTTCCTCCCTGCTCTCTCCACTCCCTCCTTCCCCACCCCAGTGCAGATCCCCTAACTGGAGATTCAGACAGATTTGGGTTCAAGGTCTGGCTGTTACATTTACTACCTGTGTAACCTTGGGTAGTGTACTTAGCCTTGGCATTCTGATCTAGAAATAGAAACAGTCATATACCTATCTCATGGGGTTGTGATGATGAAATGGGGTCCCTGGGTAGGGCTTTGTCCCCCTTCCTCCCACTCTACCTCACCTTGGGGCCCATGAGAGCAGTGGCCTTTAAATGCACTCCCCCAGACTTTGAGCTGGCTGTTCCAGAGTTCCAGGGCCACTAACCTCTCACAGTGTTTCCAGAAACCCTGATGGTAAGTCCCCTCTGGCCTGATGGCCAGGACTGGGCTCTGACAGAAGAAAGGGCCCACCTCACTCAGCTGGAACTGACATTTCCTGCTGGGCCTTGTTCAAGGGCCTCAGTGAGGAGCCTTAGCTCCTTGAGTTCTAGTCCATAAGAACAGTGACTTTTAAACAGTGGGGATTTTTTTCCAGCCATTTTCTATGCCTGTACAAAAACTTTGATATATAAATTTATGTACATATACATATATATAATTTTTTTAGTAGAAAAAAATCAGATTACATACAAGTGGCATATATTTTTCTGTTTGTGCCTAATGATATATTGCTGACATCTTTTCATATTGGTATTCAAATAGAAAGCTTGTCATTTTTTTATTGGAGGAATATTTATGTTTAAATATATATTTGTTTTACACAGGGACAGTTGGAATGCTTATCGTGGTATCTTTTTGTTTTATTTTTTAGTTAACTTTTTCTTTAAGTGTAATATACATTCAGAACAGTGTGCAGTTTATAAGTGTACATACAGTTCAAGGCGTTTTCACAAAGGGAGTCCACCTGCATAGCCCAAACCCAGGTCAAGAACAGATCATTACTAGCACTCCTGGAGCCCTGCTTACACTCCCTTCCAACCACCCCCACCCCCCACCGAGGTTAACACTATCCTGACTTCTAACACCTTAGATTAGTGAGGGCTCTTTTGAATTTAATAAAGACAGAATCATACAGTAGGTACTCTTGCTGAACATTCTCAAGGAGATTCATGTGTGGTGTTACACGTGACGATATTTGTTCATTCCCATCACTGCACAGTGTTTACCATGTGACCACACAACAATTTATTCCATTGATGATGGATATTGGAGCTGTTTCCAAGGTTTTGCTACTATAAACAATATTGCAAAAAAAAAAAAAAAATTCTTGTATGTAAATACATCTGTATATCTGAATCTCTCTCTCTTTCTGGCTAGCTAACTATTTCTCATCATCATCTTTCTAGTTTTTTTGATAAGCTCGATTCCTCAACTGCTGGAGCGCATGTATGAATATTTTACATTGTGATTTTGTCAAGTTGCACCACCTCCCCCAAGGTCAAGAGTAACGGCAGTGTCCATGGCCCTACACCTTCACCAACCTTGGGTATTATTAATCTTTAATATTTTTTGTTGATTTTTGTCAATCTGATAGAAAAATCAGATCTGATTGAGATTTTTAACATTAGTGAGGACAAGCACCTTGTTTTGTTTATTTTTGTTTATTCTTTGTGAATTGGCATTTATTCTCTGTGAATCATCTTTTTGTATCCTTTGCTTGTTTTTAAACCATTAGTGCATTGTGAGGATTGAGACTTGGTCTTTACCAGTGTTTCTACTGTTTTCTCTCAAGGGTCACTTGTCTTTTAGCTTTGTTTATGGAGCAACTGCCAGTTTAAATATAGTTTGTTTTCCTCCTGCTTACTGCTTATGATCTGGATCATCCTGAGGGTGTGAGTGGCCAACCCCAGGTTCAAGCTGGTGGGGGTGGGGAGCAGCAGACCAGGTGGGGTGGGCAGCTAGCCCCCAAGACTGTCTCTCAGGGATACAAGCGCAGAACATCTGTGTCAGCGCTGAGCCCTGAGGCCTTGGGTTTGCCATGAGGCTTCCTCTAGTACCTTTTCCAAGTCCTCCCAGAGTTTTACACCACAGCCCGGCAGGGGCAGATGGGTGAGCCAGGGCCAGTGTCAATGGGGCCATAGAGGGAGTGAAAGTTTAAGAACAAGAACTCAGTGGCCTAACTCTCTGAGTTCAAGGCCTGTCTTAGTCTGTTCGGGCTGCCATAACAAAATACCACAGGCTGGGTGGCTTCAACAACAGAAAAACAACAGAAATTTATTTATTGTGGTTCTGGAGGCTGGGAAGTCCAAGGTCAGGGTGCTTGTGGGTTTCATTCTAAGCCTTCTTCTTTTGGCTTTTAGGTAGCTGTCATCTCGTGTGTGCTTATGTGGCCTTTCCTCAGCAATTGTGCATTGGGGGGGGGGTCCCCTTGTGTTTCTAAGGCCCTAAGGGCATTAGGACCCCAAGTCATGACTTCATCTAACACTAATTACCTCCAAAGGCCCCATCTCCAAATACCATCACATTGAGGATTAGGGCTTCAACATATGAATTTTGGGGGGAGACAGCCCCTAACAATGTCCCACACCATTTCCTAGAAATGTAACCTTAGGCAAGTTACCTAATCTCTCTGTGACTCCATCTGTAAAATGGGGATGATAATAGTATTGACCTCATAAATTAATAAATAAATGAATAGCTATAAAATAGCTATAGAACAGACTGTGCTAGCTGGCCTCCAAGATGGTCCTCAATAATTCTTGCCTCCTGTTATTCATGCCCTTGTGTGCTCCCTCCCACACTGTGTCAGGGTTGGTCTGTGTGACCAATAGAATACCATGGAAGTGGTGGCATGTGATGTCCGAGGCTAGGTCATAAAAGACATTGCTGCTTTTGTCTTATTCCTTTGGATCACTCTCCAGCCACCATGCCATGAGGATGCCTGAGCAGCCCTGTCAAGCGGTGTGTGTGCTGAGGAACTGAGGCCTCCCAACAACTTGCCAACCATGTGAGTGAGCCATTTGGGAAGTGGATCCTCGGCTCCAGTGAAGCCGTAGGATGAAGTGACTGCATCCCCAGGCAACATCTTCACTACAGACACCTTAGAGGCAGTGAGCCGAACCACCCAACTTAGCTGCTCTTGAATCCCTGATTCACAGAAATGGTGTGAGATAATAAATGTTTATTATTGTTATAAGCTGCTAAGTTTGGGGAGTATCTGTTTTGCAGCAATAGCTAATACACAGACCATGGGGTTATCCACAGTAACTGTTCAGTAAATGCCAGCCAGTATTATTCCCATGGCCGTGAAAATGTTAACAACGATGTTTGTTGAATGTCTTCCAATGTGCCAGATAAGTGCCATATGCCTGGGCATATGGACCCTTACCTCTGCACCATCCATTTTCAGCAAGGCCTAATGCTGGGCACAGTCACCCCAAATCTGAAACTCTCAGGGCTGGAAAGGCCCAGAGACATCATTATTCTAGCCAACTCTCATTTAACAGATGAGAAGACTGAGACACAGAGGTTAAGTAACCTTCTCAAGGTAACAGAGCTGATATGTAGATGAGCCTAAACTTGAACTCTGACCCATTAGTGCCTGGGCAGCCTCTTGGTGTTGTTTCTCAGTCTCAGGGCTTTTTAGTCAGGGTTTATTGTATCTCTGTTTATAAAGCACTTTCAATACTTTATTTCAGGATCATTGATGTAGAGCCCCCTTCAGATCCTATGAACACCCATGTCCCCTGGGGCAGTCCTTTTCTCTAATGGCCACCCACTCCCCAGAGCACTTGTAGTTAGCTGCCCGCAATAACTGTCAGACCTGGGGACAGGGAAGAGGCCTATGGGGCTCCCGGTAAGTCCCAGGATGGTGTTCTCCCCTTCCATGGACCATAGGCCAGGCCCAGGGGACTTTTCCCTGGCTCCTGGGGTACTGCATCATGCCCCAGACCTGATAGAACTATCTGTGACATTTGTTCTGGCTTTAGCCTCCATATCAAATGACCTATTTGTTTGATCCCATGATTTGGGATGATTCTTAAATGAGGATGACTTTGAAGCATGTGACAGAGATCTCAAACTGTAAGAAAATAATGGCTCCCCTACCCTTTTCTCTGAGGGCGCTTTAGGCACCACAGAGGCTCGGGGAGAGGGGAAATCCAGAGGAAGAAGCAGGGCAGACCCCATCCTCCAGGGGCAGTCATGGGGGCCGGGAGGAGAACAGCACTCACGTGGAAAGGACCTGCTCAGTGATGTACTAAGCTATGCAGAAGTGAAAGGGGAGATGGAGGGTGATTTCCTCTCCAGCATCACTACCTCCAGGCCTGTGTCATCCATCCTGGGAAGAGCTCCTCTGAGAACCCTGCCAGTGGGGAGGAGGAAGGACCCTCAGGAGTCATCTCTTTCAGTTGCTGCATTTGGCAGATGAAGACACTGAGGGTGGCTGTGGCTTGCTGGGCATCACATTGCTGTTCTCTGACAGAGCTAGAGATGGAGCCCAGGTGTCCAGGCGCCAGGCCAGGGCTCTCTCCCCAACCGAGAGGCCTCAAGATCTAGGGTTTCTGAAAAGTCCCCTCTCGAATGACAGTCAAAGGGCATAGACTTTAGGGTTAAATCAGCCTGTTCAAGCTCTGCCTACACTAGCCGTGGGACTTGGGGGCAACTCCGTATGCCAGTCTGCGCCTCGGTCTCCTCATGTAAAATGGAGATAAGTATGATCTACTTGTATTTGTTGTGATGACTGAATGAAATAGTGCCGGGGTGCCCAGCTACTTGCAAGCATTAAATCAGTCAAAAGTAGTGATGTAATTACAATTACCTTCCATCTCTTCTTTTTCCTTGCCAAACCCAGACCATTTTCCCTGCTGCTTTTCCTGCCCCCTACTCAGCTGGGATCCCCTCAGATATAAAGCTCCTCCCATTAGTAACACAGACTTTGCGGGTAGTCTCAAATGAGAAGTCTGTCTCTTAGCTGTGTGATGGTCCACAAGTCACTTAACTTCTCTGAAATTCAGTTCCTGATATATCAAAATGAGAATCCCAATACCCAGAATCATTCTCTCAACGGGCACAGAAGAATGGGAGGGAAGGCCAGTGTTAGAGATTAAAAGAGATTAATGAAACAGAAACAACATACCTCATGTAAGACCTTATTTGGATCAGATTTGGACAAACTAACTGTAAAAAGACATTTGAGACAATCAGCCATTTCTGAAAATGGTCTGGGATTTAGATAATATTAAGAAATTATTGTGATTTTTCTAGGTATGAAAATGGCATGGCGATTATGAAAAATAATTCTTATCAGTAATGCTTACCAAAGTATTTAGGGATGAAACGACTTGATAACTAAGATTGAAATATTCAGAGAAAAAGAAGCATGTAGGGAGTGGTGTTACAGGTGAAGTACGGTTGGGGAAATGTTAATGATTAAAGATGGACTTGGTTACATGAGTTCATTATACTATTCTCTCTACTTCTGTATATTTGAATTTTTCATTAATAAACAATAAAAGGAATAAATGAGGAGGCTTGCAGAGAGGGAAACAGTAAAATACAGATGTACCATTGATATTTAAAGTTTGTCTTCTCATCTGTCAGTCCATAACTTTATAGTATAGTCCAATAACTGGTGATGATACTGGTTTTTAACTTCCTGCTTCTGATGCTGGCTCTGCCACTTCCCTGGCTGGGGGACTTTGGCCAAGTGACTTAACCTCGCTGAACCTCTATAGCTCAGCTATGAAACAGGGACTATATCATGACCCCTGCCTCACTGAGTTATTTTGAAGACTAAACAAGAGGATGGATTGAAAAGGCTTAACACAGTGCCCAGCGTGCAGTAAGCACTCAGTAAATGCTTCAGTGTTAGGAGCACAGGTTTAGGAGTCAAGCTACTTTGGATGTGAACCCTAGCTTGGCTCTGCCACTTCTGGCTGTGTGACTTTGGCCAAGCTATTAACTCTCTGAATCTTGTTTCCTCCTGGGAAAAATGAAGATCATAATAACTGCCTTGCAGGACTGTTGTGAGGATTAAATGACAGGACACGTTTTGATGCCCAGCATGGCCCATGTGGGAATTTCCCTTCCGCACCCCTTAACTTTCAACAGTGCTGGCCTTGCCAGCTCGCAGGCTGGAGATGATCCCACTGTCCATTTGCTTGGCTTTTGCACCTGGACTGCCAAGTGTGGCTGGGGAAAGTCAACAGAACCATGTGAATGGCTCCTCTCAAATGGCAAATCTATGTTGGGAAACATCAGCGAGGCTCTTCTGCTCTCAGACAGTCCTTCCACCCCTCTCTGGGTACTTCCTCCTATGTTTCACAGTAGCTGGTCCAAACTTTTCCCACAATCCATTCATGCTACACTTCTCCCTGCCTCAGCCTTAGAAATTGACCTCAACTCTCTTGACCAAGGTCATCGATATGAGTACTTTTCTCTCAACCTCCCAATACCACTGATGCTTACCTCCATCTTTTCCTTTCTCTTATCCTTTCATCTCAAAAGTCAGAGTGCCCCTCTCCTTCCCAAGACTTTAGAATATACTCTATCACCTCTAGCCCCTAATCTTCAATGTTTTCTCTCCATTGGTTGTACCATCTCAGCCAAAAAAAAAAAAAACCTTGCTCAACTACATTGATCTCCCCTTAAGTCTTACCATGACTCTGCTGTTCCCTTGTTTAATTCATTTATTCACTTATCCACTTGTGGGGGGCCATTTGGCCCAAGCCAGGTGTTGTTGTTGTTTAAGTAGGAACTTGTTTTGGTAGAACAAGCTAAATCTTGAAAACACGGGCCCCGGGCTGAGGGGGAAGTTACAGGATGTGCTGACTTGGTGTATACATTTGTAGCTAACAAACATCCTTGTTCCTGAGTATAAAAGCATGTGAAAAAATAAACTCAGGATCGAGTCTCTGAGCTCGTCCCTCTCGACCCCATCTGTGTGTTTCCCTTCTTCTTCTTTTCTTTTCCCGTCCTTCGTTACAGGAGGCCCTGATTCGACTGTCGGCTGGCTCCGACATCCACTCCCTTAAAAAAACATTTGTTGAATGCCTACCATGTGCCAGGCACTGGAGGTACAGAGATGATTAGAGACAGTCTTTGCCCTTAAAGTCTTCAAAGTTCAGAGGGAGAGTCAGATTCACAGATGGGAGGATGACAAATGAGATGTGAAGATGGACCTGTGCTTGATGCTGAGATTTCCTGGGTGTGCAGTGGGAGGAAGGGGGAGCCCAAGGATGGCTCTCAGCTTTCTGGTCTGTGCCAGTGGGTGGGTGGTAGTGCTTTTCACTGAGACAAGAAATGAGGAAAAGGGTAGGAGGATCTTGGTGTAGGGGGAGATGTTCTGTTCTGTTTGGGATATGAGGAGTTTGAGGCACTAGTATACCATCCCAGTAGAGATCTCCAACAAATCTTCAGTTTAAGGGAGAGAGAGTGGTCTGAACTGGAATTAGAAATGTGAGGCTCATTAGCATAAAGGAGTTGAAATCATGAATGTATAAAGAGGACTCTGCCGCAAGTAGTAGAGTAGTAACACTATGATGACATTTGTTATGTCACATCTTAAATAGTGAAGGAGGTGGGCAGCACGATGATGGCTTCGAGGACCCCAGTACTTTCTCTAGTTCTCCTTTGCCCTTCTCAAGGGACAGATTTCTTCCTAGACTTGTCCTATCTTGGTTGCAAGATGAAATGATACCTACAACCCCCTTCAAAGGCAAGAATGAAGCTTTCTTCTTCTACTTGACTTTTTAACAGGAAGGAAATCTTTTTACTTTAGGCAAAGGAGAGTGGGACTATAGTGATAGTTAAGCCTTTGTTCTTGGTGGCAGTGGAGAGGCCCAACCTTCCTAGAGTACAATGCTGCCTGCACAAAACTGAGCTGTGAGCAAGAAGGAATGGCCTCTTTTCAACCGTCATCCTTCTCCAGCCCCTGGCTGCCCTGGCATTGTTGACCTTTACAGTTCAGTAGAAACATGAGAAATTTGGGCTCCTGAGTCAAGCATATCTGGGTTCATGTCCCAGAGCCACTTGTAAGCTGTGTGACCTCAGACAAGTTATTTTACCTCCCTGTGCCCGAGTTTCCTCATCTGTAGAGTAAGGAGTATGATATGATTTATAATAAGAAGTATATATTTGGTTTTCACCTGCCCACTTCTGGCTCACAGCTGAGAGTGATAAAAGTCTTTTGTTATGTGAATGAGGTGGCTTAGAAGCACCAAAGGATGGAGGCTGGTTGCCAGGAGAACCAACCTGGTGATTAGAGGGTTGGAACTTCTTCCCCGTCTTTCCCGCACTCTGGGCAGGGGAGAGGGGCTGGAGGTTGAATCAGTCACCAATGGCAAGTGATTTAATCAATCATGTCCATGTAATGAGGATAGGGTTTGGAGAGCTTCTAGGAGGTCCTGAGAGAATAGCACACCTGGCGAAGGCTTGGAAGCTCCCTACCCCTTCCCACATACCTTGCCCTATGCATCTCTTTGTGCTGGTTGGAAAATTACTGCTTGGCTATCGCCCATGGGAACATAACGCTCTAACAATAAGCTTTCTGCTTCTGTACTCCTGCTTAAACAACCGACCTGTAGGTTGACAGTAAAAAGAAAAATAGACTTGTGTGTTCAAACAGGATGAAGAATGGGGGTTTAGAGCTTAAAAACCCTGTACCTTTACATTTCAGGGCTGCTTGATTTGGGGTCTGCGTACCCCTGGCAGACCCAGCTGGCTGAATAAAGACTGTATTTCCTATAACTCATTGATTTCTGGTAGTCCATATGTCTATTGGGGGCTGGAGGCTATAACATCTTCTGTCTGGCTGCTCCTGAATTATACCCTTTTTTATAATAAATCTTTGATCAAGTAAGTAAAATATTTCTCTGAGTTCTGCAAGCCATTCTAGCAAATTAATAGAATCTGAGGAGAGGGGGTCGTGGAAACCTCCAGTCTGTAGCCAGTCAGTCCGCAGTATAGGTAAGAGCCCGGGCTCATGTCTGAGGCGGGGGATGGTTCTGTGGGACCAAGCCCTTTACCTGTGGAATCTGATGTTATCTCCCAGGTAGATAGTGTCAGAATTGAGTTGAATCTAGGATACCATGCTGGTGTCTGAGAATTGTTTGTTGGTGTTGGGATACCCCCTGCCCCCATGTTGAAACTAGATCCAGGAATCTTTTTCAGGGATATAATAGTTCTTACATTGTTGAGATGATGAAATGAAATGATGCATACAAAGCACTTAGCAAAGTGTCTGGCACATAATAAGTGCTCAGCAAAAACTAACCATTAACATTTTGAGGAACTACCCTTTTCTTGAAATAACCAGCCCCTTGTCTTCTAGGCCTCCTTCTCTTTCTCTGACTGGTCCCCCTCTTCTTTTCCCTCTTACTCCCAAGATTGGCTTCTCTGCCCTTACTACTCACCAGGTCTTGTCTTAGGGCTCCTCTCCAGGCTGAGGCCATCAAACCTACTCTCCCGCTGTCCCTCTTTTGTGAGATCCTGGACACTCCTCCTGTATGTTCCATACTCTCTTAGGCATATCCTGAGACTTGATGTCACTTCCCACTCTCACCCCAGCACCTTATACCTGGTTGCCCTAATGTCCCTTAGCATGAGAGTCTACCTTAAAAACAGCCATTAGAACTGCTCTCATGACTTCTACCTACTACCACGGAAGATGTTCAGAAAGACATGGAGAAAACATTAAATTGATGTAGAGGAGAGCATGTGGATAACTTCAAGTGACTAGGTAGGGCTTAGTTATTTCTATCTGCCTCCCTGGGCTGTGAGCCTCTCAGGGCAGGGAAAAGGATTACTCACCTATCTGTCACCTTGGTACTTGCTGTGTAGTTAGTACTCAGAAAAATATCTGATGAATGAATTAAGATTACTGGCTTTGCCACTCACTTTCTTTGACTTTGAATAAGGTCCTTATTTGACCCCAGTGTCAAATCTACAAAACGAGGAGATTGGACTATGTTTTAAAGGAGCCCTTTCAGCATTAAATTGGCATTAGTGGCCAAGGGGTGGGAGGACAGGCTAGCTAGGATAGGGGTCTCAGGGTGTCCAGCAACATGCTATACTCAGGTCTGAGGTAGAGGGATGGGCTCTGAGAGAGGGGCAGCCGTGCCCCCTCATCTTAGGGGCTGCCCAGGACTCCAGAGGAAGGATAGACCTGATTATGGTCAGTGAGGGGGCACTGGCTGTTAACCCTACAAATCCCAGTGGCCCATTTTCTGGGTCCCATCCCCAACTCACCAGCCTGGTGTTCCCTAGTCCTCCCGTAAGTCTGCCCATGAACAGGCTGTTCTTGTTTACGACCCTCATCCCAGGGGAACAGCGATTGCTCATCCCTACATGTGATTTGAGAGGCTGGTCTTGCAGGCCTGAAGGAAACACAAGCCCCGCCAGCCGTGCTGGCACCAGAATGCTCAGCTGGTCCCCTCCTGGGGCTCATGTGACCTGGGTCCAGCTATAAATATCAGCGAGGACTCAGACCAAGACAGAATTCGGGCGCCAAGAGAGGAAGGCCAAGAGGCTCCCGGCGGGAGTTTTGTGACAAAGTCTGCTTAGAGCGAGACAGGTAAAGGAGGTGGCCAGGTGGGTCCCTCACCTCCCAACGGTATGGATTATAAATCAAGCCTGATCCAGGATGGGAGCCCCCTGGAGAACCTGGAGAAGCAGTTGATTTGTCCCATCTGCCTAGAGATGTTTACCAAGCCTGTGGTCATCTTGCCATGTCAGCACAACCTCTGCCGGAAGTGTGCCAGTGACATCTTCCAGGTCAGTGCTGGGCATGGCCTCATTTGGGGGGGTCAGGTGGCTACTCAGCTTTCCTGTGATGAAAGGAAATTAGGTCCAGGAATCCTTTTCTCTTAGCGCATCTCTCTTAGCCCAGGACCCTTCTAAACGGGGGCCAGTTCTTTCCCCTGTGGAGTGAACCTCTGCATCAGCCTCTGGACTGGGCCGAGGGGTCTGGGGAGGCGGCCCTGGCCTCCCTTTCCTTTTCCATGAGTTCCTTTTCCATGACGCATGCTTCCCCTCCCCACCCTGCTTGTGGCTCTGCCACCCGCCTCCTCTGAGCACGGCAGTTGACTCTTCAATCAGGAGTCAAATGCCTCAAGTGATAAGTGAGGGAGGCAGGCAGAGGAGAGAGAAACCAGACCCCTGGGGCTGGGGCCAGCTCCCTGGTGGCAGGTGGCCCAGAGCTTTAGGAGAATGGTGGCTGGGAGGCACTGAGCATGGAGACATCTTCCCTTTCGAAGCTGTTTCCTCTAATATAGGGCAGGAGGGGCTTCATCTCTCTCTAAGAAAGGAATGAGAGTGGATGTCCTGCCTAGAAGGCAGCACTCAAGGTTCCCCAGAAGCACTTTACAAAATGTTCTCTCACTCTTTTATCTTTAAAGTCGCTGGCTCCAATTATAATGCCAATTTGACTGAGGCTTAGAGAGATAAGGTTGCTTGCCCAAAGTCATTCAGAGAATAACCTTGACTTGAGCCCAGGTCTGCTGACTCCCAAACCTGTTGATTGCTTAGTTGCTTCTCAGAAGACCCCTTGGTAAGTGGGCTGGCTCCCCTCTCAGAACAGGGGCTCCAGATTTGACAAGGTCATGTGGTTTGACAAGAGTGGTTGGGGTAAGCAGGGGGAAGGATAATCGGAGATTAGAAGGGGCAGAGGCTGAGAAGGAAGCCCAAGCCGCACCTTTGCCCTTGCTGCCCGCAGGCCGCAAATCCCTACTGGACTAACCGGGGTGGCTCGATGTCCATGTCTGGAGGCCGTTTCCGCTGCCCCTCCTGCCGCCATGAGGTGATCATGGATCGTCATGGAGTGTACGGCCTGCAGAGGAATCTGCTGGTGGAGAACATCATTGACATCTATAAGCAAGAGTGCTCAAGGTCAGTTCGCTCCTTCCCCCTTCATCTACTCCAGATCCAGTCCCTTGGCTGGACAAGCTACACTAGCCAGTCCAGAGAGCCATCTCCATCAGGCAGGAACAGAGGCTCACTCTGTCCCCCAGGCCTAATCTTGGCATCACTCAGTGAATGGCCCAGGCTTGCCCTCCTGAAAAATACTGAGATAGGAACCAGGGGAAAGATGAGATATGAGAGGCTGACAGAGACACTGGGGCCAGATAAATGGCCCTGATAAGCAGAGAAAGCGCCCAGTGAGAACATTGCCGGTTTCTCTATGGTGATAACAGCTATGAATCCATGTGCCCTATGATTCCATGTGCCAGGAGGCACAGCCCTGGGCCCTGGGAATGCTTCCTCCTGCTGTTTCACAACAACCTTGTGGAGCAGGCTTGACTTTTGTCATCCCCATTTCACAGCTGAGAAAGCTGAAACTCAAAGAGATGAAGTCAGTTACCCAAGGTTTCCCAGGTGGGAGGTGGAAGATCTGGGAGTGGGCCTGGTCGATGGAGCTCCATGTCTCCCTCCTTGGAGAACAGCAGCTCTGTCTCAGAGTTTGTGAGTGGTGGAGGTTGGGTAGTGTTGGGCCTCATGCTGGAGAGAGACACAGCTACCAGGGGGATCTTTACAAATCAGGGCATCCTGACACGACTTCCAAGCTGCTGTCCTCACAAGCTCTTGTCCAAAACCATTACCGAATGTCTGCCTGCAGACAGTGTCCTGCCCAGGGAAAGGTGACAAACCAGTCCTAGTGAGAAAAAGCCCTGGCCTGGTCTGACTCTGTTACTGATGTGTTTGTAGGATCCTGTGTAAGTGTTTGGGTCTTTACTTGCCCTGCTGTAGAGGGAACAGTAAGATTTGTTATTGTGACTGTCAAATAGGGTTTGTATGGAAAATGTTAAACATCTCAATATTTATTGAGCATCTACTGTGTGTAGGCACTGTACTAAATATTTTCCATGGATTATCCCTATTTAATTCTCACAGTAATTCTATAAGACATTCTTACTCTCATTATATGATGAGGAAATGGAAGCTCAGAGGGCATCAGAGATTTGTCCAAGTGGTAAAACTGAGTGGGAGCCTGTCTGACTGACTCCATGATGAACACGCCTAACAGCTATTGTCTCACAATGCAAATGTATCGTTGATTGTTATAATCACAATAAAATCAATATTGCATCAAAAGATTAGCCCACTCAGTGTCGACCTATAAGACCATGTTGTGTTCCAACCCTTTGAGGCCTTTCTGTATACCTGGATGACAATGGTAGCTGCCTTTATCGAGGGTCTGCCCTGTGCCAGGCACTACACATTCAGTATAAACAACTCCTGCCATGATCCCAGTAGCCCTGGGAGGAAACAAAGGCTCAGAGAGGTGAAAGCACTTGTCTGAGGTCACAGAATGAATAAATGCAGAAAATCTGGATTCCAACCCAGATACTAAAGGCTGGGCTTGGGAGATGTCTGCTATATGAGAAGCTGGGAAATCACAGGTATTGCCAACATGGTGTTGACTCTGAGTGAGTGTACAGTCTGGCCGAGGAGATAAGACCTAGACCCCTCCACCCCCTAAATTGAATGTCAAGTAGGAAGTGACCGATTTCCTGAGAGAAGCATAGATAACATACCAGAGACCCTAAGTGGAGAGAGAGACAAAGGGAGAAAGACATTCTAAGAATGTGTGTTTGGGGAAAAAAAGAGAAGGAAGCAACTGGACTCTGGAAAGAGTTTCTGGCCAAGGTCAAGGCTTGTGCTGGAGTGTCGGACTGTCCGTGCACTAACAGCTTTCTTCTCTGAGCCTCGGGGCACCCTCCTGTCATGCTTACTGATTTATTATTTCTACCTGTATTTAATTACCACCTCCTCTGTGCCAGGCACTGCACACTGCAGATTCAGGAGTGAAGAGAATAGGCAAGTTTCCCTGCTTTGATGAAGGTTACAGTCTGGTGGATTAAATATAGAATTCAGTGAGGCCATGAATATAAATTGCTTCACTCACAGCCCAGCCTGCAGAAACCAAGAGCTATGGTGACTATAATTAGAGCAAATGAACTCTAGCCTCCCCTGCCTTGACTTGCTGGGCGACCTTGGGCAAGTCAATTCACCTTCCTGGGGCCCAGTTTCCTCTTCTTGAAAATGTCTCCAGATCTGACTCTGGGATTCTACCAGCTTTCTCATGTCTAGGACAACTCCATCACTAGAGTTTGAGTCCTAGGATGTGGGGACAGACTTGGTGTCATTGGCTTCCCTGGTCTTGGGTCCCCAGAGGATAAAAAGGAAAGAATTAGGGACAGCCAACCACTGAGAGCTCAGGTCATAGATGGTGGAGCTGTGATTGGAGCTGGGGGAGGAAACAGAGACTTGGGACCCTCACCGCATGGCTTGTAATTCTTCTCCACTTCAGTCGGCCTCTGCAGAAGGGCAGCCACCCAATGTGCAAGGAGCACGAAGACGAGAAAATCAACATCTACTGCCTCACGTGTGACATGCCCACATGCTCCATGTGCAAGGTGTTTGGGGCCCACAAGGCCTGTGAGGTGGCCCCACTGCAGAGTGTCTTCCAGGGACAAAAGGTACTGGCCTGAGCCACTTCCACCCCAGCCTGGGCCTGCTGGGCATGGCCTGATGATTCAGGATGCGGATTTGCTCCCTGTAGATCTGCTGAGCTGGCCTTTCAGTAACGGCCCCTCTGAAGGGACTTCCCAGGCCACAGGGACAGCAGCACTTGCCTTCCTGGGGGAGGTGACTGAGCTCATGGGTTATACTTAGAGCCACTTGAGAGCACCTGGGTGTGGCCACAGGGGAGAGACTAGACCCCAGGGCCAGGCCACTGGGGGCCTTCTCAGGCCATGACTTCTATACCACAGTGTGCTTTGGGCCCCAGACAATTCTTCCTTTGCTGGTCACCTCTCCCAGTCTTCAAATTCCCCTGCAGCGGGAGGCAGATGAGAGCCCTCTCCCTGTGTGTCTGGGTCTATGGGAGACCCACTACCTCGTCCGTGCAGTAAGCTGTGGCCCCTCTTTCTATGCTCTTTCTTATTCACCTGCTCTTCTCTTGATCTCTTGTAGAACTCTCAACTCTTTCTTGGTCCCTTCTTTCCTAGAACAAGCCCCTCCTCTGCCAGTACCTTGCTGTGTATTTTGGGCAGTTCACTTCCCCTCTCTGTGCTTCAGATATTCTCTGATATTCTCTGCCCTGGACCTGAGCTGTACCTCAGAAAGAGGGGCCAGACAGTTACTAGAGGCTCTTTCTAGCAGAGAGGGGACTGAGGGTGCCATTTTGCTGCCAACTCTGGAAAGGACAGGCCCTGGGACTATTTCTGTCTTTCCTCTCCTGATCCCCCACCCCTTCCTCCTATGTAGACTGAACTGAGTAACTGTATCTCCATGCTGGTGGCTGGGAATGACCGTGTGCAAACCATCATCACTCAGCTGGAGGACTCCAGTCGAGTGACCAAGGTGAGGGGACAGAATAATTCTGCCTGGGGGTTTAAAGCCTCCGGTGCAGCCTCTGGGGTGAAGACTCACCCATGGTTTGTGGTTAAATGTTGGGGCCTGAAGCCTGGGCTGTTCAAGAAGGGATGGTTGGGAGGGACTGACTAATCCATTAATCCATTCATTCAACAAATGCTTCTTGAGAGCAGCTGTGTGTCAGGCTGTGCCAAAGGCCCTGGGGCTGGGGTGGTGAACAAGACAGACCCAGTCCCTGACCTCAGGCTATGTCCCACCCCATAATTACCAGTATTGTTTTTAGCACTGGTAGTTTTTAAAGCCTTGTTCTCTGGTGTGCTGAGACCAAGGCTTCAAACTTTAAAATGCTTAGAAATCACCTTGGGGTCTTATTAAAATTCAAGTACTGATTCAGTAGGTCTGGAATGAGGCATGAGATTCTGTGTTTCTAACAAGCTCTCAGGGTTTGCCCAAGTTGCTGGTCCATGGACCACACTTTGAATATCAAGACCATAGCGGCAGAAGGAAACTTTTCTAGTTCTGCAAAAGCATCCGTGATTTTCTATCTCCACTTGGAGTGGGGACCTGAAAATGAGATGTGGGAAATGGATCATCGTATTGCTGGTGGGCAAAAAGCTGTGTGAAGGATAGGTTCAAAGGAAGGAGGGGAATGTTGTTGCCACCGATAAGGGGCTCCCAAACTGATAGAGGTGACTAGAATCCCCAGTCTGGTGACCTGCTAATTATACCCATTGTACAGGTAAGGAGACTAAAAGGTAGCATCTGCATTAGTGAGAAGGGAGCCTCCACGAGGAGGCCACTAGGGGTGCTGCTTCTCCACTTTTGCCAGGACCAATTGATGCACAGCTTCTGGAAGCCAGACTTGGTCCTAAGATGGGGGAAAGAGTATGACCTGGGGACAAACAGAAAGCCCAGAATATATATTATCCCTTTTGACCATGGAGTCTCTATTTTTGAGGAAGGGGGTTGCTTTCCACGATGCCAGACTCCAAACATGTACTAAGTAGCTGTGAAACCTTAGCAAGTGCTTTCTTCATGCTGAGCCTTCATTTTGTCGTCTGTAAAATGGGGACGTAGTAAGACCTCTTCCAGCTTTAGAGACTTTGTTCCTAGCACACCCATTCCAGGAAGGAATTATGGGTAGGAAGACCCCACAGGATGTGACCCCTAGATATCTGTCCACAGGAGAACAGTCACCAGGTGAAGGAAGAGCTGAGCCAGAAGTTTGACGTGCTATATGCCATCCTGGATGAGAAGAAGAGTGAGTTGCTACAGCGGATCACGCAGGAGCAAGAAGAGAAGCTCAGCTTCATTGAGGCCCTCATCCAGCAGTACCGGGAGCAACTGGAGAAGTCCACTAAGCTGGTGGAGACAGCCATCCAGTCTCTGGATGAGCCTGGTGGAGCCATCTTCCTTTTGGTGAGCAGGACTAGGAAGGTGTGGGCAGAGTCACTTCAACGTGACAGTTCTATCTAAGGTTTAAGTCATGCTCTCCCACTGACTACCCGTGTGCCCTCAGGCAAGTCATTTAAACCTCCCCAAGGTTCAGTTTCCTCATCTGTAAAATGGGCATGTAACAATCCCTACCTAAACCTAGAGACTATTAATTGAGCACCTACTGTAGGTCAGCCACTGAGGTGGAGACAGAGATGGAGGAGACACAGCCCTGCCTTAGAAGAGCTTGTTGGGGAAGACAGATAAGGATGAGCTATAAGATTCCACAGTTCAATTCAATAAAAATTTCCTAAGCAATTACTGTAGACCAGGCTTTCTGCTAGACATCGGATATAAAAAGTGATTAGGATGATTTTCATCTTGGAGAGTTCAGGGCTCAAGGTGTTTAGACTGATACCCCTAAAATCCAAACTTCCTGCCAGGATAATGGGAGGGGCCTAGGGTGATGACCAAGACCTGTGCAGACCATGGACAGAAGAAAAAGATCCAAGCTCTGTTCAGCCCAGGATGGGGGGCTAGGGAATGGCACCAAGTACCCATGAGAAGCACCCGGTCATTGGTTTTGCTGATTTACTGGGGCTACCCCTAATGCAATCCTAACCCTTTGCTCTCTCTCTCCCCCCACAGAGTGCCAAACAACTCATCAAAAGGTCAGTGTCTCCACAGGGCTTGTGATCCAAGGCCCTTGCTCCCATCAGGGCCTCTGACTTCTGTCCAGTGGGCCTCCCCCTTTGCCTTAAAGCTGCTGGGATGTCCTCACCCCAGGCTGGCTCTCTTGGCTTTTGCATCCCCTGCTTTCTTGGATCATCCATTCTGCTTGTGAATGAAGAGGAAATATTCCACCTCTCCAGGGGGAGCATCTGGGTGCAAGGCCTAGGCGTGGGCACATGCATGTGCACTGGTGTGAGTTGGAGCTAAGATACCCTCTCCCTGCACTGAGCCCCAGAGATCTCACCCAGCCCCCCCCACTCTCTCTCTCTCTCTCTCTCTCTCTCTCTCTTTCTCTCTCTTGCTTGCTCTCGCTCTTGCTCTCTCTCTCTCTCTCCCACAGCATTGTGGAAGCTTCCAAGGGTTGCCAGCTGGGGAAGACAGAGCAGGGCTTCGAAAACATGGACTACTTTACTTTGGACTTAGAGCACATAGCAGACACCCTGAGGGCCATTGACTTTGGGACAGGTAAAGGAGGTGGTGGTGCCATTTGTCTTGATTCCCCGCTTTACCCCTCGAAATTGGCTTTTCTCTCACTGACCCCCACATAGAGGCAGATACTCTAGCCAAGATGCCCAGATATCAGTCACATGCATTCAGTCAACTTCTGGATGAGCCCAGAGCCTAGCACAGTGCCTGGTACATAATTGTTGCTCAGTAAATTAGCTGTTACTGTAGATGACCTGCTCTACCGTTACCCTCCCAAAGCTAAGATATTCAAGAGTGGATTGTACTGTTGAACCATATGACATTGTGTAGACTTGAACTGCTTTCCATCATCTCCTTCAGCCTCAGTTTCATCACAGGGAAATGGGGAGAGAACCGAGAGCTACCATTTATTGAGCACTTTCTATATCCCAGGCACTAAGTGCTTATAAATTCTATCATTTAACACAGCAACTTTAAGATGTAGTTTCTTTTGTCATCTGGAGATGTTATTCTTTCGAGCCTCTCCCTAGACACTCTTGACTAATGCTCTGACTGTGTGGTGATCCCCTCAAGGCCCCAGAGTATTAAGGAAGTGTCTTGGGAGAGGAGGTAGGTAACAGACATGTTCCCTGTTAGCAGAGCTTGAAGGTGATATCCCAGGAGGGGAAGTGAGGACACAGGTTGTACCCCTCTGTGGGCTGAGAAATGAGGAAACCTGGAAAGGAAGTGCTAGGCAAGCAGATTCCAAAGGCTGGGCAAATTCCTTCAAGACAAGGACTCTCATGCCTGAGAATCAAGGTGTTCTTGTCCCATCTCCATAGATGATGTTTATCTGTCTGATTGAGAGCTATGCAGAAACACATTGTGCCTCCCAAGGTCCCCTCTGGTCACAGGCAGGTCAGGTGATAGAAGCTGCTGCTGCTACTGGAACAAAAAGAGCCTTTTGAACCTCTCTCCCTTGGGGGTGGGGAAGTGGGGTAGCAAGGAAGGGGAGGGCTGAGGAAGAAGGAAGCCCCCTTCTGTGCAGCTTGGGTGTGGCAAGCCCTTCCTCCTGGACCACTGATGATGTCACTGCAGGGCCCGTTGACTCCAACAGGGCATGGGAAGGGATTTGGATCAGTGCTGTCTCCAGCCCGGTTCCCCTTTGAGCAACTCCTCTGAGAAACTGGCCTATCCTAACACTGTTATGCTTTGTCACACACAGATGAGGAAGAGGAAGAGTACATTGAAGAAGAAGAAGATCAGGAAGAGGAAGAGTCCATAGAGCGGAAGGAAGAAGGTAAGAAATCCATCTACCTCCATTCTTTCATTCATTCATTCATTCATTCAACAACATGAGATACCAATTGTGCACAGTGCTGTGCTGGACACTGGGGATGATTGCAATGTGTGATGATGTTCCCAATATGTGTTTTAAACCTTTGAAGGGTAAAGTCCTGCTCCTTTTATCCCCCTCAAAAAAAACCCTCAAACTGTTTATAATAAAAAGCTTCCATTTTATATCTAAATGACATTCCTATATGGAAAGCATTACAGCGTAACAGAGGTTTGTTTGGCCAGTGCAGTGTTTAAATTTTTTTTAAACAGTTGCTAACATTTTAAAAACTAGGTGATTTTTTTAAAAAGAAGATTCCACCTAACAATCTGGATTTCTACCATCTTGTGAAAATTTGCAGAGAGCGAACAACTCTGGGCTCGCCCTTCTCCCTAGTCCCAGATAGCTGGCACTGGACAGTGGCTGCCCCCTTTGAATAAGACATGCACCTGCCAGTTTGCGCAGACCAACCACTGTCAGACTGCCTGCTTTCTGCACCCGCGTCAGTCATCTGCTGGACCCTGTAGGCATCTGAATTTGCCATCTGGGCAGACTATTAGTTAAGAGTTCTGAATCGCAGCTTTCTTGTGGACTAGTGGTGTGATCTTGGACAGTTCACAACCTTTCTGAGTCTTGGGCTTTTCATCTATGCATGGGGGCATAACAGTGCTGACCTCAAAAGGTTATGGTGGAGAGTAAACTAGATAATCATTTAACACAGTATCTGGCACATAGGAAGGACATGGTTGCTAATTCGCACGTTTGCTAATGTTATTATTTTTCAGGCCAAGTTTCATATTCGATGCACCATCCATAGTGTTTCGGCAACTAAATTCTATTTTGGTTTAAAGAGGAAGAAGCCAGGCAGATATTGGAGTTTGATAATTTTGTCACTTTAGCTTGGTAAGCCCTGGATCCCCCTGAATCCCTGTCTCACCTTGTGTTTCTTCATCTTTTTCTTTCAGGACACCAGTAAGGAACTGGATGAGGAAGAGACCCTCTAGATGCTGGGAGGGAGAGACTGGGGAGGGTGGGGATGGGCCCGGCTGCCTTGGTGACAGGCCCAGGGTGGGAGGGGTCGGGGCCCCTAGAGGGGCAATAGGGAGGTGTGTCTTCTCTTTGCTCAGAGCAGGGACTAGGGGTAGGACCTCCACCGCTGTGTCCAGCAGTCACTGAACCAGAATTGGAAACGTGCTTGAAACAATCACACAGGACACTTTTCTACATTGGTGCAAAATGGAATATTTTGTACATTTTTAAAATGTGATTTTTGTATATACTTGTATATGTATGCCAATTTGGTGCTTTTTGTAAAGAAACTTTTGTATGATAATGTCTGGTCATTGTGTGACTAGAGATTGTTAGCGGGGAAGGAAGCCAGGTCGATACTGCTGCCCTTTTCCTTTCTCTAGGAGGGCTAGGTAGCGCTCACAGGCCTGGAAGGAATAATGTACTGTATTTTGATGCCTATGCCTGACATAGGGTATGGTAACTGAGTTTGTGTTATATGTTGTTTTAATAAATGCACAGCGCTCTCTTCCTGTTATTACCAAAGGAGTTGGGGTTTCATTCAACCTTTTTTTTTTTTTTTTTTTCCTGGAGATTTCAGAGTGGATGGACAGAGGCCTGGGAGGAAGTGTGTAATGGCAAGGTTGGGCTTCTGTCCCACCAAAGAAGGAGCTTCTTAAATGAGCATTTCCCAATTAGAGCTTCATGGAAAACTGGCCCTGAGATGGCCTTTAAGAGGTTTAAGTCCTGGTTCTTTGGTTCTCCAGAAAACAGAGCCTAAGGCAAAGCTTAAATGTTTTAGTCTAGGTAGAATCCCAGGGAAACCAAGGTGAAGGAAAGAGGAAACAAGGCAGGAAATGAGGGAAGCAAATAGTGTAGCAGGACTGAGCTGGCCACGGCTTCACCAGAGACCCTGTTTCTTGCTCAATCATGTGAGATATTTCTAGCAGGTTGTGAAGAACACAACTGACTCAAAGGGAAGAGAGAGAATTTTGTCTGCTGACTCCTTTTATCTCCTGTCTCAGGGCTGGAGTTTGTCTCCCAGAGTGTTAATCCCTTTGCACTTCCAGGTCGCATCACTTGGCCCCTTTGGGAAGCTGCTGAGGAAGCTAAGCTACATGGCATACCATCAGCTGACTCTGTGGGTGGTGGGAGCAGTAGAACCTCCATGATCCAGTTGAGTCGTGCCTGGGTGCTGGAGCTGCTGCTGCCCCTACTGCAGTGGGCACAAGGGAGCTTCTGCTGGAGCCCAGACTCACTCCAGAAAGGCCAAGACAGCCGCCAGTGCTAGGGGATGAGGCGATGACCAAGGCTGAAGTAGCACCAAGGCTTTCCATGAACAAGGGGTCAAGGGGCTGAGAGAGAGATGAAGCTGAGCGAATCAGAGGTAGTGCATTAATTTGGTCTGAGGTGCCTTGGACATATGCATTTGAGAAACACTGGAGTCTCCCAGCTTTTCAACATTCAGAACACAGCAAGTTAAGGGCTCTGAGCAGTCCTGCCATAAAGAAAGCTATTTAACTTCAGACAAATATTCATCATGCTTGGAATACTGCCTGATCTTTAAGGCTCTTAATATTTTTTGGTGGATAGAATATTTAACCCAGCATTTCCTTACTGTGGAACTCATTTTAAGAAAGTGCTTTAAACTCTCACATCTCTGCCCATTTTTACTTCTGGAAGTTTTTCCAAGGCTCAGTCCCTAACTTCGATTTTAGGGAATCGGATTTTGCTCTCATTTCTAGTCCTTTCTCAGGTTCTGAGGCATGAAAAAAAATTTTTTTTAAATATCACAAGTGTACAAAACTAGTTGTAGAGCATAATAAACTGTTGTAAAATAAAATCCTGTGTGGCTAGCATGAAGATCAAGAAAAAGAACATTGCCAGCCCCCAGAAGCCCTCCAGGTGCCCCCTCCCATCATAACTCCCCCTTCCACTTAGACGTAGCCACTATCCTGTCTTTTTTGATAATCACACACTTGCTTTTCTTTATAGTTTTATCTTCTAAAGCAGGGACCCCCAACCCCTGAGCTGGTGCCAGTCTGTAACCTATTAGGAACCGTGCCACAGAGCAGGAGGTGAGCAGTGGGCAATCGAGCTAGGCTTCATCTGTATTTGCAGCTGCTCCCCAGTGTCACTGCCTCAGCTCCACCTCAGATGATCAGGCATTAGATTCTCATAGGAGCACCGGTCCCTGGTGCCAAAAAGCTTGGTGACTGCTGTTGTAAAGTATCCTCCTATAGAAGACTGAAGGAATTTGAGACTAAAAAGCAAGAGGTTTTTATCACCTTGAAATCACAAGAATCAGTATTACAATCTGCCTACATTCTATCTCCACATTTCTCCAGGTCACTGATTCCGTTGCAAACAGGCATATCAGTCTACTTTCTTGTCATTTGTCAGAGGGAAAAGGGAGGGCAGTCAAGGCTCTGTAATCAGTTAAAATTTAAATTCCAGAAGTTATTTTTTAATTGCAAATAAAGGGCGCTCTACTTTCCCACATGAAGGGCCCTGCCTGTCCTTGCAAACCGGAACACCAAAAGGTGGTATAAAGGGTGCTTGATGAACATACTTCCTTTAAGATTTTGCTGCATGAGAGGAAACTGGCTTCACAATTATTCCAATGAATCTTGAATAGTTTCATAGGCCGCTGCATTGGAATCACCATAGAAGGCTTATTTTTCTCTAAACCTTTAATTCTGGAGAATTTCAAACATATGGAAAAGTAGAGGGAATAGTATAATGTACCTTCATGTACCCATCACTAAGTTTCAACAGTTATTGACATACTTATTTCTTCTCTACCATTAGTTACTTCCCCCCACTGGAATTATTTTAAGGCAAATCCCAAATACCATGTCATTTTATTCTTCGGTACTTTAGATAAAGGTTCTTTTAAAAATTATAACCATTATGCCATAAAAAAAATGAAGAATAATTCCACAATAGTATCAAACACAGAGGTCTTAAAAATATAAATTCCCAGACCCCACCTGAGACCTACAGAATCAGACTCTGGTTGTAGAATACCAGAATCTGTATTTTAAAAGTAAAATTCCTCAGGTAATGTTGGAGTGTGAGAACTTCTAGGTCATTCATCTAGGACCTCCTAGGGATCTCTGCTGGAGCCAGGTATATAATACAAGTGGATCTGGCAGTTTTCAGTATATCAAAGCCTAATTAGTCAAATTCTTACAAATCACTTAAAATAAATGATGGGAAAGCATTAATTTAAAGGAAATCTGGCATAAAACTTTTGGTAAAATGTGTATGTATCTGGATCCAATTTGCAAATCTGTGTTTATTGAGAATTTACAATGTACTTTATATTAAAGGGAACAAGAAGGACATGTAAGATACTTTTTAAAAGCATAAATATTTTGCCCTCAAATAAAAGATTTATTCATCTGTGCACAGGCAGTTTAAAACTGTAACACAACTGAGATACCCCAGTGAGAAACTCCTGTGAACTGCACCTACTTAATTTACTCTCATCTGATTGAATGACCAGCCTGATATTTGTGTGCTTCTTTATTTCAGTCCAGTTGACAGGTATTTAATTAAGTGCCCAGTAGGCACTCAGAGCTGAACTAAAATGCAACAGAAGCTCAAAATACATCTCTGCTCTCCAAGAGCTTATAATCTAGAGGGGCAGATCAGGTGAACACTTATCTGAGATGACCTGCAAGAGCGTATACAGAGGTCC
Organism: Eidolon dupreanum; assembly: GCA_028627145.1. Classification (NCBI taxonomy): domain Eukaryota; kingdom Metazoa; phylum Chordata; class Mammalia; order Chiroptera; family Pteropodidae; genus Eidolon; species Eidolon dupreanum. Next base: position 12,583,377 of record CM053502.1, on the reverse strand, counting down.
TCAAACTTTCCTGTGCAGAAAAATCCCCTGGGAATCTTGTAAATATGCAGATTCTCAGACTCCACACCCAGAGATTCTGATTCTGTTGGTCTGATGCAGAGACCTGGAACCTGCATTTTAACACTCTCTCCAGGTAGCGCTGTGAGCCTTAGACCATACCAGGAAAGCCAGGGAGCCTGAGGTAAAGGTTTTCCCGAGGAGGTGGAAAAGCCCAATCTCGGCAGGCATGCCACTGTCATCATCACTCCTTCACCTAGTTTCTTAACAAGACAACTCTTGTTTGGGAGAGAAACTCAAGGTGCCCCTCCTTTGTTCCCAGTAGTGTGGGCAAGAGGCTTGCACCCTAGATTCTAGTTTCTGTAAAGGGCCAATACCAAGCTATGGTAGCCATGACCGAGGATGCTGGAGTGATGGAGTGATTGGCCAGGGAAGTTGCCAGCCTGACATTTGAGTGACCCAAAGTGCTTCTATATAGATCGCACCTATCAGAGGCCAGCGTCGGGGCCGCAGGTCCCGGACTTCCCGGGAGACCGCCATGGGAGGATGCAGCTTCGAGAGGGTGGGCCACTAAACCGGTGTGAAGGACAAGCCGACTTCTCCCCGATGAACACCACGCCTGACACCTTCCTGGGGCTCCTGTGAGCTGCTGCGGGGCGAGGGAGAAGGGACAGCGGTGGTGGTGTCGGTGGTGTCAGCTCTGTCCAGATGGAGGCTGCTGCTGAAGCGCGACATCGCCTTATGGAGAAGATGGAAACAAAGCTGGTCATTCCAGATTCTAATCCGAGCGCGCAGGCGAGGAACTGGCGTTGCTTCAGTGGCAAGGATGAGTCGCGAAATCCCAACTAGTTCTAAAGAGGGCCACTGCCCCAGCCTAAGAGGGGCAGAGCCCGCCCCCAGGACCTCTGTAGCCTGAGCGGAACACAGTCGACCTCAGACGGCTGTGGCCTGAGGGTGGAAACCGATCAAGCCCTCAGGAGCCTCCAGCCTGAAGGGAAGACACAACCCTAGCCTCAGGAGGCACATTCCTGCTCTCCAGGGACCGGAAGCAGTTTTCCACAAACCAGGGTCCCAGAACTTCTCGATGGGACGCTGCCAGCCCCGCACAGGGGTGAGCGCGCGCAGCCATAGCGCAGTCCTAACTCAGTAGAGGCGATTAAGCTTTTCGTCACAAAGCAGGTGGGTTCCCCGAGCCCCAGGGACGCAGGAGGCCGGTGCTCGAGCGCAGCTCCGGGGCATCCTTGCAGCCGGTCACCCCTCCCCCTTCCCCGCTGGCTTTTGCACACGACGCGCGGCGGGCCGCTTCACACGGGGTGGCAAGGGCCAGATAAAGCGGGAGGACGCGGGGCACCGAGAGGAGGGAGCGCTCCGCGCGCAAAGCCCGAGCTGGAGCGGCGAGGCAGCGGGACCGTCTCAAGGTGGCCCCAGCGCGGCAGAGCCGGCGGGCGAGGGGCGCACGCGGGGCGACGCGAGCCGCACGAGGGGCTCACCTCGCAGGAGAGAGTGCGCGCCCCAAAGCGCCTGGCGCGCAACTTTCGGGGCTCATTTCGACCGGCGTCCGCGCGCGGCTTCCCCACCCAGCGCGGGGCGAGCTGGGCCGCATGAGGGCCGCGGATAAGGAGCATCTGTTGGACGCCAGGCCCGGAGCTCGGTAAGGTGAAAGAAAGCCTGGGGAGGGGTGGCAATAGGAGCGGCATCTGACGCACCTCCTCGTTTGCTATCCTGGGATAGTTGGGATCGCGGCTTGAACCAGGACCACACAGGAGGGGTGGGGTGAGGTGAAGGAGACTGGAAAACCTGAGTGGCGCGAAGATCATCCCTCCCTCAAGGCTGAGCACAGATCCTGACCCCTGCCCGCGGGTTGGAAGTGCGATGAATAGAGCCCCGCCCCTAGCCAGGTACTTTGTCCCGGGCAGCCCCGCCTTGGGAGGCCCTGTGTCCCCAGGTGCGCGAGATGGAGGTTTGTCCGTTTCCATGAGCCTGAGCCTTGTTCCTTCTCCGCGCTCGGCTGGACCGCCCCACCCCTTGGCCAGTTCCCAAGGTCTTTGCCTCCTTCAGGCCCTGGGAGGGATAGGGGAGGAGGGAACCCTCTGGGCCAAGGTTTCTAGACTCCTGGAGACTGATCATTTGCCCAGCAGCCACCTGCAAACACGGGCTTCTGGTCACTCCTCTGGGACTGTAGAGCTTGGAGTGTCCTTATCTTTTCTCCTAATTAGACATATGGGAACGCCAAGCCCCCACAGAAAGATAGGACTAGAGTGAGCCCTCCTTGTCCCCATCTCAGAACTGAGCCTCCTCTTGCCCTTCCTCTCTGGCCAGGTCATACACGGGATCTCTGTGGCAGGATGGAGTTGGCTGGATTTCTTTGCCCCCACCTGGTGTGGGCTTGCCAGCCATTGAGCTGGCTGTGGAGAGCAACCATTACTGTCATGCCCAGAAAGGTCCTGGCAGTCACTGTGACCCCAAGAAAGAGAAGGCCCGTCGTCAGCTCTATGTGGCCTCTGCTATCTGCCTGGTGTTCATGATTGGGGAAGTCATTGGTAAGGACTTTGGTGCTAATTAAATGAAATAGACATGTGAATAGTCAGGGTAATCTAAAAGGCTTTTACTACCGGATTTTCCAGTAATATTAATGCAGTTGACAGTTGAACAATGCAGGGAATTAGGAATGCTGACCTGCACAGTGGAATATCCACGTGTAACTTAGCCCCAAAAACTTAGCTATAGTCAGCTCTTTGCATCCATTTTCCATCCACCTTAGGTAATCTGAGGCTGGAAAACCATAGCTGGAAATGTGCAATTACTGCTTCCCATCCAAACTGGTTGAGTCCGCAAATGTGAAACTTGCAGATATGAAGGGCCGACTGTATTTACTGAAAAAAAAAAAAAAATCCACGTGTAAGTGGGTGGGTGCAGGTCAAACTTTATTGTTGTTTAAGGGTCCACCATACTAACAGCCCCATTTGATGAAACATTCACTAATTTTTAAATTAATTTTAAATTTTTTTCAATTACTTTTGACATACAATATTATATTAGTTTCAGGTGTACAACATAGTGATTAGACATTTATACCTTACAAAGTGATTACCCTGATAAGTCTAGTACCCATCTGACACCATACATATAGTTATTACAGTATTATTGACTATATTCTCTATACTATGCTAAGTCTTTTATACACACTTATCTCATGAAACCCTCACAATAACCTTGTGCTGTCATATGGGTGCTGTTAGTCTCCTGATTTTACAGATGATGAAACTGAGGCACATTAAGTACTTTGCCCAAGATCACACACAGCAAGTAGGTAAGGGAAGACCTGAATGCCTAGAATGAAAGAGCATTTACTAAATGCCTACTATTTCAAGCCTTATTTGAACTTGATTTTCACATTCAACCTCTAAGTAGGTGCTGTTAGTCCTGTTTCACAGATAACAGAAGTTGGGGTGCAGAGAAAGTAAGTCACTTGCCCATGGTTACACAGTGAATGAATGAATGAAGAGGGCCTGGATCCAGTGTCTGTCTTTAGAGCCCATGGTTTCTCTGCTACACACACAGTCTGGGAAGCTGGCTTCTTGGAGAGCAGATAAAGATTCTCCATCCTCCTGGTCCTGCCCCTGTAGGTGGGTACCTAGCACATAGCCTGGCGATCATGACCGACGCAGCCCATCTGCTCACTGACTTTGCCAGCATGCTAATCAGCCTCTTCTCTCTCTGGATGTCTTCTCGGCCGGCCACCAAGACCATGAACTTTGGCTGGCAGCGAGCTGGTAAGGGCCTTGGTCTGGATGGGGTGGGGCTAGGTGAGGGGTAGGTCAAGACATGAGTCCTTAGGTAACTGCAATGGGTGTACCCGGAGTGAGGCCAGGTGGGCGAGTGCCTTAGGTGAGGGGAAAAATGTCAACCTTGGCTTCAGTCCTCTGGGAACTCCCAGTCTATAGGAAGGGAGAGTTCACTTTTTTAAGAAATAAAGAAGGCAAACTTCAAGAACAAAATGACTGGTTACAGCCCTCTTTGCTGAAAACCTGCTCCTCCATTGGAGCATATTCTATTTTTTGTCTTTAAATCTCTCAAATTCCACAGGGCTACAGACTTTCCTAGCGTAGCCCGTCTCTATCTTTTATCTTTTAACAAACCTTACTTTTTCTTTAAAAAAAAAAGAACAAAATGTGGCCTTAACTCTGCAAATAACTCCATGGATTAGCTCTGGGGGCAAAGCCTTCTGGAAGAAATGGGCTTTAAGCTTCTTTAGTTCATCTCTGGGCTGCATTGTCATTTTCCTCTTGGTGGGAGATAGCCCAACCCCTCCTCCTCAGAAGCCTCAGTTTGCCAGCCAAGCAATAGGTGTATATCTTAAAAAGTCAGTTTCTTTACATGTAAAACAAAGAGGTTTGATCCAGGTGACTTCTTAAGTTCCTTCTAGCTCTGACATTGTCAGATGGATGAGTGGTGGGCTATGGTGCAACCACACTAGCCATACTTCCAATCAGACACAGGCCTTGACTTTGTGGGGAGGGGATGGGGGGATTCTGGAGGGAGGGGAAATCTCCTCGGCCTTAGGGCCCCACGCTAAGATTGGTGTTGAGGTGAGTTCTTCCTCAGAGATCCTGGGAGCCCTGGTCTCTGTGCTGTCCATCTGGGTCGTGACTGGGGTACTGGTGTATCTGGCGGTGGAGCGGCTGATCTCTGGGAACTATGAGATCGAGGGGGAGACCATGCTGATAACGGCAGGCTGTGCTGTGGCTGTGAACATCATGTGAGTGAGTCCTCCCTCCTCCCACTTCTCACACGCACACCTACGGGCCTGCTCTTGGTGGAAGCAGGCAGGCCACACTCCAGTACAGACTACAGGAACAGAATTTTCCGAATGCTCCAAGCTCTGGCACCTGAAACACCTGGGTCCTACCTTAGGCCTGGACCAAGGCCATTGGGAGCTGTAAATCTGGGGCAGCATCAACTCTACCCCCACCCCCTACATGTCGGTGAATAACCTGGGAGGCTTTATACCTGAAGAGGGGAGGGGTGAGACTAGTTCTTACAGGAACAGATGTTCCTAGGGGCAGAATTCAAGTCTTTTTTCAAGCTGATATGCCTGAAATTGGTTTGACCCCTCAGTGAAAGTCAGGGTGTGTAGAGCATCTACCTCATTTGGGTTCTCTCTCCCTTGCTCGGTGGCTTTGGGCAAGCCCCTTTCCTCTCTAGGCCTCAGCTTCCCTGTCTGTGACATGGTGGGGGGAACTAATGACTTCTGTGGTGCCCTCCTGCTCTGAGATTTAGCACTGGGCCATCTTTGTGCCCCGATTCAGCCTGGCATTGGAGCTGAGCCCTTGCTCCTACGGCATTCTGAACCAAGGCCACGTGGGCCCGGCTCCTCACATGGCCAGAGATCGTGAAGTCTGGGGATTGGGGATTTTGTGCCACAGGGAGGCCAGCCCTCATGGGTGGTCTCTTACCTGGCTGATTTGAAGCCTCTACCTGCTACCTCAGTGAGCGCCTGCCTTTGTTTCCTCTTTCATAGAATGGGGCTGACTCTTCACCAGTCTGGGCATGGGCACAGCCATGACCCCAGCCAGCAGCAGGAGAACCCCAGCGTCCGAGCTGCCTTTATTCACGTGATTGGTGACTTGCTGCAGAGCTTGGGTGTCCTGGTGGCGGCCTACATTTTATACTTCAAGGTCAGAGCTGGGGACAGAGGGACTTGGGTGAGGCGGGGAGGGCAGGAAAGTGTAGATCATCTGGGGGCTTCTCTTTCCACATGACTCTCCAGATTCTAACTCCCTCCCAGCTTTGGGCGGAAGGGTGGGGAGAGGGAAAGAATATCCAACTTCTGATCCTCAGAATAACCTTGTAGCGGTGGTTTCTGCAGCTCAGAAAGGATCAATGACTTGCACTGTGTCACACAGCTGGTAAGTTGTGGAGCCAGATTCAAACCCAGCACTGTGTGCAGCCAAAGCCTGGGCATTGCCCATCACACAGAGGCAGTGTGGTGTATTGGAAAGAGCTGGGCATTGAGTTTAAAGCCTGGTTTCATCCCTTGCTAGCTCTGTGATATGGAGTGAGTCCCTTACTCTAACTGAGCCTCAGTTTCCCCACCTATAAATGAGGATGTTGGACTAGATGGTATGTAAGATTCCACTTAGCTCTGTTCATGTCTCAGCCCCTAGGGCAAGGAGGGGTGGGAAGGGACTATGCCTTATCCTGAACTCTAATCTGTCCTGCCTGTCCTTTTGCAAAAGGAATAAACTGAGAGGCAGGGCCAGGGTAAGGCTTGTGCCCATCCCACAGATAGAGCCCCTCTCCCTGACACAGTGCTGGATGGGAGGGGAGAAGGGAAGCTGAGGTGTTAGTTGTCCAACCCCAGCTCTGCCTTCCCTTTTTCCTGTAGCCAGAGTACAAGTATGTAGACCCCATCTGCACCTTCCTCTTCTCCATCTTGGTCCTGGGAACAACCTTGACCATCCTGAGAGATGTGATCCTGGTGCTGATGGAAGGTAACCAGGTTTGGGGCACCCTTTTCGCTCTTGGCTTGCCAGCTCTAACTGAAGTTCCAGGGGTGGGAGAAGGGGTTGGATCCCAGTACATTGGTGGGGAGCCAGGGTCTGGAGCCTGGCATAGGCTGGAGAACCTCCTGGGGCCCCGGGCCAATCTTGGCATTGAGCTGGGCCCTAAGGTGTGACCATTCCTGGAAATGTCCCCTGGACCATGCCTTCCCCTTCCTCTTAGGCCCAAGGGTGCCTCCTCCCTACTGGGATGTGTCCTCCTTGCCTGATCAGGTGGCTCTGGGTGATGTCTGCAGCACCTGACAGTCCAGCCTTTCCCCATACACTTCCTCTGTATCCATTTGCCTTCCCTCAGGCAGAGAAAGGGGTGAGGATTATACTTCCCATTTCACAGCAGGGCAGATTGAAGCTCAGAAAGACAGTTGGTGTTGGACAAGTCTGCCGAATCCACTCCAGCTCAGGCTTTCTTTTCTGAGGCCCCTGTCTCAAGAGGATGTGGCTGGGCTTTGAGGGGTGCTAAGTAGTGGCAGATGGTCTGCTCTGAGTTACCACACTCATTCACCCAGCTTTCCTGTGCTCCAGAGCCTTCGGTCACAGATCTCTGCATGGGCAGGGTCAGTCTGGATCCTGGTTTGGGGTCGGCAGGAGTGTCCAGCTGCAGGCCAGAGCTTTTTCTCTAAGCATGTGACTGACTCAGATAAAAGTGATGACGCTCCATGTGGTTGTGGGGATCTCCTGGTTCCCTTCTTTTCATTCAGAAACAAAACAAAACAACATATTTTTTATTGAGCACCTACTATGGGCACTGTTCTAGGCACTGAGGATAGGGTGGTAAACACAACAGATGGTCCCGCTCTCATGTGGAGTTTCCATGTTAAAGGGGGAGACAGATAAGAATATAACAAACAAGATAATTTCAGACAGTGTTAAGTGTGAAGAGGAAACTACAACAGGGTGGAATGATGGAGATCATTTGGGAGATGAGAGCAACATCAGATCTGCTGGCCAAGGAGGTCTTCTCTGAGATGACATTCGAGGAGCAGGAACCAGCATGGGTTGAAGGGAGCAGTTTCCTTCATTTGGCCCCATCCCTGCTGTCTTCAGGGACCCCCAAAGGCGTGGACTTCACAGCTGTGAGGGATCTGCTGCTGTCAGTGGAGGGGGTGGAAGCCTTGCACAGCCTGCATATCTGGGCGCTGACCATGACCCAGCCTGTGTTGTCTGTCCACATCGCCATTGGTGAGTGGTGGTGTGCTCAGGGTAGGAGAAGGGAGGGAGGCATCCAGAGGCCTGGGGCATCCCTGACTGGTCCAGACAACCCCAGATTCTTGCAGTGCCCATGGTTTGAACCTGGCCCCATGCTGAGTGCTTTGCACACATTACTTCATTTAATCATCACAATCTCGTTTATAGGTGGAAAAACTGAGGCTGGGGGTGGGTGGTATAGTAAAGTCATTTGCCCAGGTTTTTACAACTAATAAGTGGCAGAGGAAAACCTTAAAGCCAGTGCTTTTTCTGCTCTTTTAGGGTAGTGCCAGGTATGGGGACCAGGGGGTTGCTGGGTGCAAGAGTGAAATCTGGGGTTTCCTGATGTTCTTGGTCCCCTATCCTTTTCTGCTAGGGGTAGGGTGTGACAGTGGGGCTCCTCATTATTCCTAGGGGCCCAAGAGTGAGTAAACAGTTCTCTAGTGCCTCCCCTGGTATATCCTCTTGTTTCCCAGCTCAGAACACAGATGCCCAGGCTGTGTTGAAGGCAGCCAGCGCCCGCCTGCAGGGGAAGTTCTACTTCCACACCATGACCATACAGATCGAGGACTACTCTGAGGACATGAAGGACTGTCAGGCATGCCGGGGCCCCTCGGACTGACTGCTTGGCCAGGCACTAACTGGGGCACAGACGGGATCTGCAGATGGCAGGGCCCAGCGTCCCCCAGGCCCATCCAGGACTCTGTTTTCCCTGGCTCTGTTTTGAACCAGATCCTTCTCTGGACCTCTGCTCTATGCTCAGTGGAGGAGCCTTGCCCACTCCAGGAGTGGGGCTCTTTCTCTGCCTTCCCCATTTGACTACAGCCAGCCCTGAGATGTGGATTAGGCAGGTGAAAAGTTGGAGTGACCCCACTCCTCTGGCTCCTGGTCAGCTTCTGGAAGGCCCAGCTGTGGACCTAACCTTCAGCCAATGGTGTCCTAGCCTTAGGGAAAGGTACCGAGGTACAGCAAGGGGTGCTGGAGGGGAGATGGGCCTCAATGTCCCCTTGCCTACCTGTCTCACGTCTGGATTTTGGTCTATCTGGCCTTTGATTCATGAGTCTATAAAGGAGCCCAGGGACAAATCCCCCTCTCTGTGCCTCTAACAACAATCTGATTTAAAGAGGCCATGGGGGTTGGGGATTTGTGAGGACCATGCACTCTTCTGCATGTCTCCCTGAGATGGGAAGCCAAGGGCACCAGAGGCCCATCTGAGCAGTAGTCACTTCAGCTGTGAGCCAAGCGTTTCCCTTTCCTGGAGGGAGGAGGCTTCTGACTAGGTAAGGACCTGGCTGGTTTCCTCTTTCCTTATTCCCTCAGCCCAGGAGGTTGTGCCAACACAAAGATGCCCTGGCCACCTATGGGGGTGGGTGCAGGGATTTCAGCTGGGGTCCTGCCCTAACCACCTTACAGCTCCTGGGCCACTTCTAAGTCCAGGGACCTTGGAGCCTGAAGTCAGGTCTGGTAGGGCCAGCTCCGTTGCCCATATGCCCTAGCCCGTTCTGAACTTGGAGATGGAGGAGAAAGAGGGGCTGAGGGGCTGTACAACTGGGACAGGAGTGTGCCCCGGAGTGTGTGTGAAGGTCCCTGAATTTGGGGGTGGCTTGTGTTTACAAGATGAAGGGGGGAGACCTGTCCCCCCCCTCACAGAGGAGGTAGCACGCCCAATCATCTAGTGGCCCCAGTCTAGTGGTCTGTCTGCCATAACAAGCAAGTGCTCTTAGGCATGTCAGCCTGGCTGTGCCTCTGGTTCTCATCTGAGAATGTTAACACCTACCTCACAGGGTTGTTGTGAGGCCTGGAGCCAAAGCCTGCCAAGCAACAAGTCACCTTGTTTGTGAAGAGTGGCTACTTTTTTTTTTTTTTTTATCCTGGAGAGATGCAGCCTGAGGCTGCCTTGCTGAGGAGGCAGGTGGGCTTCCTAGCCTCCCTAAGGGCACCGCTGACCCATAGTGGGAGGAAGAGAGGTTAATCACTTGCCTTCCCCTCTGAGCCTCTCTCTTCTCATGTGAAATGATCTCTTTGTGCCTTTCCAGCATGGTCATACCAGGGTGCCTATGATCTAGGTCAGTGGGTTCTTCAGCTTCTCAAAATCTATGGGAAGTCATGTGTATTGGCTTGGAAGTGTGTGTGGGGGATTGCTGATGACCATGTTCCACTATACCCCAATCTCAGGGGAATCAACCCTTCGTACTGTACCTCAGCCATGGCAGGTTGGAAGAACCTGGATCCTTACAATCCTCTTCAGTCATTGCAATGCTCCATTTTTACAGATGAGAAAACCGAGGAGGCTCAGAGAGGTTGAGTCACTTGCCTTAAGTTGCACAGCCAATGTGAGGCAAGTCTGGGGTTTCTGCCTCATTCCCCTGGGCCTCTCTACAGCAGCGGATGGGGATCTGCTCTGGGGTGCATATTCTTACAGTGTGAGTCCTTGGGCCTGGCAGTGTCCTCCCCAGGGGCAAGGCTATGCCAACACAGTTCAGTTCTGGGTGCCACAGCTGTGACTGGGGAGGGGAAAGCTGTCTCTTTTCCCTGGATGGGCCTGGCACTGAGAGCCCTTCTCACCCTGGGAAGGCTGCCGGGGCTGCAGCTGTGTGCGTCCTCACCCACCCTGTTCTTGACCCAGGGCCAGGCTGCCTCTCCTACCCACTAACTCCCAGTCTGCCCTCCACTTCAAGAATCTAGCAGTCCCATACCTCCCAAGGGAGAGCCCTATCTTGTACTCCCAGCTGTGACTGGCCCCAGGGGGGACCTGAGTCATCCAGGAGCCAGAGCTCAAGTTGGAGATTGGCGTGGGAGACCTTTAAGAAATCTTGGGGGACAGCATGTTCCTGCCAGAGAACTAGTCACGGGAGTTTCCAAAGCCGCGAGGCCGTCAACCCAGGAAAACGCACGCTGGACCTGGCCTGGACCCACCTCACAGATGAGCCCTGAGTCCCCCTCCCCCACGCAGCTGCTGTAGAGGTATTTATAGCCTGAGCGTGAGGGGGCGAGGACACACGCTTTATTTCGGAAGTGATGATTCCAGTTCCAGGTGGATGAACCTAGGAGAACTTAGTGTCCCCCCCTCCACGGCATTCTGACCTCCCGGCGCTCGAGACAGCGCATACTCCCACCCAGCCCACCTAGAGATGGCCCTTTTTAGTCTTAAGTGTGTGGATCTAAATATGGGGTTCTTCTTTCAGGTCTTCCCCCATCCACCCCCCGAGTTTTCAAACCTCGGCTGCGCACCACCGAACCTCCACGCTTCCCTGCCAGCTGTTGGCCTCCACCGGCGTTGAAAACGCCATTCATTTTCCCGACGGTGGGAGCGCGGTGCGGCACTGACCTCTAGTGGTCCAGGGTAGTAATGCAGGGCGACGGCCGCTCCTGAGCCCAGGGGCCGCAGCCGGGTAGCGGCGGACCGCCTCCGTTCTCATTCCTTTCCTCCCCCCACCCACCCAGTTCTGCTCGGTCGGGAAGGAAGCGCTTCCCGGCGCCTCTTTGCATCGCTGGGACGCGAGGGTTGCGCCTGGAAACCCAGGCATCTGCGAGTAGCTGCCTTCCCGCTGGACTAGGAACCCGGTGGGTGGAGATGGAGTTTTGTCTTCTCACTTGGCACACCCTGTCCCCGCTCCTGCCACGGTCCGCATAGAGCCAGGCACACAGTTGACATTTCTTCCATCTATCTGTCTGTCAAATATTCGTGGCGCACCTGCAAGGCCCAGAGAGGAAAGGACACGATCCTGCTCGCCCCCGCCCCCCCACCCCCCGCGGGGCTCCCAGGCCAGTCCTGCGGCATGACTGTATGCACTGCCGGGACTGTGGGAAACCCCTGGTTGTGAGAGCGCAGAGACCAAACCAATCTAGAGAAGAAATGGGGTCAGGCAAGCCCCCTGAGGAGGCGGGGGTTTGAAAGACAAGTAGAGGTCAGCCCCGCGGAGGGGTCGGCGCCTGCAGAGACACGGCGACAGAGCAAGCGCTGTGCAATTAATTGGCTGCTGGGCTGGAGGGTGGAGCAAGGCGCCACCCGCTGCGGGCGCTAGGACGATGATTGGCCAATCGGGATCTGATATTTTGGCCAATTGGGCACCACGATTGAGTCCCCAGATGGCCCAGGGAGGGGACATCTGAGCAGAGCCTCGCCCTCCAGGCAGGTGCTACACCCACTGGGAGTAGGGTTGGGGTCTCTGCGGGTCCCTTTTAGGGCTTCTCCAGGCTGCGATACTTCTTGCGCAACACGGACACCGGGTCCTTAAAGAGTACTGGATCCAGACGAAGGCGAGAGGACAACAGGGGCATGTGGCCGAACCCTGCCGCCATCTGGTTCATGCAGTTTTGGTCTGCGTGCTGCGGCTCAGGCGCGGGCCCCAGGTCCTCAGGCGCCTAAGAAGAGAAGCGTTGCAGGGTTTTCTGTCCTTCCAAACCCCCCTCTCCCCTGTCCCCTGCAGCCAAGGATTTGGATTAGCGGTAAGAGGGGACCCTCCCTTTCCTTCCCCAGCCCTTCCAGTGCTGCGCGGGTCAGTCTTCCTCCATCCTCACCGATAGTGATCTGGCTTCCTGATGCTGCTTCCCATAGGGCACCTTGATAGGGGGTAGCTTGGTGACTGCCGCTACTAGGAAGTTCATCAAGACGTCCACACAGGTGGGTGTTTCATCTGCCAGGGTCCTCAGAGCCTTGGGCAGGGAGTGGGTGAAGAGGGTGTGGTAATACCTGGATGAGGGAGGAGGACAAGGGGAGGCTACAGCTGAGTTCACTGCGCAAACTCGTTCTCCTCACTTCTTATCTCACTCTTCCTTTGACCCCAATCACGAAGCCTCTTGCGAAAGCCTTGCTCCCCTTTCTGAGCCCTAGTCACTTCAGAGAGCTCCTACCCCAAGTACTAACCACTCTCCACTGTTCTGTGCTCTGTGGTTTGTCTGCAACCAATAATAGTGTACTTCCTGCCCCTCCCTCACAGCTCCTTACCCCTGCCCCCAGCCTCTGAGGTCTGAACTCAGAGCCAGATAGAGGAGAGGATCAGCTGGTACCATCAAACGTGGCAGCCCAAAAACATCTTCTGGAAGGATAGGAATTAACCATCCTAATGCTGCTCCAGGTGAGCCTTGCTTCATTCAACAGCGCTCCTAACAACCTGGGTCCACCCAGCAGACATTAAAAATATTCTTCACTCTACAAATATTCTTCACTCTATGGAGAATTCTCCACAGACCTGGATAAATCTACAAGAAGTTCCAGGTTACACATATTAGATTTGAACATGTTTAAGGAACCCCTGTAAAGAGGCCCTCCAGAATTCAGTTCTTGCCTCAAGACTGGGGCGCTTCAGGCAGCTTCTGGAAGGCCTTGGGCAGTACCCAGCCCATCACATACATTTCTTTCTTTCTTTCTTTCTTTCTTTCTTTCTTTCTTTCTTTCTTTCTTTCTTTCTTTCTTTCTTTCTTTCTTTCTTTCTTTCTTTCTTTCTTTCTTTTCTTTCTTTCAACTTATTAAAATTTAGTTTTACACACACACATTTATAAAGCATCAGGACCATTCTCTTATTGCACTGCTACCAAAACCAAACACTGTCCATATCATCTGCATGGCTCTGCTTAAAATAACACTAGCTACCATTTGTTGACCGTCTGTGTGCCAAGCACTTCATATGCTTTTCTCACCTGATTATCACACCAGCTCTGTAAGGTGAATACGTTTTATAGGTGAGGAAGCTGAAGCTCAAGAGAGGTGAGGAGACTTGCCCATCACACAACTGGGAAATGGCAGATCTGGGCCTTGAACCTGGATCTCTGAGCTCTAGGCTAACTGCTATATTCACTCCCAAGCCACCCTACTCCAGGTTTAAAGAGGAGGTCTCTAGCCCTCTGATCCCTGTGCCAGGGCTACCATCTGTACCTGTGGTAGAAGGCGGCTGAGGTGAGGACCATGGAGAATTCGTTGGCCCTCTTGGCAGTGTAGCCCCAGCCATTCTGGGCCTCATCCCAAAAGTGGCTCCACGTTAGAAAGCCCACCATTCGCTCTGGAAAGCTCTGCCACACCACAAAAGCAAAGTCCACCTGGGGAGATATGTAAGTGAGGTGTGAGGAAGGAACATCCAGAGATAATGGAGGCAAGGCAGCCTGGCTGAGGGGACTCAGAGGAGAGGAGGTAGGACCATGAAAGTTTCCAGGAAATGCTTAGGGGAACTTTTTCAGCTGGGAGCTGGCAAAAAAGTTTTTTTCAAGAGTCTGTGGGAAGCTTCTATTGGATTTCTAAGGAGGAGGCTGAGTGTCTTGCTAGGGTAATTTAAAAAGCAGGAGGCTGGACCTCTTGACCTCTGGCCCTCCCAGCACTGGAAATCTGAGGGGTTGCCAGGGCCCTCTGGCTCTGTCCCCATCCACACTGGGCTCCTCTTGGGCTCAGTCCTCACCTCACTTGTGGAAAGGCTGCTGTGAGCATCAAGGCTGAGGATGGCATCGGTGCTGATGGCACTGTATGGGAAGAAGCGGTCACTGACCTGCAGTGGGAAGGAGGTGAGAGCAACTCAGCTATGGGAACACTCCCAAGCTCCCACAGTGAATACAAGTATGAGCATCTGTTAAGCCTGAGTGCTACTGGCATAGTGTAGAAAGAAGGGTAGTGGAAACAGCAAGCCTGCCCAGAACTTGGACCTGAGGAACTTGTTTTACCTCTCTGGACTTCAATTTCCCCTTAGGTAAAACAGAGCAGTTAGTGTCTAGGGGCCTTTCCAGTTTTGACATCTCAGGATTCCTCTCATCACATTGGATGCTCATCTCAATCCTTGGAGGGGTTGTCAAACAATTTTTGTTTGAAAGAAACAGGTTCAGAGAAATGAAGGGACTTGCCCAGAACCCCACAGCAAGCACGTGGCTCACACCATCCCTCTGGCCTAATTGGCTGCCATCTGTCCATGTTTCCTCAGGATACCAGGTTTTTCCTCTAGCCCTCATCCAAGACATCCAACGTACTCCTTCTGCCTTCCCCCATTTCTCTGGAAGCATAATTCACAAGAGCCAAGGATAGAAAAGAATAATTTCTATTAGGCCTATAGCCAAAACCCCATCTGATTTTTTTTCAGGCCCAACTTGAAGTCCAGCTTTGGCTCAAACTCAGGTAATGCCCTCCCCAGTTCCCAGCCTTTCGGGGCTGAGCCCACCCTTCCATGCCCCTTTCCATCCCTCACCTTCCTGTGCCCCTCAATGACTATCAAGGGTACTGCTATCTCAGGCCACCTGAGTGGGGGTGGCTTCTCACTGCTCCAGAGAACCAAGACCTAGGAGGAAAGGGAGTGTTACTGAAGTCTGGGGCAGAAGGGGAGCAGATAGGTCCCAGGAGTGATCTTTCTCAGCATGAGAGAAATATGGGTGAGCAGCTGTCTATGTGAGCTTAGTCGGAGCCAAGGTCCTTTCATTGCTGCCATGTTCTTGCCTCTGGGCTTCTGGAAGGCAGGAATTCCAGAGACACAAAGGTAGCTAGCTACCTGTGACATTAGAACTCAAGAGAATCAGTGGTAGTGTTCCTAGCCTGGGCCCTGAGCCCATGTCCCGTCCCCATCTTCTCTTGAAGATTTTCATTCTCTTCGTCCTGCTCCTTTATCATCCCCAGCCCAGCTCAAATGTCCTTTGTTGCCACTTCAGCTATGCCCTGGCTGAGGTCACTGCTTCTCCCCTCCGTGACTACTTAGGAGAGTAGCTGGCTTCTCTGGAAGTGAGATTTGACAGTCTGTGTGCCAGGAACTGCTAACTGAATCTGAATCCCAGTGCAGAATCTTTTCTTGCTTTTTCTGTGCATCCTCAGTGTCAAGCCCAGAGCCTGATGCTCAGAAAGTGACTGCTGGGTGAATAAACAAATGAGCACGTATGTTTACTTCTCCAACCTCCCCAGGGGCACCTGATTTTTAGATGGAGTCTTCAGTTTCCATGGGGAGGCAGAGAGGGGGACCAGGGAAGGTACGAGAAACTTGAGACTTAAAGAAGGCAGCAAGGGTACTTGAAAGTCCTCCTCCTCCCTGTGCCTCCCCACAAAATGCGTGGTTATCCTTGGGGTCTAGATGTCTTCAAGGACCCTGCCATGTCCTTTGTCCCCACCCTGGATCCCAATAACCCAGCTGGCAAGGGGGCAGACCTTGGCACAGTGCTGGGAGCCTGCCACCGCCTGGATGAGCTTCAGGGGAGGCTGGCCTGGGGCCTTCACCCAGATCAAGGCGTTGAACCTGTCTGCAGGGCGAGAGCCTGGGGGAATGAGACACAAGCTATTAGGGTGGGAGGGGACAGAACTTCTTGAAGAGTACCTGAATTGGGGACCCCAGG
The DNA here is from genome assembly GCA_028627145.1 of Eidolon dupreanum. Classification (NCBI taxonomy): domain Eukaryota; kingdom Metazoa; phylum Chordata; class Mammalia; order Chiroptera; family Pteropodidae; genus Eidolon; species Eidolon dupreanum. The sequence continues at coordinate 12,567,343 of CM053502.1, read as the reverse complement.
AGTCAGGAAAGATGTTGAAAACTCAGGGAGAGTCTTGACAGGGCTCTGTGGTTGAGGCTGGGATGGACTTGTGGAGAGTTGAATAGGGGACTTCAAGTTGTCCCATCCCCAGGACATACCCTGCTGAAGGTAGTAGAAGGGGAAGTCCGAGGGGCTTGTAGAAAAGGTGGACAGGGCCAGGAGTGCCCCTGGGGGGCTGTTCCACAACAGCGAGGGGTGAGCAGATACTCCAAGGATCCGATCCTGAATAATCTGCAAAGTGAGAGAGGGCTGTGCAGAGGGCGCGGCCAAGGTGGCAGTGGGTGGGGTCTGAGGAAGTGAGGACTCGACCTAGCCTGGCATCTCCCACTTCAGGCTATGGGGTGTGTGGCAGCTACATCACCAGATTGCTGGGGACAGAAGAATTCAGATGCAGAAATCCAGAGTAGGGGGTACTCAGGGTGTCCAGAGGTGGCAGACTGCCGCCTTGTTCTCTTTCCTCATTCATGACAGACGTCACCAACACCAGATCCAGAACCCCTCCCAACACAGCACCCGGGCAGCCATTGGAGATGATACATGCTTTGGAATCTGTTTGCCACAGCCGTCCTTCTACAGGTGGGGAAACTAAGGCCAACATTGGGGAAGGAGTTTACCCAAGAGCTCACAGCCAAGTCTCAGATTCATCCCAGAAGCATCTCAAGGGGGAAGCCCAAACACAGCAGAGGTGTCCAGAGAAAGGGGTGTGGAGAGGGGACAGAGACGAGGCAGGAGCCAAGTGCCAGGGCCCCCACCAGATGAGTCCCCCTCACCTCCAGAGTGGTATGGATGACCTTCTCCACTGAGGAGAAGTACGTGTCCCACAGAAACTGGGCCTGCTGACGCAGGACCAGGACCTGCGTGGGGGGCATCTCCTGGAGGGCAGCCAGGACCTGGGGCACACAGGGAGAAAAGGAGAGGTCATGGAGCTTTGTTAGGCCCTGACTGACCCTGGGTGGGGACAACCTGGGGTTGAAGGTCTGGGAACCAGAACCCCTCTCCCGTCATTCTCCATATGGGTCAGAAGAAGCCACCCTTGACCACGTCCCAGGTAATATAGCAATCAAGAGTTCAGGGGTCACACAGAGCTGAGTTTAAATGCCATTTAGTAACTGTGTGACTGGATAAGCTACTCACCTCTCTGAGTCTGTTTCCTCAACTGTAAAGGGGATAATAATTGTACCTGCCACAGGGCGGTTGTGATGATTAAATTGGATGATACAGAGTAAGTGCTTAGCATATTGTAGAGGCTCAGTGAATGGTAGCTATTGTTATTAACCTCCTACACCATTCTTAACTTTTCCTTTCAGTGGATTCCAGGCTTGCATATACGTTTTTCTGAGCTGGCAAAATTAGTTTCATCAGATGAAAAAGTCGCTGTGCCTTTTGCTTTCCTACCCAAAGCCCCATGGAGGCACTCCAGTTTGTGTGTGTGTGTGTGTGTGTGTCCTTCCCTTAAATTGGGTATTTAAGCAATCATGGACCAGTGGGGCTAGGCCCATGGAGATCATCTGGTCTAACTTATCCCATTGTATACATGGGAAAACTGAGGCTGAAAGAGGCTCAGGACTTGTGCTCAGACTACTCTGGATTCTCTGCCTTCATCTGATCCTGTGAGAGTCTCAGAAGCTGGGGCTGGAGGGAAAATCGTGAATACACTACATAGATGGGGGATAGGAATGAGGACTGAGGCTAGCCTGGGGACTGAGATCCTGGGGTCCCTGGTATGTCCTGGGTCTGGTCCTCACCCCTTGGGCAGGGGCCTGGGTTACCTGAAATGGGAGCCTCTGGTCAGCTACAATGGCCGCCTTGGTCCAATCGATGACCTCGGAGAAGGGCAGCTCCCAGCGAGGGCTGAGAAGCACAGGGATGCAGCCAGCCTGGGGGGCAGGGACGTTACTGCAGAGCCCAGTCCCGCGCTGTGCACACTCACGCTCCCCCCCTCCCATTTTGAGAGTCAGCAGCTGCTGCTATTGGATGTAAGGAATAAAGAGGAGAGAAAAGTTGTTTTTTTTTTGGGGGGGGGGGTGGTTCTGCAGAGAGTGAGGTGAATGTTGCTGCAGGCAGGCATACCTGAGACCCAGAGTAAAGGAGTCAAGGGCAGCTCACAGCTTCCCACTGGCCTGGGGCCCAAAGAATCCTGATACCTCAGGAGTATAGGGGGGCAGGGATAGGGGATATCCAAGTTGGGATTGTACCTGCAGAGTTTGGAGGAAGCGCAAGGCATCAGGACGGCGGCCAGGGATGAGGCAGAAGGTAGCATTGGGCAGTGTTGCCCCAGGGTGGGACCTAAGGAGACACAGGAGGGGTCTGGTACATGTGAGGCCTGGGACAGCTGCCCCTTCTTCCACCTAGCTCCCTGGAAGGCCCCCCAGCCCTCACACCAGCACTGCTGAGTTCACAATGTACAAACCCACCATTATGTTCTCGTATGTTAACGAAAACTTGTACACATGCACAACCACACACTGACACACAAGCGCCAGCCTTACACCCGCCGTTCATCTACAGCTGGGGCCTGGGTTCTGGCTCTGCCTCTGCCCTCAGTGGTCTTAGACACCTCCCTTTTCCTCTCTGGGCCTTGGTTTCCTCATTTCCAAAATGGCATGTAGTAGGACCTGACTTTCCAAGGCCCCGTCTGACTTGGACATGCATGTGTTTGCCCGCCCGCCACTGTGCCACACGCAGGCTCTCTGGCAGCCCTCACCTGAGTGGCCTCCATGCCCTGCCCTCCCCCAATCCCGAGAGCCCAGGCCCATGAAAGGCTCCTCTGTCATGAGGTGGGCTGGGCCCCCAGCCTGGAACCACACAGGAAGCTGCTGCCCAGAGGCCCCCTCACCCAGAGGACAGGCCTCCTCTGTTCCTCCTGCCTCCTCCCCACAAGCTTCAGGGCCACACTCAGGCTGCAGGGGGAAGGAGAGAGTCACAGCCTCCTTAGAGCCACCTCCCTGGGCCTGCCCACCCAGGGAAGCAGTGCCCATGACCTAGCTACTGGGGAAGAGGGGGGCAGGCAGGACTCCTGAGTTCATGGGCCTGCTCAGAGTGGGACTGATGAATAGGGCCTAGAGGGTCCTAGGACCCTCATCCACTAGAGCCTATTTGATCCTGAGTTTGAACCTTTAAGAAGCAGTCCTGGGGGTACTGAGTCTCTGACCCAGGAACTAGCACAGGGTCTCAGGAAGAGCTGGGCAGAGCTGGAACTAGAACCACCCCAGAGCTGCTGCTAGGGGTCTCCCAAAGGACCCCTGCCTGCCTTCTCTAGTGCTCAGGTGTCCACCTGTCTTTCCCTGGAAAAAGCCACAAGGTAAACAGCAAAACACCCTCCACCTCATTAAAAGCCACAGTTACCAGTCAGCTACAGCCCTCCTCCTCCACCTCAGTAAAGCCTTAAGGGATTGAAGATGCCTAAGGTTAAGGCTTCAGAGAACCCAGAGACAAAGAACCTGCTGAATGAACTGCACCCCTTTCCCCCCATTAGCCTCTCTGTGGTCTTACATACCCTTCCACCTCAGCCTGGAGCACTTCTCCCTGCCTTGCAGTCTGAGAAATCCCTCCTATTTGGTCTTAATGTCTAAGCTCAAACATTGCCTCCTTTGGGAAGCCCTCCTGATTTCTCCACAGATAGCTCCCTCCTCTCTGCTCTCACAGTCCCAGCATGCACTATAGTGGAAATGAGCCATGCTAACCTTTATTCAGCATGTACTTTGTTCCAGTTACTGTTGTGTTTTACATGCATTACCTCAATTCATTCTCACAGCAACCCTACAAGATGAGTATGTGCTGTTAGTATCCCCATTTTACAGATGAGGAATCTGAGGCCCCCCGAGGTCACATAACTTTGAAGTACAGGAGCCAGGTGGGCAGATTGCACAGTCTGTCTCTGCTTAACAGTGTGTGTCATGACCAGTGACTTGTCTGTCTCTCCTACAAGACCAAGGTACTTCAGGGCAGGGCTGTGCCTCTGTCACCTCAGTATCCCCAGGGCCTACCAGAGTGCCTGGAAGAGAATGGGTACTCAGTGAATGCTCAGTGTGCAATAGAGGAAAGACCCAGGACCAATGGACCCAAAGTCTAAAAGGTCAGTTTCAGCGTAAATTCTAGTAATGGAACTTACTGCTAGTAGCAAGCAGGTGGCCTTGGGAGGTAGGTGGTGAATTCCGCATCAGTACAGGTAAATAAACAGAAGGTGGATGAGTGTGCGCGCGCGCGCGTGTGTGTGTGTGTGTGTGTTTATGTAAGGGTGTGTTATAGAGGGGTCATCACAGTAACTGCTGATGTCTTAGGGTTCCGTGACAATGTAAGGTGCTTGCCACAGACACGAGGCCTCACTGCCCAAGGCTGGAGTTAGTGTGGCTCAACGCACTTCCATATGCCCTTTGACCTTTGTGGCCCCTCTGCCATAAAAAAAATTTATAAATATTATATTTGATAACCATGTCGACATAAAAATGAACATATTAATATGGTACATGAAAACATTTTCTTCAACTGAAAAGTTCATTTTTTCCCTCCTGACTTTCAAAGAAATGAAAACATTTTCACGGGCCCCAAAAAGTATCGTGGGCCTTAGGCATCACACTTCCTGTGCCCAGTGGAGATGGGCCAGAGAACTTTAAAACATGGATTGAATTTATATAAAAAAAACAAACAAAATGCAGGCGGAGCATATGTACATGTTGCTTGCACACACGCAGAGACCTCAGAAACGACACAAGAGAAACGAGAAGTGGTGTTTGGCTCCAGGAAGGAAAACCAGGTGTCCGGAGACAGGGTGGGAGCAGATTTTTACAGTATACCTTTTTTGCCTTTGGAATTTTGTACCATGTGAATGAATTCCCTATTCATAAAAATCAATAAATAACAGTTTAAGCGGTGGAGGCTTATTCCAAAGCAACAGGAGATTGTTTAACGAAGGTGGAAAAACATGGGCTTTGGAGCCAGAAATGCAGGGTTTAGTCCCAACTCTGCTGCTGCCAAGTGCCTGATAAGAAACGTGAGGGAGTCTATGGTGAATCAAGGAGCTTGTCATCAAGGGCCCTCGGCTTGCTTCCTCCACCTCTGTGAGCCTCAGTATCCTGCTCCCCGAAATGGGGATACAAGTACCTCTGTTGAAGAGTGCTTCAGAGGATTAGCTATAACTTATGTATGGTGGCTGGCACAGCACTTGGCCCAGAGCAAGCTCTCCCATGTCCGCTTCCTCCCCTCCCCCTCTCCTGCCAGCTGAGTGAATGTGGGACAGCCGCAGGGACTGTGAATCGCCTCTTTCTCTGGCGGGCAGTTGTTTATTCAGGCCACCTTCCAGGGGCTGGCCCTGTGGCTGCAGGCCTCCCTCTCTCACTTTGTCCCCGTCTGGCTTACTCAAGCAGCTGCCTGGCACTTCAGGGAAACTGAGGCTGAAACTACCCCAGAGATTACAAGTCCTATTGCTTGCAGGAGGGCTAAAGTCAAAGACAGAACTTCTTGATGTTCAAAGGACAATTAGAGCTTGCCAGGAGTTATGCCTTAGAGATAAATAAAAAATGCTACTCAGAGGGTAGCCATGATAATTAGAAAACCTTAGCCAGTTTGGGCAAATTTTGGATCAGTTAGTAAACATTTAGTGAGCACCTACATGCTGTGTGCAGCTCTCTAACTTTCAGTTTCTCAAAGAGGTTCAGGCTGCAATAACTTTCAGATTCACCAATAACCAACTACATTTAGCAGTAACTAAAGTCCACTAAAAGAACTTCCTGTCAGCAAGAGTAGCTAAGTACTGAATCCAAAAAGTAATGTGGGACATGGTCAGTGGAGGGAGAAGCTTGTCACCAGAGGTGAGCTCTGTCTGAGCTCTGAGCTTGAGGTGCCTGGAGGAATGCTGATTTTTCGGATTATTGCCGAGGATGCCCAGTTAGGCATGGGTCCTGGCAGAAGGGCCTTGGGGGCTGACTGGGGCAATTCCTTTATTGCCGCTGGCTTCCTTCAGGGATCCCTGGAGGCCATGTGCCTTGAGGAGGTAGAGGGATTTCACTCCCAGGAGAGTGCTTTGGCTGAAGGAAGCCCCAGAAGCCCCAGGCAGAGGCAGAAATGGAGCGTGGCCGCCCTGAGGGAAGTGGAGCCCAGAATAGCCCATGTTGTTCTAGCAGAGAACAGGGAGGTTCCTGAGGGGGGACGCAAGGGAAGGAGACCAGAATGACAGGTTTCCACTCAGGACTGCTCTGGGAAATGGGGAGGGAACCCTCTACTGAGGGGCTCTGGGCAACCTCAAGAGGACTTTCATTCTTGCCTGCCCAGCGTGACTTTGGATAGAGCTGGCCTCCTGTGGGCACCGTTCTTAGGGATTAACTGCTTTATCACCTGAAGTATGTCACCTCAACTTGCCCAGGAAGAGAGAAGTTTCTAAATTAGCTCTCCATGTCCCATAGACCCTGGTGCCCCTTGTATGCACTCAGGACTCTCACTGGCAGTAAGTTCTTCTGTAGGTCTAACCTAATTCATATTTGCTGTAACCAAAGGCTGTTCCCTTGAGAGGTTAATCCCTAAAATTAGGCATAGGAGCAGCTTTCATCTGTGACCAGTTACTAATCACTGGCTCTGAGGCATTTGATGGAGTTGATCATAAGCTCTTCCTTAAAACTCAGAATTCTAATGTTGAAGGCTTTGGAGGCAGGCAATCCTGAATTAAAATACTGGCTGTGCTCTTTCTGGCTGGGTGGCCTCAAACAAGTTACTTAACCTCTCTGAACTTTATTATCTGGTATACAAACAATGATGGCAGTTAGTATTATCTTATTATAATCGTTATTTATGAAAGTGCTTACCATAGGGCAAGCACTATAAAAGTGTATGTTAAATAAAACATTAGAGAAGGAGGGATTGGAATAGGAGAAAAAGAGTAAGTAGGAGCAAGTCATGTTTTATGTTTTTAAAGATCCTCAAGGAAGAACTCTGAGACCTTTCTTGGAGCAAAGCACCATCTTGGTGGTATTGCTCTCTGCTGTCTAACTTGACTTCCTCCTGCTGTAGCTGAGGCCTAAGTTGGCCAGGACTAGCTGATTCTCCCATCTTAACCCTGCCCTCTCCCCAGCCTCTGGGCTCACTCCCATCACAGACCCCCTCCCCTCCCATCCAGCCCCTGAGGGGAAAGGTCCACTTACTGCTCAGGTCCTCGGTCCTGCTCACAGTGCCCATCCCAGAGGCAGGCAGAGGAGTCGGTGCCTGCTGTGTGCCACCCGCCCCTCTCCTCTGCCACGGCTAGCAGGGCCACCCTGGGGTGGGGGCTGTGCTGCTGCAGCTGGCCAGGAGCCCCACCTCGAAACGGGTGGGCTTCAGGGAGAAGTGGGAGGGCCACGTCAAAGCCAGGCCGGAAAGTGTCCACTGGGGGGCTGGCCTCGGCCACCATTGCTTGTCCTAGCTGGAAGTTCCGGGAGCAGGAGGCCGGGTGGAGCCGGAGGACCAGGTGGTTCTTGCCCCCATTCCATTGTGGGGGCATCGGGCTGCACTCTCCAGCCGGGGCGTCCGGGCTGAGGAGCAGGTGGAGGCAGGCCTCGGCAGGGCTGAGTGTGTGGTAGCGGGACCCCTCGATGGAAGCCAGGATCTTGCGCTGAGTCTCCGAGATGGGTCCAGCCACTGGGTATGCAAATACCTTGAAACCAGCACCCCTGCACTTCGAGGTGTCAAAGCAAGTTCCCCAGCTGCAGCTGCCACTACGGGGGGCTTTAGGAGATTGAGGGGCATCTTCTGGGAGCTCCTCGTGCTGGGAGAAACTCTGCAGGAGCTCTGCATCCAGCCAACGGGGCCAACCTTGGGGGAGCCTTGCCCGAGGTCTGGTGGGCACTGCCAGGCGGAGAAAGGGAAAGACTCCTAGGAGGCCGAGGAGCCAGGAGGCCAACAGTGCCAGCCAGAGGGACTTCCTTCTCCAGGACTGCATGTGGCCACCCACAGCCAGTGCTGGGGAAGAAGGAGGAGCAGGGACTTAAGGGTGGGCCGCTGGAGCTGGAATCAACCTTCTAGTTCAGTGCCCTCATTGCAAAGATGGGGAAACTGAGGACCCATCGAGAGCAGGCTGCCTGTGTAAGATCAAACAGCAAGTCACCGACCAGACACAAGGCCAGACAGCTGGCCTTCTCTTCCTGTGGTTGGGACTCTGCTTCCTTGGCCTTTGGACAACCAAGCCAGCCTTTGCCCTCCCAGTAGGGCCCCCTGCCCCTGCCCCTATTCAGGCTGATGCAAACCCCATCCAGACTGCTAGGCCTTCTGCCCTCCCGGCTGCACCCCTTGACCTGGCCCTCGATGGAGAGGAGGACCATCTGCCAGGCCATGGGGGACCCTTCAGGGCTCCCACAGGGCACAGGGCTGGAAGGAGCAGGGGTGGTCTTCCCAATCCTTCCCCTGCCTGAGCAACCCCAAAGCAGCCCTGGCCACCCCTATACCCGCTGACAGGCAATCCTGGGCTGCAGTCCTTGTGGCTGGGCTAAAATTAAACCCTGTGTCCCATGTGGGCTATCAGGGTCAGCTGAGGTCAAGGCCTGGGTGCAGCTGGTGCACCCTGTCCGGGTGCCAGGAGGGCTCTTGGTCCTGGTCGTCTCCCACCCTGCCTCTGTCCCTGGTTCAGGAGGCTCAGCCCCTCTTCTCCCTGACCCCTGGAAACTGGCCCTGCACCCTCTGGCTTGGAGCTGTCACGGTGCAGAAGCCAGGGACGCTGCACCAAGCCCCAGCCCCATGGCTCCGAAGCCCTGCCGAAGTCTTCTCGTTCCCTCTCCAAGCAACATCTGGCCAGTCTGGATCTCTCTCCTAGAAGCAGCCTGGCTCCTCCCTGGCCAGCCCTGATTCGCTCCTCGCTGGGAGGCAGGATCTCCACTTAACCCTTTCCAAACCAGTTAACCGCTAACAATAATAACCAGGAAGGACCACACCTCGCAGTTTGCCAGGAGCTCTCATAGCCTCTGTCTCTGAATTCTCACATAACCCTTCAAGGCAGAGGCTTATCACTGTCATTTTTTACAGATGAGAAAAGTGAAGCTCAGAGAGGATGTTATCTTCCTAAAGTGACCTAGCCAAAAAGTGGCAAGGTGAGGATTTGAACCCTGAACTCCTGACCCTAATCCTTAGAGCTTCACACTGGTCACCCCAGCTGGGGGTTCTGAGTGTGGGAGTATGCAAATCAGATAAGGGAGGTATTAAGTGGCTGTGGAGGGGCAGTATTAGGTAAAGTGCTCCTGCTATTTCCAGGACTGGTCCCTCTTTCTTCAGCAGCCCCCGCTGCAATCTCATCTAGCTCCAGCCTTTTCAGGCCCACCCCTGGCACCTCTCACTCAAGTGCACAGGTCTGCCCTTGCCTGGAGCTCTGCAGCGGGGGTCTTGATGCTTATTCCAGTCCATATGGGAAGATCTTCAAGAGGTTGAACTTGACTCTCCATTAGTACACACCCCCTGGGAGGGTTCTTTTGCTCAGTTCCTTGGTCTATGCTCTGTGAGGGGAGTCGAGAATGGGTGATGTCACCCAGCGAGGAATCATTGGGGTAGTAGGGGAGACACAGACTCTGCCGCCAGGAGCCCAGTCCAACAAGGAAGGCCACAGGGAGCTGGGCAGAACTGGAGTGAACTCTGCCTCTGTCCCGTCATCTCCAGAATGAGGATAATGATATCCACCATGAGACAGTTGCCAGGTTAAATGTAGACCTATCCCATGGGGGTCCTTTAACAAGTGGCAGCCTCCTTTCCCTGCTTGCTTTCCTTTGATCTCAGAGCACCGCTGATCTGATGAGGAAGCCAGCATGGGAATGTTTTTAACTTCCATGGCTGAAAGTCTTTTTAAAAGAAAGGGTTTATTAGGCCATTGCTAGCAAAAAAAGGAAGACTGGTCTTGAGACATGGAGTCTAGGCCACCTGCAGCACGGATAGGTAGGAAAGACAAACTGTCCCTCATCCTGGAGTTTTGCAAGCGTTTTTATACATCAAGTAGGGAGAGAAAGGTGTAAGGTGTAAGCTGTTCTGAAAGGACTTATGTTAACTACAGGCACAGGGGACAGGAGAAGATGAAGCGGGGCCAGTTCTGGGACGGGTGCAGCAGGGTCCAAAGGGAAGAAGCGTCCATTCCCGTAGGTTGGCTGTGGGCAGCAGGTTGGGAAATTTCATGTGTAAATAAGAAGCAGAGGTTCTTGGGATCAGGACGACAGAGGCTTCTGGGGTTTGATAATCATGGAAATAGCCACCTAGAAATTAATCCTAAATTCCAGCAAATGTACAGGCATGTGACCAGTTTTGTCAGAGATAGTCCATCACTATTAACAAGCTAACTTCTGTTTCTTTCTCTCACTCTTCAGCCACTGTAATTTTAATTTAGGACATCTCAGAATTTTTTCTTGTCATCACATCCAAGTACGCCCTCAAGAGGGACAGCAAAGGGGGAACTGGCCTCTTCGCACTACAGGGTCAATCACTGAGTGATGGGCCAACGTTCCCTGAAAGTATCAGGTTCTTGCACATAAGAGGCCTTTGCACACGATGTTTGGTGCTCCAGCCCACGTGCCGTCCTTCCACCTCGCTCTGCTAGCCTCTTTGCCCTACAAGAATCAACTGAAGGCTCCCTTTCTAAGGGAGGCTTCCTCGACTCTCCTCAAGCTAGGTTAAGACCCTCCTCTAGGTTCTCATGCCGTCTCTTTATCCCTTTATACCCAGACACATTCATTCATCCAACAAAGACTTATTGAGTATATAATGTGGGCCAAACTTTGTGCCAGGCACTGGGGATACAGCAGTGAAGAACAATAGTAGCTAACATTCATTTTACACTTGCTCTGTGCCAGGCACGGCTCTAAGTGCTAGTATATTCGCTCATTTAATCCTCTCCTGCAGGGGCTTTGAAGGAGATATCATTATTATCTCCATTTTACAGATGAGGAAATGGAGGCCCAGGTAACTTTAAGTAACTTGCCTAAATTCCCACACCTTAACCAAGTGAGCCACAGATGAACCATGATGGTGGTGTGGACCAGGGGGCAGAAGCGGGACTTTGGAGTGGTAGGAATGGGACAGGGCATGAGGGAGAGGACAGCAGCAGGAGGAGGCGGTGGTGGCAGCAGCCTAGGCTCTGGTTTAGTGTGTTGAAGCTTCTGGGAGGAGACTGAAGACTTGTTTCCTGCAGGGCAGGATTGAAGTAGGCCTTTATGTGGGTTTGAGGACAAGGAGGTGCTCTGGATAATATCCCGGAGCTCTGAGCACTGCAGTGTTTGTTTCATGGCCATGACGGTGTCAGGCTGCCTAGGGGTGGGAGTATCTGGGAGCTACCTGGGCCTGGAGTTGCTTCCTACCTGAGGTTCTAGGTGTCATATTGGCCGAAGTGCCCAGGCAGAAAATAGGAGCTAACATCACTGTGTTTGATCTGAAGTGTTCCCTCTTTGCACCCTGATTCTGTTTCCCTCCCACCCTTCCTTTTCTGGGATGGGCCTGAAATCTCCAAAAGGAATGCATTTAGTCTTCCAAGAGGAAGGAGCTTGGAGCTCTATATAGTGCTGTGGTTAAGAGTACAGTTCAGGTACTGTTCCTCCTCGACCCAGAAGGAGGTGAGATGACTTGCCCAAGGGGCGCCAAGCTTCCAGATGGCGTGGATCAGGAACAGGACTTGGCTTTTCCCTCCTGCACCCATGTTTTTCCTGCTGTACCGCCATCTCTGTTCAGGAAGAAAGAAGACACTTGGAGCTCCAAGAGGCGATCACCGTGGAAACCCATCTGCTGCTTCTTGTCTGCTGCTGTTTGTTCCTCCAGCTCTGAGCTGTCTGGGTGTCTCACTGCAGAATTAACAAGTGTAGGAGGCTGGAGGCTGCAGGAATCTCTGGGGTCTCAACTCCCACTTGGTTCAGTACAGATAACCCCAAATCATAGTGAATCCTCACTGGACCCTATTATGTCACTCAAGCTTTGGCTAAAGCGAGTGGCCCCTAGGTACCACCAGGATGCAGAGCAGTTCCTGCCCATAATGGATAACCCACACCTGGATCCCACCTGGGGGAGGGCCAGGGGAATAGCCCAGGGTCCCAGGGATGGGAGTGGGGGAAAGCAGTTCTGGACTCTGTTCCTCCCGCAGGCGATGTGTGTGGCTTTGGACAAGTCACCCTTTTTCTGGGCCTTCAATATCTCATCCTCGGCCTAACAAGACAGCAGGACTAGCCTTTCAGAGCGAACAGCTCTGGAATTCTTACTCAGAAGTGATCCTGACGCAATTCAGAAGGTCAGTCCTTCCCTTTCCTATCCTTTCAACACTTGACTTTTTTAAGGAAAAGTATACAAGACTTGGAAGTGAGGCGATGAGGAGACTGTGTGACCTTCATCAGTCCCCTGGGACATCATCTGACAAGCCCCCGAGTCATGTGATGACTCCCTATGTATTTGGGCCCAGACTGTTTATAAGTCTGAGAACTAAGATGCTAATTTGTAGAAAACAAATAAGATACAAATGATTTTTGTCCGATAGTTATACAAATGATTTCTGAGATTATATATATATATATATATATATATATATATATATATATATATATAATGCCATTACGCATTTGTATGATAATTTTTTTAAACATTTAGGAGAGTATATATAATTTGATAGCTCACTGAGCTTCATTTTCTTCTTCTGTAAAATGGGGAATTTGAGGGAGGTGCTGACACATTTGCTGGCCCTGCCCCAGGCACTACTGAATTTTTAGATCCACAATTTCAGTTAAGCCTCACAGGCAGTGAGTAACAGAGCTGGATTTGAACCACTGCATCACAGGGGCCTAATTCCTGCTTCACAAGTTTATTGTGGGGCTGATTGAATGAGAGATGAATGAGGGAACACATGGGAAGGTGCTTGGCAAGCTGGACAGGTATGTACACGTGTGAATAATTATCGTCAGCCCAAGGCTACCTTCTAACCAGCCACACCTAGACATAGCCCAGGGTCTGGGCTCCTGTCCCATGGGAGATGGGTCTCTGTTTCCTGCAGGGTGGGTTTCTGTTGTCCAGAGAAAGCCAGATGGGATGGAGGTGAGCAGGTATTGCTGGTCCAGCCCCTCACATACAGAATATGGTCCCAGCCTGAAGCTGCAGAATGAGCTTTCAACCCTGGTCCCTCCTTTGGGGGCTGTATTCCTGGAACAGTGGTCTGGGGGACAGCAGGACTGGAAAGGCCAAGTAAAGTAAATTTTAAACCCTGGTCTTGAAGTCATTCTGCACCTTCCTGAGTGTTTCAACCTGAATTAGATCTCTGAAGGCTCCAGAAGCCATGCCCAGCCTCCCCTAAGTTCCCGGACACCCCTACCAGAGCAACCCACACCCAGACAACTTCGCCTCAGCCCTGGGGCCCAAAGGGTTAGTCAGTGGGACCAGCTCAGCAAATGTTTACCTAGCAGGCAGATAATTATCAGCCTGCTTTCCAAAGCTGCTGCAGGAAGATTTATTTCTCCTCTCCTCCCTCCCCAGGGATGCCACTTGGCAGAGTAAACACAGCTTTCTGTTGGCTCTTTGAGGAGATGCCTGGCAGAGGGGTGAGAGCTGAGGGCAAGGATCAGGCCCAGAGCTGGGCTCTGAGGAGTAGATGCAGGGGGCTCAGTCCCATTTCTCTGGGAGTCGGACCACACCTCAGGAGCCTGGCCTAGACTGACATTCCTTAAGAAAAGGCTGGGTCCCTCACATGCATCACCTTATTTAATCCTCATGACCATCAATCAGAAGAGCTAGTTGCTCTTATCTCTGCTTCTGGATTAGGGAAGAAAGATGCAGACAGGTGAAATCACATGTCTAGGGTCACCCAGCTAGTCAGTCAGGAGACCTTTTATGTATTCTCCTTGTATTTACTCTTTGAATCCTCACAACGACCTTGTAGGTAGGTATTATTATTATTTCCATTTTGCAAGTTAGGAAACTGAGGCTCAGAGAAGTTAAGCGATGTGACCAAAGTCTCACAGCTAACAGGCAGGAGAGCCAGGACTCAAACCTAGCAGCCCATTTCGAGTCCACACTCTGAATCACTGGGCCTTATCTCTTGGTACAGGGTAAGTTTAATATAACTATTAGCTATTATTTTATTATAATTGCTTTTAACAGAGGCCCAATTGCACCCACCCATTTTCTTTAATCAAATTTGAATTCCTTTAGGCAAGTCACTCACTGTCTGCTTTGCCACAGTCTCTCCTGTTCCCTACTGTCTTACACTAATTTACCTGAATTGCTTGGACCCTGAAGGTGTTTTATGTTTGCAACCCCTGTTCTGGGTACCTCTTACTCATTCACTAATTCTTTTAACCAATACCTACTGTGCCAGGTTCTGTACTAGACCCACAGAGACAAACAAGATGGCATCCATGCCCTCAAGGAGCTCATGGCCATGTGGGGAGGCAGACCTACACACAGGTCGTTCCACAGCACTGTTAAGTGTGCGGTCATGGCAATGTCAGTGAGTGTTAGGTATTCAGCCGGAAAGGATTTCCCAGAGAAAGTGCCATCTCTGCTGGGTTTGAAAGACTGCATAGGGAGCAGATGGGAAAGATACAGCTCAAGTGAATGGAAACAGCACAAACAAATGCATGCAAGTGGTCGCATGTGCTAGTCTAGGGACCAGAGGTTGCTTTGGATGAGAAGGAAGAGCGAATCTGACTGACTGAAGGAAGTTGATCCAGATCTGGGCTTCTGGGCTTTTGATAAGGACTTCAACCTTTGTTGTGGAGGCTAAAGGCAGTCGTGAAAGGATTTTAAGCAAGGACTAACATAGTACTGTCAGTAAGGGTTCAACCACCACCCCATCCCCATTTTCCCAAACCTGTTGGGAACTTGGTCCCTATCAGGCCAGCTCATGTTCTTCAGGTTGGGGAGCCTTTACCAGGCATTTGATGGGGTTGATGATAACAAGGCTGGGAGCCAGGAAAAGAAGATTAAGAGTGGGAATTCAGGTCTTCCTTGGCCTCTGGGCCTCCCTGAATGGGTCTGGCCTCCAAGAATCATTTTTGATGAGAGATTCTGGGAAGCAGGCCATTGCCGAGGCCAAGTAAACTCTTGAAGATATGGAAGGAGTTTGAAAGAAGAAGAATGTCTTCACCAGTTTTCCCCTCCTAGGTCGGGCTGGGAAGGATGTCCAGCCCCTTCCTTTGTAGGAAGATCCTTCTGACTGGCCTCCTTCCTCTGGGACCTGTAGTCCCTACTCCTCCCAGCTGCTCTGGCCTCCGCCTTGGAAAGTGTCCCCTCAGTTGTAAAGTTAGGCCTGTCAGAGGGAGAATGTTGGAGCAGCCTCAGAGACCCCAACTCCTATCCTTTCTTGCCAGCCAGGCATTAATGTATGGTAACAGACAGGTAGATCTGGGTTTTGATTCTGGCTTTGCCAATCATAAACTCTAAGACCTCGGGTAAGTCACCTGGCCTCTGTGAACCTTGGTTTCTTACAAACTGGGAATAACACCACTGATGTCTCAAAAATCATTGTGCCAACTGAATGAGATCAGGTATGCCAAGCACAAACATGATTCTTACCAGTGCTGGACACTGGGGCTAGAGTTTGTCAGGTGAAGGGTGGCAGGGAGGGAGTGAAGGTGGACACTGGATGGGCCACAGTGGATTCAACACCTGTGTCACCAGAGGAGACAGCATTTGCAAAGGCTTGGAGGGTGACAAGGTCTGGTAGGATTGAGAATGTTAAGTAACAATAATAGAGAAGAATAATGATTATTCTTGACCTTTATTAAGCATATACTCCACCTGTTAATAGGATGTTGAAAGAGGATTCATCCAGACTCCAACTGGGTCCCAGTGCTGTAAACAGGTGAGTGTCTAGATGTAGATGTGAACAAAAAACCATCCTCATCTTTGTGTCTTTTCATGTTGTGACCTTTGACCGACCTCACTGCCCTTAGTAAGCATATCAAAGCCTCTAGTTAATGATTGTCCTTGTTTCCTAAAATGTAACTGTAAATATTTGTGTTAGTAATGGCTAGGATGACAACTGAAATGAATACCAAACCAGGAGATATGGCCTGTGTCACTATTGCAGTCTTTGTCTCTTTGTCTTGTCAATCATTAGTACCTGAGTTATATTATAAAAACAGTACAGTAACAGGAGTCTTTAGTGGAGAATAATTTACACAAAACTGCTGGGCCCTCTGTCCCCTCCTGCCCAATATTCCTGTAAGTAAATTACCCTATGATAAATTCTATTATACTCTGTGGAGTTCCCTGCTTCACCTTTCGGTCTGAGGATACTTTCTCATTATGGTGGCTATTATACATTTGCCCCACTGTCAGACAGTGCAGCTATATTCAGAGCAGGACCCAAGTCAATTCCTCTATTACTAGCCCTTGGACTACTAATTTCTAGGCTATAATACAAGAAAGAGCTAAGAGTGCTTGAGTAATTTCAAACAGGGCTAGGATATTTTGGGAGAGCTTGTTTGAAGGCAATGGTTTAAAAAAAAAAAACAAAGCTATTTCATAATTTTGCTCCTCAGAGTCAGAGTTATGGAGAAGCTAATTAAGTTTGAGCTTCAGAGTCCCTTCTGAGGCCCTGGGAGGAGACCTTGCAATGTGTTCACACAGTGATATGTTTTGCAAATTCTGAAAAAGTAAGCTATTTTTAAGTTCTTCTTAAATAAGGTCCCCCAAATTGTGTAAGCTTCTGGCCCCACAAAACCTGGATCCACCTCTGCCCCCTTTCAAATCTAAGCTGTTTAAGTAATCAGTGATCAATGGGTTAGCTCATTTCATCCTTGTGCCAATGTAAGAAATGTCCAAATACCTAGAGTATTTTTCTAAGAGTTTATTTGAACCAAACTGACAGACAACATATCCCAGGAAGCAAGATCTCAACTGCTCTGGAGAATGACAGTTTTGCAGCTTCTTTTATGCATTTGAAATTAAAGAAGGAAAGTAAGGAAGATTACATGGACATGGGAGAAAGCAAGGTGGGGGTTGGGTTATTGGATAGTTAAGATTATATATGGTCTTTTGAGGGTTAATACTGGAACCCTCCCTTGGAGGGATGTTACTTGTAGTATTTCAAAGGTTTGTTAACCTACAAGCACAAGAACAATGGACAGAGCCAGCTTAAAACCTTTCACTAAAGAAGTTATACGCCTGGGGTATGACTACCCACCATGACCTGCCCAGTTAGGAATCTATGATCAGATCACCCTGTGGGGTTACATTCCATAGAACTCCTTTTTTTTTGTCCATTCTTGCATCAACTCTATAATATAGATTTGATTGTTGACCCCATTTACAGATGAAGAAACTGAGGCTTAGAGAATACTTATTGTGCAAGATCTCACAGTAAGTGGTAGATCTGGAATTTCAGTTTCATAGCCTACCTACAAAGCCCAGACCCTTAACTATAGCACTTTCGCAGAGTATGTATGTGTGTTCTTATCCACTTTCCCAACCAACCATGAGGATCCTAAGGACACAAAGACGAATCATTTATATATCTAGCACTCAACCCAGAGGAAACATTAACACATCTTGGCACATAAAAAAGAGAAAAGCAGTCTCTGGCAGCTCCAGCACTCACAGATGGGCCTTGGTGGTCCCTGCCTGACCATAAACAATTTCACAGAACATCCACATCTGACAAGGCCATTCTGTGACTCTGATGGATCAAAATATGAACAGGACCACTCCATAATCATGACCGAACACAGACAACACATGAACATTGTCCAAACCACAAAAAAGACCAATGATCCCCCTATCCTGGCTCATATAAAAGACTATTGCTTCTTACTTATGACTGCTCTAACCTCTATCAAGTCTTCCCTCCTTCTAGAGAAGAATTATTAAAATCCCCAATCACAGAATTATCCCCACTTCCTGATGCCACCCAATCCAGAGCAAAGCCCTTAAACCTTCCTGGGAATCATCTGACAAAAGCGCAAATCCTATAACAAGTCCTTTCTGACACCATCCTTCTGAGATGCCCAGTTTCCTATCAGGTACATTCTTCTCCCCTGCAATGAGTATCCAACTTATTCAATATCAGGTGTGTATTCTGATGGTCTTTGATAGGAATGGCACTGACACAGGTATCATATCTTGATGGATCATTGAGCATAAAATATTATTTAGAAAAGTTAAAAAATGTTGTTTTCCCCAAACTAGTTGATGATGATAGAAAGAAAAATAGTGATTCTCTCAGGGGATGGGGATGAGTGGTTATAAACTGAGAAGGGACATGAGGCAACCATTCAGGATGTTGGAAATATTCTATATTTTGAATGTAGAATTCTACACTTTAAACCAAGTGGTGGTAACATTAAATTTTAAAATGGAGGTTATGCCGTACATTCAATGTTAATGTACTTTTCATAGTTTATTATAAACAGATTATACTTGGATTAGAAAAAGTGTTGTCCACCAACTTCAGCTGGTAAGGAGTGTTAACAAAAAATAAGGTTTAAGCTGTAATAAAGAATAAAAGCTGTTTATTTGAAAGTAGGAGGGATGGTAATCCGGGGCATAGATTCAGGTAGCAACCTAAATTGTGCTCCAAAGGGAAAGAAAGGCAGGGTCTTCCATATAAATGAAGAATGTTAGCTAAGTCAGCTGGGATTTGATAAGGCCTTTTTTGTAAATGGAGGATTCTGGCTGTTAAAATGAAAATGGATTGATTTCTTTTAAGGTGGAGAATACAGATAGTCTGGTCACCATGATGAGGAGGCAGCAAAGTCCATATATGTCCTTGTAGCAATCATTGATCTAGAATGTTTGTTCTTGAACCTTGAGCTGAGTTTAGCAATAGGTCAGCAAACTTAACAAGAATTCCAAGAACTGAGATGTGAAACATAGGCCCCTTATTGACCTTTTAACTCCATTTTAAGTGACTCTCTTAGCAATGCTTATTCCAATTTATTTATTTTTTTATCAGGGGGAGAACAGAAAACCCAAAGCTGGTCACTCAAATATCAACTTAAACTAACTTAGTAACAAGATAAAATCCAGAGTGGGATGGTAGCTGACTAGAAGGGAAACTTGGACCATTGGTGGTTGAGATTTATGATGAAAAGTTTGGAAAATCAGCTGCTTGCTGACAGCTTAAAGCATTTGAGTATTTATCCCAGAAGAGACTCAATTGGAAGGAACGAACTGAACTTGAGTATTTGATTTTGCAACATGAAGGAGTATGGGCCCAAGGCAGATCCTCCTCACCTTCCTGAAAGTAAAGTGAAGGAAGCCACGGCTATTTCTGGGCACGCCTGGGAATTACTTAAGGAACAGTGAGGCGGAGGGTTACTTCTATAAGCAGAATCTTCCACTCCAGCCTTGTAGTCGTGGAAGCGGTTTCTCTACCACCAGGGGGAGAAATCGTACCGCATCCCGGGCCTTGGGCGGTCTCACCCAGCGACAAAAGACCGCGTAGAACTCTGGGAATTATAGTCCTAGTGTTGTAATGGTCAATCTCGCGCGGTGCACCACGGGAGTTATAGTTCCAATCAGAGAGGCAGGAAAGGCTATTAAGCAACAATGTTGAATTCTAAAGACTACAACTACCAAAGGACCGTGAGTTCCTGGGTATTTGCTTATTTCCTTCGAAGTGAGCTTCCAGGCTGCTTCTGAGGAGGCAACTTGACCGGGTAAGTTTGGTAGGAGGAAACTCCTATTCTGAACTGAGGTGTATGCAGACTTTTTCATATTCCAGCCCGGTTTGGGGCTCCTCTTTGTATCCCACGAACTTCACATTAATCTTTCATCCTTTCTGTTTCCTGTTCAGGCGCCTCCAATAACCACACACCTCCTTAACTCTCTCACTGTCCTCGAGCTTTCACTCCCGGAACCCCTGGAATCCCATCCCGCGCTCTCGTCTTACGACCCAGCCCCCACAACCCACCCTGAGCCCACAGCTTCACCTCTCGGGAAACCTGGACTTTATGCTCCACACCTTCTATGTGTTTCACTCTTACCCTCACTTTGCTGAAGAAAGGTCGCCATTCTTTCTTGCCAGTCCGCGGAAGAGCCCAGGACTTGAAGTCAGCAGACCCGGGTTCTAGTCTCACTCTGCAGCTCGCTCGCTGTATGACCTTGGGCAAATCATTCAACTTCTCTGGGACTCACGGTCTTCATCTACAAAACGGAGATGACAGTTACTTTGTCACCCTTAGGATGAGGCCGTGTTGTGGAGCCAAAAAGCTAATATGTGTGAAAGTGTTTTGTAAGCTGTAAAGCCTCCACAACTGAGAGAGATTATTTTTTATTATTTTTAATGCTCTGGAACACTCTTATCTTGGCTTCTTTTCTAGCTCTGTCCCCTTGTTGCTCAAGCCTGTCCCTTTAGTGCTTAGTGTCTCCATTCTCTAAGGGATGACATTTTCTCAATTCCTCCAGAGACTAAAGGTCAGACTAATGAGCTTTAGTCTCCAGAGAGCTTTGCCTGAAAGGCAGCCCCAGAGAAGTGCTTATCTCGGACTCTGTCTTGAAATAGCCAGTGATGTAAAGTCCTCACAGCTGGTAGAAGAGCGGTTTCTGCTTACTGGAAACAGATGGACAGCTGCAGTGTATGCCCTAACCCTTCCCTCTGGGCTCGTCTGGGCCTGTTTAGTGGACTGTGGTTTTGGTAGGGATGTCTCAGGCAGGAAAAGGCTGGGAGGAAAGAATCAATTTTGCTTAAGAGTTTAATCCAGGAAAAATGAAAGAGACCTTTGCTGGGTATGGTAAAAGAGAGGCATAGCTTTGTTAATTCCTAACATTTTATGAGCACTTAAAATATCCTAGACCCTAGGCAATGCAATTTTCTTATTTAAATTTCACTTATGTACCCATTTTACATATAAGGAACTTAGGCTCAAAGAGGTCATATAGTTGGTTATAATAATAGAACCACCACCTATGGTTATCGTGCCTTCTATATGTCAGATGTTTTACATAATTTCATTTAATCCTCATCAACAACTTTATGAATAATTGTTTTTCTCTCATGTGGATAAATTATCAGAGGCTTAGAACTTAAGGAATTTCCTCAAGATCATACAGTCATTTAATGGCAGAGGTGGATTCAGACTTCAACAAAGGCTTTCTTTCTCAACTGTACCATATAGCTTTATTATTAGATCAAAGAGATTAAAGGATTGAGGTTTAAATCAAAGCCAAATAAAGAAACATTTATTGGATCTCTACTATGTAGGGATAGCATGAGGACAGTTTGGTCTGCAAAGAAGTATAAAACACTTAAAGAAGTCTTCACCTCTGTAGTGTATCTGAAGTGATAAAGCATAAGCGTAAAAAATTAAATACATTTATTGGATAAATTGATTATTAAGAGCTGTTATATGCAGGCTACTACATTAAACCTAGTGACTGGCAGGAATATGCTTCTGGTGGCCATGGGCATTAAACCAGGTAAAACCATAGTCATTATCATTTCATTAATATGAAAATAGTGGAATGGAACTCTCAGTAAATGTTGCATGCACATGTGACTAAGTAAAAGAAAACTGTGTTGACTGGACCAGGGGTTCTGAAATCTTGCTGATCAGAAACACCTGGGAAGCTTTTAAAAATTACCTGATCTCTGGGAATAGGGACCCTAAAATCTGTATTTCTGAAGTGTTCCAGGTGATTGCAATGATAGGTTCAGGGACCTCTGATCTAGATTTGCCTTAGATCACTTGCAGGCAAGTCACTGATTGAAAACTGCTAGAGTAGGTACAAATCTAAGATGTCATAAGGATATCTATGATTGATTACCTGGGGTGTGGGTGATGCAGACAGTGCTTAGAGTTGAGAGGAGGGAAGGTTGGAAGGACTTGGGAAGCTTCAGAGAGGATCAGAGATTTCATGGGCCAGATCTTGAAGGGTGGAGAGTCTTCTAGATAGGCACCACCATTGTTTAGATAAGGTGAGCAAAAGAAGGTTGAGATACCTGGACTGATTTCCTTGGAAAATTCTATAGCATTTATTAGAAATTACGCTGAATGCTCTGTGTGGATGTTTCTTAGGCAAAATTGGCAAGTCTGATTGGCTTTTCCATCTCCCCATCCTACTTGGCATTAGTTAGCCTCACTTTGGTCAATTAGCTTCTTTAGTTTTTATTTATTTCCAAACTTAATTTAGTTAATGACTTTCCCAGGAACTTTGCAGGACTCCCAGAGTGTTCTGTTCTCCTATTTAGCTGTTTTTAGGTCCAGTCATCCTGATTCTTATCCCAAGAACTGTTCTCCATGTGGGGTATGACCAAAATCTCTTCCTACGAGAAGCTGCTTACATTCTGGTCTCACAGTTCTGAAACCTGACTCATCTTTGTCTCTTCTTTCTCCCTTGACTTCTCAAATCTATTCAGTTGCTAAATCTTATTGTTATACTTTTCACTCAATCAACAGATATTTCTTGGATACTTCCAAAGAGCCAGGTGCTAAGTGCTTTAAATGCATTAATTCATTTTATCTTCATAGCCACCTTACAAAGATGCATAGTGTTTCCATTGTACAGATGAGGAATCAGACATAGATCGGATAACTTGCCCAAGTTAAGAAAGCTAGGCAGCAAAGGAGCTGGCATTTTTCAGACTTCATCTCTCTCATATCCATGACCCTATTTCCAGAGCAGACTCCAACTCCTTAGCCTAGTGCTTGAGGAGCTGCTGCCCTCCAAATCTGGTCACACCTTCCTTTTCTCACCTGGCATCCATTAGTGACTACTCATTGTCTCGTGTGCTTTCTTCCATGCCTTTGTGCACACTCTTTCCTCTACTTGAAAGCCAACTCTTCCCATCTTCCCCTGCTCTCCACTCCCAAGCTAAAGGAGCTCTCTTCTCAAAACTCCTGTGGTATTTCGTTTGACTTTTTTTTTTTTACAGCAATTAGAACTTTCAGCTGCTTCGTTGTCATGTGGGTGACATGTGTCTTGTGCCCATGCCGTAGGTCTTCTGCCATTGATAACAAGGGAAAAGAAAGGTCAGGATCTGAGACTAAGCAGCACACATTCAACTTCACTCTGGCTAAACAACCCCCTGACTGCATTAGGAGCTTAGCTTCTTAAAAAGAATTGGGATTATTTTAAAATTTGCTGCAGAGAAACAAAAGAAAGATGTCTTCATTAGTAGACATCTTCATTAGTAGTAGGAAGAAAATAATATATAATCTTCCAAAGTTAAATGGAAAGACATTAGGATTATTGGTTGTTCAGGGTTTTCCACTGGACCAGACAGTAAGTGTTGAGAGCTCAGATCTGGATTAGACAGGCTTGGGTTTTGCCACTGTTAAGCAATGTGACTTGGGAAAGTTATTCAACCTCTTTCTACCTTAATGTCCTCATCTCTAAGATAGTACCTTCCTTAGGTGGTGGTTGAGAGGATGAAATGATGTAATGTATGTGAAGATCTTAGTTTAATGCTAACACAGAATAAATAATAGGTCTAAGTAGTTATTATTCTCTGCCTCATGAGGACAAGGTCTGTGTTATAGTCTCTGCAGCAGTTACTGCCGTGCTGAGCACAGAGACGCTGCTGAGTAATCACTTATCAGTGGGTTTTGAGGAGCATGGAAGCACTCTCTGCTCTTCATACCTGTTTCATCCCCCAAGCATCCCCTAAACCTTGGCAAAAGCACATGATATGGAAAATTGAATGAGTCACTGGCAGGGAAGACCAGGTGACGAGGAGGGGTGGACGAGGTGGCAGATGACATGTGTAAGCAATAGGAAGCTAAGAGGGAACCAGCAAGAAGCTGTTCTATGTTCCACTCTCTAGCCATCAAGGTCCGCATGCTGCTCAAGTTGTAGTTCAATCCAACTGGTGATGAAATGGGGCTCAACCAGTCCATGAGCTTTCCACCTATCACAGGACCCTACCTCGTGGGCTGTGGGGATGTGATGGAGGGCCAGAGTCTCCAGGTAAGTGTCTCCAGCTCTGTCCCTGCATATCTCCACTGCTGCTGCCTGCACCCTGACATCGATAGCCAGTCTGATGGTGCACTTCCAGGTGGGAGAAACTGAGTTAGAGCTGGTTTGGATTTGATTATAGAGCTCCTAGGCCTGTCTTCCCTGACCTTTTTCTTTCTCCTTCCAGTTAGAAAGCTCTCAATAGAGATGATGGGTTCTTTTTCCAGCTAGGAGGAAAGGAGGGCTCTGGCTTCAAAGGCAGCTCTCAAATCTGTTTTGAGAGCAGATGCCTGACCCTGGAACGGTTTTCAGTCTTATACTAATCTGAGTGTATGAGATGAAGAGCCATAGGCCTTTGACTTCCCAACCTGAATAGGAAGACAGTCTCCTTTTTCTCATCTCCTGTCTTCATTTATTTTCCTCTCCTGTTTTGGTTCCAGATTTTTTTTCCATCAGTTCCTCCATTTTTCTGTAGTGGGCCCTTGGACTTCCCACTCCCTTGTGAGAGGCACATACTTCCTGGTAACCTCTCACCTACTCCCATGTAAAATGAGTGTGTTCCTGCTTCCCAAGGGCCAGCCTGGAGGTGACGCCCTGATGCCATCCCATTCAGCATGAAGGCTGATCCCTCCCGGCACTCCTCCAGGCCTGGGCTCAGGGACAGATTTAAATCTTTCACTGTCCCAAGCACTGAAAATATTTTGGTGCTTCTCAGTCATAATTAAAAATACAGTTGTATATTTGAAATAGCATAAGCCTTACATGTATGCTAAAAATAAAATTGCTTCTTTCTGGATTTTCTGAATGTAAAATTCAGGTATATGAGTTGAAGCTAAAGTTTTCCCATTTTGGTGTTTTGTCGGTACCCCCAAACACCTGCTGAGTGTGTCTATTGGCAAGTCTGACAGTGCTTGGGCTTCTTGCTTTGCTCAGCTGCTCTCTTCTTTCATACAGGGGAGCTTCTTTCGACTCTTCTACCCGTGCCAGGAGGCAGAGGAGACCATGGAGCAGACCCTGTGGATTCCCCGCTATGAGTACTGCACTGCCCTGGCCAATTACCTGCAGTTTAATAAGCGCTTTGGGGGTTTATTGTTAAACCTGTTTGTGGGTAAGAGCTGGCGTCACCCCTCAGATGCTTTCCCAGATTCTTGGTTATGTTCCTAGGAGACCCCCAGGTAGACACAGTACCTTAAAGCTTGCATTGTCCAGCTCTTCTGTAGTGGGGCATCCATTAGCTAGCATGGTGTGGAGAGTTGGGTGAGAATTACATAAGAGCTTTCATTAAGGAGTTAGATTGTCCTGGGTTCTAATCCAGACTTTATCATTTACTAGCTGTAGAGCTTGGGCAAGTTACATAACCTGCCTGAATACCTACCCTTGCAGGTTTGAAGTCTGGGATGTATGCAAAGCCTCTAGTACACTGTTTGGAATAATAAATGTATTCCATAAATGATGGCTATTCCTCATTTATTTAGCATGTATAATTTCCACTCTGTGTCAGCTGTTGTATAGATCAGAGAAACATTCTTAACTGCCAAAGAGCTTACTGTCTCCTGCAGTTCCCCCTCCAGCTCTGTTCTCTTCTGGGTAGTGTCACATAAATCATCCACTTGCCCTAAATGCTCTACTATTAGGAACTCTACCCACTGCCTTGGCACCTTAGGGATTTACTCTCTAGTTGTTCAGTACTTCCCATTTAGATTTAGCTTCCCATTTTCTATTGTGTTCATGCTTTCTAGGAAAGAAAAGGGGAAGGAACAGATGATTGACTTCCCTGGGCTGCTCAGGGGCGGATGTGGTTCTCCAGATAGGAGGGACACGTGTTCCCATCATGGCTATGCCCAGGCTGCCCTTGGGATTACAGCTTTGGGGCAGCCAGAGATTCTATAGCCCATGTCTCTGCTAGGGTCTTGTCGCCTGCCTGTTAGCTGGAATGGTCCCTTTAAGACAAAGGACTCTGGATACCCCTTGATCATCTTCTCCCATGGCCTGGGAACCTTCAGGTAAGAGCTTCTATCCCTTAGACCTTGTCATATTCCTTGCTTAGTGACAGCTGCTGAGTCATATTCTCAAAAGGCAGAGAAATAGATATTTCAGTCTTCCAGCTGTCTTACCTACCATCTGCTTCATTCCATAGCATTGGGTCCACCTCTCTAAGGCCTTTCCCAAGCTCCTGTCACCTGCTGGAACCTTTCAGCAGGCTTCACATCCTTTGCTTCTCATGTTCCAGCATTTATATAAACACTTTTAGCTTTCTTCCCATATAACAGTCCAGAAGTATTAGAAGGAGCTTGAGCTTTATAGTCAGAGAGTTATTTATTCAACATATGGAAGGGTAACTGCTTGTGGCGTTGACATAGTGGTGAAAGAGAGGCTCACTCCCTGCCCTTGTGCAGCTTGCAGCCTCACACGTAAATCTTGGCCATACCACCTGTGCTCTGTGTGAGCTTGGGACAGTCGTAGAACGTGCTGAGCCTGGATTTCATCATCTGTCAAATGGGGATGCTGCTCCCACAGGGCAGTTTTTGAGGATTCTGTTAGACTGGCACCAGTAGGTGTACACACATGCAGTTCTCTTCATTTCTATGTGGAGAAACATGGGATGGTAACTGTAAGATCTCTTTTACAAGACTTTGGGAGACCTTGGCTTAAGTTTTATAAATCAGTATTCAGTCAGAATTCTTCCCATGAATTCTGATTTCAACACTTCGGTGTACTTTTTAGCTTAATAACTATAGTACATATGTCATATTTAAACTTTTGAGTGTTCTCTATGTTCATTCGTCAATGTATAAGTCTAGTTTATGTCCCGGAGTGTTACACATCTTAAAGGCATCTATTACCTCCCTGCCTCCCAAACTATTATGCACACTGTAGCCAGGGAGATCTGTTTTAAAACCAAATGTGATCTTGCCATTCCAGCATCTAGAACAGTGCCTGGCACTTGGGAGGTGCTCAATAACTATTTGTCGAATGAATGAATGTTACTTCCCTACTTAAATCTTTTTAATAGCCCTTTGAACTTAATTCAACTCTTTTTATGGTCTTTCCTGGAGGCAGGTCCAAGACAAGTTTCTAGCCTTGTTTCTTGCAACTTTCTCCACTCCAGCTCCCGAGACAAACTAACCTTTCAATTCCATAAGTATTATCTTGAGGTTTCATCTGTGCTGTGCTTTGTGGATATTCCCTTTGCCTTGAATATTTGCTCTTCTTCTCTCTTCCTTTTCCTTTGCTCCCCGTTTTGCCTTGCTAATTCCAAATTACCTTTAAGGTCTTAGTTTGGATGTCACTTTCTTAGGGACACCCATCCTGACCCCTACATTATATTAGGTTAAGTTTTCCAGTAATATGCTTTCATAAGGTAATCTGTACTTCTCAGTACTTAACATAATTGTAATAAATTAACTACTTGTGCGATTATTCTCTAATGTCTGTCTTTCCTACTAGATTGTAAGCTCCATGAAAACAGAGACCATGTCTGTCTTCTCTCTCTCCCAGTGCTTAGGACAGTACCTAGAAAGTAGTTATTTGCCAGTAAATATTTATTGAATGAATACAAGGGCTATATTTTGCTAGGTTTTCATTCATTCAGAAAATATCTGTTGAGCACCTGCTCTGTGCCAGTCCCTTGGCATGAGAGGAAGGTGGGACATTCAGAGATAAACAAAACAAGGAATTTGCATCCACTAGAGAAGCCTGAGTATGGACTCAACGTAACTATAGCCCACAGCAGGAAGTGGTGAGTTGATGTGGAGGTGAGGCTAGCAAGGCAAGTTTGAACTAGAGAGAGATCAGAAATCTCTCTGGCTTTTAAGTCCAGTTCATTGCCTCCCCGGGAGAAGTGGGAGAAGGTGAAAAGAAACAAGAAAATGACCTTCCTGAATCAATTTGGATTCAGGGATGTTGTATTTAACAGAAAAATGCCAAATAACAGTGACATAAACAACATAAAGTTTATTTCTTTCTCAGATAAAAGAAAGCTGAAGATAGACAGAGCTGATGTGGCAGTTCCACAAAGTTATCAGAGGAACAGACTTCTTTTATAATCTTGCTCTGCCACGGGTGGCTTCCATTTCTAAGGTCATATCTCATGACCCAGGGTGGCTGCTTTAGCTCTAGCCATTGCATCCACATTCCAGGAAGGAAGCACTTCCTTTTTAAGGAGATTTTCTGAAATTTCTGTATTAACACAACTGCTTGCATTTCATTGACTAGACTACTCTGTCCATTATAGTAGCTTTTTGCCACCTGTGGCTATTGAACATTTGAAATATGGCTGGTCCAAACTAAGATGTGCCATAAGTATAAAATACACACTGGATTTCAAAGACTTCATATTTTAAAAAAAGTAATATTACATTAGTTAAAAATTTTTACTGTATGTTGAAATGATCATGTTTTGGCTACATTGGGTTTAATATATTATTAAAGTTAATTCCACCTTTTCTTTTTACTTTTAAAAATATATTTACTAGAAAATTTTAAATTACTTATGAGGGTAGCATTATATTTTTTTTGCTGGGCTAGAAAAATCACACAGACAAACCTGACTGCAGGGGAGGCTAGGAAATGTCATCTGTAGATGGCATGATAGGATTCAGCTGAAAATCAGATTTTGTTATTAAGGAGGAAGGGAAAAGGATGTTTGGAGTAAGCAGTTAGCAGTGTCTGCCACATTTATTTTTTTTTCTGGGAAGTTGGAGGACAGACAAAAAAATCCACATGCTAAATCACAGATGCATATTTGCATTTTAAAGGAATAGCCAGAGTTCCTGTCCCTGAGGTACTTACAACTACTTTGGGATACATACAATATATAGACAATAGAAATGCAGTTGTTGAAGTAGCCAAACTGTATTGGGGAGTGGGTTGTGGAGATGAGTCAGTATTTGTATGGGGTTGGAGAACATCATAGATTGATTCGAACACTTGGAGGGAGCCTTGGTGAGAGCTGGGGTATTCTGGCTGGAGCTTGAGAAAGGTTACTACAAATGAAACTTTCTCCATTCAATCTTTTGAGATGGCCACTAGCATAGCATGGTTGGAATGGGGGCTAAGGGTGGGCCATTCTTCTGATCACTTTTCTCTGTTCTTTCCTGAATGTCTAGGACGCTATATTCAGTCTTCTGCATGGAGCTGGCCTCCCATGGCTTTGTGGTTGCAGTTCCAGAGCACAGGTGAGAGATGACAGTCATAATTAATGGATTGGGTGTTCGAATTGGGCGAGGATATAGGCTAGTTCTCTATCGATACATTATTTCTAATCTTCACCACAACTACACAAGACAAATATTATACTACCCATTTTAAAGGTGAGAAAGCCAAGGTTAAAAGATGTTAAGTAACTTTCTGAAAGTGACACAGGTGAATTGGGGTTCAAACCCAGGTTAGTCTCCGAAATCCATGTTTTTTCTACTTTACTATGCGTGCCCCATCAGCTGAGGGAGATCCAGAGTGTTTTGGCTGAAAAGGATGATTTGGTAAAGGGCAGAAATTACCTCAAGTGTCTTCTGGTTTCTCTCTGGTGGAATGTGTATTTCAGAGATGGGTCAGCTGCAGCCACCTTCTTCTGCAAGCAGGCCCCAGAGGAGAACCAGCCCACTAATGAGTCGCTGGAGGAGGAATGGATCCCCTACCGTCATCTTGAGGAAGGGGAGAAGGAATTCCACGTTCGTAATTCCCAGGTAGTTTTGTGCCATTTGGAGAGAGGTTGTTACGAAGCCTTTCCCCACTATACTACAGTCATTAAGGAGGTTTTTATCTAAACTTCTCTCTTGAAATCTCAAAGTGAGTATGAGTTTGCCACATCTGGAGGTAGAAATAGGGTATTAATCAAGAATCTTATAAATGCAAGTGACAGAAACCCAACATAAGCTTGTTAGGCAAAAAGAATTGGTAGGCTTATATAAGCAGACCGTAGGAAGGGCAGGACCACTGGAATCAACTCAGATGTTGCCAGGACTTGTTTTTCACTCTCACCTGTTTCCTCTACTGGTTGGTCTCATCAGCAAACTGGCTTAATGAGGTTAGAACCACAGCTCTTGACAACTCTGAGGTTGCATGTTTGACATCACCATCTGAAAGAATAGGACTGTTTTGGGGTTGCTCCCTTAGGTCCCCACCCCTGCCCCAAGCTACAATATGACAAATCCTGGAGAGAGACTTCTAGGGGAGAAGTACCAAAATGAGAAGTTCCCATTAGAAATACATTGTTAGATTTATTTTTTATTTTTTATTTTTATTTTTTGTAGGGTGGAGGGTAACTCTCAAAGGCAGGGTTAATAGGAGAAGTGGGGTGGGTAAGTGCTAGGCAGACAAAAACAATAGATGTGTGCTATAAAAGGGCAAGTAGAATCCAGTACTGGATTGACACTAAGAACACCCTTATTTCCTTTTGTTTTCAAAACGCTTTCATATACGTTGTCTTGTTCGGTCCCCTTGACAATCCCATGGGTAGGTAAGTAGTGAATAGCATGGCTGACTCTATTGTATCATCTATTAGGTGATGCTTATGTGAGCTGCTGAGAGGGAGCTGAGCCTTTCTTAAGAGCCTTTCTTAGCATGTGAGGCCCTCAGTTTTTGCTGAGATGTGAGTGAGCAAACTACCCCTGCATTCTTCCTTGGCTCTGTAGGGAAGCGAGATTCTCGCTGCATGTTTGTGCAGTATTCCAGCTCCCACTGGGACTGTCTCTGTTCCAGGTGCATCAGCGGGTAAATGAGTGCACACGGGTATTGAGGATCCTGCAAGAGGTCACAGCGGGGAAGACCGTCCCCAACATCTTGTCTGGTGGGTTGGATCTGATGACTTTGAAGGTATGACAACCATTGGTATGACCATGTATTCTGGAGCTCATGTATTCATTAGGACTTTCTTGGTTACACATAATAGGAACCTACCTAACTCACTAGCTTACACCAAAAGAGAATTTATTGGCTCAAATAATTAGGACGACCAAAGGCAGATTGGCTTTAAGCCAATGTAGTTAGACCCAGTGGCTCAAACATTGTCATCGAAGCTCTGGCACTCCTCTTCCTTCTTGCTCAGTTCCATTCTATAGATATGTACTTCATTCTCACCAGAACCTCTTAATTAGGCATGAAAATTATTAGCTGGTGGCCGAAGCCTACGTTTTAGCCCTACTCTAGATTTGAAAGAGAGACTCAGCTTCCACTAATCTGGGAAGGGGGTGGTCCTGCTTGGGTCACATGCCCCTTCTGGGCCAATCACAGTGCCAGAGGGGCAGGGTAGTCTGATTGGCCTGCCTCAGTTACACACCCACTTCTGGGTCAGGGGAACCTAATGTCCCCATAGGGCTACATGGGTGAGGGAGAGATTGTCTTTCTCCCAGAGGAAAGGCTATTGAGCAGCAAAAACCTGTGTTCCTTGCAGGCTCATTCCTTCCTTTGAGGGAAATCCAAGAACCCCCAGGAAGATAGAAACTGCCCTGGCAGTTTGGTGCCTGTTAGGTACATTTTCCTTCCCCACCCAGTCTTTCTCCCCCTCATTTTAAAAGGAACTCAGACTCTATTTGGAGAATTAGGAAATCACACAAAAGCATGAAGAAAAAGGAAAAAAATTTCGACATTTTGATGTTTATCCTTCCAGTTTTTAAAAAATGTATAACATATGCATGTATTTTTTAAACACAATAATGTTATTTAATATAAGCTATTTTTTGGCCTTTTTCTTCATTTATCAAATATATATAAAATAACAATTATTGCTTTAAGAGTACTTACAACGTAAGAGCTCCTCACACAAATGTATGCAGTAAGCATTATCTTTACATAAAATGAAACCAAAGATTAAAGAGGCTATGTACCTACCCGAGGTTACACAGCTAAGGAAATGGTAGAGTTAAAATATAAATTGGAGCTTTTCAATCCCAAAGCCTATGCTGTGTGCTCCAAAACCTCTTTAGAAAATATCTTTCAAAGGCTCTGGTAAAGTCTTCCAGGGAGAAGCATCTGCCTAGATGGCCAGAAGGTAAGGCAGAACTAGAAATCTAGAGTGCTTTATCAGCTGTTTGGAATGTGTCTGTCAACCAGATAAGCAGGGTCCCCAGACAGTGAAGTCTAGGCCTGCAGGCCTGTGAGCCTGAGACAGGCACTGGCGCATGGCAGGCTACATACAGTGCAGTTGCATTAGTTAGGAGGTGGCCTTTTGAAGAAATTCAGAATAAAAAAAGCTAAGTAAATTTTCACCTATCAGATTAAGATCCAAAAATTGATTACTCACTGGCAAAGCTGTGGGGAACTACTCTCCTATATTGCCGGTGAGAGTACAGATTGCCCCAAGCAGGGCATTTTGGCAATAGCCATTCACAATACAAATGCATACATTTCTTGACCCAACAGTTTCCAGTTCTGGGAATTTATTCTACACATACCTGCACACATGCAACGTGATGTACATATAAAGTAATCATTCTAGTGTTGTTTGTAATGGCAAACGATCAATAATACCCCAAATGTTCACCAGTAAAGGAACTAGTTTAATAGATTATGGAACAGTGGATGTATTCGTTTGGGTAATGCTAACTGTTGTAATGCATAAGCCCCAAATCTCAGTGGCTTAACACGATAGAAATTTATGTCTCTCCCATATAAAATCCCAAATGGGTACTCCTGTGCAAGAGGTGACTCAGATCCAGGCTCCTTTTATCTTCTCGCTCTACCCTCTCCCACTTGTGAAATCCAGCTTCACTGTGTACATTAAACCAAGAATGGGAAAGGGCATGGAGGTTTGTATGGACCAAGCCTGGAAGTGGAGATTTCACTTTCACTCACATTCTGTTAGGTAGAACTCAGTCACAAGGCCACATCTAACTGCTGGGAAATAGTCTAGCTTGTGTCCAGGAAGAAGAGAAACAGATATGATCACTAGCTGTCTGTATTATGGTGAAATCAAATGTAACTGTAAAAAAGGAAACACTTTATGTACTAGTATGCAAAAAGTAAGATGCAATATCACTTGTGTAAAAAAGCGGAAAGTATATTTTCATGTTTACCTGTGTATGTGTAAGTAGGTTCTGCAAAGACACATAAGAAACTTACCTGTTGAGAGGCAGGGAGTGGGCAACTATGTAGAAGGGGAATGTGGCAGGTGGGAGACTTCTCTATTCTTGATTTTAGAGTTATATGAGTATATTAACATAAAAAATACCTGAAGAGGCTACTGACCAAGTTGCTGATCCGGAGGCATTGAGCAAAGGGGGAGGATTTAGATACAAAGCCTTGCAATAGAAATTAGGAAGAGTAAGGGTTTAGGGCAGAGGCCAGGCAGAAAAACCTAGAGAGTTTTCCCAAGCCCCTCATTGGAAGCTGCAGTAACTTTTTATATAACTGTACCCTGAAGGCTTCTAGGGACAACCAGAAATAGATATGCTAAGAGCATGTTAAAGCAAGCACACTCACTCTCTGCTGGATAAAAGGACAGAGATCCAGAGGAAGTCGAACCTGAGTTGGTTTTTGTATGAGCAGACCTTGTTTCAGAGCAGAGTGGACGGGCAGCAGAAACTGCCCCATTCTCTCCTTGACTTGGTGCATGTGTCATCCTGTTGTAGTGGTTTTAAGACAAGGATCTTGAGGATGGACCGTTCTCACTTTTAATGTGCTCTTAGACTGATGGGATCACATCATGTTTATTCATTTATTCATAGATTTTTGGATGTCTACTCCAATCCAGGTATTGTAAGTGGTAAGATTACAAAAATAAAGATGAAAAACATGGTTTTTAGAATGCCTGCCTACAAAAGGCTGTTCAGTCCAGGGATTGCCTGACAGGCCGCTTGCCAGTGAGCAATAGTGTGGTGTGGGGGGCTCATGCGCTGAATTGTGGTTCTGCATCATTGTCTCCCCATTTCTTCCTCTTGCCCCTGAAGAATTCCTAAAAAAGCACCCCTGCGTTTCTGCCTTGGGTAAGTTCTCTGCTTCCCTCAGGGTGGCATCGACATGAACTATGTGGCTGTGATGGGACATTCATTTGGAGGGACGACAGCTCTTCTGGCTTTTGCCAAGGAGACTCAATTTCGGTGAGTTTCTCAGTAGTGCTGCTGTTGGCTCTACACACCCTTCCTTCATCCACCAGGTATTTGTTACACAACTATTACGTTCTAGGCACTGTTGTGGGGGCTGGAGATTCAGTGGTGAACAAGAAAACAAGGTCTCTGATTTCATGGAATTATGTTATCATGGAAGAAACAGACTAGTAAACAAGCTAACAGATAACCAAATCCCCGCACCCAAGTGCAATGAAGAAAATAAAATCAGCCGATATACTAGAGTATCAGGAGGCTTCTTTGAGAAGGTGACATAAGCCAAGACTCAAAGGCAAAGAAGCCAACCATATAAAAGTATAAGGGAACACAATTTACAATAGCCAAGATATGGAAGCAACCTAAATGCCCATCAACAGACGACTGGATAAAGAAGTTATGGTTCATATATACAATGGAATATTACTTGGCCATTAAAAAAAATGAAATCTTACCATTGCAACAACATAGATGGACCTAGAGGTTATTATGCTGAGCGAAATAAGTCAGACAGAGAAAGATAAATACCATATGATTTCACTTATGTGCAGAATCTAGAACGAAAAGAACAAACTAATCAAAAACAGACTCACAAATACAGTGGACAATTTGGTGATGGACTGGGGTGGGGGTTAGAGTCTGAGAGAATGGGGTGAAGGGTTAAAGAAGTAGAAATAAGTCGGTAGATGGTCATGGGGATGGGGAGCACAGCATAGAGAATGTAGTTAGCATTAATATATTGGCTAGGTGGAAAACCAGAGGAGAGAAGGAACAATTAGGGGGATCGTTTTATAAACTATATTAATGTCTAACCAATGTACTGTATACTTGAAACTAATTTAAAAAAAAGTATAGGGGAAGATCATTCTAGGCAGAAGGAACAGCTAATGATACAAAAGCCCTGAGGTTGAAAGAAGCTTGCTGGGTCACTGTGGGAGGAGCATAGTGAGTGAGGAGGAAGAGATTAAAGATGTGATAAAGGATAAACATGGGTCAGGTCACAGGGCCTTTTGACCAGAATAAGGAAGTTAGATTTTATTCTAAGTATGGTGGGAAGCTAATGAAGGATTTTAAGCAGAGAAAAAACTTATTTACATTTAAAAAGATCCCTCTGGCTTCTGTGTGAAGAGTGGATAGTAGCAGAACAAGATTGAAAACAAGAAAGCTAATTAGAGGCAGGCTACTTCAGAGTCAAGGTTAGAGATGATGGATTTGCATTAGAATGGAGGTAGTGGGATGGAGAAGTGAATGGAGTCAGGATATGTTTTAGAATTTTCAGGATTACTTGATGTATAAGGTGAAAGAAAGGAATCAAGTGGAAGATGATTGTTCTGTACTGAGATGGGGAAGACTAGAGGAGCATTTGGGGCAGAGGGAGGATTATTTTAGGGCCCTAGTTTTGCCCTTGTCAAGATTACTGCTTGACAAACTGGCCAAGGCTTTTCCTGACCTCTGCCATGTAGGCTTTGAGCTCACATAGCAACTTGTGTAGTCAGGGGTCTAAGCTATAGTTTGTTACCTTGTCTGCACTATTTCCCCTTCTAGACCAGGAGCTCCTCGAGGGCAAGAGCTGTCATTTATTTCTGTATCCACAGCACAAGGCTAAGTTCAGTACTCACTGAATGTTGAAAGAATGAATGATTAAATGAATGAAGTGCCATTCTGTGTA
The DNA here is from genome assembly GCA_028627145.1 of Eidolon dupreanum. NCBI lineage: Eukaryota > Metazoa > Chordata > Mammalia > Chiroptera > Pteropodidae > Eidolon > Eidolon dupreanum. The sequence continues at coordinate 12,531,820 of CM053502.1, read as the reverse complement.
ACTGAAGTCTGCTGCCTGAGAGTAGATCCAAGAAAAGAAGGTCTGGTCCTTGCCCTCAGTGAGTTTAAAATCTAGAAGGATCTTTGGCGATAGGTAAAAGTGATCCCTATCCAGATCCTAACTGAAGGGCGTGGGCCTTGGTACCCCCTTCTTGGCTTTTTGAGCCTTCACCCCAGTGAAGGTGAGAACTACGCCTCCATTACCATAATTGCTCTTGCTTGGGTTTCTTATGGTGTTGCAGATGTCTGGTCCTCTTCCAGGTGTGCTGTGGCTCTGGATCCTTGGATGTTTCCTCTGGAACATGACTTTTACACAAACGCCCGAGGCCCTGTATTCTTCATCAATACTGAGAAGTTCCAGACAACAGAGAGTATTAAGTTGATAAAGAAGATATGTGCCCAGCATGAACAGTCCAGGATCATAACTGTCCTGTGAGTAAACGCCAAGGTCAGGAGCACCAGTGTCCTATTTTTTTACACAGCCATGACTCCCTTAATTACTTTTGGATTATCCAGAAGTTCTACCTATTAATAGAATGCCTGAATGCATCCTGAATTTCAAAATATTAATTTCTTTAGAATTTCATATCTGTCCTTCTCCACTTAGCTCCACCTATAGTGATTTCTTTGGTAATTTATATGACTTTGTGACAGGGTTTTTCTGTTGCTTTCTGGGAAAAGGGTATTATGGGATTGTATGTTGGAGAGGAAGAGCCATGGGTCTGGATAGACTCCAGAGATTTCTCACATCATTTGGGAATTTTATCGGGTATTTTGAAGAGTGTGGGTATGTTGGACCTTTGACAGTCACAAGATAGATTGTTAGAGACCTTTATGAGTAGATTGTTAGAGACCTTCATGAGTACCTAAATTCAGATATCTTCCATAAACCTTTTATATTCTGGCTAAGATAACCCACATTCTCTTCATTTCCATCACTGGCACTATCAGATAGTTTTTATTTCAGAAGCCATTTTTCAGAGAAATTTAAAAAAAAATTTTTTTCTCCTTTAATTCCCACCCCACCCCCCACTCCCCCACACACACATACTTCTACCCCTGACCTATAGATGTTGCCATTTCCCCTTAAGAAGAGGATCTCTGAAGGCGGGGTGTCTCCTCCCACAGGCTCATGGTGTGCACCTGGGGCCTGGCACACCTGGGGCCTGGCACATCCGGGGTATGGTCTGTGGCTCCACCTGGGGTGCCAACCCAGGACCTTCTGCATGTAAAGCAGACGTGCTAACCACTACACTATGGAGCCATCTTCACAACAAATTTTTGAGTGACTTTAAGAAATGTACTGTACATGGGAAGTGGCCTAGAGCTCCAGGTGCAGGGCTGAAGGCTCCCTGACGTGTCCTGTGCTTAAGCCTAACAGCACACGTGCTTCAAGGGTCCCAGGTCCTATTTCAGCAAAACAACCAGTAGCTGCATGCCACAGACCTTTGGAATCAGGCAGGCAATTGAAATGTCAAATCCACAGCCCTGGAAGGCTAGGGTCCACTCAGTATCAGCGGCTTCTTCGCTTCCTCATCTTGGCCCCTGCTTTCTTCCTTGGGGCCAGGCCCTCCCATTTCACTTTGATTTCATGGCAACAGGAGACTGCTTGAAAGTTTCCCCAAGCTAGTCGGATTCAGGATAATCGTGACCCCTGGAGGGAAGGGAGGTGAGAGCAGTTGAGAGAGGGTATACAGGGGGATTTAACTATTGGTAATATATTAGTCCTTAAACTGAGTGCTGGACACTCGAGTATCCATTATATTATTCTTTATACTTTTTCATGTGCCTTAAAAAAATATATTTTATTTCAGCATGCTTTCAAACAAAATTTAGCATTTAGGTTTTCCTTTTCTCATTGAATTGGCTAGTAAATTTAGTTATAAGTAATTTAGCCCAAGGTTAACCTACCAAGAATCTCGCCTTTGAATTAAATATAGTTGATGTCAGAGGACTTAAATTCTAACCCAGAAACCCTCTTTTACAAGTTCTTGCCCTCATTTTTCTGATTACTTAAATGCAATTCCTTTTTCCTATTTACTTTGTAGCACAGTGCTGAAGAAAGGAACTGATATATTTTGTGAATATTTAGAAGTCACTCGGCAAAAGCCATGGTGTAACAGTTTATAAGAACAGGAATGGCAGGTGCTGCAGACCTTGCATTCTTGCCCCTGTCCCCAGTCCAGCTAACTCAGCCATTCCCTACACTGTCAGGCATCGTGGTCGAGGAGTTGAGGCAGCTTTGAGGCCAGGCACACCTGTATTCACATCCTAACTCCATCCCTGACTAGATGTGTGACCTTGGGCAGATCATTTCTCTTCTCTGATTACTTCCCTTACAAGACTGTTGTGAAAATTGAGATAATGCACATAAAGTACCTTACACGTAGTAGATACTTAACAAAGAAATATTTGTTAGCCTCCAGACTCCTACCAGCTGGTTTTTTTTTTTTCTTTCCTTCTAGTGGTTCTGTTCATCGGAGTCAAAGTGACTGGACTTTTATGGCTGTTCTCTGGATTAGCAAATTTTTATCCTATCCAGTCCGTGGGAGCTTGGATCCCTATGAAGGTCAGGAGATTATGGTGCGGGCCATGTTGGCCTTCCTGCAGAAGCACTTTGGTAAGGAGAGAACTGGGGGCAGCTGTGGGATGCCTTAGATTTCCCTGCACAGTGGTCTGTACTGACATGTCTGAGATCAGGGTGATTTATGGTAAAAGGAAAACCTGAGTGAAGGAGAAAGTTGCATAGAATTATGGAAAGAACACTTAACTGGAAGTTTAGAGATCCTGATTCTGTTTCTTACTGCCTGAATGACCTTGGTTGGCCTTGTCATTTAACTTCTCTGAGCTTTGGTTGGTTTCCTTCCTGTAAATGGAACATTCATCTCTCTGCTCCACTGTTTCTGTCCTAACTCATTATCCCTTACCTTATCTATATTGTGGAGGAGGTTATGATGATAAATGGGCTAAATTTATAGAAGTGCTTTAAAAAAAAGCCTGGAAGTATTATGACTAATGTCATAAACCACGGTCCCGCTAAATGGCAAGGCCTCTAAAGCAGCGGTCTCTAACCTTTTTAGCACCAGGGACCAGTGTTCCTACGAGATTCTAATGCCTGATGAACTGAGGTGGAGCTAGCGTTGGGGAGTGGCTGCAAATACAGATGAAGCTTCACTTACTTTCCCTCGGATCACCTCCTGCTCTGTGGCCTGTTCCTAACAGGCCACGGACCAGTACTGGTCTGCAGCCTGGGGGTCGGGGACCCCTGCTCTAGAGGTCTTTGGTCCAGCCTCCTAACCATAGGAGATATCCTCTTATATCTTCCCTGCCCCATGGTCAAGCAGTGTAGAGAGTAGTACAGTCGCGAGGGTCAGCCCCTGCCACCACTGGTAACTTTAATGGTTTTAAGAATTGATAATCTAATTAGGCTTTTTTTGATTACAAGGACTAGAGAGATTTACAAACTAACCTCAAGAAAAAAGTGGGGTTTGTTTATGAAAGTACATCTTGCCAGGCTGAAAGTGAAAAGACATAGGAGCCAAGGTGGCTCCCGGGGCCGACTTCTCTATTTCTGTCATGGGCTTTGTGTCTCTGTCTCTTCCTCTTACGACATCTCTGTTTCTCTTTGCATTTTTCTTCTCTCTACTCTGTATTTTTTCTCTTGCCAATAGTATCTGCTTATTCATAGTTTCTGCTCCCTCATAGCTTCGGGCAGCATGAACTACTCTGTTTTCTCTGCCTTGTGGCATCCTTTCATCTTCAGCTCCCACTGTTCACTGCCATATTTTCTTGGATTTCTTAGACCAGATTCCCAAGACAAACTTAATTTTTCCAGCTCATCTTTACCTGCCAAAGCACATTATAGGCCACTGCCCAACCTAGGCCTGGAGCTCTCTTGATCAGATGTCCCTTTCTGATCTAATGAGAATAGAATAGGCTACAATTATCTGCACAAAGCTGATCCCTCATCAAGTGTTGTGCATAGGGCAGTTTCCTTCACAAGGGAGCCAGGCTGGCCTGGATTTCTAAGGTTTGACCTAACTTTAACTTTGACCCACTTGCCCTGGTTATCCCCTCAAGAACTACCCAGAGAGGCCTCAGACCCCTTGCACATGGCTGCTCTTCAGATATTTGAAGTAACCTATGGTGTGCTCTCTGAATTTTCTGTTCATTAAGCTAAATGTCCATAGTACTTCCATCTATTCCCTCAAGTTCCTCACATTGCCATTTATTATCACATTTGGATGCACTGCTTGTTGGGGTGCCTTTTAACGTGTGGTACCCTGACTTGAACACTATGTGCTGGGTATGGTCTGACCAATGGCTGGTACAGCAGGACTGTGGCCTCTGTGTTCTGGACACCAGACTTCTGGTTGGATGACCTGAGTGTGTTAACATTTCCAGCAAGTGCCCAACAAATTTGGTTTGGATTGAGTTTGCTTTTAGAACATATCTGTCTTGTTATGAGTGTATTGGCTTTTTTAACCTAAACTTGCATTTTTACATTTATGTCTGTTCATTTCATCTTACATGAGCCATTATACCAGCCCAGGTTTAGAGACTTTAAGGTTAATAGAGAGTGGATTCATGTCTCAGGACTTTAAAGGGGCCTGGCTACATGATCCTCAGCCCACTTTCCCTGCTTCCTCATAGGCACCGTATCATTAGGTTAGAGCTGAAAATGACGGGAGCCCATCATGGCATAATCAGGCTCCCTAGTAGTAGTGTCTGTTGAGCTAAGATATTCATTACTGGAGACCTGCAAGAGAAGATTGAAGGCAGGAGAGTTTTAGACTATAGGAAGTTTGAGAACTTGCTTTATGCCAGGCCTTCTGCCAAGTACTTTAGAAGCATTATCATGTCTAATCCTGAAGATGGCCTTTTCCAGTAGGTACTTTTATTGTTAACTCCATTTTACAAATGAGGATACTGAAGCTTAGAACATTTAACTCATTTGTTCATGGTTATCTGGTCATTAAGTGACAAAGCCAGAATGCAACCCAGGCTGTCTGATTCTAAAAGCCACATGCTTAATTGCTCTACTATTCTGCCAGTGACTGATGACCAAGGGATGTACTCAGTCTTTGGGAGACAGAGGATAGGCACCTAACTCTGAAAGGAGGGAGAGGACATCCAGGAAAGCAGGCTCCCTAGACATAGCGATGCTTGTCTTTAATCTTAACAGATGAGTAGGGTTCACCAATCAGGGAAGGGGCAAGAGTCTTCTAGACAGAAAGCACAAATGTTTGTGTGGGCCTAGTGTATCTGGAGCTTAGCATAGTAAATTGTTGGAAGATAACAGTAGAGAAATGGGCAGAAGCCAGATCTAGAAATCCATATATTTGCTGAAATAATTGAATTTTATTCCACAGTCTGTGAGAGTCTTTAGTAGGTTCTAAACAGCAGAATGTCATTATTAGACCTGTATTTGCAATCTGGCTATGTGGAGGACGGACAAGATGGGGCAAGTTGAGAGGCAGAGAGCCCAGGTGGGAGGCTTTTGCAATATCCAGGAGATGAGAAATTAGACAGAGTCTGAAATAAGGCAGAGGCTCTCTGCTTGGATTAATTAGCTTTTCAAAGAGAGAAAAGCTTTTTGGTGGCCACACAGTACATTGTAATATGGAAAACTAGAATGGGTTTTAGGTAGCTCAGTTGACCCTCTCACCACTCCTAAAAAATACTCTGAGAGCACATATTCTGCCAACACAGGGATGTTATCTTCCATTGAGAAAATAGGTGCTTCTTTCATATTAACTAAATGCAGCTCCTGTCTCCACCTGCTTATCCTCTCTTCCACTCTCCTGGAAGACTATTTCACACATTTTTCAAACCTCTAACATCTCCTCCCTATCCCGTCTCTCCGCTGATTAATTTTGCCTCCCACTTCACCAAGAAAAGTGCAATCAGCACTTCCTCCGAATCCCAACACACCACCTACCCACCTTCATGTATATACTCAACCCTCTGTCTGGTTCCTAGAGTTTCCCACTGTTTTTCTAAGGAAGGCCAGCCCCTCAGCCTACACAGTAGATTTCATCCTTTTTGGTCTACTTGAGATGGTTGTGCCAGCAGTTCTCTCTTTATCTTATATCATTAATTTTTCCCTCTCTACTGGTTCATTTCATGCTGAAATTTCTCTTAAAAATTATCTCTCTTGACCTGATCAGTTACCAGCCCATTTCCTTGTTCATCATAGCAGCAGAACTCTTGAAAGAATATCTATCTTTACTTTCTCTGATTCTTAACTTCCCATTCTGTCTTAAAATCACTCCAGTCAAGTTTTTGCATCAATTCTCCATGAAAATTGCTTTTGTTCAGGTTGCCAGTGATCTCCCTTCACAGTGCCGAATCCAGTGGTCAGTTCTCATTCTTCATCTCACATGAACTCTCAGCTTCTGACAGAGTTGATGATGCTGCTGCCATCCTCTGTGAGAGCCTGTAAAGACAGTGTTCCAGAACACCACACTCTGGATTTTCTCCTAGCTCAGTATCTGCTCCTCCTCGGTCTACTTTGCTGCTTCCAGAGTTCGGTCTTTGGACTTCTTCTATATCTGTATGCCCTAAGGTCATCTAGTCTCATAGCTTTAAATGCCATCTCCATGCTGACAACTCCCCAGTTTACATCTCTAGTTTGATCTCTCCCACAGACATTAGATTTATATAACACACTACTTGACATCCAATAAAATCACAAATAAAAACTAATTTGAGCTGCAGTCTTTCCCTTCTCAACTAATAGTAACTCCATCCTCCTCGTTACTCAAGCCAAAGTCCTCATTCACATCTCTTCTCTTAAACCTCTCATCCAGTCCCTTGAGAAATTTTATTGGCTCTTTGCACTGTTGTTCCCACTGTCTGGAACATTCTTCTTATACAGTCTTATGGCCCACTCCCACATCCTTCAAGTCATTGCTCAAATCTCACCTTCCCGATGAGGCCCACCTGACCAGCCCTTTAAAACACTGCACCTTCCCTAGCTCCCCTCATCTCCATTCCCCCAGCTACCACCATTGCTTCTCTAATCTGGCTCTGTTTTTTTTTTTCATCACACTTATCGCCTTTTCACATTCTATATAATTTATTACCTTTATTGTTATCTTTTCCTACTAGATTGTGAGCTCTATGAGAATGAGGATTTCTATTCGTTTGTGGATATGTTTTTAGCACCAAGAGCAGACTGGGACACACTGTGGGTGTGCTCAGTATTTTTCACATTAATGAATATGTAGCACTTTTTTGTCAAGGACCTATTCCATGCGATGTGGATGAAGCCAGTCACTTATGTAGCACATTTATAAAGACACTGAATGAACAGTAGTTATCATTACTGCCACCACCATCACAACCACTGCGACCAGCCCTTTTGGTATCCCAGGTGTTCCTCTCTCTAGGATGTCTCACCAAGTCTGTGGTAGGTACTCTGTGATCTAAACTTTCAACAATTTACCTAACCTTCCTGTTTTTTCAGACCTGAAAGAGAACTATGACCAATGGAACAACCTCATTGAAGGCATTGGACCATCGCTCATCCCAGGGGCCCCTGAGCTTTTAGACACCACTAGTGAGTCATAAAAGGTCGTTGAGCTGAGTTCCCTTTGGAGGCCTGCTCAGGGACACCCATAGCCTCCTATCAGGAAGCCGTTGGCATAGCCCTTCTTTACAGATCAAAAGGAAGTAATCACACTGCTGGGTGGGTAACTGGGTAATTTGATCTTGGATTTGTTGATCTTAAATTCATCGCTTACTGATCGGCACACTGACTTTCTGGGACCTGAACTCTGATGGTGTGGAGAACAAGCAGTGTGGGGTGGAACTAGGGGGCACCGAAGCCCCAAGCTGAGCACTGTTAACCCAGCAAGCCACCCTCACCTTGGGCCAGTGTGGCTTCTTCAGTGGGAGAAATGAAGCCAAAGGCTGAGATGAAAATTCTTAACTTCAGACCTTTAGCCCAACCTGGCATTCTCTCTTCCTACCTCTCAGCTTCCTCCCCAGGGTCACTTGGTGAGTTCTCAGCTTTTTAGATCACTTACTAGGATAAGGACCACTATCAGATTTTCTGTTTATTTTAAACCTCAATGTGTGGAACATAGTACTGGGCACTTAGGATGAGTTATCTTTATCCTGTAGAGGAGGGCAGACATTATTGTCCTCATGGCATACAAAGAGAAGCTTAGGTACAGAGGGGGGCCTCAGAAGTTCCAGATGTTTTAGAATTTTGCTAAAAATGTATCTTGACAGAAAAAAACACGAGTTGGAAAAGGTAGAATAAAAGTGTCACGTAGCCATTTGAACAGGCCCTTGCCACAAGAGAGGAGGTAGTTTGGTCAGCTAGAGTGAAAGGGGTGACCCCTGGAGAGATCTAGGAATACTTTTCTTGCCTCTCACCTCAGATACCATGAGCCTCCAACTTGCTCAGAACTAGGGTGCTGTAAATTGTTTTCTGGCTCCAAGGGCCAGCCCCAAATTTAAGTCAAGATACAGATCGAATTTTCATTCTGTTCCATACATAATATAAATGATATTAATAGTCATGTTTGCCTAATGATATGTTGGAATATTCTCTAATCTGCCTAGAGCAAGATGGGGAGCCATCTGGAAGTAACGCTTGCTTCTGTCTTTGTTCGCTTACCACTTGTACCCATGTGGAAAAAAAACTTTAAAAGGAAAGGAGGTCTTCCTGGGCATCTAGTTCAAAGTTGTCTGGAGACATCAACCTGAAACACCTTTCCTCACTGCTACAGACATCTCACCTCCATCTAAGAAGGGAACTCCAGAGGAGGCAAGAGCAAAAAGGAAATGCATCTCTGCACAATAGGTCCAAGGCCAGTGCCACCAGAGCAAGCTGGGACTGGGTCTCCCGCCTCTCAATGGCTGTTCTTTCTAAGAGGCGAAATGTGGATCGATGGAGGCTGTGAACCTGGGAGAATCTATGAATTCCAGTGAGACATAGCCTAAGGAGAATATCATTAAAGCTCTGGGCTCTAGAGTTCTTTAGCCTGGTTTGAGTCCTGGTTTCGTCACTGTTAACTAGGTAGATTTGAGCAAATTATGTTCTCTTTCCAGTCTCGGTTCCTGCATGTCTAAGATTGGGTTCCGCATTATGAATAATTAGGAGGATTTAAATGTGAATCTGTAACCCATCGGTTATTTAAAAGTCTGTTTCCTATTTTCCAAAAATACTTGTTTCTAGCTTTGCTGTAGCTATTGTATTCCAGATTAAATTGCTTTTGGTCTGAGTAAACGACTCAGATGGTTTTCATCCTGAAACTTGTTTGGCCCAATGTGAGTCAGTTTTGTAAATGTTCCATATATGCTTTAAAAGACTGTATATTCTGAAGTTGTTGGCTTGCTCAGCAACACATGATGGATTTCCTTCTATGAGGGCATATGCAGATGTATAATAGGGCCTTCCAACCCCCAACTGGAGACCAGAGCCCCTTGGCACACACAGAACCAGTAGGTGCCACCGCTTGTGCCTGAGGCTGGTTCTACAGATGCCAAGGCTCTGGCAGCCTTAGCACCTGAGACGCAGCTTCTACCTTAGACCCTTACATGATGCAGGTATATTTTGTAAAGACTAGGAGCCTTCCTAGAAAAGGAAGTTGTTTGGCGCCTGGATGCATTTCTCCTCCCTTCAATTCATATTCTGGTAATGACTCATTCATCTAGCAACATTGGAGTAGGTGAATTATCCATATAACTGAAATTGTCCTTAATGTCACAAAACATAATATTGACAAGTTTGGTAATTTACCAAAACAATAGCACACACACTTCTTAATGTGAACTGACCTTATATAACTTTTTAGGGTGTTGCAGTCAGTCAGGATAGACTAGGTTATATAGTAGTAACAAGCAACCCCAGAAAACAGCAAACATTTATCTCTCGTCCTTGCTACCTGTCCTCTGTGGGTCAGCTGGGAGCTCTGTTCTGTGTCATGTTTACCTTCCCTTGGGGATCCAGGCTGGCAGAGCTGCCACTCTCTGGAAAGCATTGCCAGTCGCCATGGTAGAGCTGGAAGAGAGCATGGCGAAACACCTACTAGCTCTTAAAGCTGCTCAGAAGTGATGCTCATTTCCATCCACATTTCATTGGCCAAAGCAAGTCATCTGGCCAAACCTAACATTTCACACCATCCCAAGAGAGCAAAAATATCTGCGACCAACACAGTCCCCAAGCTCCTTTCCAGTGTGTGTCCTGACAGAGCTGCCCCCTTGCCCTTCCTCAGGAAGATTACTGGGTTCTTGAAATGTCAGTCGATAGACTCCAACTTCATGCCTTGGCCTCATGGGGGTATTTGTGTGCTGCTGTTTTCTTCTGGGGCACCACCTATTCCTGGTCCTGCAAAGTGACAGAGGAACAGGAGAGGCCATCCACTACTCAGGAGCCAGTCCTTGTTAGGAAGCTCACTTTCTGTCCCGTCACAGCCAGCTGCAATAGCCAAGTGTCCCTGGCTGTGACTGCATGGCAAAAATGACAATAATCATAATAGCCAACATTTATTAGACCCTTAATGTGAATCAGAGACTGTTCAGTGCTTTACATGCATCATCTCATTTGCTTCTTACAGTAACCCCATGAGGTCAGGTGGTATTAGCTTCATTTTATGTATGAGGAAACAGCATTAGAGAAGTGATCAAGCTCTCACATCAAGAATTTGGCAAAGCTGGGATTTAGGCATCAAAATCCAAGCTCTTAATCACTGGGCCATACTGCCTAATTCACGGAATTGGTTTTATACTTTTCCATCTCTAAACTGTCAGGGTATGAGGAATGTAATTTCATGATAGATTGTGTCAAGAATGTCAAATTCACCAGCAATCTCTATATGACTTGTATTGAGATTCACTGATATCCTAAGCACTACTGAAGTGGGTTGGAGAGAACTGAGCTTCGCTAAGGACCGTGGGTCAGATGCTCTGTTGATTTGATAGATGAGGAAAGCAGTTCAGGGATTAAGAACACCGTCTTTGAAATCAGATGACTTCACACTATTGTCCTTGTGGATTTATGCTAACTTATTAACTTCTATGAGCTTCAATTTTCTCATTTGTGAACTGGAATTCTAATAGTACTTACCTCTTAAAGTTACAATATGTTAAATAATGCATGTAAAAAGCTTAGCACAGTGCCAATACTAAGGGTTTAATAAATATTTACTATTACTAGTATTGTTTTTTTTTTTGGTCCTCCTTACATAACTATAAAGTTAAATATAATTTGCCCTTGTCCTGAATGGCCCGAGATGATCTTGGTATAAGTTCTTATTCCAGTTTTTCCATTTTCTTTGTTCTAATTTCCCTGCTCCTCACATCAAAAATCAAAATCCACACCATAATTCTAGCCTTGCAGGCTCTCTTCACCATCAGGAAGAATCTACACTCTTAGGTTCTGGTCTGCGTTTTAATTTCACACCTGATCATTCAAATACACACATATGTGCCCCACGTGTAAACCAAACATCCTAAAATGTTGAATGGGAGAATTAGAGGAGAAGACCTGTGGAGGTTGGCCAAAGGGAAGAGAACGTGGAGACAGGAATTTGAAATAGAGGCTAGTTGGGTTCATTTTTGTCTGCTGCTTTTGAAGCAGGGGTCAGGGGGTTAAAGTGCCCTATGACCTCAGGAGAAACTCCCCAGGTCTGAGAATGCCCTGTGAATTACCTCTGCATAGCTTTCTCCCTTACTGCCATGTCTTTTCCTACCAACACCTTGTCTTCCCTCTCAATGGTTCTCACTCCCAGCCTATCCTCTCCATCTCATGTGAGTCTAGTCCCTCCGTCAGCTCACCTATGAAATCATACAATCTCCTAGACTCTCATCTCTCTTTTCCTCTGCATTCTGCTGCCACATCTGCCTGAAACACCACTTTTGTATCAAAATACCAGCCTGACAAGGTGGTCTAATGAAAAGAGGACCAAACTGATTGTCTGGAATGCTGGGTTCTTGTCTCAACTCACGGTCTCTCGCTCTGTGACCTCATGTGTATGCTTCTCCTCTCATGACTTCAGTGTCCCTATCTATAACTTGGGGGTGTGGAGTGGAGGTTGTTGAATTAGCTGATCCCTAAGCCCCTTCAGTTCTGTCATTTCTCACGTCTGTCACTAGCTGTCAAGAATCTGCAGAATTTTTTTCCTGTAGTATTGTATCTTACTCCCTCGTTCTGTCTTGCCTTGCCCCTCCTCTCCTGTCCTTTGCTTCTTCCTGTGCACTCTTATTTTTCCACTGTCCCGCACACATGTATGCCCTTTCTCATGATGTTTTCTTGCTTGTAGGGCCTTCCCAACCTCCTTTCTGTCTATCCAAATACTGCTGATCCTTTAGTTCCACCTCTAGTTCCATTTCTAGTTCCACTTATTCTATGAAAAGCCTTCTTGATTAAATTCAGCTAACATTTGATCTCGTGGTCTCCTGCTCCCCAAGAGAAATATATTCTATGCCATATTTAGCATTGTACTTTATTACATTATTCTAGGAGCAGGACCCATCTGTTGGATAGGAAAAGCATCCTCTTGTTGACTGACATGGGGAGCAGGGATCTCTGTCCCCTCTTCCTTGCCCTCCCACCCCCATCAGCAGGCTTTTTGTTCCCCAGCTGGACTTGAGAACAGCTGGTGTTCGCCCAACCCTCTGATGTCTCCAGCTGCCCCTGCTTCTTTTGGTTTTCTCAGATCCCAGCTGTGGGGCCCAGGGCAGAGCCAGTGACAATGCAGCCAAGGGGAGCTGGAGCAAACCAAGATATATGGACATGTAGCAGTTGAGAGTTAGAAGGAGGACAGAACGGAGCATAAATCACACTAGTGTTGAAAATGAGGGGAAGCAGTTTGCCAGCTTATTTTTTCCCATCTTGCTCTCATCTAAAAAAAGAAGCTGCTTAGAAATACAGTCCTCCTTAGCCTGCTAAGCCAGATGGTCTCTAGATGCCTGCCAAGTATGTGTATAAAATTATTCATCTTCATGGACTCACACCCAGGTCTGAATCTAGACATGCTTTTTTGCCATTCGATCTGGAGCCTGTGAAACTTTCTGAGTCTTTGTTTCTTTTTCTGTAAAGTGGGTCGCTAATGTCTGCCTTGTCCCTTCAATATTGCAGGGAGAGGTTTCAATGTAAGATATAAGAGCACTCTGTAATTTATAAAGCACTGGACAAATATATGTTTTTATTAATAGTAAAAATATCATATTTTGTTTTTGCTATAATGTGCTACTACTTAATCAGACTTATTCTGTGCCAAATACCGTGCCGTTTTACATATATTATAAATACATTTAATCCTAACAACATTTCTGTAAGGTAGTGCGTGTTATCTCCTATTTAACAGATCAGAAAGGTGAGGTTCAGAAAGATTTGCTAGCCCAGCTGCAGTTACCCAGCCTGGAAGTGCTGGAGCCAGGATTTAACCTAAATTGCTGGGTTCCAAAGTCAGCATTCTTAATGCCTGTTCATTCCTAGCTCACAAAAAAAGAAAAAGAAAAAGAAGGCAGTTCTTCATTCTATGTTAGCTAAAATCACCCACAATTTGATCTCCAGTAAATGCCCTAAGCAGTTGGGTCATATAAAGAGTCATTTTTGTTGAAGTCCTGACTGAATCCTGACAGTGTACCTTGAATTGCTTTTCTGCCAGTAGAGATGGGCTGGCTCTCCATCCATCCATCCATCCATCCATCCATCCATCCATCCATCCATTCATCCATCAGTCCACCCACCCACTCACCCACCCACCTCACATAAAATCAACAGTTCAGGAAACAAACCCATTAGTACTGTATAAACCATGAAGCCAAACAACTGGCAGAACTATTTTTTTTTTTTAAATTTCTAACCCACATATTATAGGTTAATGATTCTCAGCTCTATGCACATCATAATCACTTTGGAACTATATGAAAGTACACATGTCCTGGACATGTCTCCAGAGGTCTGGAGATGCTGATTCAGATGGTATAGGGTAGGGACCAAAGATGTGAGTGAGTGTGTTTGTTTGTGAGAGAGACAGAGACAGAGTGACAGAGAGATAGAGAGAGAAGCTCCAGGGGTATTTCTGGTATGCAGCCAAGTTTGAGAACCGTTGCTATGGTTTAAAACAATTAGTCTATTTTCTTTTATGAAAAGGAATAATTGCTGGCTGAAAATATAGAATCATTAAGTTTTAGACTTGGGAGAGCCCTAATATCATTTGGTCCATGAGGAAACCAGAGCTCAGATAATGTCAATAAGCAGTCGGCAAACTTGAATTAAAATCTATATCTTCTGACTTCCAGTCTAGTGCTTTAGATATGTCCATGGGTACTAGGGTTTTACTGGATTATCAAGAAAATCCTCAAGACCCATTCATCATGGCACTCATGATTTCCAGCAACCACACCTTGGAGTTTTTGTGTAGGGAAGAAGCCTGGCCTGTGAGAATCTACTGAGATAGTGGTTCTCATATGCATTCATTCATTCCGCAAGCACTTATTGAGGTATATACTGTGGTTGGGCCCATCCTTATGGCACTGAATCTAGAGAGCAGGAAAGGCCCCGTCAACAGGTCCCACATGGTGAGTGCTGTAACAGGGGTTATATGAGGCTCAGGAGTAGGACGTGGTAATTAGTTCAACTTCAGCAGAACAAAACGGCTAGAAAGGCTTCACAGAGTATCATACTTGAACTTGGTGTTTGTATTAGTTATCTATTGCTGCATAATAATTATCCCCAAATTTAGCAGCTTAGAGCAACACACATTATCTCACACTTCCGGTGGCTCAGGAATTCTAGAGGGGTTCATTTGGGTGGTTCTAGCTTAAAGTCTCATGAGGTTGCAGTCAAGATGTCAGCTGGGATTACTGTCATTTGAAGGCTTGACTAGGACTGGAGGAGCCACGTCCAAACTGACTCACTCACATGGCTGTTGGCAGGAAGCCTCAATTCCTCAACACTTGGAGCTTTCCGTGGGGCTGCTACTCAAGGCATGGCAGCTGGCTTGTCCCAAAGCAAGTGATCCAAGCGAGTAAAATGGAAGCTGCAACGTCTTTTATGCTCTGTCTTTGGAAATCATACTTCATCATTTCCACAATATCATATCATTGTGCAGGTCAGGCCTATTCAGGGAGGGCATGTATACCAGGAGTCGGGGGCACTGGAGAAGACCTTGGAGTCTGGCTACCACGGCATTAAAGATGAATGGAATTTTCCAGCTGGACAAGGGAGAAGAAAGGCATTCCAGGCAGAGGAAATAAATAACAGGACAAATAAATAGGGCATAGCATGTTCAGGACATTGCAACGGGTTTGGAGAAAATAGGTGAAAAATAAGGACGTAGGAGAGCTTATAGAAGATATCAGAGAGGACCATCTATGCCAAGTGCAGGAATTAGGACTTTACCGTGGAGGCGAGCAGTTTTCAATGTTTCTGCATATTGGAATCATCTGAGATTTAAAATTTCCAGTGCCGAAGCTACACCCATGTCAATTATATAGGAATTTCTGGGAGCAGATCTGGATATCTGTAGTTTTAAAGTTTCCCAGGTGCTTTCAACATGCAGCCAAGGTTGAGAACCAGTGCTGTAGCAGGCAACACAAAAAGTAACTGAAAATCTTGAGTCAGGAGAGTCATGTGATTGGATTTCCAATCTCTTCTCTGTGATGAGGAAGTGCATCTGTACCTTCCTTCTCTACTCATCTAGAGAAGTAAATATTAGAACTAGAAAGGCCCTATCATGTGTACTCACCTCCTCATTCAGGTAATTATGTTTCATCATCTCTACTACCAAAAATTAAGCAGAAATATTTAAACTTTAGCAGCCCCAAGTAAATTCCCAGTATCCTAAATTACCTATTATTTTTAAACTTCCAACCTTTTTACATCAACATATCTACTCTTGAGGGTTTTATTTCCCCCACTGAACACTTTCATACATGTATTTTTCTATTTGTGCAAGGTCCTCACATCTAACTGAGGCAGCAGAGTGTAAGGGTTAGGGCATGGCCTTCAGAGTCAGATGGACCTCTGGATTTGAGTCCTGATGTCATCACTTATTAACTAGTTGGGTAACTTAATTTCTCAAGTCTTCAGTTAACTCATGTGAAAAATGGCTGTAACCTACCTCAGAAGCTGCTCGAGGATATAACATGAGATCATGCATGTTAAGAACTCTGCCAAGTACCTGATACATAGTTAGTGTTCAATAAATGTTACTTATTCATCATTCAAAATGGCATTTTATTATTCTGTTGCATCGACACACCCACCCCGACCACCTGGATCTGCTTAGCAGTTCTCCCCATTGCCAGACTATTCAAGCCACTTCTAATTGTTTTTAGCTATATT
Organism: Eidolon dupreanum; assembly: GCA_028627145.1. Classification (NCBI taxonomy): domain Eukaryota; kingdom Metazoa; phylum Chordata; class Mammalia; order Chiroptera; family Pteropodidae; genus Eidolon; species Eidolon dupreanum. The sequence continues at coordinate 12,515,509 of CM053502.1, read as the reverse complement.
GTTATACATTTTTTTGTACAAATTGATTGGATGTTTTTAAAAAAGTTATTTCCCTAATTTTTTAGTTGTGGAAACTGAAGATTGGAGAGTTAAAAGTACCTTGTCAAACAAAAGTCATACTGCTTGTTAGTGACAGAGCCAGGACTAGGGCCCAGGTCCTAGATACCCTGAGTCTTGACCTCACATTCTCTCCACACTGCCACCCAGCCCCCATACTCACTAGAGACTTGAAACTGGCCCTTCTTGCCTTCTCTTCTCCAGGCTGAATGATTCAAAACTCCCGTTGTGTCTTCTGACATCTCCTCTCCCACCCTTTCATCATCCTAGAAGTCCCTCATCAATCCAGAATAATTGGAGCAGCACCTCTACTGGTCCCTTGGGGAGTGGGAGCAGACGATGATTAATGCTTTGGAGACCTGGACTCATCTCTGGCGCCTCTGGATCTCTATTGGGTGATGCTGTGTAGTCAGATGGGAATGGGGATCCTGTCTGATTTAGACACACCCCTCCCTCCTACCAGGAATGCTGTCTGATTTCATCAAATCCACTGTCCCAGAAAAGCAGAGCTTAAAGGGACAATAGAGATCATTCTCTAACCTAGCTCTTGTTATTTAAGAAAGAACTGAGGATCAGTGATGCAGGTTGATCAGTGGCCAACCTGGGACTGAGACCCAAATCTCCTGACTCCTGGTGTGGTGTTGGGGAGAGGGCACTAGCGCCAGGCAAGTCTGGGTTTACCAGCTGTGTAAACTTGGGCAAGTGAATTAAAAGATGTTCAATTTTCTCTTCCATAAAAAGGTGATACTCAGCTCATAAGTGTTATAAGGGTTAAATGAGATAACTAATATAGATTCTGGAGCACTGTGCTCAATAAATGGTAGTTATTATTCAGTAGAGCACATGGTTAAGAGTCTGGGCTCAGAATCAGAGAAATAATTCAAATCCTAGACACCTGCCACTTACGAGCTGGGTGATCTTCGATGACTTATTTAAAAAGAGCCAATACTTATTGAATATGTTCCAGGCATTAAGCCAAGTGCCTTCGAGATGTTATTCCATGTAACTTTTCCAGTAATTTTTGGAAGTAGGTACTATTAGTATCCTGATTTTATAAATGGAGATACTGAGGCATGGATTAATTTAGTGGTTTTATTTCACCGTCTCCTTTTTTTCCATGATTATTTTCTAGTTTAAATTCTTCCTAAGAAACACACCCATCTTCTCTCTCCCAATGCTTCAGGGTTTTCTCCTGATTTTGAGCTTTGGAACAGGCCATAATCTCTTAAACAACACCCCCTCACTTCTCTTTACCGAGTTTCGTTCCTCCCCTCTGTTCCAGCATTGCTGCTGACTCTCCTCTAAGAAACCTACCCTGCACGCCTACGCAGGCCACTCCAGCATCTTCTCTCTCCTGTCCGCTGTCAGCTCCTGGATTTATCCCTCAGATTTGTCAGTTTTACTTTTCTTGGTATGTATCTCCTATCCAGGTCCTCATTGTATACCCTGGTCCCCCCCCCCCGCCACACACACACAAAAGACTTCCTGAAAAACAAGTGCCCCTGGCCAGTTTAATTCAACCAGCATTGTACCTGTTCGTGTCACTGCTGGACCAGGCATTGGGTACTGTCCTGATCATGAAGCCAGGCTGACAAAACATATATTGCTCATCCCTGCTCCATAAGAACAGATTTCACACCCACAATGTTTAAGTCTGAAAACATAGGGTCAGCGTCAGAGAAAAAGTAAGGGTTGGCTATGCCTTTTATTAGCTACTTGGTAATTTTTTTTCATCGTAATTTTGTATTCTACTTAGTTCTATCAAAATGTCTCCTTTGTCATAATGTTCCCCATATCAAATTGGCTTTGCCAAACTGATCTGCTTTGAGGCACAGTTGGACTGAGACTCAGATGGCTGCCTCTCAGGCCAACACTCTTATCAGATAGGGCACAGTCTCCTGGCAGAGTGGGCTGGGGTCCAAGCACGGCAGATTCCAGGCCCAGACTCTGCTTTCATTTGTCTCCCGTGGGTCACTGCCTGAGCAGTTGGCCTCAGCAGATGCTCCACTCATTCTTTGTCTCGCTCCCCACACCGCCTTCTTCTCCCTTCTGGGTTACAGATCAGAAAGGTGAAGGTGAAATGAGCAAGGGTGAGCTAGCTGCCTGATTCCACTCCCCAAACCCCACCCCGGTCTGTGCCTCTCAGTCTCTCCAGCCTCCTTGTCTTCAGTAAATAAAACTAAGCCCCAGAGGACACTCTCACCTTCCTGCTCTACACAGTTCAAAAGTTGCAGAGTGTAAAACTTCCTCTAAACTGCTTTGGGTGGCTGGGAAAGAGATCCATAGCCCCTGGATCCCTCGACCCCGGTGTAAAGAGGGCAATTGCCTCCCCAGGGAGCAATTCCTCCTCACTTTAGGGTCTCAGACTCAAGTGGCTATTTTCATTCGTTTCTTATTTTAATTTCTCTCTTTTTTTTTTTTTTTGCCCCCTGTGTTTTAGCTCCACCCCACCGTCCTCATTTTTTGAGAAGACATGCTGTCTTAGTCAGCTGAGGCTGCCATAGCAAAATAGTATAAATTGGGTGACTTAAACAGCACGCATTTATTTCTCACAGCTCTCTTGCTGGGAAGTGCAGGATGAAGGTACTGGATGAGTTGGTTCCTAGCAAGAGCCCTCTTCCTGGCTTGCAACACCTACCTTCTCTGGGTGTCCTCACATGGCAGAAAGAGAGAGAGAGAAAGAGAGAGAGAGAGAGAGAGAGAGAGAGAGAGAGAGAGAGAGAGAGTGTGTGTGTGTGTGTGTGTGTGTGTGTGTGTGTGTGTTCTGGTCTCTTTTCCTCCTCTTACAAGGACACAAATCTCATCATGGGGCCCCCACCCTCATGACCTCATCTAGACCTAATTGCTTCCCCAAGGCCCTACTTCCAATACCTTCGTATTGGGAGTTAGAGCTTCAACATAAAAATTTGAAGGAGGAATAAACATTCAGTCCATAATAGATGCTTATTGTAGAAAATTTTGAAAAATACAAAAAATTAAAACAGAAGAAAAGCACAACCTATCCTGTCATCTAAAGGTAAACAATGTCAGAAACTTCTTATATATTTCCATCTAGTATTTCTCAGTGCTTACTTGGAAAACTATATATCATACATAACTCTTTGTCTTATAAGCATTTCTCCATATTAAATGACCTTTATATAACATTTAATAATGTTTATCTACCATTTTAAATGACTGAATAATATTTTACTCTATAACTATATTATACTTTATGTGAGCCATCTCCTAATATTGGACACTGAGATTGTTTTTACTTTTTTACTGTAAAATTAACATTTATTCCTTGTGATGAGACTGTCTCGTGTCTTGACTATGGTGGTGGTTCCACAATTCTACACATGATAAAATTGCATAGAACTAAATACACACATGTAAATAAGTGCACTGGTGAAATATGAGTAAATTGGTGAAATGTGAATAAGATATGTGGATTCTATGAATGTCAATTCCTTAATTATGATTACATAAGATATTGCTATAGACCAAATGTTTGTGTCCCCTCAAAGTTCATTGTTGAAACCTAATTCTCAATGTGGTGACATTTGGAGGTGATATGTGGAGCCCCCAATGGGATTAGTGCCCTTATAAAAGAGGCTCCAGAGAGTTCCCTCACCCCTTCTTCCATGTGAGGACACAGCAAGACGACAGCCATCTTTGTACCAGAAAAGGGGCCCACATCACACTCATCATCTGCCAGCGTCTTGATCTTGGACTTCCCAACTTCAAGAGCTGTGAAAAATAAGTGTTTGTTTTTTAAACCACCCAGTCCATGGTGTTTTATTTTATGGAATCTCTCAATATCATTTCTTACAACTGCATGTTAATCTATAAATTAACTTAAAAGATTTTTTTAAATCCACTATAGTAGACATCTTTTATATGTACATGTGTACATCTCCACTTCTAAGTATTTCCTTTGGGTAGAGTCCTATGAGAGAAATTACTCATAAGAATATTCAGTAAGAAATAAGAGCTCTCAATCTTAGCACATAGGGGTTTACTGGCTATCACCCAAGAAGCCTTGTGGGCATAGAAAACTGATAGGTATGTCAGCATAGGAAGAGGGGTTAGCCACACTTACAAACTGTTCTATGAACCCAGAATGCCAGTTCACTAATTTACATTGAAAGATGTAAGTTGAAAAAGACCAGACCCGCCCCTGCCTCCCATCATCCACCAGAGCTTTCTGTTCCTGTAGGCCCTCCGCTGGCAGACCCACATTATAATCAGAAGATTGGCAATATGGAGATAGTCACAGCAAGGGAAAGTAAATGACATGATCCAAATGTTCAAAATAAGGCCTGCTGCATGCATCTCCATAGTAGAGCTAAATCGTTGTCACCAGGGACAGAGAAATAGGTTCTTGGACCAGGGCTCCCTTCCTTTAGCAGGACTTGAATGGGGACAGCTGATATTTGCCTCTGTAACTCTCCATTTCTGTGCTTCCAAGGTTTATTAACCCCTGTTTCAATCAACACATTGTTTCTTTAGGTGTGTGACTATATTCCAGCAAGTTATAGTCAAATCTTGTTTGCCTGGGAGATGATGTCTCATTAAAGTACTTGTCCTTAACCCCTGGTTCAGTGGACCTCTGGAAGGCTCTTATCCCCGCTGAAATCGTCTGCAAAATTTTCATTGTATGGTCATATATGCATTTTTTTTTTTTTGAGAGAGAGAGAATTTGTAACATTTACCAGATTTTCAGAAAAGGATATCAATTTAATAGTGAACATCACATGGCCCCCAGGCTCCAGACCTTTTATTGAGGATTTTACATACATTAAATCCCAATGAGGGCAAGATATTTGCCCCATGTTAACATCTGGGCAAATTGAAGAACAATTGCTTTAAGGTGACTTTGTAAATCTTTTCTCCGGTGGCATTTGATGTCTATACAGGAAAGTGTTATCCCCCTACTCCTCTATCTTCCTAAGTGAAGAACAAGGTTACTGCAACAGGCACACACAGGAGCCTGCCAAATGAAGCTGTGGAATGGCTTTGTTGATTCTTCCTAGAGACTGAGCTCTGCTGTCTGCCCCAGTATCTCTAGTTACCTGTTTTATTTTCTTATGCACAGATCACTGTGCGTGCTCAAATTAACTTGTGAACTAGCACTTCGTATCAGCATCTCACCCACTTTGACAGCTTGGCTGCCATCTTCTATAAATGCCCTTTTTTTCCAAAAAGCATGCCTGCCTTCTGTTTATCCTCCCTTTTACTCTATCAGAGTCTAGACCCTTCAGGTTTTCTAAAGGATCACTGGGTTGCTTTTTATCAAAAGTAGTATGTATTTCTGTTGGCTTTCCGATAGAAAGTCAGGCAAGAGGTTATTCAATTCTCTTATTCACTAAATACTCATTAATTTTCCAGACACTGTTCCAGGCACTAGGGATGTGATAAAAATCTTTGCCCTCATGGCACCTAAGTTTTAGGGGAAGAAAACAGACAATAAACAAAGAAACAAGTAAAGATATAGTCAGTCAGATGCTTTTAAGTGCTGAGAAGAGAAATAAAATAGGGTCAGCGCATAGAGAATCTCAGAAATGAGGCATTGCAAGTTGACTTCAGGTGATTGAGGAAGGCCTCACTGAGAAGTGACAATTGAGTAGAGACCTCTATGGCATAGTGATGAAAACAGGTTTCAGGGTCAGATAGGCCTAAGTTCAAATCCTAACTCTGTGCTTATAATTGTGCGGCCTTGGGCTAGACCTTTAATTTCTCTATTTACAGCAGGTAGATAGATAAAAGCACCCACTTTTTGAGGACGGGAACTATTGTCATAGCTTTTGCTATATAATCTTGAGGGTCCATCCAATCCAGGGTTTCCTTCTGTCTGGGGGGGCCTTACTTGGATCCAGAGGCCCAAGGGGAGGGCCTGGAGTCCCCTCCTCTTTCTGAGTCCAGCAGCAAGATGAGGTCCAAACCCTCTCTAATGATGATTTAGATGAAAGTCACTGCAGCAATATCCTCTCTAAAAACAAAAGGTTTTCGTTTTTAAGAAAGACTCCTCCTATTTCTCTCCTCTCCCTGTGTGATAAAGGTGTGGTCTTCAATCCAGTTCACTGATTGCAAAAACCTGGATTGATTCAACACACTTGATCTATTTTCATCTCTCTACCACTTGCTTAAAATAAGGAGCTCATTGCTATTCCACCCACGGCTGTGTCTAAATCATAACTGGGCTGGGAGTTGAATACATTTTTCTCTCTTCTACTAAATACCATTTTTATCTTTGCTGAACCCACAAGTCTTCAGACAACAGTGTCTGCATTAGCAGTCCATGTGTGGGCCTGAAGGAACAGACAGGTATTGAGGGACCCCTCCCTACCTCCGAGGAAGCATCCCTCCCCATGATCTGTTTGTCTCCCACTGAAAATTCTCCTACACCTGGAGCTAGCAGAAGCCACCTCTCAAGCTGTCACCAGTTCCTCCTTCTGTTTTCACCATCTTTCAGTTCTTGGGAGAAGGGGAGCTTTGTGAGCCTTTGAGTCTCCAGTTTCTCCTTCAAAGGCGTGACTCTAAGCACCCTCTGGACTGAAATCTCCTCTTTTTTACCCCTTGTTATAAGAGGTAGAAAATTAGCAAAATGAGGAATGCAGGGAACTCCAAAAAGCAATTTCATAAATATGAACTGAAAGAGACTCTTGACTCCTAAAAAGGAATGATGTCATGCTCTAAATTCAGCCTGAAACTCATTCTTTTTTATCTCTAATCCTCTCCTATCCAAGGTTTAACCCCTCCCATGTACCTCCTCTCCTCCTTCTCCCATGAAAAGGGTCAGCATTATTATCATCATTTTATAGACAATCGAATCAGCTCCATTGGGGAGGGCGTCAGTGGTTTGGTCCAGATTAGGACCCGAAGCTCCCCTGAGGACAGACTAGAGCCCAAGGTATCCCTTGACTGCCTCATTATATTGATCATTTTGAATTTTTCCTTTTCAGTTAGCTCCTGTGCACTCGTAATAAGAAATCCTTACCACCTACTGTTGCAGACCTCACACACAAGGAAAGGCACTAGGAAAAAGAATAAGCACCTCATTCTGCTATTGGAAAAACTGAGGGTAACTGGAAAAACTGAAGATAAGGACCTCAGAGAGAATTTGGAATACAGGAGAGAGAAC